>JAODLC010000098.1:817667-827951 GCA_026781145.1 Hippopotamyrus pictus
TACCTTACATTTATCTGTGTTAAATTTCATCTGCCAAGTATCAGCCCAGTCGCTAATTAAATCCAGATCCCGCTGAAGCCTCTCAGCTGCTAGATCAGTATCTGCTACACCGCCCACCTTGGTGTCGTCTGCAAATTTAAACTTATTGGGCTATAGTTTGCTGGATTACTTCTGTCCCATTTTTTGAATATGGGTGTTATATTAGCATGCTTCCAATCTGAAGTTACCACACCCGCAGATAACGATTTCTAGAATATTAAAGTTAAAGGTTGGCTAATAATATCCCTCATCTCTTTTAAGACTATAGGCAAGATGCCATCAGGGCCCTGCGATTTATTTATTTTGAGTTTAGCTAGACTTAGTACCAAATCAGCCTCAGTTATACATATATTGGTCATAGACAATGCTGTATTCGTACTAAATGGTGCTAAGTTACTCATGTTCTCTACTGTGAACACCCGTGTAAAATAATCATTAAACTCATTTACTATATCAATTTCATTTTCAATTATAAGGCCCTTTCTATCCTGCAAATTAGTGATTTCAGTTTTAGAGCTCTTTTGGATCTTTAAGTCTGTCAGTTCTGGCTTTGAGGAGTAGCATCCTGTCGCTGAGCGTACTCCTCTGGTTGTTAATGACAGTGTGCAGAGGGTGCCTGACATTATCCATAATGGCCAGCAGTTTGTTCAGAGTCCTTTCCTCTGCCACTGTGACCAGAGTGTCCAGCTCCATGCCGACAACAGAGCCAGCCCTCCTGATCAGTTTTTCCAGCCTGGATGAGTCCTTTTTTGCTGTGTCGCTCCCCCAACACACCACACTGAAGAAAAGGACACTGGCCACCACAGACTTGTAAAACATCCACAGGAGCTTCCTGCATATGTTAAAAGGCCGCAGTCTCCCCAGGAAGCACAGCCTGCTTTGGCCCTTTTTGTACAGGTGCTGTGTGTTGTATGTCCAGTCCAGTTTGTTGTCCACCCAAAGCCTGAGGTACTTGTAGTTGTGCACCACCTCCACCTCCTCTCCCCTGATCTGAACTGGTCGTGGACTTGGTCTGGACCTCCAAAAATCTACAACCAGTTCCTTGGTTTTTGAGGCGTTGAGCTGCAGGTGGTTTGTGCGGCACCAGATGACAAAGTTCCTCACCAGACTCCTGCACTCCTCTTCCTGGCCGTCCCTGATACACCCCATGATGGTCGTGTCGTCCGCAAACTTCTGAATGTGGCCCAATTCAGAGTTGCAGAAGTCTGAGGTGTACAGGTTGAAGAGGAGAGGAGACGGCACAGTTCCCTGCGGTGATCCTGTGCTGCTGACCACAGTGTCAGATGAGATGTTCTTCATCCTGACGTTCTGCAGTCTGCCGGTGAGGTAGTCAGTGATCCAGGCAACCAGGCAGGGGCCCACCCACATCCTGGACAGCCTTCCTTGGTAGCAAACAGGGCCGGGTTATATTCTATTAGAGTGTATGTACTTTTTTTCCTAACAATTTTCCCCACCAAAGTTTATCAAACATAAGGCAATAAAATCTTGTCAAAAACATGATGAAAGCACCTGCAAGGGTTCAGTTTATGTTTTATTTGTTTTTGGTTGTGAAAGACAAATGAGAACATGGAAAAAATAAGAAGAGTAACTGGAATAGCTACATATCAGCATAGCCGTCACTGTCTTTGATATGGGGGATTTCTCATTATGCGTACCTGACCGTGCCTGTGTTCTTTCGTACCCGTTTTACATCATCTTCCATTGCCGAAGACTCGTTCCAAAACTAAGAACAGAAGTACAGAGGATGGTTAAAATCCCCAGCTGTCATTCTTGCCCACCCCAAATATCAAAAGGATCCATTGTTTGTATCCTCGACATCCATCGAAATGAGAATAATCCCATGATTCATTGTGTCCCACGTTCGTTCTTGGCATGCAAATTAGCAAGAATGCTCTTGCCAAGACCACAGATACAGGGTATTGAGAATCATCCTGGATGTCAGGTGATCTCCTTAGTGTCTTGGCTTGTGCCTTCTGTCATGTCAAGATCTATGCCTGGTGAGTTTGACTAGAAGAGCATTTCAGGAAAATAGCGTGGGATGGTCTCCTCTACCCATCTGACCCTTGTTCCCCTGCGTGGTCCACAGATAGCAGCTCCTTCTTGATTTACAACATGGACCACAACAAGTGCGTGGTGGCCCTCAGCGCCAACTCCATCCAGGCCGTGGCCTGCAACCCGTCCAACAATGCTCAGCGGTTCCGCTGGACCTCGGGCTCACGGCTGCTCAGCATCGCGCAGAAGCTCTGCCTGGGTGCCCAGAGCCTCAAAGACTGGGTCAAGGTGCTGCTGTACCCCTGTGACGAGAAGAGCAACCTGCAACAGTGGGAGTGCAAGAACGAGACCCTCTTCGGCCTGGTGGGCGCCGACCTACACTTCAACTACGGCAACTTCAACGAGAAGAACATGATGATCTACAAAGGCTCAGGTTCCTGGAGCCGCTGGCAGATCTACGGCACCCAGGAGAACCTCTGCACCAGGGGCTATGAAGGTATGGGAGATGGCTGGCTGGGGTGGGTGGCTATGCTTCACAGCATTACCGGTCAAAGCCCATTTTGGGCCCCCTCCCATCAAAATACTGCTTACTAATATAAGAACAAAGACACAACCAGACAGTAGTCTATTACTGGCATAGTAGTGCTCAGTATGATATGGTAACATATTTCTTCATTATCTCATATTAACCCCTTATCAATGTATAGATTTTGCTACTCACATTTATGTGACCTGAGTCTGGATTAGCTAAAACCCTCAGTTATGTCATCATTCTCATATATTCATAAATATATTGCATATTTTTCCATGTCTGGCCCCCCCCGTGCCAGTCAGTCCTTGGCAGCTGCCTAGTTTGCCTGTGTCTGGATCCAGCCCTGCATGTGGAGCTGTAGGGTGTGGCTCTGTGGGCTAAGCCTCTGTGCCTGTGATTGGAAGGTTGCTGATTTAAATCCCGAGTCTTTGAACAAGGCCCTTAACCTCCAGCTTCCTGGGTGCTACCGTGGGTGACTTCCCTTTGTGGCTACCTTGCTCTCACCTACAGAGAGCAAGTGGGGGGAGGAGTAAAAAAGAATTTCCCTACAGGGGTCAATAAAGTATCAGTTGTTGTTACTATTGATATTATTATTATTTACTATCTTGCCTAAGACAAAGTAAACTCGCTTACTAAATCGGCGGCCCAGGAGGCCACTAGTGTCACCCAGTAGGTTATCTGGTAGTGCTTCTCTATGGTCGCCCCTTTGCATTATGGGGCTGCCATTAGCGTTAACTGTGATCGCTGGGCACATGCACAGCAATCACTATGCTCTCTCACATGGACTTGTATGGGGAAAATTTTCAAACTGCTCCCATTCACTCAATCTTCAACATAAAACCTCCAAACTTTCTGAAAACAACCAGTGTTCTTTTATCCGTTTAACCCCTCTTTATTCCTTCTTTTTTATCTTCCGTTTTCTTCCCATTAGTTTTTCTTTTGCCCCTATCTGATACAGTTTTTTTCTTAGATTTTCCACTCATTAAGGAGAAGTGTGCTTGTATTTTTCTTTTTGATATTTCACCTGCATCCCTCTTTTTCATCCTCCTTTTTGTCAAGTTCTTTCCATAGCCTTGTATGGGGAAATTTTTTTCAAAATGCTCCCATTCAGTCAATCTTCAATAGAAAACCTCCACACTTGCTGAAGACATCCAGTGTGCAGCTCAAAAGTATTCAACCAACTTTCATCCATTCAACCCTCCTTCATCCTTTATTTTTCATCCCTCAATTTTGCACCTATTGACTTTAATTCATTTTTAAATGCTTATATACTTTAATTGCTGTAATAACAACTTTAACTAAATGCACCATTGTTTTTTCTCTGCATTTTTTCTTCTTTTTGGTGATCCAGTTGTCAGTAGTTGAGCTGTAATAGTACTCCAGTAGTGGTCTAATGGTCAGTAATGGTGTTCTAATGGATTGTGATGGTGGTCAGTGCTTGTGGTTAAAGGTTAGCATTGGTGATCTAATGGTCTGTAATGCTAATGTTTAATAGTCGTAGTCGTGATACTGCTAATGTTAACATTGATGCTAATGCTACCGTTTGTGCTAATGCTAATGTAGCACTGTATGTGCTAGAATTTCTGCTAATGTTCATGTTAGTATTAGCACTAATGTTACTACTAGCATCATTCTAGCATTAGTGCTAATGTTAATGCTTATATTAAGTTTTATGCTAATGCTAATACAAACGTTTGTGCTAGCATTACTGCTAATCTTAATGGTAGTGGTAGTGCTAATGCTAACCTCCCTACTATCACCCTTTTTCACCCTTTTTTCAGGCATCCCTCCATCCTTCCATATAAATCCATTGATTTTATTACTCTCATGGTGTTAAACCTACAACAAAACGTTGTATATAGACTCAACAGCAGATTCTAAGCACTAAACAAGCACAAATATTTGTCATTCCTTCATCTTTTCTTTTTCAGTGTCTTCCTACTTTTATGTGCATTTTCTTCTGGAAATATTCTTTCTAGTGTTTCAGGAAACATTTCAGAAACATTTCTTTTACAGGTGAACATTTATCCTGTGTTGTTGTGTCCCTCTAATTCCTAAAAGTCTGTACCATATTTATATTTTGTAACTATCTGCTGACAGGAGGGGCTACAAGGACTCAGGAATTGTTTACAAAATGAAGAATGATATTCTAATAAGTGGGCTTCTTCTAGGATGTTTTTAAAGCTGAGGATCCAAATAGGAAGCTATAATTCATACAGAAGGGTCAATCTTATCAGCAGCCAATGATGTGTTTTGACTTGGTGAGTGACGGGGGAACTGGGTATACCTGGGGCCAAGCATCTCGTTGCCAGTGTCCCGCCTCTCTCAAATAGTGCCATGCCGTTTAAATCGTATCTACTAAGCAGAAAAGTATTTTCAGTCGTTTTGGCTAATGGCCGCAGGAAAACGCCATAGATATGAGGAAGAGGAGAGTACCGTGTCGGGTGGGTTGAAGTGCCAGGATTCTACCAGATATGGCCTTTGGTTACTTGGGTATGAAATGATGGAGAGCTGGCAGTAGGAAACAGGAAATGGGCTTCCTAGGTACTGCTGGATAACAAGATAGGCAGTATTATTAGTCCGTTTTTATCACTGGTGCAGCCGGTTTAAAGGTTTCTCCTGTCCGTTATTTTTTTCCTGAGAAGAGTGATCAGTGTTTGACTTTATCACACACACATACATCCGGACTATGTCAGGAAACCAGTGTCCCTACGAAACTCTCGCCAACACAGGGGGAGTGTGTAAACTTCTCATACATTGAGCCAGGGTGGAAATCTACCCTACAGGTGTGAAGAATCCGGGGGGGGCATGATAAATTTTTCACAACGTTGAGGGCTTTTGGCCGGCTTACCAGGTGCCAGATGGCCGGTGCAGCTGTGGGGCTGAGCGATTAAGTTCTGGAAAAACAAGCAATGGTTGTGTGGAAATCTTGAAGACCAGTCCATTTTCCTGTTCCCTGTCTCGCCGTCCTACAGTTCAGACTTTTTTCTTCATCTAGCTAACTTTCGTTTGCTGCACTGTATGTCCGCACGTTGTCTGCATCAAGTGCAGAGTGATGCATTTTAATGTATCCCTCCTGGCTGTTTCGTAGAGATCTTCTCCATCGGTGGCAATGGGCTGGGAAGTCCTTGCCAGTTCCCGTTCAGGTTCGAGCAGAAATGGTATGCAGAGTGTACCCTGGCTGGCAGGTCAGATGGGCTCCTTTGGTGCTCCATGGACACTGACTATGATAAGGAAAAGAAGTGGGGATTCTGTCCAACCAAATGTGAGTATGTGAGTACTAAATTCAGGGGGGGGGGGTGCAGGTTGTCCTAATATATTTTTAGATTCAGCAAACCCCAGAGGGAATCTTCCTTCGATTTGTAAATTCCTGACCACAGATTTTATGTGCAAATACTATGTGGTTGCAAAGCCAACAGTGGTTCATTTGTTCTGTAAAAATTCCATACATTTCTTCTTGCCATCATCCTACTAGCTACTGTACATATATATGTGCAGCTACAGAAAACTAGCACGAATGCATAGTACACAACTGACCGTGCTTTGCTGAAAACTTGGCCTCGTCAAATGTTGAAAATAATTACAGTATTGTGGTTGAATTTGTTTTCTAAGTGTATCTTTCCTGTTTCTGTGTGACTTTTGAGTGGGTTATAAATCATCAGTCGCCACTGGCAGCATCTGGTCTCTGACCTAAGGAAACTTCAACATGAAGAGCTTCCTACAGCTAGCTAAGGGTTCATGACCCCCCCCCCCCCCCTCAGGATTGGTGATGTGTCAGGAAGAGGAAGTCCACTTTCAGGACAATGATAACTGATTTTATTATCCAAATGTGTTCTTCATCCAGGTCATGGACGCTTGATAAGTGTGTTGACTTTGGGCCAAAAAAGTCCAATATATGGTAGATAAGCTTGTCTTCTTCTCTTCTTCCCTTGTACCGTTGTTCTCCTGTAAAGCCAACGATGGCTGGGACAGCGACCCGGTTACGGGGGTCCTGTACCAGAGGAACACGCAGGCGACACTGACGTGGCACCAAGCCCGCAAAAGCTGCCAGCAGCAGGGAGCAGACCTGCTGAGCGTCGTGGAGCTGCACGAACAGACCTACATCGCAGGTATCTGCACTCCGGGAAATGGTTCCAGGAGGTCGACCTCAACGGCCGCTCAAAGATGCCATGCTTAACACTTATGATTAATATCTTTTAAAGCTACCGCTTCAGGTAGTCAAAACAGTCTTCAAAAGTTAAGGTTGGCTGGTACAGTTCAAATAACAAATGAAGTCCATCCTTTCTGCACGATAGAATAACACGCACAGAAAGACAGGAAAAAAACAGCCATGAAATCTTGGTGCAGTTGTTTAATTTTCATGTTTAGCAAGTAGATTTGTACTGTATATGTATACAAACTGACAATAATGGATTATATTTACATTCACCCAGATGCACTGTATGTGAACTTAGCATAAATTATTAACATACAAACTTCGTACCTTAAGCCTCTGAAAAGTAACAGCTCTATCATACGATGCTTTGTAGCGTAACTAATAGCCGCTGTTGGGTGCGTGTTACGATAAAGTACTAAGAATACTACTGTAAGGAAAGAGAACTTGGGTGCTTTGTGTTTTGTGAAGGACTTACGAACACTTTGGGTTCATCGCTATGGATCGGCCTGAACAGCCTGGACTTCGACAGCGGGTGGCAGTGGAGTAACAGCAACCCATTCCGATATTTGAACTGGGCCCCAGGTGAGCGCCTTGAGGTACCATCCAGGTGAAGGACCGTCTTCGGGAAAAACCGACACTCGTGAATCCCAAGCAGCTACTTCCGCAGAAATCTTTGAAGATGCAGGCAGCTAGGAATGACTGCAAATTGAGTATTTTGTTTGAGTATCATGTCTGTGTGGACAGGCCACCCATCTTCTGTGCCTGGCATGAACTGCGCTGCCCTGAACTCTGGAAAAGCCTCCAAGTGGGAAAGTATCTCCTGCTCCCAGAAGCTGGGGTACATATGCCGGAAAGGGAACTCCACCAGCCTCACTCCCTTGCCCTCCGGTAAGCCGGGCTACAGATGCAGGAGATGGCTGTCCTCTGATCTCCTCTAGAAGGTGTCAACCTCAGTTAACGTCGTGGATCGCTAATGATTTTAAGCTATAGTTACTTTCAAGCAACACTGCCTGCTATTATGATTGTATTGTCTTGCTGCTGGCTGGCACGCTGGCTCTGTCTTTGGGGATTTAGCTTATCCTCCCTTCGTCCGTGTGAGTCTCTTCTAGGTACTCTGGTTCTCTGTCCATGGTCCATAGACATGCAGTTAGGCTAACTGTCTCTAAATTGTTGGTAGTGTGTGATCTATGTCTGCTTGTGCTTGCTGATGGACTGGCATCCCATCCAGAGTGTATGTCATCCTCTCGCTCTATGCAAAGGTTGCATGTTTCCCTGTCATTCCCTGTCATTAACTACAGATGTGCATGACATAACATTGTATTCGTTTTTCCTGCAATGACACCTTATTAAGTTTTTTTTTTTTGCAGAGGTAATTCATTCTGTGAACAAGTTGGCTTAACCCAAGGGTGTTAAACTCCGGTCCTGGGGGGCCGGAGCCCTGCACAGTTTTTTGGTTTACCTTCATTTAACACACCCGATTCGACTCCTTGCGCTAATTACCGCAGAGCTCATAAGCTAAATCATTTGTGGCGGATCAGGGAAAGAGCTAAGCTACACAGGGCTGGAGTTTGACACCCCTGGCTTAACCTCTAGAAGGCGGAGTCCCAGCTTCTAACGCGGCTCATTTCCTTACCACAGTGATGGACCAGCCTGGCTTCTGCCCCAGTCACTGGGTGCCATACGCCGGCCGCTGTTACTACATCCAGCGCACAAAGAAGATGTGGAAAGACGCCTTGGCCGAGTGCCATAAGGAGGGCGGCGATCTGGCCAGCCTCCACAACATCGAAGAGCATAGCTTCGTCATCTCCCAGCTCGGCTACTGTGAGTCAGGGCAGCCTTGCGATTCATGCGCGGTATAACGGCTATACTCCGGGCGGCTCAGTAGGTGGTGCTGTAGCCTCACACTTCTAGGAATCAGGCTTTGTGGAGATTACATGCTTTCTTTGTGTGTGTGCCAGTTTCCTCTGAGTACGGAGGTTTCCTTAATTGAGTTGGTGGATTCTAAACCGTCCATGTTGCATGACTGTGTTGAAGAGTGTGTGCCCTGTGATGGACTGGCATCCCGTCCAGGGTGTCCCCCTGTCCCGTGCCCTGTGATGGATTGGCATCCCGTCCAGGGTTTCCTTTGCCCCGTGCCCTGTGATGGACTGGCATTCTGTTCAGGCTGTCCTCCACGTTGTGCCCTGTGATGGACTGGCATCCCGTCCAGGGTGTCCCCCTGCCTTGTACGCTTGCATTTCCTGGGATAGGCTTCTGGCGCACTATGGCCCAGTTGCACTGGATAAATCGTTATGGAAGATAGATGAAAAATTACCATACCATGAGTATTTTAAATTAAACAATAAAGCTGAAAAGTTCCAATGTCTGTAAATATGCCAAAAGAAGGCATTTCTGCACAGTGAAAAGATGCAAAGCAATAAAACGAATGTTACTTTTTACCAAAATATATTTGGATGTAACCCATTTGTAATCACATTTTGACTAGTACCTGTAATTTAGTTGTATAATTTTTCTCAGTAACTGTAATGGATTACAGTTACATTTGCAATCTCATTACGTGACACTGTTACATGTAACTAGTTCTTCCCCAGCACTTCAGATTAGCATTGGAGCACAAAGTATCAGTGCTCAAAACTACTGTTCAAACCTCCTTGGAAACAAGGAATGATAAAGAACAAATGAACCAAACCAAATAGCGACTGTACTATGAAGCAAGTATTGCCTTTTATTTAATTCCAATCCCCAAGATGTCCTGAATTTAGGCGATATTTCACTTCAGACGGTTATACACCGGGCTACCTGAGTTGTCACGTTTAGGTTACCGTTTGTCCCCTGGCTGCAGTGGAGAGTGACGAGCTGTGGATTGGGCTGAATGACCAGCGGACCCCCATGCTGTTCGAGTGGAGCGATCGGTCGCATGTGACCTTCACCAACTGGAAAGTGGGTGAGCCAAGCCATGGGGTCAGCCTGCAGGAGGACTGTGTGCTCATCAAGGGAAAGGTACGTCCAATCCCAGCCGGTGCCACCTGGAACCTGCAGCCCTGCTGGAACCTGCAGCCTGCCGCTATCCCATCCTGTCTGACCTGTGTTCCTATCAGTTCACAGCACACCCGAGGGGAAAAGGTGCCCCTTAATTATATTTTGGAAAAATTGAATAACTTATTGCTTGTTATTATGTCTTTGGGTTAAAGAGTAAGGAGACATCATCTGTAGGTTGTATGAAGGGGCAAGACTGAAATTCTAGGGTGTCCATGTAATAATCGAAGAGTCATATTAAGTCTGAAATAGTTATAGTGTCATTAACTAAGTTAGTAGAAAAGATATCCAATGAACAGTTTCCTGACAGTCACCAGGTTTACATCGTGTGACTTATGGACTACACTTAATTATGAAACGGACTACCATAAAGTCTTTTATATTAAAAATTCTGGTTAAATACCATGGTTTGTCATAATGAACGTACACATCACTTTGTGGCGCTCTATGAATACACAGGAAAACAAGCTGTGTATATCTTACATGTCATTAACTTTTTCTGAATCAGTTTTTGATGCTGATTTCGAAT
>JAODLC010000098.1:898331-919862 GCA_026781145.1 Hippopotamyrus pictus
AAACAAATAAATAAATGAAAATAAATAAATACAAATAAAGTAGTCCTCCGCAGAGGGGGGGTGGAGGAGGGAATAAAGAAGAAAAAAAAAAAAAAAAAGATTACTAATTAGAGGACTGATTGGCTGAACAGTCCCCACACCCGGGGCTTGCACTACGAAGCTGGGTTACTGGCTTATTGGGGTAACTTGTCTTATTTAAGGTAGTCTGGGCAAAATGTAAATGAATGAATATGAAGGCCAGTTAAACTATGGTACCTTAAATCCGACAAGTTACCCCAATAAGCCAGTAACCCCGCTTCGTGGTACAGGCCACTGGGTTTGAACAGCTGACCTAAAGGTTACCCCAAAAACCTGCATACACACCGGCCCTTTGCGGATTCGACCCTAACCCCTGCTGTAGCTTTTCTCCGTTCCTATTTGGGTAGGGATGATAAGTTCGTCCTCCAAGTTACGTTACACTGTCTCCCAATACGTGGCAGGTGTGCACAGTGGACTATTGCTGTTTGCCCTGTTGCAATGTGAAGGTGTGTTAACTTGACGCTGTGCCCTTAAATCGTTTAATTCATCATTGTTTTCACCAACCTGATGTTATTATTTTAGGTAGGATGGTATAATGAGGTGCAGAGTCGATTAATGAACGGGTTTTCCCAGCACACTTTGGAAAGGGCAAGCTGTTGTACCCTTGAACGAGGTTCTCTGTTACCCTAGTCGAGTAAATGAATCGAATGATTCCCAAATCGCCTTTAATAAAGGTGATGATGAAATTCTGATTTATTGCAACTAATGAGCTTTTAGTGGTATTTGTAAGCTCTTCAGCCTGAAAGGTTAACCGTGTTTTCCCACATCGGTCGGAGGTAATTTCCTGCTCGATGGAATGCTGGCCGTCTCGAAGAAAGCCGTCCCACCTGTCTCTGATTTCCCTGAGGTAAGTCTGAGCCACGGGGAGGCTGTGGGATTTCACGGGATGGACACCCATCTCACTGAGACACCTCTGGCTTTGAGTTATTTTCCTGGTGGTGGTGCTGGTTATTCATTTGCTGGTGGCACTGGTTGTTTGTTTACAGGTGAAGGTGTTGGTTATTTGTTTGCGTGCGGTGCTAGGTGGTTTTGTTTGCGTGTGGAGGTGCTGATTGTTTGCGGTTGGAAATGCTAGTTCTTTGTTTGCAAGTGATGGTACTGCTTGTGTCTTTGAAGGTGGAGGTGCTGGTTATTTGTTTGCAGGTGGTGGCACTTGTTTGTTTGCAGGTGGAGATGTTGCTTATTTGTTTGCGTGTGGTGCTAGGTGGTTTTTTTGCGGGTGGAATTGCTGGTTATTTGTTTGCGGGTGGTGGCACTAGTTGTTTGTTCGTGGGTGGAGGTATATGTTATTCATTTGCTGGTTGCAGCATTTGGTTATTTGTTTGCAAGCGGCAGTACCGGTTGTTCAAATGGGTGCTTAAAATAATTAAGTGACACCCCCCCCACCCCCCGACGTTGTTAATGACCTCTACTCCTTGGATACGAGGAAACAAACCTAATCAGGTGACTGACAACTCTGTTATAGCCAAACTGCTGTTAGATAACGAGTTATTTAACCATTCATTTGGCATTGATGGCAAAAAGTATATCACGCTTCCTAAATCATTTATAAAAGCTAGTATTTGGAGTGTAAGTTTGGGTGTTGGGTGTTGGCTAGTTAATTAGGTACACTTTTTTGTTAGGGTAAATGGCCTGATTTTCCAAACAGCCAGTCATGTGGCTGAATACATGCAGCACATAGACAGGGTCAGGAGGTTCAGTTACTGTACTAGAATGATTAAGATCCCGATCTAAGCGATTTTGAATGTTGTATGATTATTGGTGCCAGACGTGGTGGTTTTACTCAGTCGAATGCTGTCTGATGCACTGGGAAATCGCCAGTACTCTGGTCACCATGATTTCTTACGTTAATCTCAAATAATCAAACCCCTTTTCGGTCTGGAGAGGTTCTACCTGATCGTGGTGCTGTTAGTCCATCTCGGCCAGCCCTTCAAAAGTATCCCACAGCCCTTGGAGTCCCTGCTCTGGCAGAGTTGGGTCGGACTTTATTTGGGCCAAATATCCATTGCACATAAATCGCCCTCCTAGGGCCGAGGTCACCGTGTCACCCGGATGGCTGAACTCCAGTCGGTATTGTTGTATGACCTCTGTTTGCCGGTCCCCATGTTTGTGTCTGGGGTGAGGGGGCTAGTGTGTGGTGGGTGGGTTAGGACTCTGTGCCTGTGACCAGAAGCCCAGCAGTTCAAATCCCAGAGTCAGAAGATTGATGTCATCATTGGGCCCCAGAGAAAAACCCTTAACCCCCATTTGCTCTAGGGGGACTGGCTGCTGGCTGATCCTGATCTCACAGTTGTTCGCACTACTTTAGATAAAAGTGTCTGCTAAAGATGTAATAATAATAAATGTAAATGTCACAAATATAGCAACTTAGGCTATGAGCTTGGACCTCATCCTAGGACAGAGGAAAACAGGACCACCTTGCTAACATTGGGTTTGTAGGGCAAACATCCTGTTAGTTATCTGTTGGTTAGTTATTTCCTCTGGCAAATGGATCTCAAAACCATGATAATCCCCATGTCTGTTCTGAACAGCTCCAAACCAGGCTGCTAGACCCTGTCTTCACTCCATAAACCAAATCTGAGTAAGAATTAGCACTCAATTCTTCTGTCTGGCACCGTTTACTGACGTCCCGTGTGACTGGACTCGAACACTGCTGTCTGGCTTGCGTAAAGCAATTCTTCAGGAACCTTCCATGCCGCCCGTGAATTTCAGAGGCTGAGGTGTTGCGCCCGTTAGCAGATATGAAGGTGATCTGGCAGGTTGGCATCAGAGCTGGGGCTCTTTTCTTCTCTCTGTACAAGTTGTTCCTTGGCTGGACTCTCCGCTCCCGGGACTCCCGGGTGTGGATGAATCGAAATCTCCGCTGCGCCCGTGAATTTTTACACGTAAATTGTTGTGAACAACTTCGCAGGATTCAAAAAGCAGAAAATAACCAAGACCTGGCTGACTTTCTTGCTTGAGGTGAACAGACAAATGAGGCGTTATGTTAGTTTGTGCGTCAGGCTTGGAGTTTAAAAGGGACATCCTGATTGGTTGGTTTATTTATATTAAATGACATCATGTAGTAGCGTAGCATATAATTTTAACCAGTGTGACTCACAGGGCTCTGGTTCCCTAGTCTACTTCAGTTGCTTCTGAAGAGCCTTTGGCTTATTCACAGGTCTAGAACCAGCAACCTTCTGGGTCAACAGTCCTGGGGTTCAACTTCAAGTTTTCCATTCTTTCTCCATCTTTGGTGTTTAAGACCAGAAAGACACAAAAATTCTCAGAATTAGGCAGAGATCCTCTCTTTTAGATTTACGGAAGGGTATCCTCGATCATCCGTTAGACACACAGATCTAATTTAATTCTGTATATTTACTGTGAGAGGCTTTTGTCCAAAGCAATATACATTTGAAATAGCAAAGCCAACCAGTCCCTGGAGCAGTTAGGCTTAGCCAGCTTGCCTTAAGGGTCCAGCAGGGATTTGAACCTAGAACCTTCACCGGCACACACTGCCCCTAGTATATTCACATTATTATTATAGGAAAATTGAGGATTAAGGGCCTTGTTCAAGGGCCCAGAAGTGAAATCACTTTACTGACCATGATAATTGAACCAACGACGTTACGATCACAGACACAGCATCCGAAGCCTCTGAGCTACCCTGGGCACCCGTGTTTGTTCTGTTCCCCTCTCTGCTGTAAATATGGGCAAAGTGGGCCGTGATTACATCCTACTGGAGGAGGATGAAGCAACATGAGCGAGGTTCCCGTGGTCCCTCTGGGTGCCTCTCGGTCGTTAGTGGTTTTAACACACGACTGGCTGGCGAACAGACCTTTTATCCGGGTTTAGGAGCGAATTGCTCTCCCACTCTTGCAGATCGACAGTCTGTAATTATAATGTGACAGCGTGCCTTTTGAAGCCCGCCACCCTCGTCGCGGCCCTGTGGGGGGCGTCGTAGGTCCCTGTCCTGGCGAGGTAGGTGAACGCGCTTGGGAAGCAGAGCTCTCTCCTTGAGACTAGTCTGTAGTATCGCCCCCTGCCTGCAGGCAGGAGTATGACAGTGAAAGTTGTTCCACCTCTTTCACAGTGCTGATAAGTTTAGATTTTTTTTTTTAAAGCATGTGGGTTTGCTGGAAAAGGCGTTAATTGAGACGAACGAGGGGCGTACTAATATATCTTATGGAGGATGTGGCTTTGATGTACATCCCAAAGCAGGATGCAAGTACTGCAAAACATGGGCAATTTTAACACTTCCTGTAATTTACGTTTTTTTTTTGTTTTTTGTTACCCAAAAAGACTTTTCTCCAGGCAACATGTGGATGCGCCCCCCCCCTCCATGCCTGGGGTAACCCCATCAGGGCTTAGGCGTGGGCACATAAACATCCCCTCCCACCCCTGGACACACAGATGAGTGCTCACGCACACACACATGCAGACTTTATAAACAGCTGCAGCTGTTTCTGCGGAATTCTGGAATTTTCTGGCCTGCCGCTTCGGTTGGGGCTCGTACATCCGAACTCGCTGTGTGTGGGGGTTGTACGGGGCGGGGGTTGGGTTCGGGGGGTGGGGGGGGCTGGTACTCACGAATCAGAGCGACTCCAAGAGGAACTGCTTCCCAAGTGTGGGAATTAGACCCGACTCCAGGGCAGAGCTGGGACGGAGCACACGGGGGGATAAGACCTGGACCGTTCTTTGCCTGAGAGGCGGACGGGCTTCCCCCCTTTTGCCGGAACTTTCCGTGGAGGAGAAAAAAAGCCCCCGAACGTCTCCCCCCCCCCCCACTCCTCCCACTTCCCAGCGATGGCTGGAGTTTGAGGAGACGTTCTCCAGCAGCGTAGGAATGTACCTCTCCGGGAGCGAAGAGTCGGATGTGGTGAGTTTCACACGCAGACACGAACACACACGCACGCACGCACACACGTGTATGCAGCTAGGTATGGGGGGTGTGGGGAAACCAGTAAACACGAAGGCATCTTGGCACTACTGGAGTTCCCTCCTCCCTCGGGTGCCGAAACTGTGGAAAGTTTTTCGGAAACTTCTGAGACGCCTAGGGATGAGGTGTGGATGCCCGTGAACACGCTGGTCGGAGATGTGGCTGTAATTCCCACCACGGGCCACACAAGGGCGCCGTCTTGGCCATGCCGGTCTTTAAATCAGCATGACAATTAGTTGGATGGCTAGAAACAAAGCTAACACACGTCTGTAAGGCGTCGGGGTGGGGGGGGGGAGGCGTTTAGGTCACATCCCCTCTCTGCAAGATGTGCGGCGCTCCTTTTGTCGGTGCTCTGCATGTCCTTTTAAGGCCTGGCCGTCTGCTGGGGATGTGTTTTTACCGTGTAAGTCAGCGTGTCAGAGACCGGGCTGGGGGGGGGCGAGAAAATGAAAGGAACTTTAGGAAAACAAATATGCTGTAAGCTGTTTTTTTTTTTAAAACTGGTCATTAACCATCTCCCTCTGCACAACCTGGTCAGTGTGAGCTGGGGGGGTGGGCTCAGAGAGAGTCTTGTGGGATTAGGGGGGGCACCCAAGCCTGTGAGATGGTTCGGGGTGTTTTAGGGTTAGTGCTGTCTAAGCGCTTCAGTTCACTTCCTATCTGACACACCTGTGTGTGAGCCTCAAATCCACCTCGTCTCACTTCTCCCGGGGGGGTCAGGGACGGAGGGTGTGTGTATGTGAGGGGGGGGATGTTGTTTGTACCCTTTGAGTGTAGGGGGGTAGGGGGCAGGGGTAGCTTATCATCCTCTGGGTGTTATATGCGTCTTTGTATGGTTCCTCTATTTGAATATTTATTGAGTTTTCCCTTCAAAGGCCCCGCTCATCCTGCAGAGCCCAGGCTCTGCCAGCTAAACCCCCCTCCCCAGCCCTATCCCTAAGCCCCCCAGCAGCAGGGCATGGGGTTTGGAGTCTGTTGGCATGGAGATGGCCAGAACCGCAGATCGTCCGCTTACTCCATCCCATCTCCGTGGTCTCTTGGCTAGGGTGATGACGCTAATGGTGCCGGTTCCCCACTGGAGGGGCATTTCTAGGCTCCCTGTACCTCCCCTATATAACATCTAGGCTGTTCATGTTTGGTGTGTCACAAGTCAAGGCCTTGGTACCCCCTGGAACTACCCCCTGGATTAGGGGTACTTCGACTGTCCATCACCCATGGTGCATCTTACAGACAGGGTGTATTATTAGATCAGTGATGATGGTGGCTTTGAATATCTCCCGTGAAAAGGGCCCCATACGGGTCTGTCACCCCTGCCGAGAGAGCCAGGGCCGCACGCTCGGCTTCGTCCTGCCGCCGCGTGGCTTTTTTCAGCAATTACGTGGGCGAGGGTGCGAGAATGGGGAGGGGGGAGGTGGTGATGAGAAATCAGACACCGTGACCATGACAACCAGCTTTTGGAGCTCAGCACCCCTCCCAGATCCATGACGACGGCCGGGTCTGGGTCAGGACTTGCCCCCAGACGGGCTGCGGCTAGAGCATCCAAACGATCCAGTTTCCTCGAAAACCTGGAAAATTCCTCAGAAGACTGGAAAGTGGTTTATTCATCATAAAAAGAGTCTTTTACCCTTAGCGGATCATATTTTGACCATTTGGATTAAAATTGTGTGCTTAGTACTGCCTTGACACAGTTTTTGCAGAAATTAAAGTCGGTTATTCCTGTTTTTTTGGGCGATGGATGATGCTCTGCTTGGGAATCCCACACAGATATGATTACGTGTGCACGTCCTCAAAGAGATTAGATGACAGAAGTCTATTTTCTTCCAAAAGAGAAAATATGTGGCTGGATCTGTCTGCTTAAGTGCATGTGTGTATGAACTGGGTCTTTTTCTCCAGAAGTGAAGTGTGTGAAATTTTGTGCCAGCTAGATTCTCTGGGAATCAAGGTCGGGGTTGTCTGATTTGCAGTGTGAGCGGCACCTGGACATTATTATTAGACTGTATGCGATCTCACTGTGCTCTCATTCTAACCACCTCCCTAGCGGATTTGCAGTGACTGGTGGGCGTGGTCACTGTGAGCAGTAGTTAAGGTGTTGGACGTGGGGAGGTAGATCGCCCCAATGCGATGAGCGCAGATGGGTGTGAAAGCTCAACCGCAACCTCTGTGGAAGGTCATGCGTGATCAAGGGCTGGGGGAAATGAAGAGATGCTTTAATTGCCGTTTGCACAAGTACATGCAGGTCAACATCAGAATGCTCATCTCATCATTGCACATCACTGAGACAGATGCACACATACACAGTTAAAGCGAAACCTGGGGTTGGAGCACAGGGTGAGCCCATTTATCCCGAAGCATTTGAGAGTCCCAGGGCCCAGCGGATATGTAAGTATTCTGCTAAGGATGGGATTCAAAGCGGTGACCATCCGATCGTATGGGTCGACCCTCTACAGTTTTAGAGTCACCAGGGGCTGTGGTTCAGAATCCCCGTCAGAATGTCCTGTCGACCACAGGGGCCGAGGTGTAGGTGGCATTGAGACCGTAAAATTGGGACGATTTCACAGATCGGACCGAGTCGTGCCGTCGATTTCTAATAATACGGCAGACTAATTAAGGTGGCCTCGTTCGATGCGTGGCTGGGGCGTCCCCAGTGCGACAGCTAAATTGGTCCTCGTCGATGACCCGAGGGAGAAGAAGTGGAACGGGCACGGACTCCTCCACCACGGGTGTTTCGGATCAGTCTGGATGCCATTCGGGTTCTGTGGTGGGACCGGAACCGGTCGTCTACCATGGTACGGTGTGGAAACACAATCAGGCTTCATTCTCAGCACTATGATTTTTTTTTATTCTATCCTTTCCACAAATCAAACTCTTATATCCTTACCTATATCTTGAGGTTCCTCAGAGTACATCTGGGTTTCCCCTTGAATGATGACCACCAGGATTTCCTTGGATCATGTGACCAGTGCCATATTCTCAAACCCCCAACACGTGTTGAAACCCTTGAGCTTTCTCAGAGCATGTCTGGGTTTCCCCTCAAACATTTACCACTTGGCTTCCCTTGGGTCATGTGACCAGTGCCACGCCCTCCTACTTCCAACTAATTCTGGGTAATCCCCCACATGGACCAGAGCTCACCTGCTGCACTGGGTTTAATTGGGGCGACATCAGGGGTCTATTCAGGAAATTAGGGTGTCCGAAGATGGTGACCCAGGGACTGGAGCATCTCTCGCGAATCGAGCGGTATTAACCTCATGCTCTCTGTGCACAGATTGTCGTGAATGAAACGGATACTTCTCCAGAGTTGGAATCGCCGCAACAAGAGAGACATGGCAAGGGGGGTGAGGGTCGCTGCGTTGCGACTGAATGGTGGTCCTAGGCGGGACCTTAGGACCCTCGGCTATTCTCAGCCGTTCCGCTGTTTTCCTTCTTGGCTTGAGAGAAGGGTTCTGACATAGATTTGGCTGAGACCGTGACGTTAGTGTGGATATTTAGGGAAAAAAAGAACATGGGAGGGATGTATTCAGCAGGCATGCTCAGTGCTGCCCCCCCAAGGGAGGAAGGCGGCCTTGAAATTTGGACCGGTACTGCACTGTTGAAGGGAGGGGCGACTTGCCTGTGTGTGTGTGTGTGTGTGTGTGTGTGTGGTTATATCGACCATCTATCTGAGACTGACAGAGAGACACAAGAACAGATATGGAGGGAAAATGGAGAATACAGGAGAGAAAGAACGAGAAAGGGGATGCAAATGTGGAGATACATTTGGTGGTGAGCGATGGGAATAGAGGAGATGGAAGAAAACAGGAAGTTGAAGAGGAGAGTGGAATAAAACAGGAGGTGATAGGAAGGAGCGATAGAGAGATGGACAGGAAGAACAGAACAGGTACAAAAAGAGAGCAGCGAATGGGAGGGAGCAGGAAGTAGAGGTGGGAAAAGGAGAGAAAGGCGAGAGAGACAGAAAGAGAGAGACAGAGAGAGGAGTGGAGCAGGAGAGGGAAGAGCAGGGCATCTCTGTACCTGAGCAGTCCAGGCAACAGTGCGAATCGAGAGCGCCCCCCCCGTCCCCCGTAACACACGCACACCCGCCCCCCTTGCGGCGAGAGCATGGCAGTGTGTCGGTGAGGCATGAGCGGTTGGACGGCCGACCAGCCCAGACGGGGCGGCGGCAGTAGCGGTTCCACGCGATCGTGGAGAGCGGTGTCGCCGCGGCAACAGCATCAGCATCTGCAGCATCAGCACCGGCGACAAGTGACGAGGCAGATAGCGACGCGGCTCAGGGCGCTGAGCGCCGGGGCTGGCCGATGAAGGCGGCTTGGATACGGCTGCTGAAGAGAGCCAAAGGGGGCCACGTGAAGAGCTCGGACGTCTATGTAAGCGCCCGACCGGTTAGCAAGCGCCTCCGTTTAGCGTGTTAGCCTTGGGAAGGGAGGGTATTTTTAGCTCATTAATGTCATATTCCCTCTGGCTGGGGGCAGGCCCCTCCTGCTTTAATTACCCTGATTAACGGGTAATGAAGGAATTTCAGGCGGCCGGGAGCGGGGTGGTGGTGGGGGGGTTGGACTGCATTTTATTCCGATCAGGGGAACAGCGGGCACGGCAGGCAGTGACGCGGACGACCTGGTTATTTTTAACATGCCGGCGGCTTGAGTGGGGCGACCCGTTGCCATGGAAAAGCATGCCGATTTACGCGTCTAGAAGCAGGTGAAAGTGTGTGCATCCCTGTTCAATGCGAAAACCCCTGTGTGTGACGTTACGTCCGCATGTGAGTGTTAACTGTCTGTGTGTGTCCGGACACAATCGGCCGTGTGTCAGGGCCAGACGGTAGAGCTCTTAGACCTGTTGTGTTGGCGATGGTCCAGATCAGGAGCTCTTCTAGAGCGAAACACAGATGCACCCCCCCCTGCCGAGCTGGGGGGGGTTCGTGGATGTATGCCGAACTCTTGATTAACGCCTTCGATGCTTGGTCCCTTTCTTATTCTTTGAAGCTTCCAGATTGACATGAAAAGTGATAATTTTATGCGCGGTGGTCTGTCTGTTCCGCTAGGGAATTGTCAGAATGTTCCCTGATGACGAATTTTGAATTTTAATTTTCTTTACAAAGATTTCCAGTTCCTCTCTTCCTTTCTCCACCAGTTTATAAACATTGCATTCCCATAAGACAACAGTAAAATCGTCTTTGTGCTGTCATCGAGGCTGTGCCAGTCTCTTCATAAAATGGCCAACAGGGGGCATAGTGGTTAAGGTCCTATTCTGCGGATTCATATTCTTGAAGGGGCCAGGTTCTTGTCCCTCAACTAAGGAACTGAAATAATTGTGTAAATGATCTTTTCTTCCCCATAATACCAAGCAGCTATATAGTGATATTTGTGACTGGAAGTACTTATGTGTTAATGGTGTGTGTGTGTGTGTGTGTGTGCCTGTTTTCTCCCCTAGGGTTCGGCGGACTCCTACACTAGCCGTCCATCAGACTCTGATGTTTCTTTGGAGGAGGATAAGGAGGCTTTACGCAGAGAGGCAGAGAGGCAGGCCCAGGCACAGCTGGAGAAAGCAAAGGTACCGTCTCCAAGTCTTTGGTTCCCCTTCCATCCCTCTATTTCTCTACACCGTTGTTTCCCAACCCGGTCCTTGGGGACCCAGAGCCGGGACATATATATGCTCCCTCTGTGCTCCCTGCCAGACAGTCCACATTTTTGTTCCCTTAACTCCCGGACTAAAAATGTAGACTGTCTGTGGGTCCCTGAGGACCAGATTGGGAACTACTGCTGTACACCATTGTTTCCCAATCGAATCCTCAGGGACCCCCAGACAAATCACATTTCTGCTCCCTCCCAGGTCCTAGTCAATCAAGAACATTGGTACAGATGAGATTGGGAGCTGGGAAACACTGCCCTACACCCTTCTCTGTGCTCTACACCCTTCTCTGTGCACTACATCCTTCTCTGTGCTCTACACCCTTCTCTGTGCTCTACATCCTTCTCTGTGCTCTACACCCTTCTCTGTGCTCGACATCCTTCTCTGTGCTCTATACCCTTCTCTGTGCTCTACACCCTTCTCTGTGCTCTACATCCTTCCCTGCCCCTCACATTTGGTACTTTGTTCAACTCTAAACTGTTTTTTGGTCAAAGTCAGGGAATCTAATGATAGCCCAGTAGGGGTCGTAAAATAAAATAAAAGGGTTTTAATAAGTGGGCGAGTATCTGGTGTCTTCATTGGGTAATATATGCCTTCTGTGGAGTCTCTGAGGCCCTGGTCCTGGACTGAGGGTCATTCTGTGATTCCGACCGTCCCTACATGTGGTTTTCAGAACACCGTCGGAAGTCCGCGGTTAGGTTTCAGCCGCAGCTCGGGATTTTGTTGAAACTTGTTTTCGGTAGAAGAGGGGTTTCCTTAGGGATGACAGCAGCATGTCGATGGCCTCAACTTTTAGCCACAGATTGTAGATGGCCAAACAGTAATGATGTGAGCGATTGAGGATTACCTCTTGGTATTTTAATCTTCTCTCCAAAGGGCTGTAAGATGTTTCACTTGTAGGACAGTAGTTCTATTACCACTGTGTTGAAACGGGTGTAGATCCTGACTCTTTAATCCATTCCTGGCTGTCATGGTTCTGGCCTCATCGAGGTTCACATGTATGGGGTGCATGTGTGGGTTTATTGTAGAAGGCACCATTGATCGCACGCTCAAAATTGCGTTTTTCAAGAGCTGTAGATGATTGATGAGAGTCTCTTGGGTGTCAGCTGAGTACAGTGTGGGTGGGGGTGGTTTATATAGGGGGTCTGACCCAGCCGCTCACCCAAGTTCCGTCTCAGTCCGTACTGGGACCGTTTTGTTTCTAAAAAGCTGAAACGATTCCAGAGTCCATGCCATCCAGTGTTCCGGAGCATTCCAGTGCTCCAGTTGGCCAGCTGGAGCCCCTGTTAAAACAATCCAGCTGGCTCCCTGAGGCCCCAAGCTGCAGGAGGCCAGCACAGCCAAGCATTACGTAACAGCACCTAAGCTTGTGTCCTTCTGACCTTTGACCCTAGTTGATGTGCAGGAGGAAATTTCACTTTTGGCAGGAGGTCTTTTTTACTCGTGTGGAAAAACTTGAAAAAGATCAACACCCCAGAAAACCCCCAGACTTCGAGGGAATGCTTAAGCAGGCCTGTTTGAAAGTTAATTTCTGCCTAGTTTATAGTCATAACCTTTGCTCTTGTGTAAATCTGTCCTGTTATTTAAACAGTCCAAGTGTCTCGGCCGTTCCATTCAGTGGAAAAGCTGGGGGTGTCCCGGTTGTAAACTCGCTAATTAAAAAGATCACTGTTTTACAGGTTAGCTCTGCTGCAGTGTAATTTATCAGGGAAATGCTCTCTTGGTGATCTCCCCAGGGAGGAAGATTGATTTGTTGAGGCCGGTTGCTATGGTGATGGTAATGGGCCGTGAGAGATCATTTAGAAGCCCCCGGCGAGGTGAAGGCCGACCGGAGACGGACAAGGGGGAAGTGATGCCTCCTTGAAATGGCGTGGAGACTTCTGGGTCGTTTGTGTGATGGGGTTGTGCCGTAGACGTGTTGTGTAATTAGGTCGTTATGAAACGCCGGCTCCAGGGTTGTCACCATGGTTTGGCCGAAGTGTTTAGCTTTGGATTCTGGCTCCTTGCGTCTGGATTTACGCTGTAGGAGTTTAATGGGCCGTTTGAGGGCGTTTTGAATACCGCCATTCCCTGCCAAAAATAGCCAGTCGCGCCCCCCTCATTCGTGATTGAACGGTCGGGCGGCCTACATTATGTGACAGGGTACTAATTTTAGCGGCAAGTCGAATCTGCCTACGTTGGCCAAAGATTATCGGGAAGCAGACCAATCGACAGCTGGAGGGTCGCTCTTCGGGGAAGGCGTTCCCCCGTTGCTGTGGTGATCCTTATCTGGAAAGCCTAGCGAATGTAGCCTCGCCCACCGGGGGGGGGGGTGGAGTGAATTGTGTTCTTCTGTAAGCTGCCAAAGTACCCACTTCCTATCCCTGGACCTACAAACCCCCAGTCAGTCACCCCCTCCCCCCCAGCCCTTGCCACAGATGGCTACTTCCGAGAGAGCAGGCATCCGGTCTGCAAGGGGCACAGGAAATGAGCGTCCGGCTCGTCCCCACGGGGTGGTCACCTCTGCAGAGAGGCCGTCTGGGCTGTTAATCCCCCGCCCCGGCCCGCCTTCCCGCAGCCCCGCACCTCCTATAGGCCAAAGGCTGTGCTCACGGTCGTGACTGGATGCCTGTCCTTCCTTTTCACCTTTTACCTTTGAACCTTGGCTTACAAGAGAATAGTACCCAGGGTTCTAGCTAAATGCATCCTCGTGATTTTGGACCCATACTATACCATTCCCGCTGGTACCCTTCGTCTTTTCCTACTGCCTGTCCTGGGTGGGCTCCAGCGCGTCACCATGCCGACCACGGGGCGCTCAGCGTGTCACGGGCGATGTCCTGCACGCTTTCTACACACCTCCATATGCCGGGGTAGGGTTACGTAATGCCTTTTAATCTCTCTCCTGTGTGTGTGTGTGGCTGTTTCTGCAGTCTAAGCACTTTGGGCTTGCCTCAGTACTGCCCCCTTCTGGCTGGGCTTGATGATCTGACTGGGACGATCACAGAGGAAGAAGAGGAGGGCTTGCCCCCCACTGTCAGTAATCTTCCTAGCGAGATGTGCCCCTGACCCGTATCGCCAGGCTTCCCGCATACCTGGCGACACAGCCTCACAGTATTTGCCCAGATGGGGCGCATTAAAGAGATTCATTTTTAGCTGCGCCGATTCCCATGTGGCCACGGACGGGTATAAAATCCCAGGGCTGACAGAGTGATGTCATCGTTGAGGCCTCGAGCAAGGCCCTTAACCACAAACCGCTCCAGGGACCGGCTAGCCCTGCTTCCTCAAATGTGTCACTTTGGATAAAAGCGTCTGATAAAAAGACAAATAGAGAAACAAACAAATAAATATTCTGGGCCATAGATCTTAGGGCTGACATCTTAAGGCCAATTCATAAATCACTTTTATGCTTCTACTCTCGGTCGCGGACGGCGGGGCGTGACGTAAATTTCGTCGTCAAGGGTTGGCTGCAGTCGATGTCCATGTAACCCAGATTTTTATGTCTAGCGGAAACCTTGCGCATACGTGCACATCGACCACGCATGTGTAAGATAATTGATTAGGTACTTCAGGCAGGTGGTACCATGGACCTTTACAGATCAGCAGTCAATGATGAATGAGTTGAGGAAAAATTGTTGTTGTTGTGGCGGTTATGGTGAGCTGCTTTATGAACTTTTCATACTCTCCAAGCATTATACAGTACAGAGGTATACAGTCTTTTACAAAGCAGTACTATTCCACCAGTTTGAAATCTTGGCCATAAAAATCACGGAGGAAGTGAGGGAGTTGGGGACCCAGTTAATTTTGTCATAAGGATTTCAAAATACGTGGTACGCCTTATTACCGTAATACCGCCCAAGCCTTGACTAGGAACTTTAAAAACTGTTCAGAAACGTTTACCCGTTTCACTACGCCGCTTGTATTTGTGCTTGTTCCAAAAATCTGCCCTCTGCTGGTCTGGTGGAGTATCACCGCTGTATGCAGCACCGACCACGACCATCCGCATCGGTAGCCAGACGTGGTGCGAACTCAAGCTGCCGTGCGGATGGCCGCCCCCAGCCCGAACGCACACGAAAGCGCACGAAAGCGCACGCGGAAAAGCGAAGCATGAACTAGACTTCAGGGCGGTAAACAGAGAGATTACTCAGATATTACACAGGTCCCCCAGATATACCCCAGCCCGAACCAACCAACTGTACTCGGAGATTGTGGGATGAGAGGTCTACATCCGTCCTGCCAGTGAATCTAAACGTCTGAAACTGACATGAGCGCAGTGGGGGTCTGATACGGCCATTTTAAGGTATGCTTTCTGTTCAAAGGCGTCGATAGGTCCCCCCAGGCTGTACACCAGATGCTGAGCTTAAAGCAGACCTGCTGTCCTACAGTCAGTTAGCTGTGGTTTTCTTGCGCACAACTTGATTACCAACTTGCGTGGCTCTCACCCCCAGACTAAACCAGTCGCATTTGCGGTCCGCACTAACGTCAGCTACATCGCCGCCCAGGACGATGACGTCCCCGTACCCGGCATGGCTATCTCCTTTGAGGCTAAAGACTTCCTTCACGTCAAAGAGGTGAGCGGCCCCTGAGACGCACGGAGGCCTCGAATTTGCTCCGACACGACGCGGCATACGAGTCCGGAAGGATCCGTCCATAAGGACTAATGAGTTCCGCTCCAAATGAGTATTGGAAGCCTGCAAAAGTCCATTAATTATCAATGATGTTGTCCAGCAGATCCCTCTCCAGGCATCGTGAGGTCTCTTAAATACTTACTGAATTAAAATGATTAAGAGCTGAGCACGAGCAGAATTAAGTACATCTGGAGCCACAGGTGTCCGCCGATTTTGTGTTGTCACGACAACAGTGGTGATGATGTGTTGATCGTAATGATGGTGATGGCGATAATGATTCAGAAGTTTTCAAACCGGAGAGGAACTGTGGGGTGCCATGAAGCGAGAAACCCTGCCCCCCACCTTGGCGGGGAAGCCCCGGGAAGCCCCCCACCCAGACCCCGTAAACGGGGAAACTGGTGTAGCTGAGATGGGGATGCCATGAGTGATTTAGGGAGCACCTCGGGGTCTGGGGTCAGTAAATATTTGTTGTTTTAATAAGTGAGTAGGGATTGGGTCAAGTCTTATTTATGTCTAATCTTGTCAGTAACGGTAGCGTGTGGCCCCTGGGGACTGTTCTCTTCTTCTATCCCCCCCCCGTAGAAGTATAACAATGACTGGTGGATAGGACGGCTGGTGAAGGAGGGCTGCGAGCTGGGCTTCATCCCCAGCCCCGTGAAGCTGGAGAACACGCGTCTGCAGCATGAGCAGCGCGCTAAACAGGCCAAGCTCCACTTCAGGTAGGGGGCGCCACTGGCCCTCTGAGTGCGTGTCTGTGTGTATCTGTGTGTCTTTGTGGATTATGTTTGTGGTACATCTTCCCCACAATGTAATAAAGCCCTGTTATTTTGAAATTGTGGGGACCATTTTTCAGGCCCCCATAAAGATCTGTGAATGGAATCAAGAAAGTAAAAATGCCAACAGTCTCGTATTTTGTTTGGTTACTGATGGTTAAGGTTAGGGTTAGGTAGGGGTTAATGTCGAGTGGAGAATGGAATGGAGAGTCCCCACAAAGATATAATTACAAACCTGTGTGCGTGTGTTTGTGTGTGTGTGTGTGTGTGTGTGTGTGCGTGTTTGTGTGTGTGTGTGTGTGTATTTGTTTGTGTGTGTGTGTGTGTGTGCGTGTTTGTGTGTGTTTGTGTGTGTGTGTGTATCTCCTGTCTCCTGCTGTGTGCTGTCTGGGATAGACTCTAGGCTCATTGTGATGCTGTGATGGATGGATGGATGGATGGATGGATGGAAGCTTTATTAATCTTGAAGGCAACTGCAGGTTCACAGTAGCACACACACATGCACATGCAGACGGTAAGGCAGAAATTTTGACATAGTAGCTGTATATGGCAACAGTACAAAGTCTGTTAGGAAGAGTACAGCATGGAATTCCGTAGTAAATAGAAATAAATAGTATTGAACAGCGGGTTGTATAGCGAATGAATGAATGTTCTGTGAATGTGAGATGTGCGTTCAGATAAGCAGTGATGGATGGATGGTGTCTACCGTAATTCATTTGAGCCTTTATCACTGTAAAGCCTGGAATGCTACAGCCAAAAGCACTGGACTGACTGAGCGATCGGTCAGGACTCAGCAGTCTTGATGTCTCCTCCCTTTCTGTCTGACAGTAAATCTGGAGCAATCTCCTCATCCAGTTTGGGTGACATCGCTCCCAATTCGAGGAAATCCACCCCACCCTCGTCCGGTAGGTTGGAGCCAGCCAGTTTTCTCACAGTGTAAAACCCTCCTTCTTGATGACTTAATGAGGTCACAGTCGACCTATAGTACATTTCAATTATAAAAACTTTATTTTCGTAAGCGTCAGATATCAATCGAAACTGAATCCATTTGAAGAGCTTGTGGCTGCCTACATCATAGGCTGCTTTTGTTTTGTTTCCTGACCTGAAGAGGATGCTGCGATGTCAAAGCACAGCTTGTTATCCCTGTTTGAATATGTTATTTTATGCTATTCGTATTAGGTGCCTCAGCTAATTGCTGTTGTCCAACATGCTGAGTGGTGGTTGTAATTAAATCCCAGTGCTTAACGACCTGTTGTCCTTTCCTATATGAAATCCCCAAAACGCTGCCCTCAATATTAAAGGCGGGTCATGCAGCTCATGCAGTGCTGAGAGGATTTACAACTCCGATATTATAGCAAAGCCTTTCTGGGAACTCAATCCACTGCAACTGTAGCACAGCTGTATGACGAATTTTAAATTGACACAAATACAAAAATATGCAAATAAATCTCATTATAATTTACTTGTAATTAACAACTTATTCTTCAGTCAATGATTAGTCATTCAAATTATTAACCAAAACAAAATGAGGGTAGTGTATAGAAATGCCAAGGATGGACTTGGTCTTGGTTTTCACAACCAATCATAGCACCTCACCTCACCTGTGTATTCCCACAGCGGCTGAGTCAGTCTATAAATGCATGAATCTATATTTAGGTTTTGTGTGTGTGTGTGTGTGTGTGTGTGTGTGTGTGTATATACAGTACACACACACATACATACAGTATAAATACGGTTGAGGTGGAATCAGTTCAGCAACTAGTAACATTTAGGTTATTGGTAACTATATACATGTAATACACAGTTGCTATAGTTGTAATAGAAATAATTGCCATAATGGCATACAGTGACATGACTTTGTTGTACTATAGCAGTATTCAAATAGTAATGTGGTGTGTATATATATAGTACACTCTAGTACTGTACTGTAGAACTATGTCACTATACTACAGTACTGTATATAGAAAAATACGTCACTATACTCTAATACTGTACTATGCTACAGTATTGTACTATAAAACTATATGTTACAATGTTCTAGTACCATACTACAGAACTATATCTCTCAAAGCTGTTGCACAATACTATACTATTGCACTGTATTATGACTCTGGACATAAGTTTAACATAAACTACTTTGATCTAAAATGCATGATACATGTTATATAAATGACCAGATAGGTTTAGAAATATGATTCCAGAACTGCTCCTGTAAAAACAGTGATATTTACATAGATTAGCCTCTCCAGCCTGCTATTTTCTGTCTCGGGGGCCCTTCCCGTGTCCCGCCTTTGGCCCGGCGTGTGACAGTCCCATGTCTGTCTGTGCGTAGCCATTGACATAGACGCAGCGGGCTTAGAGGCAGAGGACAGTGACCTCCCGGCCCAGCAGCGGTCCCCCAAAGCCAGCCCAAACAGTGTCATGTCACCCCTAGCAAAAGAGAAACGAATGCCCTTCTTTAAGAAGGTAACGGTCCTATCGACGCCCCCCACCTGCCTGCCCGCCCGCCTGTCCGCGCGGCTTCCTGCCTGTATCTGCTGAGCGTGGCGCCATCGCCAAACCCCCCCCCCCCACCCCAGCCATCCCCGCACGTGGTCCCCTGGGACACTTGCATCACGCATGCCAACCTTAATCACTCTCTTTCTTCTCCTCCTTCCGCATTTCCTTAGCTAAGCTGAAGCAGAAGTCGGTAAGTATATGGAACGTGCAGAGGCGGACATTTCAGGTCCAGAAAGTAAAAATCCAAACCAGGATTTTGTTTCAACCAACCAGTTGAGCATAAAGAGTCACAGTCACAGAATAGTGAATTAATTGGTTGAAGCAAAATCCTGGTTTGGATTTTTACTTTCTGGACCTGAAATGTCCACCTCTGGGAACGTGGCCTCCGTGACCTCCGTGACCTCCGTGACCTCTGTGACCTCAGTGGCCTCTGACCTTTACTGTCATTTTTTTTTTTTTTTTTTTAACAGATAAGACTTTTTCTCCCTTTTCCTCACCCTTCTTCTTTGTCCCCCCGCCCACGTTTGGTGACGCTTATGAAGATGGACCTCACTGTACGCTGAAAAAATAAGATTTGGGCTCTTCGTATCTTTGGACTTTGCGGTCTTTAATTTTCCTCAGTAATTCATGATTCTGGCAGCCAGAATCCCAGGAACGGGTCTGAGGCAGGACTGCTGGGTTGCTTATGAGGGCCCCACAGGACACCCCAGGGATGTTTCTGTTGTGTAACAGTAGAGCAGAATGTTATCCACCAAATAGAGGTTTTCTGAACTGAAAGTTCTGGTTAGTTCTAGGTCAGCTGGATCTGGGTAAAGTGATTATACATATTGAAATATATATGAAAATTTTTCCCATTTTATAGATGTAGGAAACAAAGGCTTTGAAATTTTCCTCTCAGGTGCTTTTCCCTCCTTTTCTGTGACATTGCTGCGATTGCCTACCATCCTATCATCCCTCCCACATGCAAGCTGAGTGCCCCCTGTTCACGATCCCACCCCGGGCGGAACTGAAAACAAAATAAAGTGTCATGCAATTAGGGATTCCTCTCCATTTTCATAGCTTGATGGGGCTAAGATGAGACAGTCTCCGCCTGCACATAGGGGGTGCGGTCATTACACTTGCTGCATTAATGCAGGGTCTTCACACAGATCCAGCTGCCCTACAATTCTCGAGTCTGCTCTTATCATTGATCCTCTAGGCGACAACGTCAAGGGAAATCAATATGACCATTTAGCCCACTTGTGCAGCTCCTGGGAAAAGTTCAGAATTAGAGCCCATCTTAAAGCTACGGCGGCAGTGCCCCCCCCCCAGGCGTGGCTCTAATAATAGCCCCACCCCCAGAGGGGTCGTGCTGCTTGTGGCACGCAGGGTACAGTGTGGTCTCTTTGCTCTGTATATGCAGTGTTCTCTCTGGTGTCCCGCTTCCAGCAGTGACCTTTGACCCCATGGGTGTTCCTGAAGTCCCCCCCACCCCGGCTCCAGCTGCGCAGTGAGACGAACATTCCTGCACGTTTCCCACAATCCCCCCCCCCTTTCAGGTGCACATGCACCATCAAACAGAACTCTCTGGAATATCAGAGAACCCACAAAAAATAGCCCCACCCACTACCCAGAATAGGCTGGGTACATTTTGATGGGATGTTTGGCTCATTGTTCAGAAGGGCACTGAGTGATTTGGGGGGGGGGGGTGGATGGTTTGATGGCGATTGCATCGGTGATGTGTAACTGCTGCTGTTCTCCGCTTTAGACGGAGCACGTGCCCCCATACGATGTTGTGCCTTCCATGCGACCTGTGGTCCTCGTTGGGCCTTCGCTGAAGGGGTATGAGGTCAGGAAACCCCACCCCCCATTGCCTTCTGGCATTACGCCATCTGTGGAAGTTTGTCAAGATATTTCTGAGCCATACTCTCTGTGTTCTTCCTTTCAGGTGACGGACATGATGCAGAAGGCGTTATTTGACTTTCTGAAGCACCGATTTGAGGGAAGGTGAGCCCCCCCCCTTTTTGTTTTTCCAACCTCGGCTTCCCACCCCGGATTTCCACAGGCCAGGAAACGGGGACTGTGTGTTATGGCTCTCAGGAGCATTCTGCTTAAATGGACTTTTGATTGACTTCCTGTTTCTTTGGAATCTAAGAGGCTGCCTCTCATCAGAGTAGGATCTCTCTCTCTCTTTCTCCCTCTCTCTCTCTTTCTTTCTCTTTCACTGGGTAGCAGTGAGGGACTTTATGAAAGAGCACTATCTGGTATTCTGCCCTCCCCAGAGACACTGTCGAACGTGGCCCCTTGCAACTTTAACTGCTCGGAGATGTCATTGGGCTGCGTTTCATTTCCTTAATAGGATAGGCGTGATGGGCAAACCCCCATCCTCTTCTGCTTGCATTCATTGGCCCTGACGGAGGGGGAGTGGGACTGTTTACTTAATTTAGCCAATTAGACTCAAGTTTAGATGGATATTTGAATCCCACCTCCATATACGCTGATTAACTGACTTAAGCAAAATCCTTTCGGGGAGGGGAAAGGCCACTGAGAAATGCATGTGTTGAGGGTTGGGGGTGTCCTGTAATTATATTCCTTCACCATCCCACTTCCCAGAAGAGGCTGTCACTGCCCGTCTGTTTGTCACCTTCCCTTTGGCAGGATATCCATCACGCGAGTCACAGCAGACATCTCGCTGGCCAAGCGTTCTGTGCTGAACAATCCCAGCAAGCATGCCATCATCGAGCGCTCCAACACCCGCTCCAATCTAGGTAAGGGTCCTCCTGCTGCCTGACACCCCCTCAAATCTGAATAAAGATCCTTCTGTCCCTTTATGTCCCCTCAAATCTGGGTACGGTTCCTTCCCTCCCTCATGGCTCCCTCTAATTTGGTACCCAGACACCACCTGTCCTCCAGTGCCCACTTGAATCTGGCTAAGGGTTATCCTGTACCCAGACACCACCTGTCCTCCAGTGCCCACCTGAATCTGGCTAAGGGTTATCCTGTACCCAGACACCACCTATCCTCCAGTGCCCACCTGAATCTGGCTAAGGGTTAT
>JAODLC010000098.1:928895-939430 GCA_026781145.1 Hippopotamyrus pictus
GCTATTAGTTAAGTTCTCCCCAAGCGAGCTTGATGGGTCGAATGGCCTCCTCTCGTTTGTATAGTTCTTATGTTCTTGTATGTTCGGATACCCACAGCAACTTGCGCACATTAATCAATCACATATGGGCTGTCATTCAAAAAAAAGACCACAACTTAAAGGACTGCAGAAATGTTTATTTCAGTAGTACTACAAAAATAAATAAATACAGCACACAAGTGTTCAAAATGAGCCCCACGCAGAACCTGCCCTCTAAAAATAATCCCCGGTCCTGTCGCCGCCCAGTAAGACGCGATTCGAGTGATAAATCACTTTCTCCTCCGTTCTCAACTTCCCCGTCTGCCGTCACATAGCCGTTGCCATGACATCCGTGCCGTCACCATCTCCAAGACAACCGTGGGGGGGGGGGCATGAGCTATCCGTATATGGTGCTCCTGGCCGGTGGCGTCACGTGGGGATGGTTTCCGGAAAAAGTCGTTGGTCGGCGAGACGGGAGACGTGAATGCGTCATGGCTCCTACTTCGCTCTTGCTGGCTTCCTGAGCTGCTCGTCATGTGACCGGGAGGTGCCGCCATGGGTTTCTTCCCCCTCTGGGGTGGGCTGGCCCTCAGGTCTTCTGGAACTTGGCTATGAAGAAGCCGATGGTGTCTGCGTTGGCCTGATGGAAGATGCTGCTTGGGTCTCCCCCCGCCAGACCCGAGTCACTGGGCTCATGGCGCGGTCTAAATCTCTGGACCAGGCGGCGCTGGTCATTTGATAGGCCCGCCCCCGGCATCCCCTCTCCTCCGATGTGCGGGATCTGGATGGTCCAAAAACACAATTTGTTCTAGGCCAGTTTAATATTGCATTAAAGTTTGGCGACACACACCCTCTTAACTGATCTCGCGTTAAGTATAGGGCGCCTATTAGAACGAAACGATTAAGAAGTATAAAATCAGAGGCGAAGGCTGAGAGGCAGAGGGAAACAGTTCAGCGGGCCGGCTTTGGGTCACCCGAGAACTGGGGCGGGAAAAGAGGCTTCTAGAAGCTTCTATAAACACAGTGGAGATGCATTCCAGGACCTTACGGTAAAGCACGGCTACACGAATGCTTCTGAATCCTGAACGCATGATTCTCCGAATGCTCCTGCCACAGGGGCCAGGATCATCCTAGGGAATCCACCCCCCCAACCTGACGCTGGGAGCCAGCTGGGCCATCTCCAGATTTAGGCATCCAAGCTTGGGCTCAAACCCCATGGTGCCCCCACCCCAGCCAGGACGCCCGCCCACCTGCGGCTGCAGCATCAGGTCCGGGAAGGTGGAGAGTGCCCAGGCCACTTGCTCCTCGTTCTCTGCCAGGGTGACGGTGCAGGTGCTGTACACCAGGGTGCCGCCCCTCCGCAGCAGCTGCACGGCCTGATGGGAAGGCGCACATGGTCATGCTGACAACCAAGCCTTTTAAGCTGAACATTATAGGCTCGAGTGCCAGGAAGTTCCCGGCCGAGTCTCTTCAGTGCAAATTCCCAGTTTGAATGGGTAACATCACACTTCCACTTTAACGATATCATTTACTGGTAAAACTTAACTGATCAAACCTGTAAAAACGAACAGAACCACTAAGACATGGTAGGAACTAAACATACAGATTTAGCTGAAAACTTCACGGTTTAAGACCCAGGGGAGGAATGGCTATTGTAGCCACGGAAACTGGGCAGAATTACTTCAGCAGAAATATCTAGATGAACAAATGGATAAATGGTGTCTTTGGTAAATCTGTCTGCAACACGGCCAGTTTCTGAAGAAGTGCTTTAAACACAGGAGAGAGCAGAGACCTCCCCACAGAAATTTGGCCATTTATTTAAGCACATCATCCAAACAAAGTTTAACATCTCGCAAGTCAGGCTTCAGTGGTCTTGCTGCCCTCTGCTGGTGTCTGTCGCTGTCACTGCTCAGGCAGTCATTTCTACTACAGTGTCAAACGGGGCAAAAAATATCACGCTACAGTAGTTCCTAACCCATCTGCTTTTCAGCAGCTCATCCAGTGCAAGGTTACAGAGGGCCTGCAGCCTATCTCAGGAAATTATGGGGTGTGGGGAAGGGGGACCATCCCATCACAGGAGATGGTGATTTGTAATTATATCTTTGTGAGGACTCTTCATTCATTTCTATGGGGAAAACTCTAATCCCAACATGATGACCCTAACTCCAACTCAGCCCTAACCTTAACCATAAGTAACCAAAACCAAAATAAAAGACTTTTACTTTTTTGATTACACTGAGATCTTTGTGGGGGCCTGAAAAATGGTCCCCACAATGTAAAAAAAAAAAAAAAGAAAAGTTTTTATTACATTGTGTGGCACCAAAACCAATCTCAAATATCAGATCAGTGCACCTCTACTCCAGCCCTGGATAAGTGACGCAAAAGCGCTACTTACTGAGCCTCCAAGCTGGCCCTTGTTTCATTTAAAGTGTCATCTACACAAATAAATATGACATACAGCAAACCACTTGAAATCATGACACAAAGTAAGGGTAAATTATAAATATTGAGTGGGTTAGGACAGGTTAGGACTTCCTGCGATCAGAAGGTCGCTGGTTTAAATCCCAGGGTCAGCAGAGTGATGTCATAATTGGGCCCTTGATCAAAGCCCTTAACCCCCAGTTACCCTAGGGACTGGCTGACCCCGCTCTCTCAAAGTCAATGTACGTTGCTTTAAATAGATCCTCCTGCTAAATAAATGAAATGTAAATGTAATCAGTGGCTAGCTAACAGCTCACAAAACTGCATCTCCTTAATTAGGGGGATGAAACTGGGAAAGGCTGCCAGCAGATGACCCCTAGAGTGAGGCCGGTGTCACATGGGCATGACCATGTGACCCGTGGAGACACGTACTGCATGGAAGAGCTTGCGCTGCAGTGGCTGGTAGGACGTGACCTCACGCAGGCTCAAGGGGCATGCCATGTTGGGCCTCTGACCCAGGCCGCTGCAGGGGGCGTCCAGCAGAACCCTGTCGAAACTCTCCGGGGGGTAGGGTGGCCCGCCTGGAGCACGAGAACGGGGGGACATGTGGGGTGAATGGCCACTAAAAGCTAAAGGGTGTCACATCATGGCTGGGGGTCCCACCATTTCCTGGAATCTGGGCCTGGTCGGCACACACAGCCCGGATACTGTTGAAACAGTAAGCCGTGATACAATCCAGCTCCAGGGTCGAGGCGTTCTGGCGAATCCGCTCCACCTTGCTGGCGATCTTATCCAAAGCGATTACTTCCCCCTAGTGGGGGAGGGTTTAGTATGAGTATGTGCATATGGAGCAATGGCGCCATCTAGTGGTAGTGTGGTGTAACGCAAGGAAGGTTCGTAGTTGCAGAATTCATTTTAAACTGCATACGACTGGTTACCTGACCCCCCATCAGGGCGGCGATGTGCGAGGTCTTCCCCCCAGGGGCGGCGCACATGTCCAGAATCCTCTCACCTGGCTGCGGACCCAACACGTGGCTCGCCACCACCGAAGGTAGGTTCTGGTTCCCCCAGACGGACAGGTAAAAAAAGAAAAAAAGACAAGGGACATGCAGTGTCATCCACAAAACACCGAAAACCGTCTTGGACCTAGAAGTCAAAAGCTACAGAATATAAAGTGCCCTCCATAATGTTTGGGACAAAGACACATTTTTCCTTGATTTAACCTTCTGCTCCACAGTCTAAAATTTCACATCAAACAATTCAGACGTGATTAAAGTGCACATTCCAGACTTTAACAGTCCATCTTATCTGCTTAAGTTCCACTAAATGCCTCCAAACTCAATGGACGGCGCTTCATCCTGCAAGAAGATAATGATCCCAAACATATTGCTAAGGCAACATGGGAATTTTTCAAAGCTAAAAAATGGATAACCTGAATGGCCAAGCAATCACCTGATTTAAATCCAGTTGAGTGTGCTTTGCATATGCTGGAGAGAAACCTTAAAGGGACCAAGTCCCCAAAACAAGGAGGAGGAAGACAGCGCCTGCTGATGTCTATGAATCGCAGATCTCGAGCAGTCACTGCATTGCCGGTGACATGCAGTGAAGTACTGAACATCACTGCTTTAATATACACACCACTGCTATGTCCCGAACATTATGGTGCCCTGAAACGAGGGGGATCATGCATAAGAAGTGTTGTAACTTCTACACAGTGAAACCGGACTGAACACAAATAATTTTAAATTAAAATCTGGAATGTGCACCTCAATCACGCCTGAAATGTTTGATTCGAAAGTTTAATCTGAGGAGCAGAAGGGTAAATCAGGGAAAAATGTTTCTTTGTCCCAAACATTATGGAGGGCACTGCATGTCCAAATAACTAATATAATAATATCATATGCCCTGTGACGGATTGAAATCCCATTCAAGTCCCTTGAAGACCACTCTGAAGCCCTTTCCTGCCCCCTGGGTCAGGGCATACCTGTAGGAAGACGAGTCTGGGCAGGAGGCCGTCGAAACAGGGGCTGTGGTAAACAGGCTCCTGCATCCTCACTGCCACCCCCCTGCAGACAGACAGCGTTATTCCCGGGGGCCCCAGCTGCCCCGCCCCCCCCCCCCCCCTTTAAGCAGCCACCCACCTGACCGGCTCATGAGCCTGGAAGATCTCCGCGCGGCTCATCACAGTAATCCCGTTACCCAGAAAAACCTTCCTGCCCTGGAACTCCGTCGCCCCCCGCGTGCACCTGCCCTCAACGTCGGAGCAAACTGCGACCCAATCCCCAGCCTTCATGTCTGTGGCCGAGAACCTGCAGGTCAATGACCCCCCCCCAACACTGGCCACCAGTACTGTCGATCAGACGTCACCTAATCAGAATGCTAGACAACAATCTGCTTTCAGCCATGGATCTGTTATTTCAAATATAATGTCCAGTTAACATAAAGATCTTACAGCGTGATATTAGCATATAATACATAACTCGCCAGCATTGTACTTTGAGTGGAAGTGGAATTACAAATAGTGGACTTCCGGACTGTTTGAGGCATGTATAACAATTGAATTAAGAATTTCATCTTACAATATTAGTTTAGCAGGTGTTTTTAAACCAAAGTGAGATAAAATTGAGAAAGTAGGACCAGCCATGTTGCTTGAGCAATTAGGGGTTATGAGCATTGATCAGGGGCCCAATGGTGTCATCACTCTGCTCGCCCTGGGATTTGAACCTACAACCTTCCAATCACAGACACATCTCTCATGCACTAGATTAGTCTCTCTTCCTTTTTCTCTTTTTCTCTGTCGCTCTCACCCATTCACATATGCACACACACCCAACCTGCATTTACATTTAGGGGCAGACAAAACACCAGGCGCGAAGACGTGAGCCCCCCGCAGCACGGAATTCCCACACTGTGCTCCCACGATGACCTCTGACCTCTGCCGGCAGACAGACCTGGGTGGGGGGGGGGGGGTGGGGGAGAGGATGAGCCGTGAATGCTAGGACAGGCCTTAAACTCGCCCCAGATTACACACTCCTGCTCCTACAACCGCTGTCCGTAATTAAAATTAAAGCTTAACTTAATGAAAAGCATGAAGTTAAGTAACTAGTTAACAACCCCGACTGTTTTGGCACCACAGACGAGATTCTGCTGAGCTCTGACATTTCATATGCAGGGACAGTTGCCATTGCTTACCGACACACAAATCACTCAAACCGTTAGCCACAAACAGTCAGTATGCTAAATATTAATGAAATAAATGCATTCCTTTCCAAGGAGATGCTGAAGCTGCGTGTTCGACTGACCAGCCAGCTAGCTTCAATATCCTGACTCTGAGTACTAGCTATTTATCTCATTTTTGAAACATCTGGGTGGGGGGAAGGAGTTAATAATACCCTTTTGAGAAGGGCCCCAGAAACAACAAGCCCCCCCCCCCCGTGCAGGGAGACTTCCTACGCTTTGTACTTACAGGGGTCCGGTAACAGGGATGAGCAGAACATCGGGAACTTGCGGGTGTGTAAATATTGGGACTGGCCCGCTGCCTGAGAACCATGCCACCTGCTGGTGAAACAGAGAAATGCGTTTCCATTCGTATGCATTCATTTCTCCAAACAAGTAGTGACCGACACACCCATCTCCCTCTTTTATTTACAGGCCGCTTAATTCTTAACAGCTGATCTGGCGACCAGGGGCCTGTTTCAGGATGGATGGATTTCTTGCTTAGCCGGATAGCTTGTCGGATTTAAGGTACCTCAGTTTAAATAGACTTTTGTCCTCATTTAGCCCAGACTACCTTAAATCTGACATCTGGATAAGCCAGAAATCCTGCTTCGTGATACAGGCCCCAGAGCAGAGCCAAGAGCCCCCACAAACTGGGAGAACCAATAATGACCGATTCCCAGACCATGTGACCATACTCCAGCCAATACCTTTTGCAGCTCCTCCACCAGCTGGTCTCTGATGGTCTCCAGGGGCTCCAAGTGGGTGCTGGCTCGCACGCAGGTGAAGCCCGGAGGGTGGGACAGGTAGGTGAGGAGCTCCTCAAACTTTTTATCTGCCTCCTGTTCACCCACTTCGGCCAGCAACTGGACACAACATGGAGCACGCGTCAAAAAAAGGCACATCGCTGGCGGTCTTTTAAAACAATGTCCTACTCACCCTCATTTTATCATGTGGCTTAGTTCAGCTTCCTGGATGTTATACACGGAGTTTGTCTCAGTGATTAAGCTGAGGTACAGTGTCTAGGTACGCACTTCGGTCTTTGCAACAACATCAGCACGAAAAGTCACAGGGAAAAGCCTCACCTCTTTATTTTGAAATGCATTACTGAGGTACTGACGAACTTCTGGCTTCAACTTAAGTTTTGGTAAAACTGACACAGTCCTCGTGCATGATTCCCCAAACGCTGCCAGGTGAAAATAGGATAAACGGGTCGTTAAGTCGTTTTACCTTCTATCGCATTGAAGTTAACTTTTGTGCAACACGGACGTTATACGATAACAGGTTGTAGAGTACCTTGCATCACTGTCCTCATCTAAAACACGTTTCTGGGGTCTCCGTAATGCTGTCACACAACCTGCACGTAAAACGGCTCTTTCGGGGTGTTTTCCAATTTCAAATCATGACAATACATGTCCATTTTTAACGATCCTTCCTTCTTATCTCATCACCAGTTAAAAGCACCAATCACTATCAGATTGTCATAATTATTGAATGAAATCTCGCACGGACTCTCCCATCCATCTGTATTTTTGTAGGCGGATAATTTTAATGGCCCCACATGACAGACTTATAACGCTACATGTCACATAGTATACAACGCAATTCGTACCACACTACACTCGCACTCGATCAATTTTAAAGAGCAATCCGGAGTAAAAACCAAAGCTTCCCACGTTACCTTTCATAGAACTCATGTACAGGATATCCGTGTCGGGGCCAGTTGACTGCTGCCTTCTCATTGGCTAAGTGCTTAATCGCGGAGGTGTCTGGGAGTTTTAGTTTTTTTTTCTTCTTTTACCCAGATGTGTAGTTTAACTCTGTTAGCTAATATCTTGTGAGCGGCGCACTGAGGTACAGTGTTAACAACAGCACCACTAAATCACCTGAGACACTGAGAAGAGCAAACTCCAATACAATAATTTTCATCGCCATTTCCAAGCAACTGAACCTGAAATATAAAACACACCAACGTTGTGAACGTTTCGTCCAGTCACCATAACAAGCCTAGTACCAAGTCGCCGGTGGCCGAGTCTGAGTCCAAGCAACCAGGGATCTAGTCCAAGTTAAGTACAAAACTTATAAAAGGCCGGGGATGTTCAGAAATAGTCCACATATGGCAGAATGCATTAATTGTTGTCAGAAGTACCCATTTCAAAAGAATCAAGAAGACAGCTTCCTCTGCAGTACCCATTTTTCCATTGCCCATAGACTGTTTAGTTGTAGTCATATTCGACTCCTTTAAAAAAGAGGCGAGGACCTACTGATGGAGAAAGCCAAATAGTAAGGAATTTGTAGTAATGTTCTTGCACTTGAGAAGTTCAGGAGTAATGAACCTTGCCAATGTAAGCCAATGTGAATGACACGGAATGTGTCAAATAGAAAAAAACGTAATGTACGTATTTGGTTATATATTCGATCTTATATCCTATTACTGTAACATGGTGTAAAGCACCACTATTCACTAGCAGAAAATAATCACATGTGCAGGCTACACAGTACCATTCGATGAGGAAAATTAAGCATTTCTCCTCACGGATGGAAAGGAAATATCCAAAGTATTTTAACTTCAAGAACTGGACTGTGTTTCCACTGATTTAAAAACATGGGCCTACCTACCTAGCCAAGCTCCAAAATTTTGCATATTAATGTAGGCCTACCTAACTTCTGGTACAACATGTGCAATAATTTTAAAAGAACAATAATTAAATAATTATTTCTTTGCATACATTAACTATTTCTTTGCATAATAATGTTAAGTAGGCCTACATAACTTCTGGTACAACATTTGCAATAATTTTAATAATTTTAAAAGCATAATAATTAAATAATTATTTCTTTGCATACATTAACTATTTCTTTGCATACACTCATGCAGATACATGTTCGTGTGAACAGTTTCAATCCTTGCAACATTTTAAAATGAATGGTCAATTTAACAGATGTTACATTTTTCATTGGTCAGATTACTTTAAATATCTTATTTCTTTCAGATTTTTAATATAGCGTAAAAGAAACATCGGGTTTGTAAAAGTGCTCCAGTGCCTTATTTGGCCAAAAAAAAGCAAAATATTCTTATTATCCCTTGCATCTCTATTATATTTAGGCCTACTTATTTAGTTAGTTTATTATTATAATTATTATTAATAATAATAACGCATTTATTGTACTACTTGCATAGCAGTTTGCGGACCGTGCACGTCACGGGGGTGTAACCTTAAGCCGGGGCGGGTGCTGCAGATCAGAGGATCCCTAAACCGCGGCGCTGCTGGGCGCCGCAGTTACCCGGCGCCTCTCCGTCCTTTCCCAGGCGCTGCGTGACTTTCCCCTTCCCGGCTTTGCGAATACTGACGGGTTGTTTTTAAAAAACGTAGATTAACGCAAAAACATTAATATATATGATTGCGGCTGTAATGACAGGATTGTCGGGCTGACGATCGGAAGCGCTCCGGCGTGTAAATACGGCTCCCCGGGACAAAGGACGGACATCCTGGTGCTGGGGAATGGTCATCGTTAGCCTTGCGGCTAGCAGGCGAACTGGGAGCACCGGACAAGGGGATCGGGGAGCGGAGACAGCCCAGCGTGCAGCCGTGGGGCCGAGAGAGAGCGGACGGCCGCCGATTGATGCCGCCGGCAGCGGGTAGTTTACTAGCCAAGAAACTGATCTCAGCAAAACATCCAAACCAGCATTAATAATATTCAATAATGGGTGTTATATTTGCCAAACTCTGGAATTTTTTCTGCAATCAAGGTGAGTTAAATAACACCCCCCCAGTCGGGTGCGTGTGTCACACACCGGCTAGTGGATTACATAGGACCATCGGGGGACGGCCAGGCACTATATAACAATTAAACAGCTAAACAATTGATATAATACAGTGTATTTAAGACAACCTTTGTTATTATGTATGCGATTTGGTTTTCAAGAAAGCGAAAAGTTACATAATCTATTAATTAACTTCAGATGCGTGTGAGGTGGCCAGTAGTAATATTTGAAAGGAATGCCAGGGTTCCCAAATCTCACGCATCTGGCGTGACACTCACGCATCGGGCTCCCACGCTCACTCATGAAGTTTTACGGCAAACCCATATTGTTCCATTATAAACCTAAAATTAGCTACGTTTGAAACGTTGCGGTAGTTTGCAAACGCTACAGATTATTTACAAAGTAATTAAACTTGTTACATGTAAATGTGTGTGCTGACTTCTGTCGAATTGAAAATTTAACCCCAGCCCGTTGATGACCACAGTTGGTAACCCTGGAATAGAGTATGTTATTTGTGGACTAAATCATGTTGCTAACAAGTGTAGGTAATGGGGGGAAGTGAGTTTTGTTAACTAGTATGGTTTTAAGGTAGTCTAATTTCTGTAAGTCCCGGCGGCTGTTTGGTGAGTTAATATTTATCTAGCACATGCCGTGTACGACATGTAGCCGAGAGGGATATGGTGAAGCAGACACACCAGAATGGGTCCAGCTGGCTTGTGTGGCGCCCTTGTGGTGGTGAATAACCGTTCATTGAAGGCTTATCTGTCGCCTTTAAATGCGCGATTTCCCGGTTTCTGCACAATAAAACGTCCCGCGGCTTCTTGTGCGTCCGGCCACAGATCTCAAGGCGACAGATGTTGGTGGTACAATAGATGCAGGGGTCTAACACATGATTCATCCCCCCTTTACCAGCTGGTGGTCCTCCTTCATTCTGGGGGGCTGGGAATTCCCCCTTTGTTAAGTTTGTGGTTGACCCGGGGGGCTGTGGGGCTTCAGAATAAAGGAACATGGCAGAAAGCATTGGTCTAATTGGTGGCACGAGAACCCCCCCCCCCCTTTTTTCATTACAGACCAATGTGTAGTTGAATTGGATGACACCCCCCCCCCCCCAACT
>JAODLC010000098.1:939530-950432 GCA_026781145.1 Hippopotamyrus pictus
CCCCCCCCCCCCTTTTTTCCTTAAAGACCAATGTGTGGTTGAATTGGATGACCCCCCCCCCCCCCCAACTAGTGGTGTGCATGCTGCTGTAGCACTGAAAACCACTGTGTTTAGGTTTTTGAAATCCGATTTACACTACATATCTCCATTTTCAATTCGCCAGTCTTGGACAGATTCTCTGGGTCTACACTGAGATTTTTATTTTCTTATTTCATAGAAGAAAAGTATTGTCAAGTCCTCCAGCGTAAATACGTCTTAAGTGTCCGCCTAATTTTAAGCACTTTATCTGCCTCCACTCCGCATTTCATTAGCGGTCACTGCTGGCTGATGTAGCTCACCGTTAACAGCCGCCGTCTCGACGAAATGCTCTGTATAGACGATAGTTAAACACATCCTAATTATTTTGCGAAGAAACTAAATTCACCATTTTTATTGACTTTTCTTTGATTCCCAATGATTTAAAAATGTGCATTTCTGCAATGTCAGGACTGGTTTTGGTTAAGAAATGGTTCGGTTCTATACATTTAACGTGGGATCTTCCGTCCTGCCCTGTATGTGTTGGCAGTCTGCCGAAAGACTTCACAGAAAGTAATAATTTCTTCGGAAACTTCGAGCTCCACTGTTAAAGAGGGTGCTGAAGTTCTTGCAGGTTCACACAAGACAAACGTCTGATTCTCTCCCAGCATAAACCGACATAATATACTGTGTGCAGTGAGTCAGATCAAATGTTACTCTCTGGGAGACTTCTTGAAAGAATCTCCCTTGTCCTTTGGCAATAGTTTCCATGCAGGTACTTAAATGGAGACATGATCTGACTTGTAGTGACATGTAAACCTTCTCCAGGAAGATCAAATCAGTCCTTTTCAAACCAGCTTCCCTTGCCTTTGGGTTGGTTGATTTGTGGCTTGTTTGGATCTTGGAAAACCTTTGTGGGCACATTCAATCCAAACAGCTTTCATATCTTGTGTGGCAATGTGCGACCCAGCAGGTTAGGATGCCAGGCATGTGATCGGTTGGTTGTAAGTTCAAATCCCATGTTTGGCAACGTGGTTTTAGCGTTGGGCTTTTAAGCAAGGCCCTAAACTCCTAATTGCTCCAGACCTTGCTATCTCAAAAATGTATGTTGCTTTAGATAAAAGCATTTGCTAAACAAATGTAAATGGTCTTGCTTCTTAAATTTATCTAAGTAGTTGGTATTTGGTTAGTATTTAATGACTTGCTCCTAATTAAATACAGGGCATTGTCTTCTGGGATTTGGGTCCAGGCAGATCTTTTATATTCCCAAGCAATTAGTCTCAGCTATTGACGTTGTTTCTCTGTATTGGACACTTTTACGAGTCCAAATTCTCATTGTGGTCATATTTTTTTTTTGTCCTTTGCAGCCTGCATCAGAATTCCAGGATCTCATTTATTGATGTATGTGTACCGCATTCTGTACTGCGGTTAATGCAGATTAGCATTTTTGTGGTCAGTCCTCTCATTTCACTGCAGGAAATGCAGCTGTCAGTTAACAGATTCCTAACGGGTGGTTGGTCCTGTGTCCCATAGACATGAAGGTGTCCTGAGGCTCTCCACACTGGGGCATGTCTGCTGAATGTTCTAGAATGTTCTTTGTGGTTGACCCCATTAAGCCATAACAGAAATTGATCTCATTAAGGGCATTTTTATATGGACGGCACCCCACTTCCTGATTTAAATTCTCCAGCTTCCATGAGCGGTGGCTCACAGCCTGACCACTGTCCTCAGGAAGTAATCCCAGTGCCGTATCTGCTGCTTCTGGCCAACGCAGTCGTCATGGATGACATTCCCACCCCCACTTCCTTCCTCCTTATCTACCATACAGCTAATGCTTTTGACCCAAGGGGCAGATCATTCCGGAAAAAAAGCCCGTGTGCCCTAACATCAGCAGCAAAGGCCTGCCAGTGTCAGAGAAATGGTTTAGTCTTGCTGTGAGTGATGAGGGGCTGGCTGACTGCTGATCTGCTATCCATGATGGTTTCCTCCTGGACTGTGTTTGCAGGTCAGCCATCTTTCAGAGGTAGTTCAGCTGATATCCTGGGTCAGATCTAGTCTGTGCCCCCGTCTTTATTGTCCGATAGAACGGGAGTATCCTGAATATGTTACGGTGTTGGCGGTTCTGTGTGACTCATTGGGTTAAGACTCCCTGCCTATGATCCGAAGGTTGCCAGTTCAAATCCCATGGTTGACAGAGTGTCACCTTTTGGACCTATGAGCCATGCCCTAATCCCTCAGTTGAACCAGGGACTAACTTTATCAAAAAAGTATGTCACATATCCTGGGTCAGGTCTATTCTGTACCCCGGTCTTTGCTGTCCAGCTGGAACAAAAACATCCCAAATATGTTATAGGAGAACTCTCCTAATGTTGTAAGCTAAACTTGGACTCTTCCAGAACTAAACGTTCACCTGAGGATGAGAGCTTCCAAAGATATATGTTATCCCCTGTTATTGGGGCCTTCCAGCTGTTTTAGGTTACACTTATGGGCTGAAATGTCATCTTGTGTGTGTGTGTGTGGCAGTATATTAATCAAAGGAAATGTATACGAATGACCTAATGTCATTAATATGGGCGGCTAAGCGGTGGGGAATATTTCCCAGTTATGGCCTTCCGTAGTGAACCATTCAGTGGCATCGCTGTGCCGTGACTGTTAAGTGGGTCTCGCTGTGCGCTGTGTTCTGCATCGCTGGCCATGTCACACTCTTGCGAAGACTCTCACGCTATCGAGGGGGGGTCTGGTTTTGGTGGTGGTGGGGGGGGGGTTCCTTCTGGGCAAGGAAGGAAGCTAGTGGGTCATGAATGAAAAGGAATGAGGTCGGCCACAGGAAGTCACACGCGTTGAAATAGTGGGGGCGGGGGTCGGAGCCGGGTCTCTGAGTGTTCTAGAAAGTTCTAACCTCTGTGTTCTCATCCTGCAGAACACAAGGTGATCATCGTGGGCCTGGACAATGCTGGGAAGACCACCATACTGTACCAGTTGTGAGTAGCCACACATGAGGTGGAACCCGTGCCGTCGCGTTTGCGGGGATCTCTGGTTACGATTTAATATCTTTATGGTGTTTATGTCATGGGGTCTCTTAGACCTCATGGAAATAGATCCACTGTAGTAAACACGTTTGAGCCCTTATGGGGTCTTGATGGCACAGAGAGCCACAGTGGTCTTTGCGTGACGTCATGGTAACGCCGCCCCCTATATCCGAGTGTGACAGGGCAGATCATGCTTAAGGTAGCAATACAGCGCCGTAGGAGCCGTGGTGATCGCTGTTCTGCTGCAGAACCTGTGCAGGGTCTCCGAGGCAAACCGTTTCATTTACTCTGATCCCACCCACCGTCCAGGAATGGCCGACATAAAGGTGACACCACAGGGTTGGTCAGCTGGACTAATTAGGCGGGTACCAACATGCTTTGCACTGTACTGCACTGCGGCAGGCACCAACATGCTTTTCACTGCACTGCGGCAGGCACCAACATGCTTTGCACTGCACTGCACTGCGGCTGGCACCAACATGCTTTGCACTGCACTGCACTGCGGCTGGCACCAACATGCTTTGCACTGCACTGCGGCTGGCACCAACATGCTTTGCACTGCACTGCACTGTGGCTGGCACCATCATGCTTTGCACTGCACTGCACTCTGGCAGGCACCAACATGCTTTGCACTGAATTGCACTCTGGCAGGCACCAACATGCTTTGCACTGCACTGCTGGCAGGCACCAACATGCTTTGCACTGCACTGCGGCAGGCACCAACATGCTTTGCACTGCACTGCACTGCGGCAGGTACCAACATGCTTTGCACTGCACTGCACTGTGGCAGGCACCAAAATGCTTTGCACTGCACTTTACATACTATAAATGAATGTGTATTTGTGCATTTCTGTTAATATTAAGTGTCGTGACATTTTTACTGTGGAATACGCGTTTCGTTATTGTGCAACTATAACTGTAAATCGTTGGCTTCCATGTCTGTGCCACTGCTAATATTAAACCAGTTATGGCTGTTAATAAAGAGAGTAACTTTAATTTCAAAAGAGCTGTCATCTCCTCAGGCACCCGCCACCATACGCTAATTTGCACTCCGTATGTGGGTGTGCTGCATGGAAAACATTCTTCGCCCTCTAGGGACATCTAACGAACAAGATGGCAGCATCGTTTTGTTTTCGCCACTGCGTTCGATTTTCGTTTTGTACGGACGTAGTTTGAGGTGCCTGGCCACTTGTCTAGTATAAGATTGCAGTGGGCCTGGAGCCTATCCCAGAATGCACTGGGCAAAAGGCAGGGGACACCCTGGAGGGACTTGCATATCCTTCCTGAATAAGAGAATTTTCTTTAAATATACCTGGGGCATTATGTACTATGTTTGCAGTGTTGGGGAGTAACTAACTACAATTGGCAATGATACTAACATTTTCAGTACGTCATTAGTAGCGCAGCTGTAGCTTTACCAGTAACTTTTTTTTTTATAAACAATAACGATGTAGCATGGCAAGATGATACATTAAGAAAAAGACTATAGTTTGTCGTCAGCTTATGAACATGTGACTGATCGACTTTACAACCGTTCCAAGACCGCAGATATGTGGCCACGTGAGGGTATGCCAGTTTCCACACCAACTGCTAGCAGCGTGAGCGTCCCTGCAAAACACTCATTCATTAATGTCGTGCTAAGGCTACTATTAGCAGCACACATAGTATAGTATACATTCTTATCCGTTTGTGTCTTTGCAGCTTAAATGCTGATAAAAAGGTTATAACAATAATGAACTAGGAAAATTGCGGTAAGGTTGAAAACGCCAAACAATATGGCTTAAAGATGATATGATTTTATTATGCAGTATACTATACATATAATTTTTACATATAAAATAAAGGGCCGACTTACGACCAGTCAGTCGGAACAGATCGCAGTTTTAAGTCGATTTTTGTTGGTATAATGACCTTCTGATTAATACTTCAATAACGACTTGCATCATTTTTCTCTCTTTACAAAGAAGGGTATTTTCAGCTACCAGGTGTTTCTGGTTGGTGTTGTTTTGCTTAAATACTCTGGGAACGGATGTTAAAGGGCTGAAAAATACTTCAAGGCAAACAATATTTTAGACACTTTCATTAAAATGCATAGGAGCACTTTGGTTGTTGGAGAGATGATCAAAATCTTTTTTTTTTTTTTTTTGTTATAACCCTTCTAATTTTCACACAGCAATTGTGAATTATCTTGGTTTACACCAAAGAAACTTTCTTAATCTTTTGTGACTTGACATTACATTGTTAAAAAAATAGACTTTCATATTACTTTAAACATCATGTTTCACATTTTTTAAGAGTATCCTACATGACCTACAGCACAAATATTAAATATTAGCAGATGAAATAGCTTCAGTGTACTTAGCTGCTACTTCTCTTTAGCTTGTTGTGTGGCTAACTACTATATTAAAACAGTAGCTTGGCTGTAGCTTAGCTACTTTTAATCATTAGTAGCTTGTAGCTTGAAAAGGTACCGTTTCAAAGTAGCTTCCCCAACATGGTTTGTTTGTTGGCATCTTTTTTTCTGGGGGGGGAGATTGAAATGGTGAGTTCTGGATCTGCTCACAGCAGACTGAGAGAGGTGGTGTCTTAGTGTTTGAGACTGGGACAGAGTTGTCTGTCAGGGAGGCCCCCAAATCCCTCTGGCATTCCCAAGAAAGAATTCCCCATCATGTAAAAACCATGGTGAGAAACCACTTGGCCCTGTCCTTTGTAAGGGATAATCTTTATATCAGCTGCTGTAATACAAATTAAATACCCCCGTCCACTTTTATCAGTGTCTGAAGGCAACCAATCCTGAATCCATTACGTTTATATTACATTTATTCATGTGGCAGACGTACGAGGGAGGCAGATGATATATTTCCGGCCTACAGCTGTCAGGGAGCCTGTTTAAGTGCAGGTGCTGCTCGGCTGAGCTTCAAGTGAGGAACCAGTACAGCAGTAGTTGTGGGGGACAGCAGCTGTAGGCGCTTGCTTAAAACCACAAAATTGTAATCAGAAATGCGATAACGTGTCATTAAGTGTGCAGACATGTAATCAGCTCAGAAATATCCCCCAAAGGAAATGGTATTAAGAAACTAAATCTGAATCTTAAAAGTACAATGCACTTTTTTTTTTCTTTGAACCCAAGTGCTTGGTTGAGCCCGTTGGGTAATTTTGCTGGGTCATTTTCAGTCTAGGTACCTAGTCTTGACCCAACAGGGGTTGTTTTGCTTATATTTTTGACCCAGAACTTGGGTAACTGTGCCCCCGTTGTTGTGGGAAAACCTTGTTCTCATTCAAAAACATCTTCGTTTGAACTGTTGGAAGACAAGCACACGAACATCCGTCAAACGGCTGATGTGGCACAGATACAAAGATGAGCTGGTTGCTATCAGTTCATTAGTTATAATCATACTTATAATTAAAAAGATTAGTATTGTAATATAAACAGTAATTATAATGTTAGGTTTATTATATCTTCCTCTTTAAACAATAATGTTATACCAGGGATGGATGTAACTGGTACGCAAGTACGCATTCCCCTTTAAAAACGATACGAGCGACAATCGATTGTTTGTTTGTAAAAGCGCAAATGCGTACTTATTTTATGTGCATTTGCACTACTCTGACAAGAAAATACCTTTCATTTTAACCTGTATACCGCAAAAGGAGAGTTGCCACATAAAAATTTAAACGCATTATGTTTTGTTTTCATGTCAGCGCAAATGCACATTAATATAAGTACGCCCCTTGCTGTGGAATCGTTGGTGCGTGTGTGCCAGCAGTTCAGTATTAGCAAAAGGTTTAAGGAGCCACTTTAGAAGGGGGTGATCTGGGTCTCCCATCAGGTAATGTCCAACGTCGTGGTCTGCTGTGGTGACTGTGTGTTGACCTAGCAAATTTCCATCTTGCAGTCTGTCCCCCAGTCTGAGGTGTTTCTTGTGTTTCTCCCCCCCCCCCCCCCCCAACAAGGACACACACACACACAGCAAGGTTATACTCCACTAACACCCCTGTTATGACCTCTACATAGTCAGCCTCAGTAATACTGTTAGTTTCATGAAAATAATTGCTATCACTTCTTAACAGCTCTAGAATTAAGATATACAATATTTACACTTCTGCAAGTTGATAGATTTATCCTTCGATGTGCATTAGATGACAAATTGAATTGATTATCAACCAAAATGTCATTTTCTCATCTTTAAAATGTAATTTTATGTACTTTTCCATTTATTCGTTTACGTGTTTATTTTTAGAAATGCTGCTCTCTGCATTTTTTTTCAGTTAAGTTCATTATGAAAAGTTCTAAGAATTAAAAATATGTTTAAAGGCATTTTAATTACGTGCTGTTAGACTGTCAACCAAAGTGTTTTGTTTCGTCTTAATCAAATTTTTAGTTCACAAAACCTCAAAGTAATTTTATTTTTCCATGCATTCATTTGTTTACATGTTTAACTTTATTTTTAAATATTCTGTGGGCAGCTCCCTGCACTTTTTCAGTTAAGTTCATTGTGAAAAGTTCTCAAAACTAATAAAAATATTATTAATAACTACAATAACGATAATAAGTAATAATAATTGACATAAATACACATAAATAAACAACCCATGGTAAATTTACACCAACATTGTATGAACAATAACACAGCATCATTGTTGAACTGCATGACCCAACCCATCTGTGTTCTGTCCAGTGTTTCCCCAACCCTGGGTTGTTTTTGACCCAAGATTTTTAATAGCGTAGGGCCGTAGGCAAACGTGAAAGGTATCTAGGGTACCAAGGAGGCCACTTGAGTGGACAAGTCAACAGTAGAACATGAGTTGTTAAGGGTCAGTGGCAGATGATGAGGTTAGTCAGGTGTTGAGATGTTCTAAGAATGTGTCTGTGTCCTGGGGGCCTGAACCCATGTGACCGTCCATCTGGCAGGGTTTTTATTCATGTAAAAGACTTTCCTTCTTCTGTTGTTCTCCGCTAGCTTGATGAACGAGGTCGTCCACACGTCGCCCACGATAGGAAGCAACGTGGAGGAGATCGTGGTGAAGAACACCCACTTCCTGATGTGGGACATCGGGGGGCAGGAGTCTCTGAGGTCTTCCTGGAACACGTACTACTCCAACACTGAGGTATGGCCCCAGAAGGCGGATGCAGGGCATGCCCGTCTTTCTGCAGTGCTGGTTGTGGCAGCCATGTAGGGTGTGGTTCACAGCCCCAGGGCCAACGGTATGATAACAGGTCAAAATCTCAGATATAACTTTGCCAGGTTTGAAAGAACTTTCCAGTGATACGTGGCGGCTTCTTATTTGAGGCAGTTAAGTTGGTCTTGGGGATGGGTGGGGGTGATAACATTTTCCCCATAATTCCTTGGTTTGCAGCTCAGCCAATAATATACCACCTGGAATCCAGAACAGTGTTGAAATAACATGCTGTTGCTGATGTAGTTCACTGGTGGTTTTAACAGAATGAATCTTGGTCTGTCTAAATACATATTTTAAAAGGGACTTTTAACAGGTTGACCAAGGTGAGAAATATTAATTCTAGGTGGGGAACATATTTAATATGTTTGTGAGTGACAGGGGAGGTGGCACTCCAGGGCCCAATCAACTTCCATCTGGGGCCAGTGCCCCTGTGGCCCCGCCCCTGCCTTCCAGTCCTGACCTGTGTCACAATGAAAGCTGGAAGGCGGGTTTGCTGAGCTTCCAGCCAGGCCTGGCCGCATGTCGCTTCTCCTGGTGGGAGGCGTGGGGCAGCATGAGGGTGTCGGGTTTTGATCTGTGACGCATGTGGTCCGGGGGGGTTTCGGCTGCGTGGCAGCATGCCTCGAAGGGGAACAGCTGGCGTGTTTGTTCAGGGGGAGTGAATGCAGGGGGCGGTTAAAGGTGGGGGGTGTGAATGATGCGCGTGTGGTGGGAGGGCCTTCCTGCTGCACCCTCAATGCCCCCACCCCAATGTGCCGGTCTATCTCCCCTCCCTCTCACACAAAGACCATCTCTTTACATCACGCAGTCATATTTCAGTTAGGGTCTGATTACCAATATACCTTCTGTTAATGTGTTGTTTGTTTATATTAATTTCCTTAATATCTTCAGGGTGTTTGTGTACTTTATTTGTTTTGCACTATAAGTCTTAATTTAGTTATTTGCACAGTATGAGTTACACTTGCAAAGAAGTGTGGTCCATGAAAACACCCCCCCCAGTCTTCACCAAAAACCATATTTTTGTGGGTTTTTATAGCCTGATTTTTATCATTCCTCCATCATCCAATTCCTCCTATATCATCCAATTTGAATTTCTGTAATTATATATAGATATACTTACTCCATTCACACATGATCTGTTTCAGTGATCTTTATTACATGGGGATGATGTAATTGGGCTGTTTCCACTGAAACTATAATCAGGATGATTTAGGCTTTTTTTTTTTTTATAAGAGCGTGGGTACACTCGCCCGTTTTGATTTGTGAAGGGTGGTGAGGTGCGTGTTGAAATCACAGGGGTCATATTTCCCTGGAAATACCTTTTCTGGATTGGCTGCTTTAGGGTCTGATTTTTCCACCATTGATTGTGTGTCTTGTTAGCTTAAGATATGCAGGCTTTGCAGTGACTTCGAATCGACTCAGTTTTAGTTGCAGTCTTGAAGCCCGTGGGAGGTGGTGGGAGACCCCGCTGTCCCCCAGTCTGAGGTGTCTCCTGCCTTTCTCACCCCTCCCCAGTTCGTCATCCTGGTGGTAGACAGCACCGACAGGGAGCGCCTTGCCATCTCCAAGGAAGAGCTGCACAGGATGCTGGCCCATGAGGTGAGCGCCCCCTGGCTGCCGATCTCATAGCTGCATGACACGCACCTTCATAATTCCGCCTCTTCCCTGAGCATGGCAGTTCTCACAGAGGGGGGTTAAGAGAAGGCCCTAAACAATGGCCTGATGTGTACTGCATAACAGATGGTATCTCAAACCACCGTATTTATAGTAAATAAACGTCTGCTATGTGTTCGGGGGTTTCAGGTATGGCCTTAACGAGCCCCAGGGGCCTGGTGTGACCTTGAGGCCCCAGGGCATTTGTCCTCTAACAGTCCCGTACTCCCACGACGCAGGACCTCCGCAAAGCCGCCGTGCTGATCTTCGCCAACAAGCAGGACGTGAAGGACTGCATGAGCGCTGCCGAGATTTCCAGGTCCCTCACCCTCAGCTCCATCAAGGACCACCCCTGGCACATCCAGTCTTGCTGCGCGCTCACGGGAGAGGGGTACGTGTGGCGGAGCGCCGCCCTGGTGGCCACCGTCATTACTGCTGGCTTTACGCCAAGCTTCTCCAGAAATTGCACGCAGATAAAAATTGCTTACAGATAAAAAGGTAAACAGCATCTTTAATCGTACTCGTCAAGTTAAGCCCTTACACAGGAATACTGATCAATTTCATACTGGGACCTGTGACCTGTCCAGCTCTCGTACAACTTTCATCAAGCATAAAAATTAAGAGAAGATCTATGTGCCGTTTCACATACCCCAGCTTAGTTGAGAGAGAGACAGTTTAGGGGTCAGAGCTCAGGGTCAGCCAGCATTATGCACCTCTGAGCCAACTGGGGCTCAAGGGTCTAACAGTGGTGAGATTACTTTGCAGTGGGATTCAAACACAAAACATTCTGGATGCAGGCACAGACCCCTATCATACTGAGCTACACCCTGAGCTACACCCTGTGCTCCAGTTGAATGAGTAATCCTAATGAATGGATTGCCCCCCCCCCCCCGTGTTTATCCTGCTGTTCCGTAACCCAGGGCTTTCTCTCTCCAGGCTGTGCCAGGGTTTGGAGTGGATGACCTCCAGAGTTGGACTCAGATAACCAGCACCCTGGACCCCCCCACTCTCGCCCGGCCCCCCC
>JAODLC010000099.1:6679-18211 GCA_026781145.1 Hippopotamyrus pictus
CTTCTCTTGGCCTCTCCCTGTTTCGTTTAGTCTTTCGTTTCTGTCCCATCTTCTCTTGGCCTCTCCCTGTTTCGTTTAGTCTTTCGTTTCTGTCCCATCTTCTCTTGGCCTCTCCCTGTTTCGTTTGGTCTTTCGTGCCATCAGCACTCCCTCCCTCTCCTCCCTTCCTTCATTTGTCCACATCTCATCTTTCTCGAATTTCCATTCCTTCCTGTGTCTCTCTTTCGCCTCGTTCTTGGACTCTGCCTTCCCCCCGTACCCCCCCCCCCCCCCGCCGTTTTTATCGCTCTGCTTTGTTTTTCCATCCCTTCCGTCGTCACTCTCCACGTCCGACTCTCGCTCTGTTCTTCCCTTCATCCGTCTGCCAGCTCAGCCTCCCTCGCTCGCAGTGGCCGCACTCCACGTGTGCCGTTACGCCTTTCGTTTGCTTGGCTGGCTTGTTTCATTTGAGATGCGTTGGAAAGTGAACCAAGAAGCGTGGCTACATAGGAGCCTCCTTCCGGCACAATTTAGGCCCACCAGGTGCTAATGTGCAAGGCTAGTCCACAGCATGATCTGCAGGCCTGCTCTAGCGTTATATGCGGCAGTGGAACTTACGTACCTGCAGTGAAATGCAGGATCGACCAGGGGCTGAGGACACGCATTTATTTAAGCTATGACTCCCGGTGGTCCTTGCCGGAAGAGCCATGCATTGCCATCCCCACTATTTAGCATAATAAAACGTAGGAACCAATCACTGGGAGTCAAAGCAGAATGCGCACTGACACCAGTGTGTCTCCTACATTGGAGGGTGACACATGTTTGTCTGGCCCTGCAACACAGACCACATCCGCGAGAAGACGTGTGCAGCCCACAAGTACAGAAGACAGGGCACACACACGCACACACACACACACACACACACACACACACGGGTACACACACACACACACACACGGGTACACACATATACACTGCCCTGCATTCCCAGGGACTGCTGTCTTTGTGGGGCTTCTCCCATTTTTACATACACAATGATTCCATAAATAGTCAAAGACAAATGAAAAACTGAAAACAAATGCAAAGTTTTGGTTCCTTTTTTTGTGCTTCTGTTGCCACGGCGCCTGCTCCTTCGGCTTGGCCACAGAGTAGCCTGTAAGTGCCGCCGTCAGCAGACTCGGGTTCGACGCCACAGGAGATGCGAGGGAGATACACTCCCACTAGATTTAACCTATTCCTGCTGGCCGCACCCCCCGACCGGCAATCTCCCTGCTGACTGGGGGAGGCAATATGCCATTAATGCCCCCCTGCCTTTCCTAGTCCAGAGCCTACCAGGTAATCACCCTTCTGGTGATGGGCACGCGGTGTGTGAGCCCCCCACCATGGCCGCCGCTTACCAGGGGAGGGCTCCCTGACATTTACATGACGGAGGCGGCGGCAGGAAAAAAGGGAAAAAGACATAGTTGGCTGAATGTCAATCTACGGCATTAAGTTCCGCATTTCCATCAAGAACAAAAAAAACTGAAGCCCACCCGCCCCATCCCAGATCCGCAGGCAATTTAAACCTAGCAAACATCTCGTAAAACTCCCGCTAATGTTTCTCACCTTTCCTCCTCCCGCCCCCACACACAGGCACACACGCTACTGCGCTTTGATCAATTTCCAGCTTCACTGAAGATGAAGAGAGATAAAGGGAGAAAATTGGAAGTTTGGTTTAAGATGCGGACAGGGGCGGCTTTGCGTTCGGCGGCCTGTGACGTCCCTGCACCGGGGGCCCCGGCCGGCCCCTCCTAATAGAATTCTCCCACCAAGCAGGTTAATTACATTCCAGCACCATGGAAAATGCAGCGCCTGTCGCTTCCCTGGGACAGAGATGCAACCCCATCACTATCTTAACCCGGACTTTTTAATTCCAGGTTAATTTGCGACATCGCCATGCATTACCAGCCCGCCGCCATGAAACGTCCACCGCAGCTGCGCCGGTGCGGGCTGGACGACACCGTTTCGAAACGGGGGCGGGTGTTAAGGCTTTGATGCAAGGAGATCCGGGGATGTGAAGCAGCCACGGAGCGGGACGGAACGCCAATCCTCACTTTTGCCAACGGCCATTTTTCTTAGCGACGGTTAAGTGGCTTTTTCTCCCCCCTCCCCCCTCCCCCCGTCGGCACCTACCGATGAATAATGCGGACAGGTAATTTCCAGCGGGGCTGCAGACGAGACCCTGTGATGCATATTGGCTTGTCCCATGCACAGGCGGCTGCTTTATCGAGTCATTTTAATTTAGGTCCCAGTCACTTTTCTGTGTGCTGTGCAATAAAAGGCTTTTGCCCCAAGTTTGCTTGTAATTCTGAAAAGCCATTTTGCTCATTTATAGTGTTCCATGCAACCCCCCTTTGAATTTTTCCATCTCTTCTGGTCTGCCGTTCATGTATGAAGTCCTCCTCCATCTAATAAAGATGTATGTTTGACATTTCATTCGGAGTCCCCTCCTCAGAAAGATGCACCAAATCACACGATTGTACTATTCATCTTGATGTTTTCAGTGTATGGTCTGCCACCAAAACATTACATGGCATTGTAAATAAGATGAATAAAAATTAGGTGTAGATTTATTCATTCAGTGTAGATTTAATAATTAGGTGTAGATTTATTAATTTGGCGTAGATTTATTAATTAGGTGTAGGACATACTGATGCTGGGAACTCATTTGTTTGTGACACGTGCATCACAAATTTTGCAGGAAATGAATCAACTTTGTTTAAATGTTCTTTCAGTATCATGATGACAAACGGAATGCATGTGAAAAAGCTGAGAAACATCTGAATTATATTCCTTAGTGATATATGATTTATTCTTGAAGAAACAGGCTGCTGTTTCAGTTTATCTTAACATTTTAACGGTGGGAACACATTGTCTAGAACAATTACGAAATCTTTTTTCCTCAACGGCGAAAAATACCCCTAAAGTGTTTTTTTGTACCCCTTGCAACACAACTGCATGGTTTGCGTAGAGCAGAAGTCAACGCGTGTCATTCTTTACAGAAAGAGCCTCTCTCATTCCCCCCCCCCCCCATCTGAATGGAAATTTGCTTAAAATAAGAACCGTTTGGCATTCAGCATTAGCTCAGAATGATATTACTGGCAGAGAAACCTTAAATGTAGCGAGGAGGTGGAAATGGAAGAGGTCACACTTATCCATGCAGAGCACGTGGCGGCACAGCGTTTTACTAAACTGTTTTATTCATGCGCTCTTGTAGATTAAGTCCTACAACCCTCCACACAGAGTACAAGGCTGTAAATGGCCGGCTGCCTTTCATCCCTGACGGCTGTGTCAGCCCAGAACATGGCAGGCCAGACAGGAACCTGAGGTGTCGGCCGTATGCAAATCACTGCTGCGACGTTCCGGAGAGCGGGGGGGACCACCAAAACAATTTGGGGAGGTGGCGTACTTTTCTTCACCATGACAGAGTGGATTCCCAGAGGTGCGGAATGATCCAGGCCTCCATAGTAATGTGTGTGGGTCATTTTAATCTGTATTGGTTTTTTGCATTTGCAAGAGCGTAACTTTGGGTTGAACACTAAGGGGTTGAGGTCTCCACCCATTTTGTGATCATATGGGGGGGTATTGGTCAGTTTTGATTATCTGGGGGGGTAACAGCACCCCCCCCCACCCCATAATTTACGCCTATGTCCTCCACAGCGTGAACCCGTATAGGATGCTGCCCCTTTTCAATCTGGGTCTGTCTGAGCAGCATGTCCCTCCGCACCTTATACTTCAGATCCAAAACCGCGCATCCAGCAGTGAAGGATGATGGATATTATTGTGCCACATGCATGAGGAACAGCTGTATGCCGGCCCTGCACACGCAGACCCCAAACGATGATGTGATTTCACTGCAAAGCTGGTCTTTCACCACATTTTCCAGCTACCAGAGCAACAGAGCGGGGTAACCTTTACCCAAAGACCTCACCGTACCCCGGAGGGGAAACACTGATCCTAAAATAAGCTAAAGTCAGCAGCGTTTGGTCTCACAAGCACCGGGAGGTTTTTGTATGTGAGGCACTGAGCTTGGCTTCTCTCCATGGTGCTGAACTCTGACATGTGGCCGGCCTGCTTTGCCCGCCCCCCCCTGCCAGTAGCCAGTCTCCCTCAGGCAGCCTATAGCAGCAGCGAAAGCACTTCTAAGGTGACTTCATTAGCACCTGCTGTTTATTACCTGATCAATATGGCATTAAGTACTGTGCACTTCACTGCCTCCTGCCCACAAGCTGATGGCTAGACTGGACCGACCCGGGATCTGTCCCGTCCAGACACCCCGGCCCATCACTCATCAAACACTCCTGTCTTTGTGATGTTCCCCATTGTCCGTTATAAAAGAACATTATGACAGTGGGACAAAACGTCATAATCTTAATGTATGTTTAATGTATCATGTTAAATGTGTGTTTGGTGCATTTTGATTCATTTTTGCTGTAATAGAAGTTTTTGCACCTCTGGTATGATGCATAATAATTTCACATTGAGGCTCATAAGGGAGCACCATGAATTCTGTCCATTCCCAGATATCAGGTTGGGGTCCCCCAGGAATTAGGGCTGCGCTCTGTGGTACAAGTTGGAACATCGGCAAGATCGGATTGGAAGCTTTAGCGAGTACCGCGATGCATCAATGCCCAGTCCTCTGCACGCCGTTGGCGGATGGCGTCACCTGAACGTCCTTTAACGAGCAGAACATCTGCACGTTGGCCAGTGCGGGTCGCTCTGAATAACCGTGTTAGCTAACTAAATAAAATGAAGGACAACAGCGGTTCGGTTTTGACCCATAATGGGTGATTTTAAACTCCCACGCAGTAATTATGTGTTTTGACCATCAAATGTCAGCAGACACTATTACATTGCCTTTCTGCTGCTGCCAGTGATGAAATTTCCTACTGGAGCAGATGGCCAAGAAGGTCTTACCTTATCTCTCTCTCTCTCTCTCTCTCTCTCTATCTATCTATCTATCTATCTATCCTTTTTAATCTTCCATTCTAATTTATTCAGGTTTGCACACGATTTATGAATTTTGGATGGAATTCAGATTCTTCTTCAAAAGCCATCCACTACAGGGCTGCAATGAACCTGTGGCATATTCTCGGAATGACAGAGATCGGGGTAAGGGACACCCTGTCTCAGGACATGCCACATCCATAGGACAACATTCTTAAATGACAAAGGTACTGCTGACAGAATCTCAGACAGGGGTGTCCCAGACTTCAACATGGTCTGCGATAAGTTTGCCAGACCAACGGCTGTTTTAATCCATCCATCCATCCATTTTCTGAAACTGCGTAATCCCAACTGGGGTCGCGGGGGGTACCGGAGCCCATCCCGGGAACAATGTTTTAATGTGATGTGATTTAAAATATAAAACTTGACATGTGTTGGGTGAATTACTGTAGTTGTAACAGACAAAAAAAATGTATCACTGAGCAAATTGATTGATGCATAGATCCAGGAAAGAGCAACAGTAGTAATTTAGAGATTTTTAAAAATGCGTACAAATCCCATTAATTCTAAGCATGTGGCTGCAGTTCATTATCGAATTGTTAAATGAAACAGAAAAAACTTCTTGTTTTGTCTTTTTTTGGCTGGAGCTTATCTTAAATGCAAATTGATCTGTTGATTTCAAATTGATTGTATTGATTGGCTGACAGTTTTGTCTCCCAGGGCAACCGACCCCCCCCACCCCTGTCCTTCACACTAACGCCATGGACAGATAGAATGGAAGGCAATCTTAAAACGACAGAAAATGGCAGAATGCTTATTTTGCTTGGTGTGACTTCTTTGATTTTGAGCGTAAGCATTTGATTGAATGGGGTTCTAGGCTGTGAGCTGGCAATATGAAAAAACTGCATATTTTTATTGGACTGCTACAAAAAAATACGTAAGACTCATATAGCTCTTAAGCAGGCTATATACAGTAAGCAGTATATATATATATAGAAGTTATTTTACAATATATGTGAGACCAAATATAAATAAAATAAATTATAGTTATTATTGTCCTTTAGCATTTGGATAGAAAAACATTGAGGGGCTCAAATGAACTTGTTCCAGGGAGAAAAAAATGCTTGTTTAAATAATTGCAGCAATAGAATCCCATGTTAACTAAGCATATTGTTTAAGGGTCTTAAGTATGGTGAAAGGTACAGAGAACATCTGTCACAGATTTGTAAGACCCTACTGGGCCTTAACACTAGATCTTTACGGGACACATCCCTACCAGTACTGTGGGCATGGCCTGTGTGTTTGGGGGGACTGGGGGATTCAGGGGTGAATTTGGCCGTTATGTATGTTGAAACCAAACCTACGAGCTTGGGATAAACAAAGTTGATTCATTTCCTGCAAAACTCTGTCAACATCGGTGGGTTCAGCGTTAGAACTATCAACAAGATGCACGGAGGTTGACTGGATGGAGTTTTTTTTTTAAGCTAATGATCATACCCGTTCTTAGCATCCTCCCTCTTTGACTCCGGCGCCATGGCGGCCAATCAGAGAGCCCCCCTGCAACTTCACTCCTATCTGCGGCACGGCACAGCGCAGGAAACCAAACGGAGCCACCAGGAACGGGAAGAGGAGGCTGAACACAGTCCAACCACCTCAATGAGGATGCGTCTAAAAGGAAATATCTCTGGGCAGCCTGGCCTGGGCCCTCGCACGTCGTGGCCAGATCAAAGGATTAACCCACAAGTGTTAGCGTCACATGTAACGCAATCAGATTTACGTCCCGAACGTCCTCTTACTCAACAAATCAACTTTCGGTAATCCCAGGTCTAATCGCCTCTTTCCTAGGCCTCGATTCATGTGCATCAGAAAAAGAATTTCATTTAAAAATCGATAATACCACATAAAAATCAGTTCGAGGGGATTTCTCAATCTCCTGCTTTTCTCAATGCCTTCTGTTATTGCCGTTTCTTTCAAATGGGGCTTTGAATAAGAGCAGTAAGCAATATCTAATTTTTATTTTCCTTCCTTCAGTTAATTATGTTTATGCTGCAGTGGGGTCTTCAAGTGCAGCTATCTGTAATATGTAACATTTTACAGTTATGAAGCAACTGCAAAATACAGATAAGGTATTCAATTAACTGAGCTATAAAAATCCGAGCTATTAAATATTAATCGTCCTACATATTGCTTTGATTTTTAACTGCTTAATTACAAACACACTAGTTCTGTATTGTGAGTCTGTTATCCATTATCCTTTCCATCGTCTGAGGTATTTACCCGCGTTTTTGTCGACCATTAAGACATTAAGACAACAGCATCCTCTTTTCTGTGAAGCGAGATAAATATTGTGTAACACGGCATGCATAAATTTGGTTTGGCGCGAGAGGAGGTCTGGCAAACCAGGAATGTGTGAAGAAAACATACTGTGTAGGAACAGGAGTCAGTCGGCTATAGTCGAGGTGTGACTGGGCAGGAACAGAAGTCAGTCGGCTATGGTCGAGGTGTGACTGGGTAGGAACAGGAGTCAGTCGGCTATAGTCGAGGTGTGACTGGGCAGGAACAGAAGTCAGTCGGCTATGGTCGAGGTGTGACTGGGTAGGAACAGGAGTCAGTCGGCTATGGTCGAGGAGTGAACGCTGAGCTGTGAGTCTGCGTGTGAACAGTTTTGAAGGACCTGCTAGTGCTTTGGGTTTCAGGGGAGCAGAACCACATTTTTTGGGCCGTTCAACACAGAGCTGGTGTTGCCGTTTCAGCAACTGAGTTCCCCCCAACACGAGGGAAGTATCTGTCCGCGGAACATTCTGGATAAAGGCAGCGACAGTGCAAAGAAAGGGGGGGGGGCTCTGGAGCATGGGGGGGACTAAGCATGGCGCATACACGGGATGCTCACTGCTCGCCAGTTCACGGGGAGCGAACAGCGAACACACAAACATGCGGCACCCTCAGCGGGTCCGGCTAAATTCCCCCCCGGGGGGAGGGTTTAGTGACGAGTGACAGCTCTGACTGAGCATTTCGCTTCACTGTCGACGTCTCGCACAGCGGGTTAATTGGTAGCCCAATTAATCGAAACCAGTTCATTTGCAGTCACCAAGGAGGCGTTGAGCTCCCCCCCATCACCGATAGCGGGACGCTAGCCTGGTGTTGACGCCCGCGGATGGAGTCTGTAATGGAAGTCGGACCTGGCGGGCTGCCGCACCGCTGGCCGAAGCTGCCTCAGATTAGCCGTAAACACTGATTCAGACCTCCGCTTATCTGCTACCACACTATTACCGGTCCAGCCTCGCTGTGCATAAGCAATATTTCCCATCCTCATCCCCGGAGATTTATCTGGCTGTTGAAGTAGAAAATGAATATTTTACAGTTCACTTGTCTGATCAATTACCTACAAGCTGTTGCCGTATTCCGTAGCTGGTGGGAGAGATTCCTAGGTGGCGGAGGAGTCGGGAGGGGAATTCCGCCACGCTACCACGACAACGGGGGCCAGGATCCGCCAACGGGCCCCCACGTCCAATTAGGCCCCTTTGTTTCGGGGCGCTCGCCCCAGTGCTGGAGTTGTTGAAAAACAAATTAAAGCTTTTAAACTATAATTGCCGGCGGCTAATTTGTGGGGGCTACAGGCTCGTTGTGTTGATTAGACCCTACGAAGTGTTTCCTTAATTTAGGACCAATTTGAATTTTGTATTCTGATGGTTTTGTCGCGGGTATTCTTCAGGGTCAGAGGTGTCAGCACTCGGGGTTTGAAACAGCTTAAAGTGCTACTTTAACCAGGCAGACCAAAAACCTGAAAGCACTATTAAATAATTATAATATTGATGACTAATTATGCTAATTAATTAATTTTACACTGGTTTCCAATATATATTTTTATGTATTATCATTTTTTAAATACTAAGTGCTGCCAGCAGTGACATATTTTGTGACAAATAACTTTTTTTTTTTAAATAACTATATTCCATCCATCTATCCATCCATCCATCCATCCATCCATCCATCCATCTTCCAATCTTGTATCCTGGAGAGTATTACAAGGGGACTATAATCCAAAAATTTCCCGTTCTATGGATGGGGACCCATTCCTGCCTAGATATTCATCAATACATAGATCTGCTGATAGTTGGTGAATTTGCGTATTAAAATAAGCCACAGGTCCCTGACATAAACCTGGGGCAAAGCAGTGGCTATAAACACAGCATAATGAAATCTGGGATTTCACATTTCTGTTTGGCACTTGACAGAGACATGATATCATTGGCGTTTAATTTTTTTTTTTTTTTGGGGGGAGGGGAAATCAGAAGTCAGGGGGTTTCTTTCAATTTCTTATTTCTGTTTGTTTTAAAAAGATGAGCTTTCTTTCTCTCACTCCGGAAAATGTGAGCTGACCACGCACCCAGTTGCATCTGTCTTCCTCTGCACTAGTGATCATACCAGCCCTCAGAATGCCGTACACCCCCCTGCACGGCTCACCGTATCCTTCAGTACGGTGTAAAGTGCCTGTCAGCACTGTCTGATCTGACTATTTTGACTGCATGCACCTTTGAACTGGCTTTTTAATTATTTAGCCTGTCATAGCAGTGCAATAATTTGAATCTGGCTGTCTCACTGCCATTACTGAACAAAACAGTCTGCAGTTGCTGAGCAGCTGTGTCACATGTATGTCAGTCACATGGCTGCAGTGTGACTGGAAGCCTTGTAACTTCCGATGAAAAATATCCAAAAATCTCAACGTTTCACCGAATTATCATACTAACAGAACAGAGAGCTTTGCTCACCTCAAGATATACCAAAGTATAACATTTCACAATCTACTATTTTAATTATAAGCTGTTTTAATATTCCTTCATCTCACAATAAATATAGCCCTAGTTGCTGGCCAAGCGATAAAGCTCAAAATTAACTAACTAACTAACTAACTATTAACTGCAGTGGGAAATTTGTTTGTAGTGAGTTAGTGGGACATGATAAAGACACTGAATAATTGCTACAGCCTCTGTTCCCAACCCCTGCGGCATTATTAACACTTATTAACCACCATTAATAAATTTACAATTATGCCATAGAAATAATGCAGTCAGTCAGTCTACATTTAAATCCCGTAACTGACATATTCAGATAAAACTTGAGCTCCAACGTAGACTTTCCAGTGAAATAGTGGCTTCAATTCTTCCTGCCAAAAGATGCTGCCATTTTACCCAGTTCATGACAAGCCAGTAGAGTCTGAGCTGGCCGTGGAGGATGAGCCAAAATATATCTGCAGCAGATGCCTGTGATGCTCGGTCTGTGCATCAAAGATTTGGAGGGAGTTCTCCAGCTAACGCAATCCCAGAAAAGAGGCGGAAAAGAGGCAAGAGAAAAAACCCTGGAACCTTAAATACGAACAGCAGAGAGTTGCCAGAGTGTGTTATGGACATAAACCGTGTGTTGGTGCTGTGCTCCTCCCAAACGCTGAAATGGGAGGACAGTATCACAGAATGCAAACGAAAATGCAAACGAAAATGCAAACGAAAGCCAGGGAAGGATCCACTGCACAAAACCAGTTCTGGCAGAGGAAGGGAGAAGCGGCAGCCTCCAGATACCGCCAGAGAGATTCTGTAGTGGAAATCGGGGAGCAGATGGCTCACAAAAGGGCCGGTGTGTGTATTCTCCAACATCCTGGACGTGGTTTGAGAAACTACACAAACAAAACGCCAGCAGAGGCTCCTTTCACAGCTGCCAAACGTGCGATGTTGTCTGAAGCGCTGCCCTCTGGGAAAAGGCGTTAAGATCCAGAAGTGGGAGAATGAAATGCGGGGTTTCCAATTCCGATAAAATGTCGGACACCTGCACAACAGGTGTGTGTAAGAAAGAGCAGCTCCCCCCTCCAAACAGAGAGCAGCTTTACCTGTGCCGCAGATGCACACAGGGAATATTCCATTAGCCTTCAGCACAAAACAAATTTACACGAAAACGCTATTTTCCTGTTTTGTTCTTTGTTGCGTCATTCAACAGCAGTGAACCAATTAGCCCTCAGCCAAATACTGCACCATGAAGCAATCTCACCTAATGTCTTAAAGCACTTATCACTGTAAGTCAAAGTCAAAGTCAGCTTTATTGTCAATTCTGCCACATGTACAGAACACACAGAGAATTGAAATTACTCACAACTCTCAAACCCTTGGTAGATAACAGAAAACATTAATGCAAAAAAATAAAATATTAAAGATACAAATAAGAAAATATGAATAAGTGCAATATACAAGTAAAGGCACATGGCAGAGAGTGCAAACCAGACATAAAGTGCAAATAGAGCTTGTAAGTACGATAAGTAATAAAGAGCAGCCTTGAACAGACAGAGTCATTATGAGGTAGACAGAGTAGGATGAGGTAATTAGCAGACCAATGCTACACAAAGTGACTGGTGCAGGTCAGTGAGTGTGTGTGTGGGTTTGAGTGTGTGTATATCAGACATTCAGAAAGTCCGTGGGGCAGAAGAGGGGAGTGAGGGGAGTGGGGACAGAGCCGGGAGAGAGTTGAGCTTCCTAACGGCCTGATGGATGAAGCTGTCCTTCAGTCTGCTGGTCCTGGCCTGGA
>JAODLC010000099.1:20948-34226 GCA_026781145.1 Hippopotamyrus pictus
AGTTCATGGACAGGCACACACTGACATGCAGTCATAGTCACACCAGTTCATGGACAGGCACACACTGACATACACAGTCATAGTCACACCAGTTCATGGACAGGCACACACTGACATGCAGTCATAGTCACACCAGTTCATGGACAGGCACACACTGACATACACAGCCATAGTCACACCAGTTCACCAAGCTGCATGTTTTTGGACTTCAAGACCAGAGTGCCTGGAGGAAAACCCCAAGCAAAAGGGAGAGGAGCCGAATTCAAACCCCTAAACCAGAAGGTGTGAGGCCACAGTGTTACCTACTGCATCTTCATGCAACTGTCAATACAAATTTAGTACAAATTATTCTCAACTCACATTAATAGTGCTGTAAAAGGAGAGGGGGTGTAGGTATGTAACCCAGAAGTGAAATACCGAGGTGTGGAAAAGGTCGGGAGAAATGGACTCCTCTGTCCTGGATGCTTTAAGGGCGAGCTTACTCTCCAGCCACGATAATTAACAGTAGCAGTTCTGCCACATTGGTGCAGTCAGACCAGCCGGATCGTTCAAGAAACAGCTTAAGGAGGATCTCGGATCGATGATGGTCCGAAGTGCAGCTGAACAAGATAAGACAAATGATGGCTGGTCTAACAGGGATTTTTTTTTTCCTTTTTCTCTTATTCTTTTGCCTAGAAGCCTGGAAAAAAAAAAGTTCTTCCTTGTCTACTTTGGGCTATCGTCATTAACAAGACACAAGACAACATGCAAACAGTCTCCTAGATTTGCAGAAATGTCATGCTTAATTCCCAGAATAATCATTTGTCACTCGCATCATGGGACACAACTATATAAAGAAAGTTCTACAAAGAACCTTTGCAGAACTTTCTCCAGCTGACACGTATGATCTATCCACCTAGAAAAGTCCCTGTCTTGCAGGGAATAGGAGTTTCTTTGGATTGACTTTGTAGGATGGAGCTTGCTTTGTACGTTTTGGCAAAATGTCGTGAATCGAGAGGTTGGTGCTCCACTTTGTCTAAGCCCAAAGAATTTGGAACTTAAGTGTCCACTAAGTAAATGAGATGTGTTTACCTGGCTGAGAACTAAAGGATGGGATAGGTATTGTTCCTGGCAACATCTCTGCCTGACTTCCAAACTTCAGGTGACTCATGCTTATGAACGTAGGTTAATCTGGAAAAAGTCATTTCTTAGGACTGTGGCTGGATCCAGCTACAAATACAGGAACAGACGGATGAAATGGGAACTGTGTTTGTTTCCTTAAGATGCAAGCAGGTAGGTAAGCTGAGCATATATACAAAATAGCGGTTTTGGTCTCTAACCAAAACGAAGACACTGGAAAGTCATACCGCCGGGCCCATATATCTCAGTGTCTCGCACAGCGAATATTTAAAATAGAATAAAAAAAACCCTTAAAACTGATTACATGCATTTCAGGGGCTTTCCCCCTGACCCCTCCCTGGAAACCTGGACGCCCTCCTTGCATCTCATGGTTTGTGATGTGATCCTACTCTTAGCATAAACTGATGTTATCTTACTCTTGGCCAATCCTGCTTTATTCGGACACGCGTTTGGAACCAGGCATCACCAAACCCTCGTTTGCAATGTTGGACATCAATAGAAAAACGTATATTTTTAAATGTTTTCACTTCATAATTTTGTAATTCATATTGGTTTGCAGCTTCCCCAGTTTATATTGTTGATTATAAATTGAAGCTTATGCATGCATTATCTATTATCATTTATGAATTTTAATCATTGTCGAAGATCATATTCCTGAATAGGAATATCATCTTGTGTTTGGGAAAAATGGGATTCATATCAGATTTTTTTCCCCCATTTGGGCCTAATCTCACGGGTTCCTGTTCTAAGATAATAGTCTTTGAATCCATCTATTTTTTATGCAGTTCTAAAAACCATCTCATAGTTCCTCCGGCACAAGAAAAGCACAGCAGTTAAACTTCCGAACAACTCTGTGAACCTTTTACCTACTTTTACATAGCAACCAATCAATTTTCACTGTAATTTTTGCAACTGTTCGGAGCTTGAAGTAGCCACTTATGTCTTATACAGCTGTGACTACCCTTTGATTCCAGACAGTAAAAACCTTAAAGAAAAAAAACACAGCATGTTATTGGGAATAATTGATGCTATATAATGTGTTGCATTCAAATGGATTGCACCCGCTGTTCTGTAAGAATCTGTGCACACAGAATCTCCACAGTGTGTCTTTCTCCAGGCTATTGAAACAAATCCTTCCATCCTCTTTGTCTTCTTGGCTACATTCTTGCAAATCTAGAGCAACCATTTGAAGAAGAACGGCACACAAACAGTCGGGATTTATCTCAGATTAATCGTTAAAAGCTTTGATCAGGAAATAAAATACTAATGATGAAAAGCAAGACATGTTCTTGACGTTGAGTCGGCGGAGAGCAGGTCAGGCTTGAGGAAATGAAATGACCGCACTCTATCAGAAGGTGGGATCGCTAATTCAAGATAAAACAGAAGCCTTAAGTAAAAAAAAATGTAATTTGTCATGGGCAATTAACTTAAGTGGCCAAGAGCAGAGAATTAAGAGAGGGATAAAAAAAAACTTCTACCATTTCACTTTAGCCTAAGAACTCGGGCAGGGATAAGAGGAGCATCGCAGGAAAGACTGCGACGAATCGCAGTTCCCCGTAGATGCACTGTGGTGGAGGCCATTTCAATTAACTATTTTTGCCTTAACAGGAAAGTCGAACTTTGGGATATATGACAGAACCGAATCCTTAAGCCTTATTCAGATCACATCATCCTCATTTGTAACCAAAGGGACTTTTCAGGCCGTTGTACTCTGTGTGGGCTTTTATTTTGTTGATTAATGCTTGGACATTTGTGTCACAAGTTGGAAATCAGAGAGGATGTTACTCTGAGGGTCAAGCGTTCAATGGGGTCACTCGAAATCTCGAATTCGTCACCCAATAGATCCATACCTTTGAGAGACCTTAAAGGGTATATGGCAAATGGATCAGTGCATGAACAATTCCTCAGGGATAAAAGATGGGCTAGTAGCTAATGCATATAGCTAATGTAGCAAAAGACCCCCAAAAACATCCATCCATCCTTCTTTCAGAGCGCTTACCCTGGGTGTTTCCCAATACAAAGAACACAAAGATTGTACTTGCGGTTTTGGCAAGACCGGTCTTGCAAATTTTCCTTCTAAGAATTTAGGAGCATAATGAATCGTGGGATTGGTCTTACTCAATGAGGATGCAAATGATGTATCCTTCATATTTGGTGCGGGGCAAGAACAACATCCGGGGAATTTTACTGTCCTCTGAACTTCTGTTCTTAGTGTTGGAATTGGTCTTTGGCAATGGAAGACGACATAAAACGGGTATGCGAGAACACAAGTATAGTCAAGTACACATACGTACAGTATTGAGGAACACCCCCCATATAGGGCTGTGGCGGATCTGGAGGCTCAAGTCCGAGTCAGAGAAAAGACTGCCTTGTGCACGTTCTTCACATGTTCTCCAGTAAGATGAAATGTTCCATCAGGATCAATAATACGTACCCATCCTGTGCCCAAAAAGCATTCGATTTCACACATTTAGTTACAGGGTACCGCAGTAAAGCTATCCATCAAAGGGCCATTCTTCAAAGGTTAAACAGCAGTTTCTGCCCTGGAATCTGTCAGCCATTGGGGGCATTACTTTTCTTTTGTCTGCCAAATTGTTCCCACTGATCATTTTGAAGGAGAACAGTTAATGTAGTCAATGGGGTGTCCCCACAAGGGGGTCTGAAAAAACCCCAGTGATCTTATATCTACCTCTGAGCAGTATGAAGGCCTTTGCACCAATAAAACCACCTCTACCCTTACGATTTCTGCCCTAGTGTTCCCTAGCTAACAATTTTTGGTTCTCAGAATATTCTGGAAACATTATTTTTTGGTCACAGGAACGTTCCCTGAATGTCTCTATATGTTTGTCCTATGGTTTGCATTTATGGAACATTCTCCTAACATTTGTAATGCGGGAACCGTTGGTCAAGCTTTGGAAAACATTCCTGTTTGGTTGTATTGATGTTCCCCTAACCACGTCTATAATTTGGAAAACCTTACGACAATGTTCCCAGTTAGGTTCTCTAAACGTTATATGAACGTTAATGTTAGTTTTTAGTTCCCAAAATGTATCGGGATTGTTCTGAAGGCTAATAACCTGGAGGAAATGTTCTCTAAATGTTATGAGAAGGTTTTTGTAAAACTAACCATTGAAGAACCATAAATGTTAGTTGAATGTTCCATGTTTGCTAGGTAACCAAGTAACTGAGTAAACCTGCATATGTCTGCCAGCCATCTGTGAAAGCTGGGTTTAAATTTAAAATTGGAGTTTTGTCATTTTACACTCTGTAGTGTAAAAGTCAAGTGTTATATGTACTAAGTACACATTTATACATATTTACTGTATATTCATACCAGCTGGTCCCACAGCAACCTTTTAGCAATAAGGCCTTAACCAGCTAGTTGTTAGATAAAGTGGGCTTTTGGGGGAGATTTAATATTCTGAACTTCAATGTTCATCTTCCTCCCCTGCATTTCAGCACAACTCCTCGTAACTTCCTGTCAGCATTACTGTCACCCGGCCAGTCATGACCATCGAAAACCCTGAGATTTACCAACGGTTGACCCATTTTTTTTCTGCTGCATACCTGGCATATTTTTAGACAGCCTTTTCTTACTGTTGAGCTCACTCACAAGGACATCACTGATGCTCATGATTGTACAAATCCTAGGGCTCCTCTTCCTACCCACGTTCTAAAGCGCGTGATCAAATTACTTCATCAAATGTACCTCCAGGACACTATCAGAGCACAACTATAGAATGGATCCAGTGCGTCTGAAAAACTTCAAGCGTAACTCAAAGCCACTGAAATTGTATGCTTGTCATGGGGACAGGCAGCTCGGGAGCGGGAACGAGGCATGCCAGGAACAAAAAGGGTGGACGACCCACTTGCGGCTCCAGAACAACAACGGGGTTTATTAAATGAAACGGAAAACACAAAACAAAAAGGACCATGAGGGGTCTAAAGTAAAAGGGATAAATAAAGACTAAATAATAACAAAACCAGGCAGGAAAGCAAAATACATACCACAATCATCAAACACAAGCAGAATCAGAATAGCAGCAGCAAAAATCACACACACAATCACACACAGACAACTGGACGCTCAAGGTGTTGAGCCATGAGGCCAACAGAGGACAGGGGAAAACCAAAGACACACATGAAGGACGGGATGACCAGCAACACCTGCTGGCCAAACGTGGAAGGGACACAGAGTGAGACACAGGGGCTGACCCTGACAATGCTAACAGATGCATTAGACACGAATATCAATTTCTGGAAGAAAAATTCAGCATTTTTTAATATGTCTATTTTTGTTCTGGGCTCAACAGTGGAGCTTCGCAGCTCTAGAGGTTCAGCACTTGAATGAGCAGGGAAATATTGTGCAAGTTGGGGTTGTACCCAGAAACCTGCCGATGATTATCTTAGTACATTTCCCACTTCCAAACACTGCTGGTCAGGTCTGCACAGGCATGAATCAAATGCAATGAGATTTTAAACAGTACAGTACTGTCCATCATACCCGTGAGTAATATGTTCCAAGAAATACCACAAATAGCCGAAATCATGGAAAAGAGTAAACCATCCACAGACCACATGTATAAAGTGATTTTCAAGTACATACAGTACATATGGCAAAGGTTAATTGATAGATTTTACACAGTGAGACACAACCAACATTACATACAGTAAGAATAAAGTACATTGTACATTATTACACAGTACTGTACTCTGTCTCTCGAATGAAAGGGATTTTGACATTTTAGCCAAATTCTCAAGAGCTGTGAGAGCAATGAAAATCATGCTTTTTATACATTTTTATAACACATGCACTGCGATAATGCAGCAACGAATGCGATCAGCAAGAACGCTAGAGGCGCGCTGGATGAGAGTTGGGCGGAGAAGCGTAGGTATGGAGACAAAGGGAGATGAGTCATGTAATCAGTACCGGTCCTAGCCGGTGTGGCGCCCTAGGCGAGCGTCACCAGCAGCGCCCCCCCCCTCCCCGCTTGAGGCAAAGTGAAATTTGCTGGCAGTTCAGAAGTTGGCGCCCTTAGCATTTGCCTGTATCGCCCATGCCACAGGCCGGCCCTGCATGTAATCATGCATGCAGGATGCGACTGGGCTGACGGATTTCACCATGTTCCAACCTGGACTCGCTTGGTGCGGGGTTTGAAACTTATGAACCGTTTATTACTGAAATTCTCCAAATTGTTTTCGGACCATGGCAAACCACAGATACAGTAACTGAAATCGTGGATACAGGGTCCCACTGGACTTTAAATCGTCTTGCCATATTCTGAATAGCTTGAAATACTTATCGATATGGATTTTATTTATATAGCACCTATAACAACACAGTTTTCCCAAGGTACTTTAAAAGAGCATGTGGTGAGACACCAAACGTTTCATGGATAATAAGTACGCATGATATGGAAAAGTAGGGAAGAAACAAAAATGGGAAAAAAGCCAGAAGATGCAAAAGGGTATTTGTAAGGCATTCACAAAATATGACGGGTGTAAACCTGCTCGAGCACCTTACTAACGATACAGAAGGACACAGTTCTGTAAAAATATTAGTTTTGGAGCCGAGGAGTTTCTAGCTATTGAAAAGATCTGGGGCTGAGTCAAGTTTACCTGGGGCTTGACTTATTGTTCTTGAAGGAATATTGGCATCAGGGGCTAAAATACTCGGGGCTAAAATACTCGGGGCCGTACTCCCGAGCAATTGGACCTAACGATGGCCCTGCTTTGCAGACTGTTTAACAGTTGTCATTACAACTAGGGACATACTGTACAGTAGCAATGTTTTCATAAATGTATTGAATGGCTGGAACAGAAACCTGAACACAAGAGTGGAAAGTATCTGGGTCCACGTTTTTGCTCCCTCCCTCCTCCCTGCCAGTCAGTCCACGTTTTTGCTCCCTCCCTCCTCCCTGCCAGACAGTCCATGTTTTTGCTCCCTCCCTCCTCCCTGCCAGACAGTCCATGTTTTTGCTCCCTCCCTCCTCCCTGCCAGACAGTCCACGTTTTTGCTCCCTCCCAGCTCCCAGTCTGCAGGGTCCTGAGGACCGGATTGGGAAACACTGGGTTTGATGATGGATGGATTGTTGATATGCAAATTTAACAACTGTTAAATGAAACCAATGAAAGGACTGGAATACTGCTTATGAAGAAACCAAATGCACATCAATCAAGAGAACATTGTTGTACATTTCATACATCAATATATTTTCAATTTTCAAAGTTGTTAATCCTTCGCACCATACAAGTCATTTCTAATGATGCAACAGGTCGTCAAATCCATGAAAATCACCTTTTCATGCTTTGCGCTTCCTGGTGTTGCAGTCATGCCTCAGAGCTACAGGACTGGGGGTCTGATCCTGCCTTTATGCGCGCTGGGTTTGTATGCTCTTTCTGTGTTGTGTGGTTTTCCTCCTGCAGTCTCAAGCCATGCCATTCAGCTAAATAGCCTACTGTTTCTATAGGCTGTTGCCCGTAGTGTTTGTGTGTGCCCTGTGACAGAATGGCATCCTATTCAGGGTGTACACCTGCTGGGTACCAGGGCTTATTTAACCAAATTAAAAAGTCAAGCATCCAGTGATTTTAAACGCACACCTTTCCGCAATTCACGTTCATCTCGCCTGCGTAGTAATCAATCAATATGCAACAATGTACTGAGGCAAGCCAACCATAATCCAATTACGCAGTATTTTCCATGCCATTTTCACATGTATATGTACTCTTTAGTGACTGCATATATGCCGGTCATGCTCAGTTTATTCAATTGCCAGCGATCAGAGCATCATGCGCTTAGTGTCGGCCGCAAACTGCGTGACGCACGTGGTTTTCAGCTAAAGATCGCGCGCAGATGCCTGCCGCGTAGCTGCTGGTGTGCGAGCATTGGAGCCCGTCTCCAAATGCATTTCTGCCTTAAGCCGAGATTGCGAGTGCTCCGCTGTTAAGGCTTTAATGCACTATTAATTGCCTAATAACGTCTGCTAATTTTAGCCGGACTGAAAATGGTGGCTTTTAAAAGTGCTTCTCGGTAGAACCGGGGTTGCAGACAGAGTATTTCAGCGTGGCAGGTTATGCTCTGTGGGCAGGCGTACGACTCAACGTTATAATTACGGCTCTTTCAGCTTCTCCTTTAGGTATTTTTCTCCGTCTAAATTGCACATTAAATGAACATTTCAGGTTTGTTTCTCGAAGAACGATAAAAGAGACTTTCTCTTGACATTTACTAGGTGAATTTAGATGCTGTCAGACATGTTCATTTTTGCATCCTCCTTCAGTGGCACTATGGACTGTCTTGGAGTAATTATGCAAAGGAAAACTAAATGATTTAAAAATAAATATTTTTACATATTTATAGATTTTATAGATTTACAAGTAAGGTCCTGTATGCTGTTTTTAATTTTGAGAGCTAATACCTATGTATTTTGTTGTAGCTTATGTTGACATCTTCATCTTCCCACTCAGCTAAAGCTAAATTATGAAATTAAATGTTTTAATCCGGCAAAGCCGTGAGTTACATAACAATGTCGGAATAACATTTTCCCCAGCAGAGGATCTGGCATTGTTTCAAAACATTTAAAGCCAATTAAAAAGACAAAATGAAACAGTGTTTTCACACGACTCGAGGTGCCAGCATACAGTGGATCCTCAAAAGGCGAAACAGCACTTTGATGTGAATCAGACGGACTGTGGAAGCGTAGCTTCAGTCTCGCTGGTTTTCAGCTGGGCTAAAAGATAATCGAATTGTTGTGCCCTAAAACTAAACAGAGTTCACGTGAGAGCGGGTTTCAGGTCTGGAAGTGAGCGGCAGGGAGGTGATGATGCTGGTGGCGCCCCTTCCGAGACCTTTTGGAATAGAACCAGATAAGCGGAGGGGCCCGGGGCAGACTGGGAAGGGGGAGAGGGTAACCACAGTAATAGTGTAACACATCCTCGTGTCCTGAAGAGGAGCTTAGCGCATTTGCATGCGAGTCGCTCTTGCTTTGAAGATAGTTTCTTCCGAGCTGTAGCATTTTTAACCTTCCGTGTTGCACACTCTTTAGCAGACTTCCTTGTCCTGCCTTGTTCTGTCCAGCCGGCTTCTGCGAGTGTGTGCGGTGAAAACGAGATGCGCCCATGAAACGTCAGGGCCACCTTCCCCGGTGTAAGCATTTGTGCCAGGTACTGCTGGGAAAATTATCCACATCCATGAAACGCTCCTCTGCTATGGTTGTTGAATCTTCAGGATGGGAGGCATGAAGTGAGGGTCGGCCTATAAGTCAAAAAATCAATTCCTGGCACATAAAAATCACATTATTTATGTATCTTTTTTTTTTTTGGTCCAGCTGTAAGCAGCTATAATCGTGTGTTTTAGGGACCTCTTTGTTTCTTGGCACTTTCAAATCTTCAGACTTGGTCGAAAGCAAATAAAGAAGTACCTTTTTGAACAGGGTCAAAAAATCAAAGCGGGGAAATAAGGAACGGTTACCACCAAGCAGAAAATGTGCACATTTTATGTGTGCGAGTTAATTATGCCACTTCAGAGGAGCTACTGAAAGGATAAGGGGAACTGCATAAATTTAGCTGTAATCCAGGCAGGCAAAACTCATTTGCAGGGATGGTCTTATCTGGGTGCTGCAGCCTTCTCAGAAAATTAACCCTGGATATTTGGGCTCAATTCAGAAAGTGTTTGATTCTCTCGCTCTCCCTCCCCCCCCCCCTCTCTGCCAGTCTCTCTCCCTTCTAATGTCTTTTTCTTTCTTTCTCCTTTCACCTCTCAATACATTTCTCTCTCCTCTCCGTCTCTATATCTTTCATTCTCTCTCTCCCTCTCATTCTTCATCTCCATGTCTCCTGTCCTCCCCGTCTGCCTCTCTCCTCTCCCTCTATCCCGGTATCTCTCATTCCCTCTGTCCCTCTCTATCTCCACGTCTCTCATTTTCCCTTCACCTCCTCTCTTGTATCCACCTCTTGTACCTTTCATCATTTTCCCGCCGTTCTCGCCTGCTGCTTGCCGTGTGTCTCCTCCCATCTCCACGCCACATGTGACATGTTTCATATTTGCCTCGATGTCTTTTAAGGCTTCACGGCCATTTAAAAAGCTCTTCCCGTTGCTGCCCCATGCGGCTTTGTTGTTCCTTTGGGCACTGCGGAGTTATCACTGCCATGCCGGACATACGAGTAATTAAATAATCAAAATTCCAGTTCTGTGAATTTACAGCTTATTCGGGAGTTTATGCCTCAGGACTAAATGGAGATGCTCTCAGATTTGATGCTCTCGTTTCATTCCAGAAAATTGTACCTCAAACATGCACGGCCCGCTGGGAATAAAATAATAACTGCCGTCCATCAGACAGGTGTAGCTGTTCAAGGCTGGTTGTAAAGTGCAAGTTTCTACGAAGTTTTGACTGTTGGGCCCGATTGAACGAAATCTTGCCGTCCAGCCGTTGCTGGGAACATGTTACATCATTTGGCAGCATTTCATAAATTAAGTGTAACATTGTATATCTCCAGCAACATGCCGAAATCCAGCTCCCATTGCCACAGTTACATAGCAAGTTCGGAAGCGGCACAACTGTTTTCATAATTGCCTATTTGGGGTTAATCCCTTCGTTGTCTGGCGTTGTAATAAACTTAAAGACAACGTTAATCTTGCGGATGGTGAACAATTAGAACTCTTGCCTTGATGCATAAACAAAGGCATTGCAGGCAAATTAACCCCGTTTTGTCAATGAGTTAATGACTGTCGGATTTACAAGTCACTGAGGATCAAACTTAATCCGCATGCTTGGATTTTGGACGTTTATTTGAATACAAAATTTTAGGACACTAAATTAGTGTTATTTTTGTTTTGTTGTTGTTGCTTATTAAGTTATTGTGACTCGATTGCGCAGTGACTCTGTCTATAAATGGTATAGAAAATGGAAGGATGTAGTTGTAGTCAGTTGCAATTATGTTTTATTATTATTTACATCCATTTTTTTCTCTACTTATCCCACCCAGAGTCAGCCTTTCCTGGGCAATATAAGACATGAAGACTGGGGGATAGACTGGACATCTATCCTGGGCAATATAAGACATGAAGACTGGGGGACAGACAGGACATCTATCCTGGGCAATATAAGACATGAAGACTGGGGGACAGACTGGACACAGGTCAATTTAGAGATGCCAGTTGGTCTATCAGTATGTCCTTGAACTATGATCGGAAAGGGGGGGACCCAGAGGAAAGCCGTGTAACCTCTAGACTCTGCACACAACAGCAGTGGGATTCAACCCCCAGCCCTACTGGTGCGAGACAACAGCTCTACCCACTGAGCAGGCGTGCCCTCCTTTTTTATTTATCGATAAAAAATTTAATGTGTAACCAGTCTTGTGTCTTTTGGGAATTTAAACATGAGTTGTTAATACACTTATTATATTATTCATAGAATACACTGTAATAAAGTTGGAGATATTCATTGTCTGAGTCTGGATGGTAAAAAATGACTCTCAGCTTACAGGAAGAAAACCTGTTGTACCTGAGCCATTACCCAGCCAGGTCCGTATCGATTGTTGGAGAGACGGGATTATTGAAACCGTGGTTGTTGTCAACAGTGATAACAACAACAACAATAACCTTAATTTTTTTTTTGAGGGTTTTTTTTGATGGTGTCTGATTTAGTGCAGTAAATTAAACTGCACATTCATTTAATACAATGACAGAATAGGCCATGCTTTTAACAACTGACCAATGATGGACCAAGGTCAGTTATGCAAGGCTGGACTATTTTTTAGCTGAAAGCTTTAAATATCTGTATGGATCCCTTTATACTCTATTAGCCCAGGTCAATTCAATACGTTTTTTCACTCCCTTCCTGTTGCTATAGTAAGGTTCTGTAAGTACAGCTCTGGGGAGAAAAGAGATATTCAGCCATCAGGGGGCGATGTGTGGCTCAGTGGATTAGTTGTGTGATCAAAAGGTCACCGGTTTGAATCCCATCCTCAGGAAATAGTCATATTTCTCTCAGCCCTATGACCAAGGCCCTTAAACATCCAGAAAATGCTCCAGGGCTACTAGATAAATGACAAAACTCTCACCTAGATGTAATATATGGATAAAAGTATCGGGACACCTGGCCATCACACCTACAGGAATTTTTATGACGTCCCATTCTAAACCCATAGGCATCAATATGGAGTTGGTCCCCCCTTTGCAGTTATAACAGTTGCCACTCTTCCCTGAAGGCTTTCCACTAGATTCTGGAGAGTATGGCAATTTTTGCCCATTTATCCAGAAGAGCGTTTCTGAGGTCAGGCACTGATGTTGGACGTGAAGGCCTGGCTCACAGTGTCATCCCGAAGGTGTTTGATGGGGTTGAGGTCACGGCTCTGTGTGGGCCAGTCAAGTTCTTCCACACCAAACTCACTCAACCGTGTTTTTATGGACTTTGCTTTATGCACTGGGGCACAGTCATGCTGGAACAGAAAAGGGCCTTCCCCAAACTGTTCTCACAAAGTTGTAAGCATAGAATTATCCAGAATATCTTAGTATGCTGAAGCATTAAGAGTTCCCTTTACTGGAAGTAAGGGGCCTAGCCCAGCCCCTGAAAACCAGTCCCATACCATTATCCCTTCTCCGCCAAACTTTATAGTTGCCACATTGTAGTGAGGCAGGTAACGTTCTCCTGGCATCTTCCAAACCCAGACTCATCCATCAGACTGCCAGACAGAGTAGCATGATTTGTCACTCCACAGAATGTCTCCACTGCTCCAGAGTCCAGTGATGGTGCTTTACACCACTCCATTCAATGCTTGGCATTGCACTTGGTCATGTGAGAGTTGCATAAGGAACTTTGGAACCCTGCAGTTACTGAGTCAACAGAGTGTTTGCGACTTTTTTCGCACTACGGGTTTGACCTAGAACAGAGTTTCCACCTTCCACCATGTCTGGGGGAGGGGGGGGGGGTTGGGCAGCCAGGTGACCTTGGACCCACAGAACCTTTTTTTTCCTCCCTATTTGGAAGTTTTTGGTTCCTCTCCTCCGTTGTCATCTGGCTTTCTTTCTTTCATGTCTTTGTCATCCCTATTCCCTGTTTTTGTACCTTAATGACATTGTAATGTATCGGGAGAACATTTTAAAACAAATTTGAGGAAGCACTTCTTTACACAGCGTGTAGTTAGAGTATGGAATAGTCTTCC
>JAODLC010000099.1:54516-75846 GCA_026781145.1 Hippopotamyrus pictus
GTAAAAATACATAAAACAAATTAACCTGCACTTTACCTTTGAAAAGAATCGTGGATGGTGTGAGGGAGACGAGAGAGTAGAAGAGGAGGGTTATTTTGTAGGATGACTTTCACTATAACTAATGGTATCACTGCTATCTGTTGGCTTACTGGAATCTTTTTCTTTTTGTGCGACTTTAACAAGGAACCTATACAATGACTTCTGCCTCCTTTTCTATTTTGCGGAAATGTGGACATTGCACTGTCGTTAAACAGATTCATCGCTCGCACTGCTACGGCCTTATTCGGGTGGTGCTTTTCTACTAAGTTTTGACTATATGACTGAGGCACGCCGACCGAGAGCGAGCATGGAAGACGATTACCCACAATCCCACAGCGAGAGAGAGAGAGAGAGAGAGAGAAGAACCATCGGCTCAGTTGTGATCACGTGACGCTCGGCAGACAAAGCGTATATGTAAGACCTCAGTCATTTATCAAGCTAAAATCTATTTTTAAAATTTGCTCATCTTAAAAAACACTTGCAAATCAAGTTACTCGCAATCCAAGGTTTGACTGTACAACTAAATATAACACTGCTGTTGTTAATACGCAAATATCATCTGGAAAAACATCTATGCGTATTAGTGCATAAATACAATATGGCATTTAATGCATACACTTACAGTATTAAATCCTGCTTCAAAATAAATCATAGAAGAAACATAACTCCACCCTGTTAAAACTGTCCCGTCAAACAATGTAAAAATGCTAAAATAATGGTAATAATAGGAAACCAAGCCCACTGGTGAGGGTGATGATGATATCTGTGTGGGATTTTCGATGCGGAGCGATGAAAAAAGCGTGCCACTCCAGTACAATACGGCGCCATTTGTCATCGTGCAAGGACAATCATAATCATCTCTTCTGCTTGCCTTCCCCATCAGTCTTCCCCTGCGCTGTGTATCGGGATCAATCCAGCCTCATTTATATTAATCATCGCCTGTTTGTGAAACTGGCAAAGTCAACAGAGGACAACTGGAACACACCTTGGAGTGAAAACAAGCCAAAACAACTCGTTTTCTACCACCAGTGACTGTTGCTTTTGCCAGTACAGGGTTTTGTCTCATTCCTGCTGTCATCTGCCTCCAGGAAACATGTGTCGGACAGTTGGACTGACGAGGTTCACCTTGCGTAGAGTAATAGTCCTACTGCAATTCCTGCTACAATGTGGCTCAACTACAGTGATGCATCTTAAGACTATTCTATATATTCATACAAATCCCATCATACCAGTAGACAAATCCCATTATACCAGAAAAATCTCCCATCCATCCATCCATCCATCACCTGCAACCACTTTCAACACATCAGACACTTTGAAGCAGGGTTATGAATTGTAGGTGTGTGCATCATGTGTCATTTATGGCCCTTTGTTCACACTTGGCTTTAAAATGCATCTTGGGTGATCGGCTCACAAGTGCATAGAGCTAAACACAGATGTAAATGACCACCAAGACACATCGTGATCCAGTCACTCAAAGCGCTCACTGAGGTGGTCTGGGATTTAACTGCATATCTTTTGTAGTGCAAATGTTAATGCATCCTGATGCGCCCCGGACAACGACAACGCAATAACCGCATGCGAGGCCATCTGATCTTTTGTGGAAGTGACGTAGGCAGTAACGAAATCTGAGGACAAATGGTCAGCTGGACACCTAGGTGACGAACGACAGACAGAGGTGTACGTGGCGATGTGTCTCGGCTGCCCACGTGACCCGATCGCCCAAGATGTATCTTATAACCAAAAAGAGCTTGCAAAGAGTACCTGTACCTATACTCCAAAGAAGGAGGGTTGACCTACAAGACCATGCCCTATCTTGGACTTACAGAGGTCCTAGTTTTATATCCTCTGTTTCCTCCTTGTTTTTGTGTTTTGTGTCTTTGTGTTTTTTCCGAGGACTTCCTTTCCATCACCACAATCTTGGATTATGTTTTGGATCCGACCTTCTAGACATATCTGTCCTACTCCACGATACCAGCATTCCCGATTCAGCTCAGGGCCGTGCCTAGGTCCAGGTAATTCAGCTGAAGCCCCAGATATTTCCACAATAGCCCCAAACCTGTCCTGCTGGCAATAGGTTACATTCATTTACATTACTACTGTAACTGTAACTGTACTGTTTACATTACTACTGTAACTGTACTGTTTACATTACTCTGTAAATAGTATAGGTTTTGCAAAGTACTCCAACGTTTTTGATGTGGCTAATTTTAAATTTATTATGGAATAATATAGATTTGCCATAAATTTTTTGTGTGACCCTGTCCTTACCTCTGCAGGTCTACTTGTGAACTGTCTCATTTTGATTCTCAGCAAATACACACACACAATCACCTCGATTATGGTCCCAGATCTCTCCAGGTTTTTAAAATACTTATTAGAACATGAGAGATAAAGGTTTGACATTACGGTTAACCTGATTAACTTAGTACTGAGTTATTTAACAACATTGTAGTTAATCCATATAAAATTTAAGATCACCATTATTTGCTATAAGGCAGATTGGCCTAGTGACAGATAGCTAACTACATTAGTTGACTAATGTTAATAGCTAATCATGTTAGCTGGCTAATATTAGAGCCAAATTTTCACCAAAATTCAAAGCTGCAACAGGCACAGAACTAACGTATTTATTAATGGAATAGACAGACAGAATGCTATGCTTTTAAATCTTGAACTCTGACTCAGCGACAGGGTTCTGGGCTAAATCCCAGATCTCGCTTTACCCTAACCCCCCCCCCCACCTGAAACTGCTTTAATTCCTGTACGCATCTGGATTCTTTTCTCTAGCCAGATCTCACTCTAAACCAGGGGTGGGCAATCTTATCGGCAAAAGGCCGCTGTGTACTGTATGTAGGTTTTTGGGATAACCTGTAGATCAGCTGTTCAAACCCAGGTGTGAGGACTCTTCAGCCAATCAGTCCTCTAATCAGTGATCCAATTAAGGAGTTACAGTGAAAACCTGCACACACTGCAGCCCTTTCTGGATAAGATTGCCCACCCCTGCTCTAAACTGTGTATTTGTTTGGTTTATTTTTAAGATCGACCTCATTCTTAAGGATATTTTTACTGCGGTCTGATAGGGCAAGTTTGATCTTCAGCTTTTGTTTGTTGAATCTGATTTTGTTGGAGATAAAAAGTAATGCCACGCCAGACTGTCCTTAACCATAGCCCTTCATGCCACCCTAAGCACATAAGTTCATCACTGTTATCAATTACACAACTTTGATTTTCGCACAAGAACAGTGAGGTGATGAACAGAGTGCCAGCCAACTGGAGGACCAGAGTTGGGTAATTCAGGTCCAGTAAAAGTCCACACCAGGATTTAGTTTCAACCAACCAGTTGAGCATAAAGAGTCAGAGCCACAGAGTAATCAACTGGTTGGTTGAAACAAAATCCTGGTCTGGACTTTTACTCTCTGGACCTGAATTACCCAACTCTGTGGAGGACACACACTCACATGCACATCCATCCATTTTCTGTAACCACGTGTCCTATTCAGGGTCACAGGGGGTCCAGACCGCCTGTCCTAGAAGGCATGGATCAACCCAGGATGGGGCGCTAGTCCATTGCACGGCACACTCACACGTGCCCACCCATGGGTAATTTGGTAACTCTAATTAACTTCATCATGTTTTTGGACCCAGAGGAAACCCAACAAGGACATGGGGAGAACATGCAAACGCCACAGATATAGAGCCATGCCGGTCCCAGAGGTGTGAGGCAACTGTGTTAAGCACTGTGTCACATTCACATGCACAATCGCATGCACAATCAGATGCAATATGCACAATTCACCCAACTCACCCAACTGCACAGAGGAAACACAAAACCTGGAAAGGACATGCAATCTCCACACACACAGGCAGGATTGAAACCACCAGTCCCAGATACGCAAGACCACACTGGAAAAAAATCATCCTAATATTATTTTTTATTGAATAGTAAAGCCCAGGAGATGTTTCTGTACGCTGCACTTTTGTCTGGCAGCGAGAAAGGCACTTATCAAGATGAAGTGGGGAAGTGAACGAGATAAGACACTCAGTGCCCAATCCTACTGGCTCTCAGCACCCACTGTGGCAGTAGGATGTCATACAGCGGGAACAAAGGCAGCAGGTAACCATGGCACTGTCAGGACACCCCAAGCCTGCACCTTGGAAACCAAAAGGAGGGTCCACAATTCCCGCCGCTGCCTGACCAAACCCTGCAGTTGGATTTGAAATGTCAGACCTTCGGTTGGATGCCAACACACCTGTCTTCAAAAAGTCACATCTACCAAAGTACCAAACGTGGCTTGTTTTTAGCAAAGCATTTCTCAGGGTTGTGTCTTATACTGACACTACACCACATTTTGCTAATTATTAATGAAGAGGGAAAAATTTACGATTTCCACAGTCTCTAAAATTATTTGCCTACTTAAGTATTACAGAAAATAAACCAAATTTTTTATTTTTTGATTTGGAGTCAGTACCTTAATTTATGATACCATTTTCACCATCCTTTATATTTTTTTAGAGGAAGCTGACTGTGCAGTTCAGATTTTGGTGGTTCAGAACTTCCAGGACTCAGTTGGACTCTCACTTGATCTCACTTTGATTCTGGGCTGTTTGATGTTCAAACTGACTTGCAGAAATATGTCAGAAAAGGGATATCCTTATTCATTACAGGCAAAGATTAACAATCTTTGGCTTCTGTCTAGCAGGAATTTCAGGGCTCTATATATTTGCTGAGAGATGAATGAATCATAAAAAAGAAGCAAGCATGCATCAGCAACAATTAGATCGGCATTAGCATGCAATAGCCGTATTATTGTTATTGTAATTAATACCAACAATTTCATAATTACTTCATTGAAATACTAAAAGAACTGGCTCCTCTTGTAGCCAAACACCAAGGTTGTCATGTGAATTGTTACATTGCATGTGTTTATTCTCCCCTCATCTTGCTGGTTTCCTTTTGGTACTCCAATTTCCTCCCTCAACACCAAGGCATGTAGTATGATGGACATGATGTGCACGTCTGTGAATCTGCTGAGGGACTGGCATCTCATGAATTAGAATTTGGTGATCAGTGGTCATTGTCAACACACCACAGCACACAGTGCGCAACAACGAAATGTGTCCTCTGCATTTAACCCATACTGTATGCGACTTTTCATGACATAGCAGGGGGCAGCTAAGTCAGCGCCCGGGGAGCAGTGCTTGGGGGCGGTACCTTCCTCAGGGTACCTCAGTGATGCCTTGCTGGTCGGGGATTCGAACCTGCAATCTTTTCAATTAAAGTGCGTTTCCTTAACCATCAAGCCACCACTGCCCTCATCCACTGTGTACCCCTGCCCTGTATGCTATCCTTGATGGGATCGACTACAGCCCCGCAACCCTGTACCAGCTAAGGTTTAGGAAGGTGATGAATCGTTGGACGCTATTCAAAATATTAAAATATGCCTGTAATTTGTTGGGTTTGACGTTTGAAAATATATACAAGCAATTGTCACATGCGATTGGATTTGTGTTTTTTCGTTATTTAATTACCATCATTAAGTAGTAGTATTTGTAACAAAACAAAAGCTATGTCAATTTTATTTACGAGGGACAATTCATTCCCCAGACACGTCTGGGACGCGAGGAAGGAAAGCGGTGTGTCGTTGTCATGGTTTTTAAAACTGACGCCTGCGCGAGCGTCACTGGCGCGTGCTATAGACGTAGTGCGGGTAGCCGATTGGAAGGGGCTTTCTTTGTGCAATTTGTTCCTTCGAGTATTAACGTGAGCTCTGATAAAGTGAGTCCTTGTTTTTCTGATTTTCTCGCCGTTGTGTGAGATAAAAATTTGCTACATAGGAACCGAAGTCTAAATACCTATCTCCGTGTCACGGGAATCGTTACGAGCGGCCAGAAGGCTGCCTGAGTCTATGAGTAGCAGTTAGCTAGCTAGCTAGGCCGCCTGCTGCGTTTTCCGTTAAAAAAATATACACCTACATTTAAAATTGAGCGGTTCCTGTAGTAATATGTGTTAACCTGCCTTCGCCTTCTGCGAACGGCATTATAATGTGGCTTATTTGAGCTTCGGTTTAGTTAAAGAACACTTTCATTGAAATGCTATCAAGCTAGCAGTGATGTTTCAACGATATATTGGTCTGTCGCTGATATACATCGCATATGTCTTTAGCTACATTATAACGTTGCTGAGGTCTGTGACTGTTTAAGTTGTAGCATACACACATCGCGCTTTTAGCTTGATTATATATTGGTAAGAGTGATGGCGTTAGAGTGATGTGTTCATTCATTTGCGACGTGCGGTGTTAAAACCTATATTGTAACATTTTCAGTGTCCGACAAACCTTCGAGATGCCATTTAGTATAAAATCGTCTTATTTTAAATGTTATGGATGCTGCAACAGAGACCAGTTACCATACATCTGGAGAAACTGAGGAAGAAGTCGTGAAGGATAATTTGGAGTTGCTTAAATGTAGTTTTTTTTAAGGGGGGTTATAAGGCTTTGCATGCATTAGTCCACGAATTTTGATGAGGAGATGAACGCTGGGGGAAAGAGCTTGCAAGTTTAGTTAGTACCTTTTCAAGTATTTCTGTAAGAAGTCAGTAAACCGAGTCCTTATTGACATGCTTAATTTTACACGTCAAAAATTTGTCGGTTTTGACAATACATTTAGTGCAGATCATGAAGGACTGTGTTCCTGGTACCATGGAAGAAAATTAGCCATCCTTTAGCCTTTCTTATCATCATGGTAGAAATTCAGACATCCATCCAAATGTAATCTCTCTAGGAATTCTTTTATCTTTATGCACAGAAATGTAGACCAGCACATGGGTCATGATCTAAATTTGGGTCACAGCACGGTCTGAAAGGGTCGCGAGGCAGAGGTGGAAATGTAAGCATCTTAAATCGAGCAAACTCCTATCCTGATCCACGATCAGATTTCCCAGCCCCAATCCTGCAGTTAACCTATATAAACGGGTCTTGAGGCTGCAAATGCTTAGAGCAAAATTAATGAACACTCAACCAATCCAAAAAGCCAAACCACAAATGCTTCATTTAAAATTCACAGGCACATCCAGTCAGATTTGTGATGTAGGCATTGATTGGCGTAAATTGCAGAGTGCACTGCGTGTTTGATCATAGTGTTAATTTAAACCAATACTTGATATAGGGTTGCGACTGAGCTGGCATGGAAAAAATTGGGTCATGGAGCAAAAAAGCTTGAGAACCACTGATATAGACTACAGTTCTTACACTTTCTTAGTTATTTTACAATCCTATCTGATGGTAACACCTGCTGAAAGTGATAAAGCAATATGGGCATAATCCTGGACATGGATATGCTGTTTCTCCCATTCAGTATTGCGCACACCTGCCTTCCGTTGGCTGTAGAGCTTAGTTCCACTCTCAGTCTGCGTTGTCGGCTCATAGGGTCCCTATTGGTTAAGAGAATTGCCTCCCACGGCCATGTCTTCCTGTAATTGTTTTCTGCCTCTGGTCTTTTATTGATAGTACCCAAAATCATTATTGGAGAAGCTTTGGTGTTATGCATCTCATGATATGGTTGAGTCAGGAGTTTTATTCAACTGATCAATTCAAGACCTGCCTTAAAGAGTGAGATTTAGTTATAACAGCTGTTGATGCGTTATGGTGATAGTAGTTTACTAAGCCAGTGTTTCTCAAACCTGGCCTCTGGGACCCCTGGCAGTCCACTTTTTTGTCCTCTCCCAATTCCCTGGGAGTTGGGAGGGAGCAAAAAATGTGGACTATCTGGGGGGTCCCCAAGAACTGGTTTGAGAAACACTGTACAAAACCACATGAGCCCATTCATAAAAACCTATTTTGGGGTAGATTTTTAAAAAAGGAATAAAAGGTATGAACAGACCAGAAAATTTTTATATGCACAATTATGCTTTTATCTGGCCTTGTTTATTGGTAGAAAACTAATTATTTTGTTACGTGTTTCTGGCCAAACCCCAGGTCCGGATTGTGAACAATGTGTTTTAAGCAATAAAACATAAATACTACAGAGAGTGCCCCAGTCAAATGCAAATGTATTGAAGGCTGGAAGACATGGAAAATTCTCCCGAATCTTTTGTTGTGGAAATCATTGGCAAATGGTTAATGGGCCATTTTCTTGGGTTTTTAAATAATAGGACTTAAAGCCAACTGAAAGAGGCAATGGTAGGTGGCCATGTGTTGATTTGGCCTATTCTAGCCCACGGAACTATGCTTTCTTGTCCTTCCCCAGTGGACCGGGCGTCGAAGCGGAGGCAGGTGAAGCCGCTGGCGGCCTCCCTGCTGGATGCCCTGGACTACGACAGCTCGGACGACAGCGACTTCGAAGTGGGAGACGCCTCAGGTGACCTGCTGCATTTGCTGGGCTGGTCCTTATTTACTCTATTTAGGTGGTTCTTACTCTCCAGCCAAGGCTATACATTTTACTTCCGAAATTAATACATTTATTTCACAAAATGATTGACGTTCTTGAGGATGACACGGTGACTTGGTGGTCATCACTTTGGTTTTATGCATTCAGGCTCGTGTGCTTAATTCTCATTGCCTTGAGTTTGTATCTTCAGGTTTCTGTGGTTTTCCTCCAGATCCTCTAGTTTTCTCCTGTAGTCTAAAAATGGTGTCTTTAAATTGTCTTGAGTGTGATTGTGCAAATGCTTGTGCACCTTGTGATGGACTGGCATTTATGTCCAAGGTGTGCCCCTTCCTTGTACTGCTCCTTGTGTCTTGTACTTCCTGGAGTAGGCCCCAGATTCACTATGACCCTGGACTAGCCTAATGAAGATTGATGGCGGAATGCATGTTCTTGGTTTAGAATGAAACTGCATGTCAGGATGCTTAAAAGCCTGTAGTTCTGTGCTTAAGACCGCTTGTTTCACCTTGAATTGACATTACGAAGAGCGTTTTCACTGCATTTACATTAATCGTGAGAATGGCCAAACTTAACCGTGGCTCTACCCAGTATACGTTGGCATGGCGACAGCCCATCGGGCCTCTCCCGCCTCGGCAGCGGCCAGATGGAGTCGCGTGCTGGGCTGGAGATGAAGTCCTCATCGCCCGTCCTCTGCACCGCCAAGCCGGGCTCGTGTCGCCTCCTTGCGGGGCTGCAGCGGCCAGATGGTGGCACCCACCACCGCTCCCGTCTCCTGTCCACCCGCAGAGGTGTCGACAGGCCGGTGGCGGCTAATGACTTTTATGGAGAGTCTCAGCACCCCCCGGGTGGGAGTGAGCGTGGCTCAACTGTCGCAGCCGGTCATGTGCTGTGCAGGAAAAAAAACGGTCATTGAGACCTTCCTTGCTGTGTCTGAATGGATTGTGTTATAAGTTTTAAAATGAAACGTGTTTTTTTTATTATTCCATCCATTATGAAAATGAAGAACTATAATTGCCCTGGAATTCTGGAGGAGCGAAAATGCACATCAGTGTTTCTGACAGATGGCTAAATTTGCTTAAAGCTTTGTATAATATTTCCATTAGGAATTATCATTGTCCCTGTTGAAGACCAAACACATTAGATACCATGTTGTTGGGAAAAGACCTTCTAAGTAAATGGATTGTTTTTCGAATTTGGAAGTTTAGGAATTTTGACCTTCATGTAACTTTGTGTAAATTTGTCATCTTTAGACTGTTATATTAAAAATATTTTCTATCTTTCCTGAAAATGGTGGTCGTCTCTCTCACACAGTTGTGTCCTGTCCCTGGCAGGCTCAGAGGGCAGCGGCAATGGCAGCGATGAGGACGGATCCAAAGAGAGTGCAGCTGGTTCTGACAGTGACTCAGACGCCATTGTCTCCGGGGAGGAGGAGGCCATCGAGGAGGATGAAGCGAAGGACTTGACGGAGAATGGAAGCGCAGTGGAGGAGCAGGAGCAGGACAAGGAGCAGCAGGAGCAGTTGGATGGCGGAACCAAAGAGGACGAGGTGTCCAAGGTCAAGAAGCGGAGTGACAAGGCCTCTGATGGGGAGGCCAGTGGAAGTGGGGAGGCACTCGGGGGCGGCATGGGAGCAGCAGAGGGAGGCGGGACCGCGGAGGAGCACCCCGCTGAACCCAAGAAATGGAACCTGCGGCGCAACCGGCCCATGCTGGACTTCACCACCATGGAGGAGCTGAACGAGATGGACGACTATGACAGCGAGGATGACAACGACTGGAGGCCCAAGGCGGGGAAGAAGCGCAGCAAGTCAGCAGCCCAGAAGGTAGACAGCGAGGAGGATGACGACGGCAGTGGGAGTGAGGACGACGACGACTTTGATGAGGAGATCGACGGCGAAGACCACGGCAGCAGCGGGAGCGACAAGGAGGAGAAGAAGTCCAAGCGTAAGGCGGCCAAGTCCACTGCCTCCTACGACGAGGAGCTAACCAATGACAGTCTGAGCCTGTCCCAGGGCAAGAATAACGAGGTGGGATGACATGGCGTCTGTCCACTCTGAGCAAACCTCAGATCCCCAGCAGGTCTGGGTGGATGCAAAAAGTGATTAAAATTAATGGCGTTAAAGGAGTAAAGCATGCTGGGTGTCTCTATGTTTAAAGGAAGTTCTCAGCGACCTGGTTTCTGATATGGCAACTACCTACAATAATAGAAAATGCAACTAAAAAGGCTTTTACCAATCAAATTAGAAATGGATGGTGACTATTTAAATAACAGATAATAGAATCATGCAGCTTTTGGTAAGGATTTCTGTGAGATTTTGAGGAACCAGTGAAATATTCCCATTGCGTGTTTTATTTATTTATTTTTTTACCCTCAGGATTCCCTGCTAGACAGAACGCAAACCTGGAGCTCCCAAAGGATGGAGCACATCCTGATCTGCTGCGTCTGCTTGGGGGACAACAGCGAGGATGCAGACGAGATCATCCAGTGTGACAACTGTGGGGTGACTGTGCACGAAGGTACGTAGGAAAGCGCGTGTCTCCAGACAGGAAGCCCATCACAGGGCTCGAGTCACGAGAAACACCGCCTGTTAAATACGATTGAGGTGCGCAGCCTTGCACTACAATGTCACGCATGCCGTGTATGATGGGTGTCGTGGTTTACAGCTACAGGCCTGGCTGAGTCATGAGCATGGAAATGTCGTATAGGAAGCCCAGAGCTGAGTTCTCGTGGTTTGGTACAGAACCACGGGGTGTGAAATAGGGCAGGGCCTCAATGCTGGAGTCTCTCCACGCTGGTGATTTTAGGTGATTAACTTGATGGTTTTAGTCACATTCTTTGCTCTTTAGTTTGAATAGAGGACTGGGGCATTGTAAACTGTGTTTGATCTGGCTGCACGCTGCTTTTCTGTCCTCCCTGATTTTCAAGTCATTTATTTAAATGTACGATTCTTCCAGGCGAATGGGGCGTCCTGACACTGATGTCATGGGCTTCTTTCGAACACACTGAATGCGATTCACAGGCAGGTGAAATGTTCAGGCCCGTTCAGCAGCCCTGCGGCGCTGACAAGCCACGTTTGGCCTGAGTTCCTGACACGGGGGTGTAACCTGTGAATCAGTTTTTAATTGTTATAAATGCCTCCTATGACTCACTTTCAGTATCAATCATTAGAGACTGAAGATGTTTAACGCTAAGTTATTGCCTGGGACACTTTTGATACTCACACTGCTGGGTTTTTAACACTCTCCCCCCCCCCCCCCGCACCCCATAACGTGACCATTCCAGCCATTGGCCGACAACAGGACCGCAGCCGGGGGCCGCACGAGATTGCAGCCGTCACTCTGTTTATCTTCCATTATAATATTTAATTCCTTTGAGCCACGATTAATCTCCATGAAAAGGGAGGCTGAGTGGTTTTTGTCGCGCGGCTCAGCGACGCTGCGGCAAACGGGGATCACATGAGGTCACTCCACTCTGACACCGGCCATGAAGTGTTTATATCCCCTCATGACACACTGTAGCCCTTTGCTGTCCATCGGCAAAGAAATGTACAAATACATACATTTTTTTTACTGATCCTTCTGATTCCAGGTGCTTTAAATAGCAGCATATTTTCTCCTCTGTTGTATGTGTGTGTTTTTTTTTTTGCCTCCCAAGCTGTCAGGAACAGTGCTGTGATTTGAGTTCATGGCCCACTTACAGTTTCTTCATGAACAGGCATGTCATCCAGTGTCGTGGAGGCTGTCACTGGCCTTCTTACTAATACCTAGGGTTGCAAAGGTCTGGGAATTTTTCCATTAATTCCAATATATTCCTGTTAATTCCCCTGGAGAGTTTCCAACTTGGAATATTTCCAATTTTCCTCAGCTTAACTTCCCATGGAATGGTAAGTTTCCAGAAATTTTCCACCCCTTTGCAACCCTGCTAGTAGCGGGGTCTTTTTAATTCCGGGAATCTGCAGGGAAATGCGGATTTGAGAGGTTAGGCTAAGCTAGGCTAGCATGGCGTAGAACCATGACTGCTTGATGTTCCTTTGTTTCATTTGTTGATTGGTATTTTTAATTTATTATTTTTCTTGTTTTCATTTGCCTTGGTGCAGTGGGTTCAGGAGACCAGCTTTCCACAGCCGTGAGGGGAATTGAAAAATAGGCTTCGAACCTGCAGCTGGCAGTGAGAGCGGCGGGGGGCGGGGGAGTGTTTGGTGCCAGGAAGGGCAGGCTTTCTCCTTCATCTGCGGGTACATGAGCCTCAGCAGTGGGGAGGTGCATGGCAGTGGGCCTCCGACTGAATGGACAGCTGCTCCTTGGGTGCACCTTTCAGACTCAGGAGGGCCAGCTGTGTGCCTCATTGCCAGGCCTGGTGGGGTGGGGGGCTTGTCAGCTATGCTCGCCTCTATGCGGTCACACAGACAGGAGGGTAGCAGGCGGCAACACGACACAGCCTGAGAAGGTGGTCTGTTTTTGGGCAGTGACATCATCAAGAACGAACAAGCTGGGGGGGGGGGGGGGATTGAGAACGAGCGCATTTGACACTGCCGCAGTTGGATAATTTCGGTTCAGGTGCCTAGCGTTTCGCGGGGGTGTGATTGGAGGTGGGGGCGTCAGTGTCCGGAGGGCAGTCGTTAACTGGCGCGTTCGGTGTCGCACTCAAGTCGCCCGTGGACACACCGGGCTGTCGTGCCCACAGCTGCTCTCGATTCCACCCAACGGCCTCACCCTATGAAGTGCCGTCACGCTCCGTCGTCAGCTGGCTGCCCGCTGTTATGGGAAGCGGCTGCTTCTCAGCAATTTTTTATTTTTTTTCCCCCTCCCCATCCCTCTCACCGTGTGCTATGTTTCGCTTAACTCCAAGTGCACGCGCCAGAAAGTATCAGCCTCTGTGAGCCAAGTGCAGGTCGCCTGCCTGCAGGGTGGCCTCCTAGCCAGCGGGTGGCGGATTTGAAACAAACTTTGTTCTTTTCATTTGTTAGGTGTTGAATTTCTTGCGTCTGTTGCCTTTCTGTTTGAATTCAAGGTTGGGGGAGTCACTCTTTCTTCATCAATTGCTTGCTCAGCAGACCTGTATGATATGCATCAATATATATGCTAAAGCCATTTTTACGGTCCACTTTACGGTCTTGATTAAGCACAGAATTCAAGCTTATAGGCTCGAGATGGATGGAAGGAATGGTAACGGATGGATTGTGGCATGTAGCCTCATGGTCTGTTTGAGTTAAGATATGAGTGCAAAGTTTCTGGAAATTAAAGTGTGTGGACTAGCCATAAAGAAGCTGTTAAGGTTCTGCACCTCATCATTAATGAAGCTCACCTTGCTCAGATCTAACGTTTTAACACAGGAGAATTTTTTCTGTTGCCACAATTCGAAATGTGTTTTTAGTATCTGTGGTCTGGGTTTGTCTGTGTTTTTTGGAAAGTCTCTTTTATTCGAGTGGAGTTAAATGAGCATCAGGTTTTTCTAAGTGTTTAAGGGTTGGTGCTCGTTCTTCCCTGTGCTATGTGTTTGGTCCCCATTTTGCCAGCAGGTGTAGCTGGCCATCCTGTTCCCTCTGTCTTTGTACTAGTCCCTAGTGTGTTTTTCTTGTTCCTCAGGCTGCCGCATAGCTCAGTGGGTTGAGCATGCAGCACCAAGGCTGTAACCCTGCAGTAATAAGTTTGAGGCCCGCCACACTTGTTTATTGGTTTTCTGTTTATTTTCTAGCATTTTAGTTTTGTTTATCCAATTTGTGCCTGGTTTATTTTTGTTCTGCTTGTGTTTGTTTTCCTAGTGTTAGGCCTCAGTTGTGTGTCAAAATTTCTAGTTTTTATTTTCTGTTATGTCGTTAATGTTTCTTAGTTTTGGTATTTGTTAAAATTCCATAATTTCTGTGCTTGTTAATTGTTAGTTTCTCCACTTGTTGCCTGTTTACATGTACTGTGCTGATTGTTTAATTGATTGTTCTCCAGTCAGTCATTGTGCTGTGATACTGTGTGTTGGAAGTTCTGTCCTCTTGCATGGTCTGAGTCTTCTTGTTTTTTTTGTTAGTGTGATTCTGTTTTGTTAATCAGCCTCTTTTGTCTCAGAGCTGCCAGTGGATTGTCACCCTTTTCACACCCACGCCATGCCACACCATAACAAAGTGATACTGATGCGAAGTAGTACTGGTCCAGCCTCCTCCCCAGTTAGAATGAGGTACCCAGTAACTGGTTTTCTCGCAATGACATTTGCTTTGTCCCTCATCTCTCTCTTCACAGCCCTGAGGTGCATCTTCACAGCTATGTATAAGCATGCGGGATGCCTAATTAACCTCAGCCTGGCATACAGGGTGTGCGGGTGACCGGTCACATTTGCAGGTCTGTCACATTGCTGAAATGCTCGTTAGCGTTAGCTGGGAAGGTGGCAGTTTGGCTGGGGTTCAGCGTGCCCGTGTGTGGTGCCCGCCCACCTCCTGGTACAGTGTACGTTCTCGTCATTTGGTGCAGTTGCCGGCAGTTCTGGTGGTAGTGTTTTTATATAGTGAGCTGTGCTGTATCGCTGGATTTGTTTCTTCTTTAGTAGGTAGTGTAGCGCTGTACTGTGTGACACTTTGACTAAACATCCTGGAAGTAGGGATTGAGTGATGGGCATTTTCTGTTCTGTCACTGCAATGCCTGCTTTGTCCTGTCAGCATTAGTCCACCTGGTTTCTACTGGCTTGTTCCTCCTACAGAGCCCAGACTTCCCTGGAAGCTTTCTGAGGGGCAGAGGACCGCTTTACTAACATCACATCCTTGGCGTGTCCCCCAGACCCGGAGTCTCATACCATCCCTCTTTAGGGCGTCGGACAACTGTTGGTTGTCCTTCAGTTTGTCCTTCCTGGTTGTCATCCGAGGAAAAATTGACCATTTTTTGCTTTAAAAGTGAGCACTCTTATTTAAATGGCCCTCCTGGAGTATTGTACCATTATTACCAGTATTGTATTGTATTACACCTTCCCCCCTCCCCATTTCTGATCAGTTGATTTTTGTTTGCACGTAATTTATTTGTCATAACCTTTATTCTGCACTTACTCCTTAAGTTAAATGGTGGAGGTTGTGCTACAGAGGCCTACAGCTGCAGCATGATTTCTGGTATAATTTCCAGGCTGTTTCAGAAATTTCATCATTAAGGTTAATCTCTCATGGTTCTCTGTTGTAGTGCATGAATACAGTTGCGTCGTAAACATGGTTATGTATTACAGTTGTGCCTAATTTCTGAAGTAAATGCTTTGAATGCAAAATCTTTTGGGCCTTGGATCTTTTGGTGTGGTGATAATTTCCTCTGGAGATATCAGTCCTCTTGTTTTAGGCCTAGTTTCCTAACCATGTTTTATATCGTCTGTACTTTTTTATGAATGATTCATGCATTAGTTTTACACACACACACACACACACACACACACACAATGGTAGCTCATTTAGCATATGTGGCCTCAGTCCATTTCCATGCCGCTCATCGCTGATTTCCAGCAGGCTTAGCATTCACTATGTTAAATCCCCTCATCACCTGAGCCAAATCACCTCTGACTAATGAGGTGATGTAGTGCCAGTACCACAGTCATTTATTTTTATTTTTTATTTATTTCTTTTTTCGTCTTCCCCTGTCAGGCTCCTGAGGTCTGCATATTCGTGGCTAATTCATACGGGGGATTAAGTACACAGCTTCGAAAGTGCATCACGAAAGATGTCCAACGGTTTATGGAGTACTTCCATCGGGGGGCCCAGATTCTGGAAGAGAGCTGTGAATTTAATTTCTCATTAAGTCGGGTTAAAGGAGCGAAATTAAAACGCAGAATGTGAAACGCAATCGGCTGGCGATAAAAGGTCGCCCGTTTTGCTGAGCCGCGGGAGAGTGTCTGCGCAACGTTTCGGATGGAGAGCGGTTATCGAACCTCGAGGTATTGAACTTCCTCGCCGAAGGCAGCTGCAGCATCTTCCTCTCCCTGCCCGCATCTGGCTCTCCTTTCCTCCCCATCTGTCACGAAAACGGGGTAGAGCAATTTCCGCGCATCTAATTGCTCCCGCTCGCCGGAGTCTTATTCTATGGCGGAACCGGGCAATATCTGCGCTGATGCTGCCCCCCCTCCGTTATCCTGGCTTGGGGACTGTTAGCATCTGGTCGAGTTCAGCTAATTTCAAGGCATCCGTCTTGAATGGTTTAGCCCGGAACATGCTCAGATGAATAGGTACCATTCTTTACTCAATTGAATGTGATTAATGTGTCGCAAATGGTATTATCTTCGTTGTTTTTATACCACTGACTCATCGTCTATTTTCAAAAATATAAATCAATTCAAATTGATTGGAAAATGGTCATACTTCCCGGTTGTATGTTGAGAGCAGTTACAGCTGTGACAGGCCATGAAAAGACATGAAGGCCTTTGAATGGCTTTGTTTTGTGTGCGTCTTCCTCGAAGGCTAAAGTTGGGAGAGGATGCTTTGCTTGCATGCTTCCATTAACTGAGGTCACATGGATGAATGCATCTTGAGATGTTGCACTAATTTTGTGCCAGCCCTGACCCTCAGATTGTGACCTTCAGTTTCTTAGGTGCAGAGGTGCCGTAGTTATGAAACTAGTATTATTTTTTTTTTCTCCCTAAAAATTAACACGTGGTAATGAAGTTAAGTGGGGAAAATGAGGTTGATTAATTACCCTGTGAACTGCCTGGTGTCCTAGGGCATTAATCTCGGGGCGACAGGACAAAGTGTAATTGTAAGAACAAGAAGATGGTCATTAGTGTGAACGGTTTCTGTACTGTCAGAATAATGTACGGCCTTGCTTTTTGAGGTCCATACCACCTACCGTCACATGGCACATCTGCAGTTGTCAGGCTTTTCCTGTGACTGCCTGACACGTGTGCTGTGGGTTTTAACCCAGATAGCCCTGCAGCCCGACTGGATCTCAGGCTAAGCCTTTCTCTCTGTTTGCCGCTGGCCCCCCAACTTCCTTAAAACGTTGAACCGTCGGTCCCAACATGGATAATCTGCACTTGGTGGATTATGAAGTTATCCCGCAGTCATCGCTTTCCACCAGCCAGCGTCCTATTGGCCAGCGCCCCAGAACTTGGCCATCTGAGCCCCATGCTTCGATTCAGGAAGAACAGCAGTGATTTGCGTAACGGTGCAGCCGTGAGCGGGCTAAACGAGAGCAGAGACTGCTCGGCAAATGGGCCGCGCTTTTCAAAGGCCGGTCGTTTGGTAGCACACGGCGGCTTCATTTAGTATTTAGATTTAAAAACATTCGGTGAATCAGTATGTTTCTCTGAAACATTTTTACCCCTCTTTTCACTGGTGGAATGGGGGATGGAGAGAAGGAATTATTAAATCTTGTTTGCACATCTGAGTAATCATTTTTAAAGGTTACGTTTCATATTGACTGTATTTATCAGAACTTAATTATGGAGTACATGGGTTTGCGGTTCTGTGCGCTTTGAGCTCACTCCGATTAAAGTTCAAAAAAGCACAGAAGGATTTATTTCTGATCCTGCGTTTTCATTTCATTCCTGGCTGAGGGGCAGAATACGAAACTGACCTGTCTTATCCTTCTTCTAATTAAGATGTGCTGTTACGTTTTCAGATTTCAAGATTCCTTGGAAGTTGACAGCGTTGCGAGTGACTCCATTGTTCTAGGTCGTCCCCTGTGTGACTGGGATAGGAGTCCTCATGAATATGAGGCTCCTGGCAATGCTGGCAGTCAGCTAGATGGTCGATGAAGCTTCACATTCACAGAACTGATTCCCTTTGTAACGGTGCTCTAGAGGGGGTTAGATTGGCCTTCGTCATCCAAGGAATGGCGCGGGGTAACGTCGTGCCGTCTTCTTAGGTTGCTACGGCGTGGACGGGGAGAGCGACTCCATCATGAGCTCCGCCTCCGAGAACTCCACGGAACCGTGGTTCTGCGACGCCTGCAAGAACGGGGTCACGCCCAGCTGTGAGCTCTGCCCCAATCAGGATGGGATCTTCAAGGAGACGGATGCAGGCAGGTGGGTTCGCTGCTCGAAAGGGTGCAGAGTGTGGCTTCCCAAGTACCGGTCGCCCCTCAGTCCCTGGCTGAGATTACTGTGTTGTGACAGAAGTCCGTATAAAGTCCTTGACAACCTTTGGACGGAACCTCGGGGATGAACCCAGCGGGGGCGCCAGTGAAACAGATGTTAAATGTTTTCTCACTGGCTTAGTCTCCACTATGTGTGAGCACCTTTTCGTGGTGCTGCAGATCCATGTCTGTTTTTTTTAAGGCACTGCAAACCCCTACCAGCTGTATTTTGTTTTGCCATTGTGTACGACTGAGGGGGTCCCACTCCCCGCCACCTCCTGGTCCTCCACCCATCCGTCTGAGCCGCGAGCTCCCCGAGCCGGAGACTCTGAGCGGCAGCAGTGTGGAGCCCGGAGACTTCAGCATGGTTATCTGAGATAGCTCTCCCTGACTGGCCTGCACCCGAATTTGATACTTCGCTAGAGCATGAAAAACACGGCAAATTAAACAGCAGAGCAGAGGCTATCGGTAGATGAATATCTTCTTATTGGACTCAGCCTTTTCTTCACCAACGTCTTTTTTCTTTTTTTTTATACTGCCCATGACAGATAATGGGGTGTTTTGAAGGGGCTCACTGCTTGAATCTCATAAATGACTGTGTGCCGGTGCCTTGTTTGAACCTCGCCGCCACCCAAACTGGACCTTTGTCACGTGACCCTTTTGTTGTGGTGTCTGCCCCCCTAGGTGGGTCCATGTGGTCTGCGCTCTGTATGTTCCCGGCGTGGCATTTGGTGACATCGACAAGCTGCGGCCAGTGACCCTCACCGAGATGAACTACTCGAAGTACGGAGCCAAGGTGACTGTCCCTTTCATTAATGTCGTCGCGGCCCCGACCCCTCCCCCCCACCCTTGATTTCGATTACTTTGCTAATCATCCATCAGACGCCTCATGAGTGTAGCGATGTAGTTCCACTGGATTTGTCCATGGGGCAAATGTATGTTTAATTAGTTGAATATTGTAATTGGGCAGAGCAGAGTCTATCCTGAACGGCACGTGAACGTGAGCAACTTAGCTTACGGTCAGGTTGCTTACAGCTCGTCCGTAATCAAACACGTCAGTAGGATCTCATTTCCAGTCTGCACGGCCATCTTTGATTCGGTTGATGTAATGCCTGTAGACCTTCCTGACAGCTACCCTCCAGCCCACATGGGTTATTCCAGAATGATCACAACAAACCCTCTCAAAAACTGTACTACTCGTCACTTTCGGATGTCAAGGTTTTTGGCAAAAGGACCGTTTTAAAAAATGTTTCGGTTCAGGTCGTTCTAGAGCCACTAAATCAGCGTTAAGACACTTATGCACAGAGGTGTTTAAAGCCATTTAATTAAAATGAGAAATGGTAATGATTGTTTCAAATGATTTTTACGGTCATTAGTCATTCAGACTACGCATTTATAGACTTTGCTCTTTAAAATGACTCAAAAAAATATATGCTGAATTAAATTCAGCGCGAGTAGTTGCGTTTTCAGACCTCATGTTTCAGAAAATGAGCCCTTTATGATAAATTTCAAGTCCCATCCCCCCCATATGCTGTGGTATTCTTCTGTATTTTCTGCCCCAAAATATAATCCAGATCCGGTAGTGTGGAAATGGCATGCAAAAGCAGGAATGACCTCAGTGATGCTTCCCAGAGTTCCTGTATATTCTTACTCTGACGGTCCTTCTTGTTACAGGAGTGCAGCTTCTGCGAGGATGCCCGCTTTGCCCGTACGGGCGTCTGCATCAGCTGCGATGCTGGCATGTGCCGTTCCTACTTTCACGTGACTTGTGCGCAGCGAGAGGGCCTGCTGTCCGAGGCCGCCGCGGAGGAGGTGCGTGCTTTTGGGGTGGGGCCGGAGGGAGTGTGTATCGCAGCAGGTCAAGACGCCGTGCCTGTGATTGAAAGGTCCCTGGTTCGATTCCCCCGGTACCCCGCAATTGCTCCAGAGACTGCCTTCTTCCTTAATTGTATGGCTCTTTGGTTCTTTAGAGAAACTCAACAAGCATAGCAGTGGGCTAATGACGCACAGGTCAGGGGTTCAAATCCCAGGGAGCACATGTAAATTGTAACCTTTCATTCTAATGTAAGTCACTTTGGATGAAAGCGTCAGATAAATGACTAATTGTAAAAGCAGCACTAAAATCTGGACCTGTGACCTTTTGGATGTAAGGTTAGTCCGCTATCCAAACGAAGGGTTAGTCTTAAGTTTCAAACAGCAGGCCTACATTAAAATGAATGATATTCTTTTTTATAATCTAACAGATGTACAAGAAGCAAATGATAATTTTTTTTGCCATTTTTGATTCTGAAGAAAACCATTTTCTAGCATAAATAATAGGACTTAAGGACTGACACAGCGGTGTCTTGCCGTACAGATCACTGCGTCGATGGGGTGCCGTGACGTGCAGGAGTCGGCTCATATCTGCACTGGGCTTTGGGGGAAGATGTGCTTCAGACACGAGGCGCTGATGAGATCCGGAGGGAAATCACACTGACTAATTATAGGCGTGAAGCCCAGCATTACAGATAGTTAGAGGTTTTTTTCCCCCTGAAAGAATTGCTGACAGCTGTACCTTTCCTGACTCCAGGAAAAGCAAAGTGGAGAAGAGGCTGTCATTATCAGTAATGGAGTCCCTCCGTCCAGACCAGGCCACGCTTGGGTGAAGTGGTCAGCCCTGGGGGTGGGGTGTAGGGGGTGATAAATCCTGGGGATATTAGCTCCCGCTCTGGCGAGCATGCCTTACACCCCGCGGGCCAGTCTGACCGTGACGGCAAGGAAATATGTCGCACGTCAGAGACGGATTGGAATGACCTGGAGAACGAAGGCTTGCAGGAACGGATAGCAGAATCTTTAGCGTCCTGCCCGTCACCCCCCCCCCCCCCCCCCCCCCCCCCCCCCCCCC
>JAODLC010000100.1:0-26054 GCA_026781145.1 Hippopotamyrus pictus
GCTAACTACCGTGTTAAATTAAAAAAGTTTATACATGTGCAAGAATTTGGATCTTTAATGGAGGTGTGTGAAGATGAGATTAGAACAGTTTACAACCCACTTGGAGAAACACTTTGTGGGCAGTTCAGTTTTCCGGGGCATGATCTACATTTCACAGATACATTCCTACCTTCCTATCAGTAAGGGGAAAAGTAATGTTTGTACTTCCAATTTAAAAATGCTACCTTTGAATTTTCTGGTCTCACGCAAATTTTATTTGTGTTAAAATCATCGTAAAGATTATTTGCCTAATTGTAATATTTTTTTTCTTCAAAATACAAATTGAATGCTGCTTAACAACTTTGATAATGACTATCCATTATAGTAACAGTAGATTAAACAATTCAGTTATTTACTGTAGATCAATTAACAGTAAATATTTAGCCTCTTTAAATCTTTAATGACATCTTATTTTCTCTTCAATCTTAGAAGCTCTGCAGCACCACTTTAAAGAAGTAACCCACCATATCTTTAGCGATGTGGTGAAGAAATGGCTTCGGTATGCACCAGAACGCCTGGGAGGAGACAAGAGGAAGTGATAAAGGGATGTGGGCAGGTTGGAAGGGTTTTTTTGTGCACGTAGTCACTTTGTTATTTATTTGATGATTGTTCCCCCTGATTGTTCCGTTGTAACGTTTTTATGTGCATAGATTTATGTATGGATTGAATAATAAAATGTTTAAAATTTGAATATTTGTGAATGCTATTTTATTAAGCTTGAAAAAGCCCTCTTGTTTATAACATAATTTCAACATTAATTGAATTTTGACTCAATTTCGATTCAACATATACTAATTCAACATTAAATCAATGGATGAACAAGATGCCAAATTGAATCACTGTCACAAATGGTTGATTTTTCAACGTTGAATAGATGGAATTTTCAACGAGCAAGATCAGTGCTAAATCAACATTGAAGATCTGACATGGAATCAATGTCATTTCAACGTATGTGTGCAATGTTGATTCAACATACACAAATTCAACATTAAATCAATGGATGAACAAGATGCCAAAAAAATGTTGAAACAACGTTGAATCACTGTCACAAATGGTTGATTTTTCAACGTTGAATAGATGGCATTTTCAACGAGCAAGATCAATGCTAAATCAACATTGAAGATCTGATATTGAATCAATGTCATTTCAATGTATGTGTGCTATCTGGGGTGTGAGTGTCATAACTCCAGCTTGTTTTTGATTGGAGAAATTTGCAGTGTTGCAACTGTCCCTGTTCCCCCCTACTTACAGTATGCTGACTGCTACTTAATTTTCGGTTTCATTCATAATAAAGTAAAACCGTCACCTCATTTGAAGCATAAACAAATAGAGGCAAATAAATTAAATAAAGTAATCATGAGTAATCAGGTAAGCAGCGACTAATGTGAATTATTCAACAAACAGTATTACACTGTTTTAACGTAACAAAACTTGTAGATTTAAGAAATTAAAGTAATTACCGATCGTAAATATCTGCCTCGTCTTTTAAGTGCCTTAAATGTGTTTAAAATAGTAACAAAACGCGATGTTTAATGGTTATAGTATAGTTTAAAGTACCCGATAAGTGTAAAATTCAATATGATTTATTCTGTATAGTTTACCAACACAGCGCTGTATAGAAATCGTTTTGAAGCTATTTCCGAAGGAAATAAAAAAAAGCCACATCAATTTATATCTTTTTGTTTTAATACTAAATTATTTGGTTTCATGACTACATGAAGAGGTATATGCTATGCAAAAGTTAACAAATGACAATGGAAGGTTGCTTATGTTTCTTGTCAGTGCTTATGGTTTCGCTTTCGATTTTTTTTACTTCAGACAGGCGAGCTGAGCTGTTTGGGTAAGTCTGCCGCAGGACGCGATTGCTTTTAGGCTATAGTTGCCTGTATGAACATTTACCACAAATACTGTATGATCCGATAGTCAAACTAAATTTCCAAACACAGAAACACACACACGAACAAAATGATCAGTACGTGTAGGAATAATAATAATAATAATAATATAAAAATAAAAAAGTAATCCTTATGCACATTTTTATACATGTTTAGTATAATGAAATAAACATGAATCTGGATCAGCAGGTTTCATATTTCTTCGTATTGTTTAGCGTTGTTTAAGATATGTTCACTTGGTAAACGGTTGCTGTAAACCAGGGGTGCCCAACTCCAGTCCTGGAGGGCCGGAGCCCTGTGTAGCTTAGTTCTTTCCCTGATCTACCATAAATGATTCAGCTCAAGAGCTGTGTGCTACAGTAATTAGCAGGAGGACTTGAATCAGGTGTGTTAAATGAGGGGAAACCCAAAAATGTGCAGGGCTCTGGCCTTCCAGGACTGGAGTTCGGCACCCCTGCTGTAAACCGACAGAAACTGGCATCTCAGTAACCTTTGGTCAACTTACTGAGTTGTGCCATACAAAGATGACGTTGTGCCAGTTGTAATGAGGCAAAAGTGTCTGAGTTGTATGGCACAACTCAGTAAGTTGACCAAATTTAGACTGGCAGTAGTGTAGGACCTTGCCTTTCAGATGGTGTAAAACTTGTTTATGCATTATTGAAAATTCTGAGAAAAGGCCTATCAAACCTGGCTCGTGTCAACAATTGCATAAAGTAATTGAAACTGGTGGTGATTGTAAAGGGCATTTACTTGAAAATGGTACAGTAAAAGTTAACCAAATGTTGACTGGCAATAGTGTAGGATTTTCAGAAGGCATAAGACTTGTTTATTCTGAGAAATGGACTGCCAAATGTGGCTCACATGTCAATTAGCTCAATAAGCCACTTAACCAGCTGGCGATTTGAAAGTTGGTAACAATGGTACAGTCAAAGCTGGCCAAATTTTGACTGACAATGATGTATAACTGACTTCAACATGGTATTTTAAAATTCTCATAAATGGATTGTCAAATTTAGCTTGTGTCAAAAAGAATACAAAGCTGTTGAAACAGTTTGTTTTATCAAAGTAGATTTAGTTGAAAAAGTATAGCAAAACTACCACATTTTGACTGGAAACTGTCTAGAGGATGTTGTCTTTCATATGGTACAAAACACTTAAGCATTATTGGAAAATTCTGAGAAACAGACTGCCAAACGTAGCATGCTTTTTAAAAGCTTAGGAAATCTTTTAAATGTATGATTTTTTTAAGTAGATTACTTGCACAGTAATCTGTAGGTCATTTTTAAATAGTTGAAAAGCGTAAAAGATATTTACATGTGTTTTTTACTATGTCACATTATAGGCACTACAGCAAATTCATTATGCATATTGCACATATTCGCTTTAGGGTGATTCCTGTTTTGGACCACATATTTGGCTGTCTGTTTTCTGAAAATTGGAGTGATTGTATTTTATGGTTTAAACATTTTGTCAGGACTATACCATACTTAGCTATGAGGAATGCATGTTTGCCAAGCTCAGGGGTTGAAAATAATATAATTGTGGAATGTTTTTTGTATATATTTCTCCAGACGTTTTCCATCCTGTTAGGGACATGTATATGGTAATCACAGAGTTTAAATAATGTACAAGTCAAGCAATACTGAACTTTTCTGGGATACAGTGTGTCCCTTTTGCTATGATAAAAGTTTCATTCTTGTAGCATTAACAGTTTTAATTTTATGAAGAGTACAATGTCAGAATGATGGAATCTGTGCACTTTTTGTCCCCATTTTGTTGTCTTGTTTGAGGAATTTTATTAATTAGAAATAAAAGTATATGTAGATGCCTTATATGTACCTCATTTAACAAAACAATATAGAAATATACCAAACACTTTCTGTTGTGATTAGAATATTTTTTTTAAATCATTGCAGGGTGGAATAGAATATAACAGGGTGGAACCGAGTAGGCCTCTTAACAAGCAGATTCAGATTCACAACAACAATACTAATACTACAACTAATAATAATAATAATAATACCACTGTAGTAACATAAATAATTAAGAAATACACTCATATTGTCACGTTCAACGCCGGAATGCAGTGACAATGACCAGTCTAGGGTTACTAACTCAGACGCGGACTAAATACAGGAAACAAGCCAAACTAACAAGGAACAACTGGGCACAATCGAGGAGGCACACGTGGATAATAAGGGGGCGTGGCACACACGAGGAACGAACGGTGCCGGGCGTGACACATATACTACTACTAATAATAATAATACTTTTTGATTATACCATTATTATTTATTATCATACACAAGAAATACACTCAAATAATAAATCTACAAGTCATTTTAATGAAAATAATAAATATTCTTGTACAATTTCTACTCAGTAGGCTGCATATCCCATACATAGCCTAACAGGCTGGAATATTTCTAGCTAATTTAGCTGTAGCTCTTTGAGTGAGCAACATTTAGCTAGCACACACTCTACAGCTGATCAGCATTTAAATAGCTATTTTTAACATGTTTTAAAACATATTTTTTCCAGTAAATATTTCCCATAATATATACTAACAGGGTGGAACTTTAAGGGTGCCTCAAACTGGTGTGTAGTATAAAATTGAGAAAAATACAAGAGAGAGTGACAGTTAAAGCTTACCTTAGTCTTTCAGTTGAATTTCCCTCCAAAAACAAATGATGTCACTTCCTAGAAATGGCTGTATGGATTTGTAATCTTTTTAGGGAACCAAGAAACTAGAGGCTAACAGGGTGGAATGTGGGGACATATAATATATTATATAATTACAGAAAACAAAATAAGTTTCACCAGATTTGTTTCTTTCTCTAAAGGTAGTATACCCTAGTCTATCAAAATAATAAAGAATAAGTTTTGGTTTTTATAATTTTATAGTTTATATTTACTGAGGAAGTTGAATGCATTGCATTTGGGACTTGCTAAAATGAGCCCATATTCCAGAGAAATGGTGCTTTAAAGAGATGTAAAAAGATTTATCAATTTATCATGATTTATCTTTGTTAGAGCAATAGAAAACACCTAAACACATAATAAAATAGGTTTCTTATAAAGATTTGTCTAATTTCATAAAAGAATAAGAGCCAGTTAAACACGAGGACACGAATATGTGGCCCAAAACAGGAATCATCCATGCCCTCAAGACCGTAGCCTTTACAACATCATAGGCTCTGTTCCAAACCAAAAGCTAAACAAACCTCTTGAGCTTTCCCCACAAGTTTGCACTGCAGCAAAACCGACCAAAGGTGCCTGGGCCAATTCAGAGTGGTCGTGATGCGCTCAAAGATGGGGAAATATGCATCTACTTCATTTTCTCTAAATATGGGCACGAGTCCAATATGGCGACTCACATAAAATCCGATATTCTCCCTCTCAGGGGACTGGGTTGGAACTGTCGGAGACTGAGTGCAAGGATGCAAAGCATCGTCCGGCAGGCTAGCACTGGCACGAGCCAAGGAAGCAGTGGAGCAAGCAGTTCCAAGGGACGAGCTTACCTTACAAGGCTGAGGAATAGGCTGTGGCTGGCCCACCCACGCCTTTTCCAAAGCCCTTATCCAGGTCTCACTTCCTGCAACTATCAAATTGCTCCTGTGTAGGGCTCAAGGTAAACTCAAGCAGGTTGAACATAGCCATGCTAATCCCAATTACACAGACTTTTCCTACCACAGTTAATCTGCCAAACAAAGCCGAAAAAGACACAGGGACTGAGTGACACAGACAAAACAGAGGGACTATGCCACCAAAATTTAACAGTTCTATCCTGGACGAGCCCCCAATTTCTGTTACGAGTCCCAGTCTAGGGTTAGGGCGTAACAGAGGGGAAATGGAATAAGGGAAACACAGGGTGTGATGCACAAGGGAACACAAGTGGACAAAGGGGTATATTTTTATATTTTTCTGGTTTTTATTTACACGCGACAGACACAGAACAAATAAACCAGGTGCAGGAGGACTCAGGAGTGATTATAGCCAAAATAACAAACAAAAACCCAGCTACTGAACACAACCCAAATCTAACTTAACTACGTGCAAGAGAAATCAAAAAACAAAAACAAGTACTACTCCTCACTCCTTATCCAAAACAATAGCATACACAAAACTCATAAACAAAACGGCAACCACTCCCTACGCACCTAACAAACACACAGAACATACACAGGGCAAAGCGTCAGAATCCGAGGGGTGCGCGAAAACATAAACCAAAAACCGGGTGACAGATAGCAAACAGATCAAGGCAAAGGTACCGAAAGGTACGAATAATCATAAACCAATAAACTGAAACTGTCATACACAATAATCCAAACCAAAAAAAAGCAAACCAACAACAGTTATGAGCTGAGCTCTCGAGGTCGGTAACCAGCGGCGTTTTCACTCCAGACAGATGGAAGTTACGGGGTCTTGCTGCGAGATGTGGGCAGAGACCAGACAGGGAGGTGGAGCAAGGGTCAAACAGAGTAACAGTGCGTAACAGTGCACAACAAAATGTGTCCTCTGCATTTAACCCATATGTGACATTGTGACATAGCAGGGGAGTAGTGCTTGGGGGCGGTACCTTGCTCAGGGTACCTCAGGGGTACCTTGCTGGTCAGGGATTCAAACCTGCAATCTTTCAATTACAAGTGTACTTCCCTAACCATTAAGACACCGGTGCCCACTTTTTTTAAAATTTAGTGATTAATAGTGAGTGGGCATGAAAACTCATGAACCAGAGACATACATCAGATAGTATTTGCTCTTTATTTGACTTTCATAAAGGTAAACTAACATACAAACATATTAGAAAAAATGCATTACATAAGAGAATGGCAAAGTTATCAATTTAACCTCAGTGTGGGTAAGTACAGTCAGCCCTCCATATTTGTGGGTTTCACATCCATGGATTCAATTAACTGTGGATTGAAAATATTCAGAAAAAAAAATATTCTGTAAAGTTACAAAAAGTAAAACTTGAAATTGCCACACACCTAGCACAATACTAAATCCATGTAAATGAAGTGATGTGTAGTTTTTGGTGCTGGTGAGTGTTAACACAGTGTTCATGTGTGTTAGGGTTAGGTGTGTGTGTGTGTTAGAGAGAAAATTAATTTATGTCATATCTATTTATAATTTCTATATGTGCCATGATGGTTGCCTCTGTACTGAACATATACAGTTTTTGTTTGTCATTATTCCCTGAACAGTACAGTATATTTACATATCATTTACATTGTATTAGGTATTGTAGGTGATCTAGAATTGATTTAAAGTATCCTGGAGGATGTGGGCAGGTTATATGCAAATACTACATCATTGTATATAAAGGACCTGGTCCTAGAACCAGTCTCCTGTGGATACACTGACTGTACATAACTCCATCTTTGTTCTACTTCCAGTCTGATTCCCAGCACAGGCTTTGTTCTGTACTGTAGTCTGATGCCAAGTAAGGTCTCTGTTCCTCCCCATGCTCATGACAACTGATGACTTTTTTAAATTGATCCCTGTGGGGAAATAGTCTTTTTATACCTCCCTCAACTTGCTCTTTTTAGAGTAAGATGTGTGTGAAGGGCAGCTACCTGTTGTGGCACCCAGGGAGTTGGGGGTAAAGGGCCTTGCTCAAGGACCCACAGACGTTCCAAGGCTGGGTTTGAACTAGTGACATTCTAATTACAAGCACACAGACTTAGCCCACTGAGCCACACACCACCACTAAATATTTAATTGTTATACTGCATTGATGCCCAGAAAGGTTTCTGTTCCTTACCATATTCAGTAAAATTACCAGCAAGGCCTCTGATTTTTACATTCCCTGTAAAAAGGACTTCTTACTATACTCCAATTCTGTTGATAGAAGCTTTCCCCTACTACATCCGTGTAACATAATGGATAGGTAGATTAATGCATCTGTCTCTCACTTGCCAGGGTTCTTCATTAAAGGGTTTGTTTGACATCCATGTTGGCTTATAGTGTGGATCCTCCAGGATCTGGGCGATAGAGCTGACATTGGCTCAAAGGTCAGAGTCATGGGCAGATTCCAGCTTGTTTGATAAAGCACTAAGTATCGCATCAAATTTCTTGTAACGTTCCTGACGCTCTGCTCTAACTCCTGCTTTGCCCCAGAAGAGGCGAAGGGCAAACTCTGTCTGGAAGGCTTCCAAAAGCTCAGGGATTGGTTCCCAGCCTGCTAAAGAAGCAGTAAAATGTCAGGCACTCAAAATTTTGTGAAATAATTTGACAGTATGAAAAACTACAAATCCAACCCCAGCCACTAACACCACTGGGGGTGGGTTTTGGGCTGTTGCTTAGTTAAGGACCCACCTGTTAGCAGAGCATGAGCGTGGGCCTGGTGTTGCCCAGCATTGAGAGCAGAGTTACGGGCGGACTGTAGGATGCTGAGGAGCAGCTGGCAGCCATGTCCTGTGTGTTCACCTGCATCCTCTCCCTCCATCAGCCTGAGCAGTGGCACCAGGTGCGGCACAGAGACAGACTCACAGTCCATGGCCACTGGCATGAAACATCAGGTAAAACATGGGAATATTAAATATTTATTCAGGCAGTGACACAGTACTGAAGGAGTCCAGTCTTAATTTCAGGCCACTGGATAGCGACCATGTCTCACAGCTATATAGTAAGACATGAAGCACCAGGACTCTGAAGACTTGGACCTTTGTCCTCTTGCAAAGAAATTGGGAGCGCCACACACCTCTTTTCAGCAACCTTATGACCCCATGCTCTCCCAATACATCTACTGACGCCATGGGAAGAATCACCAGAGACATGAACGCTGCTGACAAGGTAAGTGAACCTCTCAGTGTGGTCAACATTCTCTCCACAGACAGACACACTGCTGATGCTGATGATTAGTAGGAGCAAGAACAAAGCTCTAATGAAACCCAGAATCAACTGAGAAGAAAGAGGTTCTGACTCCACTCTGCACAGCACTCACAGTACCAGTGTACAGGCTGCCCATGAGATCCAGTAACTTCAGGGGGATCCCACAAAGTCTCAGGATGTCCCACAGGACAGGTCCATCGACTGCGTTTAACGTATTATGAAAAATGACAAAGACTGCTCATGTTTATGCTTACTAAGAACCCTCAGTGCCCAGATGCGGCTGATGTAGACTTCTTAGGCATGAAACCAAACTGCTCCAGTCACTGATAGGGGAGCAAGTGGTCATGGATCATGGATGATCAGCCTCAAGAACACCCCCTTCTGAGAACACAAGCAACATCCACACAACTCTCAGCCTCCTTCTGGGTCTTGTCATAGAAGGTTGCCCACATCACATTAGAATCAGCGACTGCAACCAAGTCTGCAAGTTCTACACAAAATCTGCATGCAGTCTTATTAGAAACAGCCTAATATTGGAGTCTGGCCAGGTCCAGCCTCATTCTCCTTGTAGGTGGTAGCCTACTGGACCTCAGCTAGATCTTCAGACTAGCAACAACAGAATTCACAATCTGGGCACTTCTGTAGACCTGCAGTACTGTAGGAGCATCCAGCATCTGCCTATGAGGATGTGATCGATCTCCTTCACCACACCACCAGTGTTGGAGTACCAAGTCCAGTGATGCAGCTGGGACCAGGATCTAGTGACCCATAGCCCCTGACCTTTTACAAAGTCAAGGAACATAGAGCCACTTTCACCATGATCGCCAGACCCATGAGGACTGACACAATCCTCATAGCCAGTCCTAACAGTGCCAGTGGTCACACTGAAGTCACCCATGACCCCACCTCGTGGGGAACCGCCAAGTAAAGCATTTGGCACCAGGACACCCTAGGCCGCAGTTCAATAATCGGCATTGTGGTCGTGTCATCGGACTTTCGGCTGCATGTATTAGACACTCGAGTGAGGAGAGGGCCGGAGCTGTCAACCGATCACCACCTGGTGGTGGGTTGGCTCTGCTGGTGGGGGAGGAAGCTGGTCAGGCCTGGCAGGCCTAAGCGTATAGTGAGGGTCTGCTGGCAACATCTGGTGGAATCCCCTGTCAGAAGGACCTTCAACTCCTATCTCTGGCAGAACTTCGCCTGTCTCGGGGGAGGCGGGAGACATTGAGTCCGAATGGGTCATGTTCCGTGCCTCCGTTGTGGAGGTGGCTGACTGGAGTTGTGGCCATAAGGTGGCCAGTGCCTGTCGCGGCGGCAAACCCCAAACCCGCTGGTGGACACCGGTGGTGAGGGATGCCATCAAGCTGAAGAAGGAGTCCTTTTGGGTCTTTTTAGCCTGTGAGACTCCAGAGGCAGCTGATGAGTACTGGCAGGCCAAGCAGAATGCAGCTTCGGCAGTTGCTGAGGCAAAAACTCGGGTATGGGAGGAGCTTGGTGAGGCCATGGAGAACGACTTCTGGATGGCTTTGAGGAGATTCTGGTCCACCATCCGGCGGCTCAGAGCAGGAAACCGGTGCAGCATCAACACTGTTTATGGTGGGGATAGGACACTGCCTACCTGAGCTCGGGACATTGTGGGTCGATGGAAGGAATACTTTGAAGACCTCCTCAATCCCACCGACACACCTTCCAATGAGGAAGCAGAGTCTGGGGACTTGGGGGTGGAGTCCCCTTTTTCTGGGGTGGAGGTCACTGAGGTGGTTAAAAGCTCCTCAGTGGCTGGGTCGCGGGGGTAGATGAGATCCACCCGGAGTTCTTCATAGCTCTGGATGTTGTAGAGCTGAGTCAAAAGGCAATGCTCTTGATTTAGCAGTCGATCTACGTTCCTACCCTCACTTATGGTCATGAGCTGTGGGTAGTTACCAAAATAACGAGGTCGCGAATACAAGAGACCAAAATGGGTTTCCTCCGCAGGGTGACTGGGCACTCCCTTAGAGATAAGTACTGTGAGGGCTTTCCCCATTCCCTTCATAATGTGTGCAGCTTTCCTAAGGGTGGCTGCAGCAGTGCTACTCCCATGGAGAGCAGAAAGGAGTCCTGTTGTTTCGGAGCTTCATTAAGTTTTTACGGTGACTGGAGTACCAATCCAACTCCCAAATATCTTCCCTGCAAGTTACTGGATCCAGCACTAACTGGTATGCTCTTTGGATTTTAGTTCAGTACAATCATTTCTCAAAAACTGATTGAAAAGCTGACTTGCTATGCTTCAAAATTTCTAGATGGCCCTTTCCAGCAATGTAGTACTGGTCCTGGTCCTGAACTGGTTCCTAATTTGGAACTGGTTTCATGCTTTTCCACTGGCTCTGGCCTAGCTCCACAGAATTGCTGGTATGCATTATATGATTAGGACTGGACACCCGGGAAACTATGGTAGATCAGAGAATATTGGCTAGAATTTAGTCTATTATTGAAAATGTGGATCACTCACTAAACAAGGTTGTGGTTGGACTGAAAAGCACCTTTGGCTGCAGACTGAATAGCATGAAGTGCTCCATTGAATGTCACAGGAAATCCTTCCTCCCCACAGCCATCATTCTATAACTCCTCCCAACATCACTCATCCACACAATAAGCTGTTTCCTTCTCTCCCTTACTATGTTTTTAGTGCATCTTTTATACATGACTATGATATGCAATAACTGGTCTAGCTAATTTAAAGTCACAGAGAACTAGTCACATAGCAAACTCATTACATAGGTGCACATAGTAGTTAATAGAAAATAACCTAGAAAACAGAAACTAGCCTGCTTGCTGCTGTCAACACTGACATGAAATACATGCCATCGGGGCTGGGACCAGTGAGCTTGGTGCTCTTACCATCTCCTTCATTCAGAGCTTTCATGAAAGGCTTGAGTGTCTTTTCAAAAGACACCGCACTGTCAGTGTGGTTCCTTCTTAAGGCTCGCCATGTCTTCTCCAGTCTGACCACCTGTAACATGCCAAAATCAGCACGATATGTGCTACAGCCGATGAAACCAGTCAAAAAACCTGCGTGCCATTTTAATGCATGCGAGTCACAGTCAACACACAGTACCCATTTCATAGGCATAAGCAAATAAAAACAGTCCTACCTCACTTACAGCCCACCTGGCAGTGTCCAACATCTACGCATATTAACTTATAGCAAGACTGTACTGCTGTAACATACCAAAACAGATTTTCATCACCTATAATAAATGGTATGTGCTTACAATACTAATAACATCCAGAAGAGGCCCTGGTATGAGGATAAAGCTTCATGTATCATAAAAAGGTGTGATGGGGGCACCTGTGGCAGATCCAGGGCCTTCATGACAGCAGAGAAAGCATAGAAGTCGTGGGCTGTGTGCCGCAGCTCCTTAGCCAGCTGGATGACCTTGTGCAACACAGCAGCTCTCTGGCCCACAGTCCCTGTGCAGCCCAGGATGTCTATAGCTAACCCCAATGCCAGAAGCTGGTGCCTGCCACAGAAATAGGGTAATGTCAGAAGAAGCTGGTGCCTGCCACAGAGAGAGGAGAACCTCAGATTGAGCTGGTTCTACCACAGAGACAGGGGATGTCAGAAGGATTTGGTGCCTGCCAAAGAGAATGGGGAGCCTCAGAAGGAGCTGGTATTGCCAAAAAGAGGGTGGAGCCCCAAAAGGAGCTGATGGTGCCACAGAAAGAGGGGAGCCTCAGAAGGAGCTGGTGATTGTCATAGAGACAAAGGAAGCGGAAGAAGAAACTGGTGCCTGCCAGAGAGAGAGAGGGGCCTCATAAGGAGCTGTTGCTGCCACAGAAAGAGGGGAGCCTCAGAAGGACCAGGTGATGCCACAGAAATAGGAGACCCTCAGAAGGAGCTGAAGCACATTTACACTGTTCCCACAGGTGAGATGTTCTTCAAAAAAAAAACATGCAGACACACTGATAAACAGCCACCTTTCCAGCAGGTCCTGTCTTAGCTGGTGCCCATGTGGAAGTGTGATGAGCTCCAGGCCAGAGCTCACACCCATCAGTCTCTTTTGCTCCTCTGTCACGCCTGTGATCCGTGCTACCTGCAGAAGTAGGATGGGTACAGATACTGAGGTTGAGGGTAGAGCTGAGGTCTTTGTGACCCTGACAAGGGGGGTTTTCCACAATGCAGTATTGCCTTACCATCTAACCCTGGAGATTTAAATCCCACCCCTGCTCTGTACATGTAGAGTTTACTTATTCTCCCTCTTCAGAAGGATTTTCTGCTTGTTCTCCCATATTCAAAAGCGATGCAATCAGATTGATCAGTCTTTCTATTCGGAGTGCAAAGTGGAATTTTATGTGGGTGTGTGAATTAGGTTTATATTTTATTGTGGGGACCAAATGTTCCCACAGTGTAATAAAAACCTGTTTTTTAAGTTGTAGGTACCACTTTTCAGGTCCCCACAAAAATCTGTGAATGCTATCAAAAAAGTAAAAATACCAAAAGTCATTTGTTGGTTACTTGTGGTTAAGGTTAGGGCTAGGTAGGGGTTAAGCTCGTTATGTTATGATTGGAGTTTTCACCACAGAAATGAATGGAGAGTCCCCACAAAGATATAATGGCAAACCTGTGGGTGTGTGTGTTTGTACCATGTGACATACAGGAAGTAAAGTGAAGTTAAGCATTTTTTGAAGGGAGAGACCCTTTGGAAGGTAACTGGTTTGTCTGGGGATAGGGGTGCACCTGGCAGTCGACGCTGAGGATATGCAAAGCCGTGGTCCTGGCATCACTGCGGGCAAACAGCTGCTTGAGGGCCAACAGGACCGTGGGCTCTAAAGGCCGATTGTTGTCTGGAAGCAGCAGGGAATGGAAGTGCTCCAGGCGAAAGCAGGAGGACATCTCAAACTCCGGCCGCACAAACTGTGGCTCATTCCCTTCTGGTGGCTCCTCCCACTCTGGAGCTGTCTCAAGGAAGTTGAAGCTGGTCTCGGTGATGCGGGCACGACTCTGCCACTTCTCCTCAGCCCGCAGGCGGTCAGCATGGCTGCGAGGCACTGTCACAGGGGCACGTGGAATGAGCTCGTCGTATAGGTGGCTGGGGTCCTCCTCTGTCTGGGAGGGGGTGCAGGGGAATAGGGTGGACACCCGTAGGGGCTTTGGAGGTGCCCGGGAGTGCAGCTGTCCATCAGAGCCTCGCGGGGTGGTGCCCCCTCCTGGCTGAGAGGACTGGACATGTTGAGGCATACGAGGGCTCAACAAAGGCTCACTGCCTGTCCGGAAGACAGGAGAGATGGTGGTGGGGCTGGCTTCCATAGGTACTTCAGGTGCTGCTCCTAGTAAGCAGAGTCAGAGACATGGATGGCAGTGAGAGGAAAGCATGGCTGACAGATCTGTGATAGATCTGTGTGTGGGTGTTTCTGTGTGTGACTGTAATATTTACCTGAGCACAGATTGCTGTCAGACTGAGCAGACTGCAAAGATGGTCTTCTTCCTAGAATTTCAAGGTTGGCTGGGTGACTGCCACTCTTATCCTTACTCCTGGTTCAAAGACAGTAAATAACCAAGATTTTAAAATAGCAGAATATTCTGACCCGAATTTTGCAGTTATTTGATTGAAATATGTACTATATATAAATAACATTTACAAATATAAACTTTATAGGAAACATTACTCCTAAAAACTCTCTTTAAACTTTTTAAATAAAATTGAACAATGATATTTAAAAACCCCTACAAAGATATAGAATTAAATCAAATGTGTCCACTGGGCAGATGAACTGTTATTCATCTGCTTTTTTTTCTGATATAATGCTCCATAACACAGTGTGGCCTAAATCTAACTATTTAGAAACAGAGTTCAGTGAGCCTAGAAAGAATATAGTAACTATTATGAGACCAAGACTTCGACCTAAACGTTCCACTGGCGGCTTCTGTGTGGATAACTTAATATCAATCCCATTAATAAGATTTCATGAATCTAATGAATGAATATAAACCCAACATAAAATGCTGACTATTGAACATTTGCTCTTTAGGAAGTAAATAACTTCGTGTCAATGACATATTTTCCGATGCGCGCTCTCTGTCCGCTGGTGGGAGTGTGCTTGTCTGTGTGTGCACGCACATGTCTGTGCGCGTGCATCGGGGCGGAACTCTGCCATGCGCGATACAGAGAGCAGATGACAACTGCAAACGCGTGACCGTGTAGAGACAAAAATGGCAAGCTGTTGTGTAAATAAGATAAATATCATTTTAAATAATGTTTAATAAATGGCCAATGCAAAGACCTGTTCTATAGGAAATGTAACCTTAAATGACTTCTGTTGTGATCTGGCGCTAGATAGAAAATAAAATTAAATAAAATTTACTTTACCTTCAAGGGGGGGAGGTGCTGTTGGGGAGGGTGGGGCGCCCTCTTAATATAATGGTAGGGGAAACACTGCTATTCCTCTTGTTGAAGCCTCACCTGATGGGTTTAGTTTTGTATAGAAACCATGTGGCTCTGGGTGTGGAGGCAGCCTGGCATCTATTTTAACTCATTGTTAAAAATTGAACCCAAATTATAGAAGATTTTATGCTAATTCAAATGGTGCCTGACCCACCTATCTATTTTCTTATAGAATACAGACCACCTGGACCAGCAACACTGAATTTGGGGAACGTCCTGCTGATTTACGTAGCAACAATTACTGCGCATCGTTGGCGATGCATCGTATTACCCCAATCCAGTATACTAGTGATTTAACTAGCTGTCAGCCAATCCAGTAACTAGCAGGCAAGCACAATATTTTTTAACAAATCAAGTAAATGCTCAGATGAAACATGCAAACTCAACTGAAAATACAGGACTATCAGAAAATGTATAAGAACTGGAGAATGAGATGAGAATCAAATTTATGAGCTGTTTTAATTTGATTGCAGAAGGCTGCCAACAGGTTTAAACTTTATTGCATGGGCGCGAAGTAAACTGTGTGTACTGTACGATCTGTCTTAAGTCGTCTTGCTCTTGCAAGGTTTTTGTACTATGTGACATGGTGACGCGTGACGACGTTTTGCAGCGCCGGACAAAAAAAATCTAACCATATCATGAAAAACGAGGTTTAACATTTTATACATGAAGTGCAGGGAGACTATCAATTAATGGATATGATTTAGTGTTGTTTTGTGCTGTAGTATAGGCTGAAACCTGCGGTTATCATTAAAAACAAAATGCGGTAAACGTAAGACAAACTTTAATTTGTGTACGCCAATGAATATTAACAGGAATGTTAAATCTGTATTTGCATAATTTCAAACTTATGCTGGACTTTTATTTCTAATTGATTGCTCTTTTTTCTCCCACAGTGGTGAAATTGCACCATTTGTATTTTGTAATTGCATTTGTTTCGCTCGATTAGAAAAGGGAGTTGTATTTCATATAAAGTTTGAATCTGAACCTGTGTAGTTTGAATGGGGGGGCTCAGTAATGTTCCTATCTAGAAAAGGGGTGCCCTGCAGAGAAAGTTTGGGAACCACTGCCCTAGACATTGAAGTCCGGTAGGAAAACAAATCACATCCGCCAGCTGTGAACACTTCGATGTAGTGAAATACCATTGTGTGGTATCGGTGCGTGGTATTGGCAATTTATTTACGAATACGAGTATTTTAACGAGGTATCGGCCCGATACCCGATATTGGTATCGGTATCGGTGCAACCCTAGTGATAATAAATTTTTAGTCATATGGCCCACCCCTACTCTCCCCCTTTTGCCATTCATTACGCTCTCTGTCTTTCATTCACATGCATTTTAGTAGGATACAATTTGAATGAAATTTGTGTTTTAAAGGAGCCCTACTATATGCTCATTTTCACGCTTCATAATTTTACTTACTATAAATTTGTATGAAATGCTCTGTTACATTTTTTTGTAAAATGTGACTGGATTTTTTCAAATTAGGCCTATCTCCTTTTGCTGTAAGACAGGATGTGAGAGTAACCAGTGACCACTAATTATTATTATTATTATTAGTCCACCCCTACAAAGATGGATATGATAGATTGATTAAAAAATAGTTTTCCACTCATTTTGCAGTTTTTTTGCCCCCCCCCCCTCAAATAATCCAAATGCCCACCCACACATGACATTCTGGTCACACCTCTGATCTATTGTGTCACTTTAGATAATTGCTTTAACAAACTAAAGGCCTGGATGACTGAAAGCTTTTTACCACTAAATGCTCAGGAAATTAATGTTCTGTTGTTTGGTGGCAAGTCAGCAGACAGGAATGTTATAATCTCTGCACTTCACTCCAAAGGGTTGAATTTTTCCCTCAGCAGCTCAGTCTGTAACCTAGGCATCATCTTAGATACAAGCCTCTCATTCAAATAGCATGTGAATGCAGTATTAAAGGTGTGCTTCCTACAGCTATGTAACATTGCCAAACTATGACGATTCCTCACTATTCAAAACATTGAGAAATTGATACATGCTTTTTTATACAGTAGGTTAGACTACTGTAATGCTCTGTTACTGGGAGCACACATCGCACATTAAACACTTTGCAGCGAATTCAAAATGCAGCAGCTTGAATTGTAACCAGAAGCAGGAATTTTGAACACATAACTCCTGATCTTTGTTCCCTGTGCTGGTTTCCTGATAGGTTCAAGACTGACTTCAGTGTTCTCCAACTTACATATAAGGCACTTAATGGTCTAGCACCTGCCTACTTAACAAAATTACTTCAAGTTTCCAAGCCATATCATCTATTCAGATAACAGAACGCAGGATTCATCCTTATTTCACATATAAATATAGTGGCAGCTGGCAGTAAAGCATTTTGAATCGTGAAATGGTTTGCCAGCCAATGTGTGGGATGCCAAATCGGTCTCAGTCTTTAAATCTCAACTGAAGACCTATTACTTCAGTTTAGCTTACCCGTAACATAATAATAGTTGCTGATGCTGCTGTACAGTACATGCCATTTCTATCTACTATGCTTGTTCATTAATGTGTCTATGCATGTTCTGACCACCCATGCTCTCTGCCTTCCCACATGTCCGGATGGTGCCCAGGGTTCAGGCAAAAGGAAGGGTAACACTGTGGATGTGACCTAAGAACTGTAACGTCGTATGTGAAGACTTCAATCTACACCCAGCACAGACTGGGTAGAGAATAAACTCATTGATGTCCTTTGGCTTGACTTCATTACAATCTAAATATTTCTTTTAGCAAGCAAGTCCGCTCTTTCTTTTTCCTATAATGTTACCATGCCCAGGGGGATTGGACAACTAGTTGACCTTGGAGGTTTTTTTCTCCCTAGTTGGGAGTTTTTGGTTCCTCTCCTCTGTGGTCATCTGGCTTTCTTTCTTTCATGTCTTTGTCGTTCCTTTTCCCTGTTTTTGTATTATTCTCTCTTAATGATGTTGTAATGTATTACAACACACCCATATAAAGTGCCTTGAGTTGAGTTGTGCCTTGTGAAAGGTGCTATATAAAAATGAATTGAATTGAAATAATTTTATCCAATGGATTTTTCTTTTAACTGTGAAATGGGCTGAGTTTAGTCCCAAGAAACTAAAACAAAAAAAAAAAATACTGTAGAATGTTTTGCTTAATGTTACGCTAACATACAGCTGTAGTGGATAGGTGTAGTGCAGGCTCGCACAGGATGATCCCTACTTCCCAGCTAGGGCTGAAATAGGACACATATTCATCATGTGCCATTCAGTTATGTCACTTTTGGTTCGGGGCACACAATGAAACAAATAAATACACTTCTTGAGAAGGATGAAACCTAAATTCACAAGTAGTTGGTCAATGCATAAAACATTGTGCTGATTGTGGCTGACCTGGGGCCTGTAATGCAAAGCAGGGTAACTGGTTTATCGGGGTAACTTGTCGGATTTAAAGTACCACAGTTTAAATGGACGTTCACTTACATTTTGCCCAGACTACCTAAAATCCAACAAGTTACCCCAATAAGCCAGTAACCCCGCTTCATAGTACAGGCCACTGGTCATAGATAAAGCTGGTTAAAGTCAGTAACAGTTGGACATTTGGGAACATTTCTGCTTCCCAATAAATTACTCCAGCACTAGAGAGTAGTTGGTAAGACTATCTGTCCACCCTTTATATATGAAACTCGGATATGTTGCTGGAAACACAACCAACATGCATACAATGTGTTTACCAAATTTGAAAAAGATCCTACACATACCTTTTCAGTTATCACTCTTACAATATTGAGTGTCAAAACTGCCATTTTCTTTGCTGTCACTATGCAGCACTGCTTCAGTTTTGGTGTGATCTGTCTCAAAATCTGACTAGTACTTAGTTCCAGTGCATCACTAATAGAATGTGTCTGCTATGTTTGGAAAAGATCCTTCAAATACTTTTTGAGTTATTGCATTAAAGGTAAACTGTCTTAATTGTCTTAGCTGCTTCAGTTTAGGGGCAATTTGTCTTAAAATTTGATAAGTTTTAATTTATCACCCAGATAATGTGCCTTCAGAGTTTGAAAAAGTGAGAAGCTTGCTCTTGTGAAAGACTGGATTTTGCCACAAATGAAGAAGAAACACAAGCTAATCAAGTAGCAGACATAAAACGCATATGAATAATACAAGATAGTGTACAGGCTAGATAGTCACTCTGATATCAGTTTGATAACAGCAAATATGGCTTCCTAGAGTAGCTTCTTATGCTAAAACTTGGATTTGGTCACAATGAAAAAAATATAAGAGCCTGGAAGACAGATGGATGCACTCAGAACTTGTTCTGACATGCAAGGACTTTTGGTAGTTGCAACTATGCAGTTAGAGATGCTTATTTTCCAGTTTTTCAGATTAAGATGATCAGCAGCACTGATCAGTGGTTACAGCTCTAATATTTCATTGTTCTCATCCTTTTCTGCCTCTTGCTCTGCCATTTTCTCTGCACTTACCCACACACATGTTATACTTCCAGTTCATACTTCCAAAGGACACAGCTGAAGAGCAGAATGTGCTCCTGTACATTTTCTGGTGTGACATACCTGAGCAAGTTACTGCTGATGTGCAGCGTGTCCATCTGGCTGGAGGTGAAGCTCAGTCTCTTACTGGCCTCAGGATGCTGCTTCTGTGCCCTTCCTGACCTGCACAGTCTGCCTCCACGTTCACACATAGCCTCACGCTCACTGATAATGCGCAGAGGCACTGTGCGTGTGATGGGCTGGAAGATGATGGCTCCTGAGGCTTCAGAGATGGGCCTCCTGCCACCCACATGGAACCGGACCAGAGCTGGGATGTTGTCGAAGCGGTCCTGCTCAAACTGGAACAACACCCGCGAGTAGCCCTGAAACAGTATGATTTAGGACTGGGCTCAGAACGCCACCTACAGTGATGCTACAGTTCACAGACACTGTGTGTGAGTCCACCACAGTGGACCAGAAATGGAACCAAGACCAGAGTTGTACCTCCTTGGGCCGTAGCACCACTCGGATGATTTTAAAGTGCATGGGCTCATTCTTCCACTGACATGTCAGGACATAGTCCCCTGGGCTGCTCCAGGAGTCGCGGATCAGGAAGTCTCCATCACGTTGCAGCAGTGCCTCTGCACCCTACACAGGAGAAAGCTCAGGTCAAGGGGGAAAAACAGGCAAACTGTCAAAGTTACTGTTAGGGAAGCAGAGGCCACAGCTCAGCCAAAAACAAAAGCAGCTGATTCACAGACCCGGAAGAAGGAGAAATGCAGGGTAGTATAAGATCTGTGTTCTCTTATGATACCAGTGACAGGTAACACCTGTAAGGTCTGAATCTGGGTGATGCCACTCACCTCTCGGCTGATTGGACCGTGGTACCAGGCATGGCTCCTCATGTCCTCCGTGCTCAGCTTCAGCTCCTCCTCCAGCTCCTTCTTCAGGGAATCCATCCCTCTGATACTTCCTGAAACCTGCCAATCAGGGATCCAAATCAGAGCCACGCCTCACATTCACACAGTGCAGAGTACAAGCCTACCTACATGTCATTGCATGTGCAGGAATTTAAAAAGGCATGCAGAGAAGGAGTTAATGGAACAGAATTTGTGTAAAAAAAACAAAAAAAAAAACAAGGTCATTATGACCTTCTGTAGACATTAACAGATTCCAGTCATAGATAATTTACTGTGTACCTTGTACTAAATATACTAAAAGTGTATATTTAAGTTGTTCTCCAGAAAAAAAAAGAAGGTACATCATTTTTTTTTAATATCACTGGACAATGATAAAAATGATCACGTAAAAGGCCATTGACTATATGGCTTCTGCTAATGAGACGTCTCAATTAACCTGGGGTGCATTTCCCTAAAGAATAGTTGCTAACCACGTTACTGCACCTTCTGAGACAACTACCACATAAGGACATAGCAACCAAAAGTAGGGGGAGCATTCTGTGGAAGGTAGACAGACTTACACCCCACCACCCTGAGCACTGATGCTGCTACTGTAGCTGCAGTAAGGATGATGCATGAAGCAAAGAACAGATGTAACATCTAGAGATGCAACGATCAGTCATCCAGGGACTGGAATTGGCCAATTTTCAGCATGTTCGGCCCGGACTGGAAACCGTCTAATATATTTCCAATACTGAACCAGTCTGTTTTATTGCATGCACCACACATAATACGCACAGCGACACAGGCAATAGCCTGACAGCTGCGTACTCACTCACAGCCACACTAGCATGTTGTTAGCGTGGAAGTTCTTCAGTGTGAGTGAAGATGACTCAAAGCTTTCAATTTCTAATACATGTAAAGCCAAAGTAAACCATGGAGGAACCACCACAAAGACGTGGGGAAACATCGGAGGTAAACTTTAAACTGATTATTAAACATATACTAGACAATCTTGGAAAGGCATAATCATTGAAATTGCAAAGCTAGCTAAGGCTTTTCCCTATGTCAAAGTAAAAATGTTTTAGCGAAACTTTAACCCACCACCTCCCTCTTTTTAATTTTAAGACAAGTAAAAAAAGAGAAAAAGTTCAATGTTGTGTTATCTGGTGAATTTACACATAATGGAAAATGATAAGTAACTGACATTTGTTTTGTTATTCAAATCTGTTGTACTTAATCTTGTTTGGTAAAGTAACATTTGTCAGATAAAGTTGGCTGTTAAGCAACTCATTTTCAGTGAATTAGTTATTTGTACCTCTTTCCAGTCACAGAGCACTAACTTAGTGCAATTTGGGGGATATTGTAAAGTTGAACTATTTCTTTTATTATGAAAATAAAATTTTGCATTGAAGAAAAGCCGATTATTGTTTGTATATGCTGCCAATTATAGTTCTTAGAAAGAAAACTGGAATCAGGAAAAATCAGCACTCGCCGGTTACTCTTGCAAAAAAGTCATAAATCGGAATCAGCTAAGAAAACTGCAATCGGTGCATCTCTAGTAACAGCCTTTCTGGGTTGGATTTTACAGAAATTAAAGTCATTTCCCATCCACAAACTCAGGTGAAAGTACTTCTGAAGGCAACACACTTTTTCATTGCTTTATTCTATTATTTGTATTTTATTAAAAAAAGATATATTCACATTTGTTCATGGTTTCTCTAACTCTGTTTTTATGCACTAATTTCTTGTTGCATTTCAGAGCCTGTACCTCTATGCATCCACTTGATGATGCCATTATCCTCAGGCTTGTTTATTTCTCCATACTTTCTTATTTTACTTATTTATTGTTTGTATTTATATATTTACTGTCTGTGACTAACTCCAAGCAATCTTCTTTTACCTGTTTTTGATTCCTTGCTTGTTCCTGAATGATCATATTACTTGTTCTCGAGTGTTCCTTGCTGGACTTTCTCATTTTTCACTAAATATTTACTACATTTGAACTTCATTTATTACAGCCATTGGTTTCCATGTCTGCATTTGCTTCTCCCTCCTTTGCTTCATCATTGTAGAATATATTAGGGGGTCTCTAAACACTCAAATAGCCCAGGGGCCTCTGACTGTGTAAATGTAGCCCAGGGGCCTCTGACTGTGTAAGGATGCTTTTCCACTGTACCAGGTATGGTTCTTTCAGTACTTTCCCTTTTCATTGACTTCCGGTCAAGTACCAGTACCAAAAGCTCAAGTACCTAAAGTGCCAAACCAGCTGGGGAACTTTTTTGGTACTTTGGGATGGGACTTGCAACCACTTTCTTTGTTGATTGGTTATGCAAATAGCCTGCCTCTGAAATACAATATAACTGCCCTCCTGAAAAATTTTCGGACTAAGAAAAGAATGATAAACTATATAATAAATGCATTGGGAAATTAAGAGACCCAAGCTTTAACTGTGATCTGGTTGGACAAACCAGAAGAAGATCTGAATGGCACGACAAGATATAAAACAGTATTTTTTCTAATATGCTAGGACTGCATGATATTGGGGGGAAAAAAATCAAATATCCCACTGTGAATTTGTTGTAGTAAACATTGTGATATTTATATAGCAAAAAGGGAGTTCAAAAGAAGTACATTTCTCAAAAACCCTTCTAGGAGGGATTTAAACAGCAAGGATAAAAATGATCATGAATGGGTCTGAAAGCTCGTGCAGAGCCCATGCAAAAGCAGAGGTAAACTTTAAGATGATTTCTAAAACCTGTACTAGATAATCTTGAAAAGCAACAATAACTAAACTTGCAACGCTTGCTAAGTTTTGTTTTTTCTCTGGAAAAGTTAAAAATGCTTTAGTCTGAAACGTTTAAAACTTAAACACCCAAGCTATAAATGTCTGGACAGTATGAAGGTATGGGAAAAACTGATCTCAACCCAGTTGGCAAATATATGGAACCAAATAGGGTTTTGTCAAATAATGTAGATATAGCGGTTTAAAATGCATGCATATGCTATTCAGCTTAGCTGTTGTGGTACTTCAGGACACATACAGGATAAACACGCTGCCAAGACCATAATTTAATGTGAGATATGCTGCCTTTTTATAGCAGTTTCCTTCCTGACCCATCCCATTCGTGCCCCAAACGGGTTCCCTGCGCATTGTGTCTATCGCCGGATAAAGGGGAAACAGCAAATGCTGTGGAAATCTGTAATGTCACACCGATGAAGACTTTTCAACTGTTCTCAGGAATACATTCTCCATCTTATCTTAACTCTGGTGTCTTATTATGGACAATGCACAAATCTGCATCGCAAAGATTATCAGCTGAATAAAGTAAATTTTACAAAAAATAAGAGGTGAAACCTAATACTGCGTTAATTAGTAATTAAAGTCTCAATATTGAGACGCTATAGTCGTGCTTACCTACTCAGTTTCCTGTCTTATGTGTGAAGGACAGAAGAGAAAATCCGATCACTTATACTGTTTATTTTTCCTCTGTACTAATTTAACGAGCAGACATTTGCATGTTAAAATCGAAAACTACAGAAAGGCCGGTTTACTGCTCGGGTCGTCATCTATATCACCTTTAAATTTATTTTTAATTTAATTTGTGTATATCACATACACAAAGCTTACTATCCTATAATATCCTAATATAAAAAAAAAACCCGATCTTTTCCCAGGAAAACAAATGGTTGCTTTGACACAGTAAGGTTATATTGGGCTATCAAACATTCCCATAGTTATGAGTTATTAATTAACTTTGGGCATTACAGAAGATCCTTAAAGCAGCGCCATAGCAAAGCGAACAGCCCCTTACCCGTGTATTCATGGAGAAGGCACGTTCTTATCCTCTTCTCATTAATCCAGAGCACCATACGTACTGAAACTCCGTCTCCTCTCCACTGTGGCTAGTGCCTCACCTGGGCGAGTCCTCACAGGCTTTCGGAGCCCCTTCCGCAGGGAAATTCCACGGATTCCACACGGTGTCAGATCAGGTTTTCCATGTGGGAAAACTAGCCGCCGACGGCTGTATATCAGGTCGTATACACCTTGACCGTGTGCCACTTCGTATTCGCTGGGTGCAACCCTTGCCCCACCTTAGTTATTCAAACATCTGCTACTTTATCGCATACGAGATTTAATGTGGATGTAATAATTCTGTTACAAATATACTTCGGAAAAATGGACTGTAGCTCGACCGGTCCCAACCTTTTCCATGACTACCGGATGCATTACACATTTACCAAGCAAGGACCGGAGATAAACAGCGTACAAGTTATTGTGACACCAGCAGCTGGCACAGCCCCCGAGCGCCGCACCCAAAAGCGCCAGGCGCGGACAGAGGTGCGCCCCCTCTGTGTCTGTACATGCGCAATGCCGTATGGAGGGCTGAGTAAAAGATCCCGGACCGCGGTGCGCTTCCTCCGTGTTTGTATCTGCGTAATGCTGTTTGGAGTGCTGAGTAGTTTAATCTGAATAGAGGTGCTTTTACTCTGTGTCTGTATCAGGATCAGCGCCCGTCCAACCGAGCCCTTTGAATCTCCTCCCCCTTTGACCAGCAGGTGTTGCTGACCATCCTGTCCTCCCCGTCACTTCCTTCATTCCTTCAATCTTTGTATTTTCCTTGCTCCCTGGACTGCCATGTAGCTCCGTGGGCTGAGTGGCTAGCTCAGAGTGAATGGGTTTGTAATTATACCTGTTTGGGGACTCTCCATTCATTTCTGTAGGTAAAACTCTAAGCCCAACATGACGACTTTAACACCTACACAGCTCTAACCTTAACCATAAGAAACCAAACAAAATACAGTCATACCTCGGCTCCCAAACTTAAATCGTATGAGAACTCAGTTCGTAACCCGAAAAGTTCACGACCTTAATTTTTCCCATTTAAAATTATGTAAATATAAAATAATTCACTCAAACTTCAGAATCACTTAATTTTTTTTCATTTTTTTTTTGTTTTTCTGTGACCAAGAAATAGACTTAAATTAAAATAATGTTAAAGAGAAAAAAGGGAAAGAGAGAACATATGTTTACGGAAGGCAAACCAATACACAACTGAGCATACGCTTGTTGGCAGGCTAGCTACACCAAAACACGGAATAGAACCACAAAACATCCTCCCAAAAAGTTAAACAATTTACATGAAAAGACTGAAAATCAAAAACAATACAGTAATTTCGAAAATGTGATTTTTTTTATTATACTGTACATTATTTTCATATGCCTAAAATTTTATGTACATTTCGTGATGCTACACGTTGTATGGCGATGAACTTCTTTGATTGTACTGTAAACAAACAATATGCAGCAGAGCATGTGAGCGGAGCGGAGCGGTGAGAATTACCGCTCCTCGCTCACGAGGCTGTTGGCTCCGCCCGCTCCTCCGTTCTAATTCGCACTAAGCCACTCCGCTCAACACCGCTCCTCGCTCCACTAAAATTTCCTCCCGCTCCAGTCAAATCGCTCCACGCTCGCTCCAATTT
>JAODLC010000100.1:26154-40229 GCA_026781145.1 Hippopotamyrus pictus
ACAGTCTTGATAATTGTACAGATGAATTCTGGGTAGATTTGGGCACGCCTCAGAATCATACGTAGTGTGAGCGGTATTGGAGAGAAATTGGAGCGAGGCAAAGCGACCGCTCCAGCCATAATTAAAAAACCGCTCCGCTCTGCTCACATGCTCTGATATGCAGTTGGCACTATGTGTGAATGTTTGTGAGCATTACTGTTCGTGGGTCAAAGTACCACTGTATGAGAATTTTAGCATTTTTAGATTTTTGATTGCATTCACAGATCTTTGTAAGGACCTGAAAAATTATCCCCACAACGTAAAAGGTATGTATTACATTGTTGGGACTATTTATAAGCATAATCCACACACACGCGCGCACACACACACACACATTTTGGTCTCCCTCTATCCTCCACAGATTCCTCCAGAAAATAACTATAAATCTGTTATGGAATACTCTTAAGTTTGAACATGCGGTCTTTAATGACTAATTCAGCTATTGTTAAGATTGTACTATAAAATAGTGCACTAATTCTAAAATAGCACTTTTTCATTAAGCTAAATTTAAACACATGAAATATATAAATAACATAAATTTAGTCTCAAACAAAAGACTCACAGATGGCACGTTCATTTTGTGATCCCAGGGACTGAGCATTGTGCCTTCCCTGGGTGACACAATGGGTCTAACATCTTCCATCAACCATGCTGCCCCTATCAGCCAGATGAGGGAGCCATGGCTCTGCAGCAGAGCACGCCAGTGGGAGTGGTGGCAGCAGGGCTGGGGCGAAGACTGCTCTCGCATTTCGGTGGGAAGGAGCCCCTGGAGCCTTATCTTGCTGTGGCTTGGTACAATTAGTGGGGCAATGTGGAGATTGCGGCACACCAGGCACTGGAGGGGGAAGCAGTCCACATCCTCCACAGTCTGACCCCTGTTGAACAGCAGCTGTCAGAAGGGGCCATGAGAGGGCAGATGGCGAGTCAGTAGAGGCAGGACAGCGATTACTCACTCCGCCCAGTGCCTTACAGGAGGAGCTAGTTCTCCATGCCATTGTCAAGGCACTGTCACCAGAGCAGCTATGCGAGCATGTCTACAGTAGCTGTGGGTGCCAGCTACACTTGCTGATGCCCTAGCGAAAGCAGAGAAAGCAGTGGCAATCCTGTCCCTACCCACAACATCACTGTGAGCACCAGCCACGCTGTGCTGCCCACTGCGAGACCACGGCAGATGTGTCACTCAGCATCTGACACACCACGCTATCGCTCCGGAGAGACAAGAAGTTACACAGAATTGCTCCATCCTGGCCCCTTGGCACAGCTGCCAGAAAATTTTGAGCAGGTGGCACAGTGAGGGAGTTGTTGCCCATATCGCCTACTAAGGAGCCCCTACTCCTGGGCCACAAGCATTGTCTTTACTTGGACTGCTTTGTGGAGGGTAGAGATAGGCAAAACTGTGTGCTACTAATAATGAATATTATATGGAATATACCCTATTTTCCTTTAGATAATCCAGGCACAGAACGCAATAATTCCATTTGTGAAATTTATTTCCTACTAGATATTCCATGATAACCTGTAAGTGGTATTATTGCAAAGTGGAAGTGTTTAAAAACAACACAAACTCATCTGTGAAGTGGCAGTCATGTAAAGTTACAGAATGGTGTCGTCAAGTGCCTAAGGTGCCTAGTGTGTAAAAGTCGCCACAGCTCAGTTGACTCAATAACTGAAGAGTTCCAAACCTCCTCTAGTATTAATCCCAGCACAAAAACTGTGTGCCGGGAGCTTAATGGAATAGGCTTCTGGGGCGAAGTTGCTGTATGCAAGCCTCATATCACCAAGCGCAATGACAAGTGTCGGATGGAGTGGTGTAAAGCATGCTGCCACTGAACTCCGGAGCAGTGGAAATGTGTTATGTGGGGTGACGAATCACACTTCTCTATCTGGCAGTCTGATAGACCTGTCTAGGTTTGGCAGATGCCAGGAGAATATTACCTGCCTGACTGCATTGTGGCAACTATAAAATTTTGTGGGGGGGGGGGGGAATGGCATAGGGTTGTTTTTTAGGGATTGGGCTAGGCCATGCTATAACTACAGGTGCTCTTCTCGCACTCTACACTAGGGGGACACACTTCACTGCAGGATGCTCTTATCACACCACACACAAAGGGGACACACTATTACTATAGGGTGCTATTGTTCCACAGCACACTAAGAGGATTTATTGTCACTACTGCAGGCTTCCACTGCTTCTATGAAATTGCATTGTTGAGTACTCATTAAGATTTAACAGTTTTACTCATTTATACTGTTCAGTGAAAATGTTCAAGTAAAGTATGTTCTTCAACAGCAAGGGTGGGCAATCTTATCCAGAAAGGGTTGCTGTGTGTACATGTCTTCTCTGCAACTCCCTAATTAGATTACTAATTAGAAGACTGATTGGGTGAAGAGTCCTCACACCATATGTAAAAGCAACATCCTCCAATTTTGAGGCAAGGTGTTTCTGTTTGAGGTAAGACTTCCTGTCCCCCAGCAGATGGCTCTGCCACCACAACACAAGGTGTCAAACAGCATTTTTTTGCAGGGCATAGTGCAGTATAAAGCAGGAGGTGGTGAAAATCACCAAGAGAACAAAAATGAAGGCAGGAAGAAATTAATGTATTCAACAACTAATTTCAAAGTTGAGTGTAATCAAAGCAATACATTTAGTTCACTGTTGTTGTTGTTTGCTCCAAATCACAAGTGCACAAGGCCACTTTCTTATGCTAAGCAATTAGAATATGAACTTTAACATTAAAAGTAGTGGAGATATATCTTTATGTATGTTCATAGGCACAAGCTGTATGCAGGTCAGTTTGCCTGTTTAGCTCCTCCCCTTTGCACACTACAGCTCCCACGCTACCATATGCCTTTGCTGCAAACTTCCTGTTGGCTCTGTAAATGCAAGGCTTCTCTTTTATTAGTAAAGGCATGCAAGCACCCACAGATACCCAGTGAAGTAAACTGTCTTTCTCAACCGAGAGTGGAGTAACAGTCACATATAATCCTATAGATGCACAAAAACAAGTACAGATCTGTAGGCAAACAGACAAACTGCTTATAACTGCGGTCAGGAAAGAGGAAGTTGAGTGTGCAGCTAAAACTTGCAGAACATCCGCCAGGCAGTGAAAGACAGACGGAACAGAGGAGCACAGAAAGAGCACAAAGACAAGCAGTGGGAGCAACGGAGCCTCCTTTTGACCCGAGATGGACCTGTGGAGGCAGTGTGCAGCGTGGCTCATTCAATGCCGGGTCCTGCCTGAAAAGCACCGGGTCACCTGTGAGAGTGCCCAGGTGTGCGAGCTGGTCCACGCACTGCGGGATGGTGTTCTCCTCTGCCAACTGCTCAACAACTTGCGTCCGCTGTCCATCAACCTGAGGGACATCAATCTGCGACCACAAATGTCACAGGTGAGCTACTTCACCCATTTCCAGCCTGCCCGCGTCACATCTATGTGTCACATTGTGTGCATCCATTATTACACACAGCCTCCTTCATTTACACTCACAGGCTCTAGCCCAATTATACTGTTTGATTATATTTCTATAAACGGGCATGAGTCCATCCTGAGAGCTGGGTTAGCAGCCTCTTGATTATCCTCTGTTGCTACAGTATATAACCCACACTGCATAAAATGTAAATTAAAACAGAATAGCACTATTTTGCAAACAAAGATATTTAAGGTCATACTATCACATCCAATTACAGCTGCCCCTCCAGATTCACAAATTTGGCATTCACAGTTACGATAATTCTTGAGTTGGCCAAGAACAACTAAATGGGAAGTTTTTTGTCAAAAATTTGCACAGTGGCATCTATACATCTTGGCTTAGGCATGCTATGCATCTTTGTCTCAGCAACCAGCCTCACTCACATGTTAGTTATTTTTGTGACTGTGAAATCTAACATTTCTCATAGTAGGTTTTAATCTTTTTCAGTGCCATTAATTTTGCATTTATACTAATGGGCCCAAGTATTGTTTGCAAATTTTCACATTTGCTGGGATCTTCCACCCCAACCCTTGCAATGCGAAGGGGTAACTGTATACACAAACAGGCATACACTCTTGCAAACATAGGTGCATGGCTGGTGTGTGGTGTAGCAGGCATGTGGGAAGGCTTGTAGGTAGCTGATGTGTTGGTGTTTGATAAATATGCCAGTTTCATGTGTGTGGGCCAGTGACTGTGTATTAGTACTAGGTATTGTACAGGCAGGAGTTCTGTGGAGAGCCTGTATAAGATTTGAGCCCTGCCCTGTATGTCTTTGTCACATTCAGGAGCATTTTATGACGCCTTGGCTCATTCAAATGTCATGTTTTGGTAGCCATGTTCATATCGTGTACAGCCCGAAGCCATATATGAGACATTCATGCATCTCCTATTTGACTGATCCTTGCAGCTACATATATTTGTACAGGAATCTGTATTCTTGCAATACGTATTACAAACAGCCTATGTTATAAACAAACAAACAAATAATTAAATAAATAATTTAATACAGGATCGAAGGATTTCAGAGGATCAAAGATTCAAGAATAAAGATCGAATAACGTGATTTGTTGTATTTTTTCAGAGTAGTTATGCTTTCTATGAAATGTGTGCATAAATATGGTGATACCATAGTGTTTAATAAATAATACCAATGTGATGATCATTGTCATACATACATATATATATAACCATATCAATTGCTTAAGCAGGCTGTACTGTATATAAAGCTCAGTATGCTGATTGCCTTCCTTGTTGTGACATTCAGTGACTTGTATCTAAATCTCGGTATGCTGATTGGATTCCTTGTTGTGACATTCAGTGACTTGTATCTAAATCTCGGTATGCTGATTGGATTCAAGTCTATCAGGGTCTGACTCTGGCAGACTATAACTGCAACAACATGGATATCTGTTGCGTCCAGTCAAACTGGTGGACTCACTCGTGGTCAAGGTTCATGACAACATGGAGATAGAAGAGATAGTTAAAATGCCTTTTAGGGAGATAGTGTGTACACCACAAGTGGGGAGGGGGGAGAATGAAGAACAGAGAGGTCGAGAGAGCTGGGTGACCATAGGCCAGAGACGTAAGAAAGGGTGTACACACTTTTCAGGTGCTTCCAGCTTTAGAGGAGCCCCCTCCCCCCAGGAAGATGGAGGTTGTGGTAGTGAGGGATTCAATTATTAGAGGTGTAGAAAGTTATGTGTTATGTGATAGAAGGTTCTGTACGGTGTCTTGCCTGGCAAGGGAGGTTAGTTAAGAATGTAGGAGGGGGGAGATGGAAAGCCCCAAATAATTATGAAAGTGGGCACTGTAAAAGGCTTACTCTTTGCTGTTTGTAAACACAAGGAGTAGTAGAAACAAAATTCACGACTTAAAGGCTTTTATTTTATCAGACTCTTATAATAATCAATACTTTCATTGATCCCTGTGGGGATATTGTCTTTACACCTCCCTCAACTTAGTCTTTGTACAGCAAAGGACAGCCACCCATAGCGGTGCCCAGGGAGCTGGGGGTTAAGGGCCTTGCTCAAGGACCCACAGACGTGCTGAGGCTGGGTTTGACCCAGAAACCTTGTGATTACAGGCACATGGGCTTAGCTTTACTTGGATAATAGTATGAGACTGAAACTAGAAATTGTAAACTGGGTGGAGTTAAAAACAAAACTGTTGAAGAGGCATGGGAATTTTTAAAAAGCACATTATTGCAAGTGCAAGAGGACTTCATACCTGTTTCCAGCAAAACTAAATCTAGGAACCGACAACCAAAGTGGTTTACTACTGAAATTAAGACTGTAGTCAGGAGGAAAAAAGCTCTGTTCCACAAATGGAAAATAACTAATGATGTCAAAATAAAGCAGGAGTATCTACTGTAAGTCTACAGGTTCAGTTAAAAAATATTAGACTAAAGGAATGTCAAAAGGAAAGCTACATTAAAAGATTCTTCCAATATTTTAACTCCAAAAGAGCTCTAAAAGCTGAAATCACTAATCTGTTGGATAATAAGGGTCTTATAATTGAAAATGAAACTGATATAGTTAATGAGTTTAATGATTGTTTTGCACGGGTATTCATTACAGAGGACACAAGTGTTGTCCATGACCAATATACATATAACTGAAGCTGGCTCAAAATAAATAAATAAATAAATAAAATGCAGGGCCCTGATGGCATCTTACCTATAGTTTTAAAAGAGACAAGGGGTATTATTAGCCAACCTTTAATTAACTTTACTATTTAAGAAATCTTTATCTGTGGGTGTGGTTCCTTCTGACTGGAAGCATGGTAATATAACGCCCATATTCAAAAAAGGGGATAGAAGTAATCCATTAAACTATAGGCCAATTAGTTTAACTTGCATAGCTGGAAAAGTAATGGAAGCTATAATCAAGTGAAAATGGTAGATTACCTGGATTCAAATAACATTATGAGGGATAGCCAACATGGATTTAGGAGAGGTAGATCCTGTTTAACTAATCTACTTGAGTTCTTTGAGGAAGCTATAAGACAAATTGACCACAAAAAGGCCTACGATGTGATCATGATTTACTAAGATTTCCAGATACCTTTTGATGTTGCACCCCACAAGCAGCAGGGATTCCAGGAACTGTAGCAGCTTGAATTTAAAACTGGTTAACAGACAGGAAGCACCAGGTAATTATTAGAGGCACAATGTCACAGTGGGCCGGCGTTCATAGTGGGGGTACTGCAGGGTTCAATTTTAGGACCATTGTTATTCCTAATTTACATTAATGATATTGACATCAATAAATAGAGTAAACTGGTTAAATTTGCAGATGAGGCTATAGTGCAATCTTGATTTAATTAGTGACTGGGCTGATACCTGACAGATGAAATTTAATTGAGACAAATGTAAAATAATCCATGCAGGGAGCGGAAATATAAAGTACAGTTATTTTATGGGTTCCACTGAAATAAAGGTAGCTAATTATGAGAAAGACGTCGTTGTGTATGTTGATGCTTCCATGTCCCATTCTTGCCAGTGTGGGGAAGCAAGTAAAAAGGCCAATAGGATGTTGGGTTACATATCTAGGTGTGTGTGTAATTTAAGTTAAGGGAGGTAATGCTAAGATTATACAATTCCTTGGTAAGACCCCACCCAGAATATTGTGTGCAGGTTTGGTCACCTAATCTTTAAAAAGGACATTGCTGCTTTAGAAAGGGTTCAACGTAGGGCTACAAGAATGATTCCTGGTCTTAGAGAAATGTCCTATGAGGAGAGGTTAGCTGAGCTGAATCTGTTCAGCCTCGAGCAAAGGAGACTAAGAGGGGACATGATCCAGGTATGTAAGATTCTAATGGGTCTGGATGCTGTTCAACCAAATAGTTACTTCAATATTAGTTCAAATACAAGAACTCAAGGCCATAGGTGGAAATTAGCAGTAGAATATTTTAAACTGGATTTGAGAAAGCTTTTCTTTACACAGCGTGTAGTTAGATTATGGAATAGTCTTCCTGTTAGTGTAGTGCAAGCTATAACCTCAGGTTCCTTTAAATCAGAGCTAGATAAGATTTTGATAACTCTGAGCTATTAGTTGAGTTCTCCCCAAACGAGCTTGATGGGCCAAATGGCCTCCTCTCGTTTGTAAAAAGCTTAAGCAACACTTCCTGGATAATTTACATACAGATTTCCATACAAAATGTTCATACTGCCCTTGTATCTCACTGAATCTGATATGAAAATCATGTCATTTGAATTCACATGTCTTCTATCTCATGAATATCAGTCTACATATTAATGTACCAGGGAACTCTCTAATGGGGAAAAAAAAGATTTTCCCATCTTTGAGCCTGTGCAGAAAGATATCTGGTGAGATATTCTATCTGTAGAGCTTTCGAATAGAGTGTTTGCAGAGGTATTCTTAGTAGAAGAAAACACTGGACTTCAGTATATTGGTCATTGATCAATGTAGACCTTGTAGATCTCCTGATGTAGCAGGGGATCTCACTGCTAACCACCATGTCCTGCTGGAACATTGGATCTTAGTCACAACAGAATTAATCCAGAGGAAGGATACTCCACGGCTCCATACTAAACTGTGTGAAAATGTGCGTCGCTCGCAAGCCTGCACTGGTGAAAATGACCATTGCTGTGTAATGGTATTATCCAGTGAACTAAAATCCCTGTGACTCACCACTGTCTGATAATTTGAAGTTCCTCTTTTAACAAAAAAAAATCCAAGTTTACAGTTTTATCCTTTAAATGAAAGCTGTCTATTCGCACGTTATGACTGACTGGGAGGTAGCTATGAAAATGCAGTCTCTCTGGTGTCTGTGATTTACTACGGGAAGGCACTGCACACTGACAGAATCACACTACAGGCTCTGATTCTCCGAATCTCGCGTTACACAGTGGTTGCCCAATTCTGTTTCCACTTCCGAACAGCTCTCCCCTGTTCCTGCTAACCAAGCTATCTGCTGTGTGACTGCACTTTATACAGAACTACCCAGCCTGCTTAAAACAACAGGAGAAGGTTTCTGGTTCTTTTCACAGAAATGGTAGTTTCCCAGGTCACAGATATTTGTGATGGTCTTTTTTCATACTTGCAATGTCATAGTTACATTTTTCTTCATTTAGCAGATGGTTTTATCCAAAATGATGTGCATTTTTCAGAAAGCAGGGTTGAGAGCCTTGGTCAAGAATCCAGTAGTGACATGACTCTGCAACTCTATGACCATCCAGTTACAGGCACCTCTTCTAACCTCCTGCTACAGTATATGACTACTCATACTTAATTAGTTGTAACTTTATTAGCATTGTCATATGATCTCTCCCATCAGACATACACTGCCCTCTGTAATAATGCTGTAATTTCTACATGGTGAAAACAAAATCTATGCAAATACCTTTAAATTAAAGTCTATAAAGTTCACTTTAATCACTTTTGAATTGTTTGATTGGATATTTTAAACTGTGCATTACAGGGGCAAATCAAAGAATATTGTGTCTTTGTCCCAAATGTTTTGGAGGACACTTTGTTTAGTTCTGAGCTGCAAAGATTGTTTCTTTGTAATTACTAATTTTCTCACTTGGAAGTCATTTGGATAAAAGTGTTTGTTAAATAAAGTAAAATGTAAAATGCAAAGATCATGAGACTTTTGGCTGATCCTAAGCAGGGCCACTGGCTAGTGATGGGAGTTTGCCATGCCAGATCATAGAGTGTGACATTGTGACACTGACAAGCATCCAACTCAGAAGGAGGAAAGTTCAGGTTCAGAAAGTACAAATCCAGACCAAGATTTTGTTTCAACCAACCAGTTGAGTATAAAGAGTCATTCACAGAGTACTCAACTAGTTGGTTGAAAGAAAATCTTGTTCTGAATCCGAACTTTCCACCACTGCTGGACAATTGATTATTAAGTTGAAGCAGCTTCTGAAGAGGAAGTAATTTTTAAGGACTTCTTTGATATAATCTGGTCAATACAGCCATTATTGTGTGTGTATATTTTTACTTGTGAAAATATTTGACAGTTTTTTTATACAAGATTCAAGATGGTGGCACGCATAGATGCAGTGGCTTCATGCTCCCCCAATAGGTGTTCTTTTATTTCAGTAACATTTTCAATACTATTACTATCCTACAAACAAAGGTGAACATATACTCTAGTCGCCAGAAGTTTTTACAGATCGGCTTGAACTGTACAGATCATTATTATAACTTGGAAGCAAAGATTTTCAGATCACCAGGACTTATGCTGACTCCTACCCCTGGAGGGAGATGATGCAGATGGTGCAGGGAGAGGTAGCAGAAGAGGGGCAACGAGTGGCTTTGCTAGCTAGGCTAAAAGCTGCTCTGCATAGAACCCCTCTTCCTAGTGCTCTTCTTGTGAATGCTACATCATTCACTAACAAAATGGATGATCTCCGACTGGATATTGTAACACATAAAACTACAAGGCACTGTTGCCTTCTGATTTTTTGGAGATTTTCCAGCATACTTGATACTGTCAAGCTAGACTCAGGTAAGAAAAAGGGAGAAGGACTCTGTATCTACAATAATAATGCTTGGTGCACCAAAACAACCGTAATCAATAAGTTATGTTCTTCGGACTTGGAATATCTTATGCTAAGATTCTGACCATTCTTCCTGCCCAGAGAAAATTCAGTTGTTATTGTTATGGCAGTGTACATACTGTGCCAGGCTAGCTAGCACTTAAGCAGCTATATGATGCTATCAGTAAACAGAACACACACCCCGACAGAATTTTCATCATTGCCAGGGATATCAATCAAGTGAATCTTAAGAATATACTTTCGAGATTTTATCAACGAGTGAGCTGCAAAACTAGAGGAAAAACATACTGGATCATGTTTATACAAACATAAAAGATGCTTACAAGGTCATACCATACCCCCACCTTGGACATTCTAATCATCTTACTCTGTTTCTTGTCCCTGCGCCCAAAGCCCTTGTTAACAGTGCTAACTAGAAGGACTGTCAAAGTTTGGCCTGAGACTGGCGTCTCCCAACTGCAGGACTGCTTCAAACATACAGGCCTGACCCTATTAGCTCTCCGACAGGGATGAGGCTCCTGAAGGTTTTCCCCCATCCCCTTCAAGATGTGTGCAGCCTTCTTGTAGGCAGCTGCAGCAGAGCTATTCCTGCAGAGAACAGAAGGGCATCGTTCCTGTTTAGACTGAGCTGCTGTGAAGTGTTAATAGTTAATAGCTAATAGTAATATTCTACCTCTCTCTTTCCTATTGTACAGTTCCAGTGAGCCTGAAATCCACGACCATAGTGCCTGTTCCAAAAACTCCTCTGATTACCTGTCTTAATGACTACCGACCAGTTACTCTCACTCCTGTCATCGCAAAGTGTTTTGAATGACTGATACTCACCCACATTAAAGCCTCTGCCTACTGAACCGCTTGACTAAGGATGCCATCTGTGTGGGTTTGCATGCTGTCCTCTTGCACCTGGAAAAGCCCAACACCTTCATTACCAAGCCACCTGATCAACAATCTCAACATATTAGGTTTAACCCCCTCCATATGCAACTGGTTACTGGACTTTTCCACCAACAGCTCCCAGTCTGTCAGGTTGGGAAAGTACACATCATCCATCCTCACCCTGAGCAACAGTGTGCCACAAGGCTCTGTGCTAAGTCTCCTCATCCATGCACTTTTCACCCATGACTATCAACCCACTCACAAATCAAACATTATTGTTAAATTTGCAGATTATACAACTGTTATTGGATTCATATCAAATGATGTTGAAGCTGCATACAAGGAGGAGGTTCAGAACCTATCAGTGTGGTGTGACACCAACAATTTGGTCTAAAATACTAAAAAGACCAAAGAAATCATTGGGGACATTAGGAATACTAAAAAGATCAATCACAATCCAATAAGAATTAAAGCACAGGCTGTGGAAAGATTACCCAGCTTCAAGTGTTTGGGAGTCACCATCACAGAGGACCTCCCCTGGGCTGGCACCTTATTAATACACCTTTGGGGTTGTCATAAACATTATTTTGTTGAGTTACACAATGGCAATAATTTGCTCGAATCTTGAATGTGTTTGTGTGTGTGTGTGTTGGGGGTCTTTGGTTAATAGGATTATTAAATTTTTTGATATTATTTGATCTTTGAATCAAAAGATTCAAAGATTATTTGAATCTTTTGATTGTGAAATTACTCCATAGAACATACCATAGTAATTGATGTTTAAAAACTGCATATACAGTATTCCTAATAAAATTGGTTCTTGACATTATCCTTGACAGTTGACAATATCAAACTTAATCACTTAATTAAATAGTGGGGATTTAGACTCACATAACCTTTGCTCTCTGCACTGTGAGAGTGAGCAATTAAAATAAACTAGAAAACCTTCAGAAAAAGCAGTAGTCTCTGACTAAATGTATTTCTCAGGTGATTTGAGGGATCTTCTAATTTCTTATCCTGATCAGGATCATGGGAAGGCTCCCAGCATTCATTTAAGTGCATTCCACAGAAACCAGGCACATACCCAAGCAAACTGTCACAAAGTCTGTTACACAGCTGAGGATAATTCTAAAAAAAGACTTTGTAAGGAAGTCCACACTACTTTTACTTTAGTTTTATCAGAGTCAAATCTCGTCTGTTCCCTCTGAAGTCTCGACTGCCACCCCTGAACTCTTCACTCTGACATTAGTCTTCTAGGTTTCTACTGTGCTGTTCCTCACATATTTATTGCTCTGCTGGTTTCTTGATACTGTCTTTGTGGATGTATCAATGGCCATAGCAATGCCTCTGTGTGCCCACCACAAATGACTAAAGCATGTTTTAGAACCTGTTGAGATCTTCCTTACGACTCATAGATACCGCATAGACATGGATATTCCACTGACATTTCTTGCCACCCACAGTTCCTTTGCCTGAAGAACATCAGGACCTTCCTGAATGCCTGCCAGGAATCCTTTGGGCTGAAGAAGAATGAGCTCTTCGAAGCTTTTGACCTGTTTGATGTGCGGGACTTTGCTAAGGTAAGACTACATTCTCTGCATATCTAATAAATGTGTGCCTACGAATTTGTATAACACCATTCAGTATTCTAGGATATATTTTGATATAGTGTCTAGAACAGGGGTTCCCCACCCCTGGTCTAGAACATTCACACATCCACTCAGCGTTTTATAATTCTAACAGGGAAACAAAACTCACAAAAAGAGGAAGTAACAGGCAAGTTTTGAATAGCTATTTTGGTGATTGGAAGTGAGTGTTTGCAGAGATCTTTTCAGTAGAAGAAAACATTGGACTTCCATATATTGGTCATAGATCAATGCATACCTTGTAGATCACCAGAAGTAACAGAAGATCTCACTGCCTTCATCACCAGCCTTACAGACTTTCAAATATAGCCTATCACCATCTTTGGCTAAATGCAAATAAATCACATGACACACCCTGTTGGGAAAGTTTGCTTGTTGTGAACTTCATTTTCCCATGACCAGTAATCCAAGAAAAGAAACTGCTTTAGTGCTCGGTGCAGATTGCCTTAAGGTTAAGTATGTAGTAAAATATACTTCCAGTATAATCAAAACATTGTAAAACAACAAACATCCATCACCAGTCAAAACCACAACACAAGGACTGATATAATGTTATAATGATAATGATATAATACATTATACACAAGCAAGACAGCACAAAGACAAAGTTATAGAACAGAAGATGCACATGGTAGTTGTGAGACAGAACCGGCTACAGATGTTAATTGCACCACACTATGTGGGAGCTCTGTAAAGGGTACTCACGGTGAATATGCTAATCACACTTACCATGTAGGGGTTCTAGCTACAGAAACTTTCTCGTGAACCCTTCCTTAAATACTAAACCAGGTAATTGGTCTTCTTTGAAGATGGTGATACACCAATCTCTGACCAGATGTTAGGATTATTGTTTTACTTAGAGATATTGCTTTAAGGTTGTGATCTCTTTGGAATCCCCTTCAGGTATACTGATAAGTTATTGGACAGATAAGTCCCCAAACCATTGGTCAGTTGGAATGTTAATGGTGCGGTCGTTAGGGCCTTTTGTTCACTGAGGAGGCAGAGGTTTCCAACAAGGCAACCAGTAGTAAGGCAGCAGGTCATACATGGAGGATGACACAGGCAGTACAGAGAACCTGATGCAAGGACATCATGGGTAGTGGTGAAGTCACATGTAGCAGGGTGTGCTGGATATCTTTATAGATTGAGGTCTTCAGGCAGCACACCCCAGGAGGAGTAGGGGAGACTATAAGCAGTGCTAACAGTTAGGTGAGTGCAATATGAAGTGCAATGTGCAAGCTCCAGCAGATATGGCTATGGCAGCATAAGTAGGAGGGAGAGGCAAGTGGGAATGCAGGCATTGGGAGTCCCTGAAATGTCAGCACTCCAATCCCACAAGCGATTGTGAAGCTAAAGTGACAGCACTGTCAATTCAGTTTATCCAAAGCCAATGGCACCGATCCCCACCCAGCTCTACACCTCACACTATAAGTTTGACTGGGAGTGAGCAGTTAGCTAGAGCTAGAACTAGTGTCCCTATAAGCTAAACTAAACAGGTGTGTTTTTAGTCT
>JAODLC010000100.1:53903-64524 GCA_026781145.1 Hippopotamyrus pictus
GTTTATTACACTTAAAAAAGGCTGCAAGTTGACTCAACTTAAAACATCCAATGCAGCCACTTGCCTCACTTTTTATATGTTAGATCTAGGTATTACTTTTTACAGTGTGTAGAACTAGACTCGATAATTCTGCATCCACAGGTTATTACTTTATGGACGCTATTGTAGTCAAGTAGAATCAGCTACAAAGCACTTGGATAAGATGGCCAATATGAAGGAGGATGTTCGAATGAAGCTAGAGGTAAGAGATGTTCACACTGCGCGCTAAGGTAAATCTTTAAGAAGATAACGTCAAACTTTAAGTGCAGCCTAAATTGCTTTCTCTCTGTCATCTGTCTCAGGAGTGCTCCAAAAGAGCAAACAGTGGAAGATTTTCTCTTCGAGATCTTCTAATGGTTCCCATGCAGAGGGTCTTGAAATACCATCTTCTTTTACAGGTACAACACTAGCATTTAAATGACAATGTATCTTAGACAACAATTACATTGTGTATTGTTATGTTCTCAGGAGCTTGTGAAGCACACCTCCAACCCATCTGAGAAGGAGAACCTGCGTACTGCCCTCGATGCTATGAGAGTAAGTCCCTGACACTCAAACATGCCCTTAGTATCTCTCTGATTTACCAATTCATCTTCTCCAATTATTCTCATCTCTGTCGATCTTCTCCCCTCCATAAATACTCCAAAAATCACTTATTTGTTCACCTTTTCTGAGCATATTCAGTTGTCTTATCATCCTTCTGTTCACTTACCAGTAATATGGGCTGTCATCTGTGTCTTACAGGACTTAGCACAATGTGTCAATGAAGTTAAACGAGACAATGAAATCATACGCCAGATCACCACATTCCAGCTATCCATTGAGAACATGGTAAGGTTCTTTAGAATTACATTACATTTATCTCTTTAGCAGATGCACTCTTTTAGTATAAGCCAGTATAATACATTATGAAGCTATTTATAGTGCATTATAGATTAGAGCTTCATAGAGCACTCATAATGCATAATAAATATGGCTATAATGTATTATATGTCCTAGGTATGATGTTAAATTGCATCCGGCCCTAAAAGTGGTTCTCCAACTTGCAGTGAAAATTTTGGCGGTTGGTGGCGGGATTGGCACTCCAACTACTGTAAAACACTTCACAGCAGCTCAGTCTAAACAGACATGACACCCTTCTGCTCTCCGTGGGAATAGCTCTGCTGCAGCTGCCCACAGGAAGGTTCCATGCATCGTGAAGGGGATTGGGGAAAGCCTGCGGGAACCTCATCCCCAGAACTGTTGGAGAGCTAATAGGATCAGGCCTGTTGGGGATTGGGACTGGTGTGATGCAGAGGCATCTCCTGCTGCATGGTGACACTTGGGTCCCAGTTTGAGGTGACCCATCTGGGTAGGCATGTGGAACAGCTTGTCTCTCCGGTGAAACTGCTAGTGAAACCGAAGGCTAGGGAAGTGGGGCCAGGTTCAGAAGATGCAGTCGAGGGAGCGGTTGACCAATGGGCGAGTGGTCAGGACTTCCGAAGAACCTGTAGGCATCCTCCTGAACTTACGGCACGTACCCAAAACTTATGGCACGTACCCGAAACTTACGGCACGTATCTCCCTTACGGCACATACTTTCCTTATGGCACATAACACCGGCAAAATGACTTTATGGGATCCCCTCGAAGTTGCTGGATGTCATGGTCTGCCTGTACACTGGTACTGTGAATGTTGTGCAGAGTGGGAAGAGAACCTCTGCATTCTTCCCAGTTGATTTTGGGCTATGCCAGGGGTGTGTTCTTGCTCCTACTCTGTTCTGAGATCTTAGCTGAGTCAATGGAGGCTCTGAGCTGGGCTCTCAAGAGACTGAGCGAGGACTCTGTGTGTCTGGGATTGTGAGTATCCTGGATAAAAACCAAGATCCAGGTCTTTAATGACTTTTTAGGCACAGCTATCAGTAATGTGTCTGTCTGCGGAGAGAATGTCAAGCCTGTCAATTTACTTACCTTGGTAGTGACATTCATGTCTCTGGTGACTCTTCCTATGAAGTCAGCAAATGGACTTGGAGAGCATGGGGGTCATGATGTCGATGGAAAGGGGTGTGTGGTGATTCCAAAATCTTTGCAAGAGGACGAAGGTCTAAATCTTTAGAGTCCTGGTGCTCCCTGTTTTGTTATATGGCCGCAAGACATGGACATTACCTAGTGAGCTGAGGCAAATACTGGACTCCTTCCATATTGTGTCTCTTTGGAGAATCCTTGGGTACCACTGGTTTCACTTTCTGTCAAATGAGTGATTGCTAGAGGAGTCCCGAATGAGGCACATTACCTGCATTGTGAGGGAGCATCAGTTACAGCACTAGTTAGTCAGAAAAACTCTCCATCATTAAGGCCCTGGTGGTAGATGAGATTTGCCCTGAGTTCTTGAAGGCTCTTTATGGTGTTGAGCCATCTTAGAGGACACACCTCTTAAACATTGCGGGGAAGTCATGTTTAGTGCCTTTCGATTGGTAGACAGAGATAGTGATCACAATTGCTAAGAAAGAGGACCAGAGGATGTGTTCCAACTTCAGGGGGATCACACACCTCAGACTCCCTGAGAAGGTCTATGCTATAGTTATGGGGAGGGAGGTCTGTCAATTTGTGAAACCTCAGGTCCATAAGGAACAATGCAGATTTCAAAATCTCGAATAACTGGAGCAAGTTTGCATTTCCTCCTCTTGGAGAAGTTATTCGACCGTGTCCCTCGTGGAGTCCTGTGGGGGGTGCTCCGGGAGTATGGGGTGCCGGGCTACCTTTTAAGGGCTGTTCGGTCTCTGTATGACCGGTGTCAGAGTCTGGTCCGCATGGGCGGCAATAAGTCAGACTCATTCCCAGTGGGTGTTAGGCTCCTCCAGGGCTGCCCTTTGTCATTGATTCTGTTCATTTATGGATAGAACTTCTAGGTGCAGCCATGGTGGAGGGGATTTAGTTCAGTTTTGCTTCATGAAGCGGTGACCTTCATGCTGCATTGAGACAGTTTGCAGCTGAATGTGAGGCAACCGGGATGAGGATCAGCACCTCCATGTCTGAGGTCATGGTTCTCAACTGGAAAGTTAGAGGATTACTTCAAGCAGATGAGTATAAGTATCCCAGGATCTTGTTCATGAGTGAGAGAAGAATGGAGCAGGAGATCGACAGGTTATTTGAGGCAGCATTAGCAGTTATGCAGCCAGTTTGTCATGGTGAAGAAAGAGCTCAGTAGAAAAGCAAAGCTCTTGATTTACTGGTCGATCCTTCCAATCATCATCTATGGCTATGGGTAGTGACTAAAAGAATGAGATCACGGACACAAGCAGTAGGAATAAGCTTCCTTTGCAGAGTGTCTGGGCCCAGCCTTAGAGAGCTTGGACATTCGGGAGGGGATGAAAGTAGAGTCACTGCTCCTCTGCAATGAAAGGAGTCTGCTGAGGTGGGTCGGACATCTATCTAGGATGCCTCCTGGACGACTCCTTGAGAAGATATTTCGGGCATGTCCAACCAGAAGTAGACCCTAGGGCAGGCCCAGGGAACGCTGGAGAGATTATATCTCTCAGCTGGCCAGGGAACGCCTTGGTATTCCCCTGGTGGAGCTGGAGGAGGTGGCTGGTCAGAGGGAAGTCTGGGTATCCTTGCTCAGACTGCTGCCAATGTGACCCAGACCCAGATAAGCAGCAGAAAATGGATGGATTGACAGATGAATGAATGGATAGATGGATGGATTGTTGTATTAAAGGAAATGTAAACAATTTCAAATGAAAACTGGATAAGTATAAATAAGATCAACAGTCATGAACCATAATGAAATAGTATATTCTCAATGGAGGACCCAACAGGGACAGGCATTGGTCATGGCCCATAAGTAAAAGGTATACTATAAATCTGGGGCCCAATGGGGACAGGCATTGGTCATGAGCAATATGGAAATTATATTTAGGTATCTGTTGAATTGCCTTCACTTTTGGGACTGGGAACACCAGATGTCAGTCAATTTGGACATATCTTGATAGTCATAGGGGAGAGGAAACACACAAGTACAAATATTATAATATACATTCGGTACTCTACAGCAAATAACTAGAAATCACAACACTTTATAATAAAAAGATACTGCACTTAAATTTCATGAAAAATAAGGCACAGATTGCACTATAAAAGCATTAGTAATTGTGTGCATTAGTAAACAATGGGAGCTGAGAAAATGATGACCCCTAAATCTGCAGCAAAATATTTTATTTTATTGTGCAATACAGTAAATTTCTTTTTATGGGAATGGAAAACCACAGTACATGTACTGTATTTGTTTCATATCTGCTTATTGTAGCAGTGCATCACATATACATGACTGTTAGTTATGGAGAATGGGTCATTATACGGCTGGTGGTGCTGCCCATTCTCCTGCATATGTTACACTAAGGAACAGACCCACTAAAGTCCTATTACATCTGCTTGGTCTCTTGATCAGTGTGTATTATTTACAATAGACCTAGGATGTAAATCAGGGGTGCAATAAGTACAGATTTTAGTTTTTGGTCACCCTTTCTCTTCTCTCCTTTAGACCCAGTCTCTGGCTCTCTTTGGTCGCCCCAAGATAGATGGCGAGCTGAAGATCTCCAGCATAGAGAAGAGGTCCAAACAAGACAGGTAGTGGGAAAGTGAAACAAAAACTAACTAGTACTTTGAGTAATAATAGTGATAAAATATTGTATTTAGTTTACTTTTCATTAGGAAAGATCAGAGTTCTTTGCTTTGGTGAGCAGGTTATCTGAAATGACGAAGGTGATTTGTGAAGTGAAGGGTTTCATGATTTTCATTTTTCATTCTCAGGTATGCTTTCCTGTTTGACAAAGCTATGCTGGTGTGTAAAAAAAAGAGTGGAGATACCATGGAGCTGAAGGAGCTCATCGAGCTACACAACTATCAGCTCCGTGATGAGACCATGGGCGAGAAGGAAAACAAGAAGGTGGCAGAGCCTCTTTATACCATTTGTCCACATCTAATTTACTCCTTGCTCAAATTCTTTTTCCACTTTGCCCCCTTAGAGTCTCTCTTGTTGATTACCTATCTGACATTCATGCTCACCTCTAACTGGTACTCCTGTTACACAGTGTTACACAGTTGCATAGTGCCCGCATGTGCATATTTTCAGTGCTTCCACATTTTAATTTCTCTTTCTTCATTCTTAATTCTCTTTCTATTTTTCAGTGGTCCTACATGTTCTATCTGATAGATTCATATGGACAGTACAGTTTTGATCTCTACTTCAAAACCAAAGAACTGAAGAAAAAATGGTTGGAGCAGTTTCAAATGGCTCTGTAAGTTGATCCTTACATCCCCCATGGCTATTTATGCAGCAGGATTTCATTGAGCCTAGAGCTGCCTCAGGAACTTTCTTGCATATAAACATATTGGGCCAAGTGCACGAGTCATTTTAATAAATCGAATACAGGGGTTCTCAAAATGGGGGGTCATGAGATGAATTTGAGTATGTTACAAAAAATTTTAAAACATCTCCCCCCCTGGTCGGCAAAATCTACAGAGGATGCCCCAAACGAAATGTGGGCCGCATGTCTCTGGTACAGTTATTTTAGGGATCGTTAGCTGAAAAGTTTGGGAATCCATGGTCTAATACTAGCAGTGGCACATACAGGAACGCCAGCAATTTGCACTCACAGTTACACGCTAATGAAACACACGTATCACTCAGCAAACATTACACGGTTATGATATTTACTACTGACAACAAAAATACATAAATACAAATATTAAAAATACACATTAAATTACAGTATTTAGAGATATGTGTAGTGTCATGCAAAGCATGCCAGTAACTAGTCTTGCTGACCAACACCACAGCCTCACATTATGTCAGCCAGTTGCGGAGAGTGGGTGGGATCACAACAAACGAGTTTGCCTTGGGGATGTAAAGTTAATGTGTTCTCAGCCAGCTCAGCATGTGCAGTACAGGGTACCGTAATATAATGATGTTAAGAAAGTCCCAGAAGATTCTTTACTTTGTGTATGTGGACCAAGATGGCGGAATAATGAAGCACACAGTGACTATGATAAATGCTAAATCGGATCCGCTGGAGGGGTGTTGGGAAGGATGCCTTAAATTCTATGTTGCTGCAGTTGGTTGTTTATCTCTCCTGAGCCTCAGGACAATCACACAATTATGATTGTCATAATTGTGACATAATGATGACATTATGACAATGTCTCTATATATCTGTTTGAATTACTCCCCATCTGTTTAATCATTTATTAATCTCACCAAACTGTAATGCTATTCTCATTTTGGTCCATTGTGAGTATGTCTTTATGTAGTGTAGAGTTAAGAGCATCCCTGGCAGTGAAACATAGACACACACACACACAAACACATAGGTTGGCTCTCTTATCAGTTAATGTTGCCACAAAATAAGTCGAATCATAATTCCAGTTTAGTCTTACCATGTGAAACAGCAGTATTGCAGCATTTATTGCCTTGTGTTTGCTTCTGTAAATATAATGGATAACATTACAGATTGAAAAACAAGCATCAGTTAGTCAACACTATTTCAGTGTCATTAATGTTTCTTGCTTTTTAAGTTGACATGATTATTTGTGTGCCGTCAGTCATAACTTGGATGCTGTTAACTGCTATAAACTGAGATCAAATGAACAAAACTACCTTCTTAATTTTAGAGATTAGTTGTCATTGTTGACACACCACAACAAAATGTGTTCTCTGCATTTAACCCATATGTGACAATGTGAAATAGCAGGGGCAGCTAATTCAGCACCCAGGGAGTAGTGCTTAGGGGCTGTACCTTGCTGGTCGAGGATTCAAACCTGCAATCTTTCAATTACTAGTGCACGTCCCTAATGATTAAACCATCACTGCCCACAATATAGCTAAGGTACATATTAAGAACCAATCCATTTATGATCACTCAGTCAGTTTTCACTGATGGGATTTGTTTCCTACAACCAGTTGCTTAAGTGAGCCTATGTCCCTCCAGCCGAATTGATCACAAGGGGCGCGGTTTAGTGGAACTAGATTGGAAAAGCCAAATGAATCACAGCTACTGGCATGCACTGAGGGGCATAGCTTAATGGCATAGCTTAGATGAAAAGGTTGACTGGATCACAACAAGGGGCACGTACAAGGGGGTATAGCTTACTGGAAGTAGGTTGGAAATCCTATATATGCATAGTGTGCTGCATAGTAGGATTCATTTTCTGCCTTCCCAGGTCAAACATGTTTCCAGAGAACAACACAGCCAACAGTCATGATTTCCAGATGCACTGCTTTGAGGAGACCACATCCTGCAGGGCATGTCAAATGCTACTTAGGTGAGAGCTGAGAGACAGATGAAGGAAAAGACACACAAGCGGATAGATTTGGACAAAGAAACTAAAGATTACAGGAAGAGAAAATGGTTAACTTTTCTCATTGTCATTCATTATCATACATATTAATTCTATATTTAATTCTATTTTAATTTATATGGATGGGCTAAGTGCTTGTATTTTCAGAATCAGCCTAGCTGTCATACAGAAAAAATACTATTTAGGAAATCTGAAAATGTCTCCTCCTGCTCCTTCTCAGAGGGATCTTCTTCCAGGGCTACCGATGCACTCGTTGTAAGGCATCAGCACACAAGGAGTGTTTAGGGCGTGTTGCTCCCTGTGGGAAAAACTCAGGTACCTGCACTTACTCCTTCATTCTCTTCATGAGTCTTTGCCATTGTACTTTTGTTTTATCATAACACATTTTCCACTGTGCATTATGAATTTCAGTACTGCAGCATGTACATAATTTTTTTGCAGTGTCTTTAACAGATTTACAATAGTGTCTTTCCGTTAACACAAATTATGCTATGTCTTTCAGAGCTCCCTGGCACCATGAGAAAGGTAGGTCACTGATGCTTATGTAAATAATCACTGTGTGATCATTCAGACCTTGCAGTTAGACATGTGAGATTTCTTGTTTTAGGACAAGAACCAGCGATCTGTCACCGGCAGATCAGCTGACCCAGGTAAGGATCTTCCTTAAAGGGGGCTTCATCTGCCTGGCAGTTAACCATGAGGATGTTTCAATATGGCTTACATTCTTTAATTTCATTAACAGTAACATTGTTAGCCTATTGGGTATGTGGTTCTATGAGCTTGGCTATAGTGACAGATTGTTGGTCAGTTAAGTATGCATATGTGCATTTTAAATGTGTGGATATAGTTAAGCCCTATTCACAAAGGATTAGCTTTACCTGGGGACATAATGTAATTGAAGCAATTACCCACCAAGGTCTGTAATCATTCCCATCAACGGTCAATGATGCACCACATTTACAATGATGGTCCCATAAGGTATTAATGGAGCTGAAAAATTCCAATCATTTAGTAACATCATAGCACAACACATCACTCACATGTTTGCAGTGGTGCTGGCATAAACAAACCTACTGTGCTGCCAGTCATCTTAAAGTATAACACACACAATTATGTACAGTACCTAATATTTCATAATGATACTACATAAATATGTTACTGGTTTATGCATTTACTATACTGTACTTTTTATCGTTATTACGTTAAGAATATGTTGTACTCTTTCTACTTTGTCACACATTTGCCACTCCCACTTCAGCCTAGGCACAATATTAGCTAGTCATAACTTTGTTCTTAGCATCAAGTACACTGAAATTATTTTGCAGCACAGTCAACAAATGATTTCATGATGCAATCTTAATGATGCTTCATCATGCAATTTTTATTATGATATCCAAGCTGAGTACCTTGTAAATGTGTTGATCGTTATTGAATTTGTCCACAATCCTGTGGACCCACCACCTGCAGGAGGGGCCATGGGGATCGACTGAAATGTAGATTAGATAGCAGTTGAAAGCAGGGGCATTGGCAGACCGATTGTTGCAGCCAAATCTGGATATAGGCACATGGAATATTACCTCTCTGATGGGAAAGGAGCCTGAGCTGGTATGAGAGGTAGAGCGATACTCGCTAGATATAGTTGGACTCCCCTTAATGCACGGCTTGAGCTCTGGAACCAAACTCTGGAAGAAGGGCTGGACTCAATTCCACTCTGGAGTTGCCCAGGGTGAGATGGGCCAGGTAGGTGTCAGTCTACTTAAAGCCCCTTCTTTCAGTGCCAGTACATTGGAGTTCACCCTGGTGAACGAGAGGGTCACCTCCTTCAGACTTCAAGTTGGGGGACGGGCTGACAGTTATCTGTGCATATGCACCAATCACTAGCTCAGAGCATCTGCCCATCATGGAGACCTTGCATGGGGTCCTGGAAGGTACCCCCTCTGGGGAATCCATTGTTCTGCTGGGGGACTTAAATGATCATGTGGGAAAAGATAGTGAAACCTGGAAGGATGTGATTGGGCCTACAGGATCAAAACCTGAGTTATTGGACTTCTGTGCTAACCATAGTTTGTCTATAACAAACACCATGTTTGAAAATAAAGGTGTTCACAAGTGCACTTGACACCAGAGCACCTTAGGCCACAGCTCAATGATTGATTTTGTAATCATATCATAGGATTTGTGTCTGCTGGTTTTGGATACTCAGGTAAAGGAGCTGAGCTTTCAACTGATTACTACCTGGTAGTGAGTTGGATCAGATGGTGAGGAAAAATGCTGGACAAACATAGTAAACTTATACATATACTGAAGGTGTGCTGGGACTAACTGGTGGAGGACCATGTCCTTGAGATCTTCAACTTGCACCTCCAGCAGAAATTCTCTTGCATCCTGAGGGAGGATGGAGTCATTGAGCAGGGATGGGCAATGTTCCAGGCCTCCATTGATGAGGCACCTGTATAGAGTTGTGGCCATAAGGTTATTAGTGCCTGTCGTAGTGCCAATCCCTGAACCCCATAGTGGACACTAGTGGTAAAGGGGTCTTTGGGGTGAAGAAGGCCTTCTGAGTTTGGGTAGCTTGTGAAGAAGGAGGCCTTCCGAGCTTGGTTAGCTTGTGGGACTCCTGAAGCAGCTGATAGGAACTGGCAGGCTAAGTGGAATGCAACTTTGGTAGTTGTGGAAGCAAAAATTCGAGTGTGGGAGGAGTTTGGTGAGGTCATGAAAAATTACTTTTGGTTGGCCTTGAAAAGACTCAGTCAGGTGACGTCAGGTGACTCAGAAGGGGGAAGATGGGCTTTACCCAAGGTGTTAACAGTGGGGATGGAGCACTGTTGACCTCAAATGGGGATATAGTGGAAGGAATATTTTGAGGACCTCCTGAATCCCACTGACATGCCTTCTTTGGAGGAAGTCGAGCTGGAAGAGGTGGCTCACACATATCTTCAATATTGTGTGGACATTGGGGACAGTGCTGTTGGATTGGGAGCTTGGGGTGGTGGTTTCAGTCTTTAATAAAGGGGACTGGAAGATATGTTCCAACTTCCGGAGAAACACATGGTCTATGCCAGAATACTGGAGATGAGATTAGAGGAACCTTGGATCCAAAATGAACAATGCAAATTCTGTTCTGGTCATGGAACACTGGACCAGCTCTTCACCCTCACATGGATACTGGAGGTTTTATGTAAATTTGACAAACCAGTGTACATGTGTTTTGTGGACTTGGAAAAGGCATATGCCTATGCCCCTTGGGG
>JAODLC010000100.1:73756-88970 GCA_026781145.1 Hippopotamyrus pictus
ATGCCTACGCAGACCTCCAACCCCTCACTGAGTCCATGCCTACGCAGACCTCCAACCCCTCACTGAGTCCATGCCTATGCAGACCTCCAATCCTTCACTGAATCCATGCCTGTGCAGACCTCCACCCCTCAGTGTTCTTGCCTGCACAGACCTTCAACTCCTCCCTGGGTCCAGGCCTACGCAGACCTCCACTCCTTAGTCCAGGCTTGAAGACCTCCAGCCTCACAGCCTGTTATAGCCCACCTTTCTCAAGCTCTTGTGTCAGCTACAGATGTACTGTCTCAGCTCTGTCATCCACTCAGGATGCCTCAGCCATCTGCAGTCCTGCCTCTCTCCAGTACCCAGTTTGCATTGGGGTAAAACAAAGGTTACTAACTGTATGTTTTAATTAAAATAACTGACAAAATGTATCACTGCCAAAAAAAAACTACATCTTAGCAACATTAGAGCAGATTCCCTCTGACAGGAAGGCTGTCAGCCTGCAGCTGCTCGACTGGAACATCACCCAGGACTATGTTCTGACAGAGGTTAACAAGCTGTCTTTCCTGAGAACTCTGTAAACTTTCTGAATGTACTCAATAGAACTGGTATTTCTTTGAACACCTGGCTGCCAATAAATGACCCCTATTTCTCAGATTATCACAATGTCAACAATACAAACATGTCCAAGCAATGCATACATGCTCAGCACAAACCATGCCTCTGCAGTGATACCTGACTTCACACTGTACACAACACAAATGAATCTGGGGTTCTTACTGTATATTCCTCTTGTGTTGACTTGACGTTTCCTCACTTGTGACAGGTCATCAGTATACCCAGGATCACAGGGCAGTTTTTTCAATGCATTGTCACAATTTATTTAGAAAACCACACACAGCAAGAAAATAATAGCATTGCAAATGAAATAAGCATTAACCAGCAAACATTCAACACAGACTTTACATAAATACCCATTTTATTATCAGATTATATCAAAACAAAAGGACTCATCCATAACAAAAAAAAAGTCTTCTAGGACAATTTGTTTCAGCAGTCATGGGAGACTAATGAGCTTTGCTTGTTTAGCCTCTTCTACTGGTAGTATAGCTCCAGGTTCATTCCATCGTGGATTTCATCTGAGGAATACGATGTTAAGGGCTGCCCAGCTAAGAAAGGGGCTTAGGCTATTATTACATGGCACTGGCTCTACCTTATAGCAATGATACACTCAATGGGCCTCATTCACCAACCGTTCTTACGAACAAATTTGTTCTTAAACCCCACGTACGCACATTTATTACGAAGATCCTGACCTATTTATAATCCGCATGAACGCCGTTACTAACATGAAAATAATTCATGTATAAAAATTATTTTTTATATTTTACTTTTATAAATTATTAAAATACTATCATTTTATGAATTGTAGAATGAACAAAACTACTATAACCAATTATTTTGAACAAACTATCATTACTCAAATGTGCGTACGAATGGTCTTGAGTTTGCATAGATTCTGTTCTTAGCTAAGAAAAAATTCAGAAAAGAAAACATTGGGGAATGTCAAAATCTTTGTAAAAGAAGTGCGTACGTGGGATTTAAGAACAAATTTGTTCATAAGAATGGTTGGTGAATGAGGCCCAATGTTAATTAATGAGGAAAGTCATTGCACCCCTGACTTGTAAAAAAGCATTAGGAAAAGCAGAACTCAAGATGCCCATTCTATAAGACGACACTTACTGTAGGAGGAAGGATACAATCTCCCAGAGACACATGGTCCTTGAATATTGTGTACCTGTGATGATACAAAGCAGCTTTGAATTACTACCACCTGAAGTTACATAGACATTACACAATACATTTCTCTCTGTAGCATAGTTATTTCAAATGCAAAACTAAACATACACATCTAAACATACACATTCAGACTCAGTCCTCCTTCTCAGGGCATGAAATTACTTTTGGCGTAATGTATCTAGATATTTCTGAAACATTACAATGCTTTTAGACAAATGCAACCACATACTATTTAACTACTATATGAATAGTTTGCAAATTGAGTTATATAATATTTTGTATTGGTAAGAATACCAAAGGAAGGGCATAAATACATTTGCTATTTGTAAAATCTGCTCTATGATTTTGCTCATACATCTAGGTTCTCCTTTTTCTTTCTGTACCTTGAAAACTGCCCATAATATGTGACTATAAGGGTCTATGCTACAATGGCACCCCATCCAGGGTTATGGAAGATAGATGGTTGTTTCTGCACCCAAAGCACTGTGCTGTCTTCCTCAGAGCTGATTTCCTGTTCGCAGTACAGGTGCACCTCACCTTATGATGGTGCTATATTCTGATTAACCCATTGTAAGTTAAAAATATTAATAAGTTGAACATGAATGTTAAGTATATAACTAATGTCACGGAATAAGTAAACAAAAAGTTACTGTAACTAAATACCAGTAAAAGTAAATAAATGAACACAAGTTTATCTGGTTAAACGCAGAGAAAAAAAACACTCTAGAATAGGTTAGCTAAAACACGGTACGAGATGTTTACCCTTGCGATCGATTCAGAGACCGGACAGCTGCGTGAATGCTGTCATGACCAAAGCATCAGTAAAAAGTATCATACAGTGTATAGCTAGCCCAGCAACAGATTCAGAGTTGACTACAGAATGTGCATTGCCATTGCACCATTGTGAAATGGAAATATTCTGTCAAACCATCATAAAGCGAGGAGCGTCTGTATTCCATCCCAACCACAGAGGATGAAGGTCTCCTTACCATTTCTTCAGGACAATCTTGTCCCACCTGGTGCCAGTCTGGGCAGCTATCAGCTTCTTCAGATCTCCAATGGTATCCTCTGAGCTAGAGGTTCAAGCTAAGGTACACAATGGGATAACCCTCCAAAACTGAGTGCAATGTGTACACAAATTTGAGATAAGCTTAATCATAATGGCCACCAACAAAGATTAGATTACACCTTCACATTCCCAATATTAAATAAAGTATTCAATTTAAAAAAAAATGCAAAACTTCATGGGCAAATATTCAGTCTTAACACAATTTTATTTAACAGTAATACAGCTCTCCAACACCCAGCGATTACAATGAACATGAGATACAAGAATCATTCCATGAGCTTTAGCCATTCTGACATGACAAGGATACTTGCACTTCACCCGCACTTTCTTGCCCAGGCGGTCGTTGCAAACCACTTCAATCATTGTCAGACTGGTCCTGAAATTAAAAATATATGAAGACCATGCCATTTAATGGCTAGCATCAGGTTTAAAGTATCTGAGCATGGGGTTAAACGTTTACTGTCACCGCAAGTAGTTACCTATAACATGAATAATGCGCTTGCATACATTTAAACGCAAACACGGTTTGTCGATTATATCTTCGTTTTGTAAGAAGTTACATATAAACATATGTAACAAGCATGTTTACTCACGGAAAACTTAACAGCTCACCTTATCACTTAGTCTCGTTCAACAAAATTACCTAGGTTTAAAGAAACCATTAACTGAACACAATCTGCCGAAAAGAAATACTTGCGCGACTATAGTTCTTTTTCTTTTTTTTTGCAAGAAACATGCAATCCAATAGTGTTATATGTGATTGACGTCCCGTTATCCAATAAGACAATTGGCTTACTTCAAACCAGGGAGGAACTTCTCGTATATGAGCCTTTACATAAATGCCGTAAAACGAGATGAAGTGACGTGACAACTAGAACTGTCGTTACTTTCCGTATGGTGCTTCTTGAAAAAGAAAAATGTTATTTTAATTTAAAATATTAATATAAATAAAATATTGAAATATAACTTTCAAACTAACGTGAATAAGTAAAAACCTTCCAATCGTTTTAACAGATAAATTTAACACAGAGCATACTCGACAATATCGAAAACACCAAAGCAGAAGCGGAGTATCGCTCCCTAGCGTCAGGAGTGGAGAAATAAGTGTGCGCGCTTGCGGAAATGCGAGAGGGTGTGTGCGCGCGCGGAGCTAGCACGCGGAGGCAACATGGCGGATGATGAGAAGCTGCCATCGGGGTGGGAGAAGCGGATGAGCCGCAGCTCAGGTATGCTGGACGCAAGCATTGCATGGCGTGTAGCTAGCTCCCGAGGTCCTGGCATCTACAAGGATGGATTATATGAATATATTCAGTTTGGTGGGGAACGTGCATATTGAAGACAGCATTGCGTCAAAGTGAATAGGGGTGTAAACGCGATTTTTTTTTTTAAAGCGATGTATCGCACGTGATCAGCGCTGATGATCATCTTCTGTATTGAAGGACTTGATACTGCAGTAATGGAATGTATAAATTCATGCAGTAAATGTATCCAGGTCTCCAGGTATAGTGCACTTTAAAGTGAGCATTGCGTCAAAACAAACATTAGGGTGTAAACGCAGGATTTTGAGTAGGGTATCGGGAATGATCTATGCGTTACACTCTGATGATGGTCATCTGTAGTAACACACTCTGCTACATGTAAATGTGTATAAATCCGGCTAGACGGGCTTAACTAGAAATGTATATAGTGCAACTGTAGCTACCTGCGCAGTGCTAGCTTCAGCTTGCGACTTGGTCGACGTGCTAGTTTTGGAGGTATACAGTAGTTAGGGTGCAGATGCATGCGGGTACACACCACATAGGGTGCAGACAGGACCTGGGTGTTCTGACGGCCTAGACGAGATTCTGCTGAGCGCCCAATTCCCCATAGTAGCGGACAACAAATTTTGTCAATTCTTTCATATTAAAAACATTTCAGTATCACAGTTGCTAACTAGTTAACTTGTCTGTTTCACGAGAAAAGTGAAATATTAAAGCTAGTCTAAATAACTAATGTTACAGAATGCCACCATAGGAATCTGTTCAGATTTTTTTCACTCGCTTTTTTGTGCTGCCTAATCAAATCGCCCATATTGCCTATAGTGCTCGCCAGCTCTGGGTCCAGATACATAGCCAAAATGTCATATCACAATATTTCTGGTTAGGTTCACGATCCACGATATAGAATAACATTTATTTTTTTGATTGTTTACAAACCAACCAAAGTGGAATGTATGTAGTAATTTTATTATCAATTTAAACAATTAACAGCAATTCTATCCTTACAGGAACTTAAGAAAATTAATTAAGGCATGTAAAATAGTGTACATATAAAAGCGTCTCAGAGTAAAAGTGCTTTTTAAATTTTTTTTAAATAAAGTTTAGAATCCAAATGAACCTTTATTACTTCAATCATTAACTCTGCATTTTAGAACTCAGATTACAACAAATACAAACAAGTAGATAAATAAAATTGGTTGTTGCCACATGCCATATGAACAGTATCTTTGTGAGGCTCGCAAATGACATTAGATTGGTCCTCTTTGGATTTTGCAAATCCAAACCATTTTCACATAGTCGAAGTAGAACCGTTTTTTGGAACCAGTTATCAGACATGCTGCATACTATTCAATCACATATGGGACCTGTTTATGGACCACGTGTTATGTCACAAGTACAATATTTTTAGCATCTCGATGGCAAAGAGTTTGTTTTTGTTTTATTTTACCGAGTGAGCCAACTATTTACAAAAGTTATTTAGCTTTTGCTGCAACATAGTCACTAAGTTGTGATCAGATAATTGATAGAGACAGATAATTGACAAAGAAGTTAGATATACAGTGGGTTGAAAAAGTATTTGACCCCCTCTGGAAAGCCACCAAATTTCCATCTTGCATCATTACAACCTATAAAAATCACAAATGCAGAGTATCACAGTGAACTTCTATTTCTCTGTGTGCATGTTTTGAAACAATTAGAGCTTGGTGAATTAAACAAAAGCAAATTAACAGTCATGTTTTGAAACAATTAGAGCTTGGTGAATTAAACAAAAGCAAATTAACAGTCATGTTTTGAAACAATTAGAGCTTGGTGAATTAAACAAAAGCAAATTAACAGTCATGTTTTGAAACAATTAGAGCTTGGTGAATTAAACAAAAGCAAATTAACAGTCATGTTTTGAAACAATTAGAGCTTGGTGAATTAAACAAATGCAAATTAACAGTCATGTTTTGAAACAATTAGAGCTTGGTGAATTAAACAAAAGCAAATTAACAGTCATGTTTTGAAACAATTAGAGCTTGGTGAATTAAACAAATGCAAATTAACAGTCATGTTTTGAAAAATGCTGTTGAAAAAGTAATTGATCCCTACACATGACACACAGTCAATACTTGGTAGCAGCACCCTTTCGCGGCAATAACTGCTTGAAATCACTTTGGATTGCCATTCACAAGCTTAGCACATCTGGATGGAGGCAATTTCCCCATTCTTCCTTGCAGAACTGCTCCAACTGAGCCAGGTTTGAAGGCTTTAGTTTGTGAACTGCAATTTTGAGATCACACCACAAATTTTCAATTGGAATCAGGTCCGGACTCTGGCTAGGCCACTGCAAAACCTTTTTGTCACACCATGCTTTGGTTACTTTTGCACAGTGTTTTGGGTCATTGTCCTGCTGAAAGTGATAGCGTCGGCCGAGTCCCAATTTGATGGCTGACAATTGAAGGTTTTCTTGCAAACTCTGGATATACTTCTTATTATCCATTCTTTATTCAATACGGACAAGGGACCCAGTACCTGCCCTGGAGTAGCAGCCCCAAAGCATGACGCTCCCCCACCATGCGTGATGGTAGGTATGGTGTTTGCCGGACCATTGGCAGTCCCTTCCATCCACCAGACTAGCATCTTTGTGTTCAGGCCAAAAAGTTCAAAGTTCAGACCAAAGTACATGACTCCAAGAATGCAGGACTCTTGTCAGTATGTCTGTTAGCGAATGCTAATCGAGCTTTCAAATGACATTTTTTTAGTAGTGCCTTTTTCCTGGCAACTGTCATATAGCCCCTCTCTGTGCAAAGCCTTCAATATTGTGGTCCTGTGCACATCCACTCCAGCTGCAGATACTGAGCTTTGCAGGTCACTGAGAGTCACCTTAGGATTTGCTCTTACTTCCTCTATTTTAACAGGGCACGGCCTGACCTAGGCCGGGTCACTATGCTTCCAATTGTCTTCCACTTTCCTATGATGGCCTTCACAGTGGACACACTGTGGCAAGGAGCTTGGCGATCTTCTTGGCACCATTGTCATCATTAAACTTTTTAATCACAGTGCTTCTCAAGTCATTAGACAGTTCCCTTGACTTAATTTCTGTCAGTTTTTGAGGTTTTACCAAATATGCCACTTATACTGGTTTCTCAGTTCTGTGTTCCTAAAAATTGGCCTGAATAATCACTTATGGACCAGTCAACAAGCTAGAGGATTAATTGATTGATTGTTTACACCTCTTTTTATTAACTTCATTTTATTGTTAACAATCATACAGTCTCCAGGCTATTAGGGGTACAATCAACGGCGGAGTTCATTGATATGTTCTTTATCATTGTTGCATAATTTGATTTTCAGGATTTTTTTGTGAAAATGTATCGTTCAAGAAGCACTCATTTATGGGTATAGGGGAAGATGGTGGTGCGGAGGTAGTGCTATCGTTTGGCAATCGGAGGGTTTCAGGTTCGAGCCCTGGTTCCTCCACATGCACAATAGTCACATGACAGGAGGTATTATGTCATGTACGGCAAATTAAATAAAACACATCGTGCTGCAACTTTTTTGCTGCTTGATACAAAAGATAATCTCCCATGGTTCTCATTTTCTGTGACGAATCTACAAGAAAAATAATTTATTCTGATTTAAGGGTTTTTGGATACACAGAGTTTGTTGTTAGTCAGTGACATACAGGCACTGTGTACACAGCGAATCAGCAGTTACAATTAGAGCTGGGCAACATGCGATATATTAATGAATTTGAATGAATGAATTTAGTGATCAGTAGTCATTGTTAACACACCACAGCACAGCACACAGTGCGCAACAACGGAATGTGTCCTCTGCATTTAACCCATATGTGACTTTTGTGACATAGCAGGGGGCAGCTAATTCATCGCCCGGGGATGGTACCTTGCTCAGGGTACCTCAGTGGTGCCTTGCTGGTCAGGGATTTGAACCTGCAATCTTTTGATTACAAGTGCGCTTCGCTAACCATCAAGCCACCACTGCCCAATATCAACATTGCATCTTATGCACTGGCCATTCTCAAGTTACAAGGACCATGATAGTCATCTGGATTGAGATCAAGCTTTTTCATACCTTAATGCTGGCTGGACATAGCACAGTATATGGTATTTTCAAAAATATTCTTTTGTACTATAGTTCCAGTATTAGAAATCTTGGTAATAAGATTTGCTGAGTGCAGGGTGTTTAAGTTTCAATAAAAAATTTTATACTCTGTCATAATAAACAAAGCTTAGTAAATTTTGCAATTTTAATGATTGAAAAGGCACAAGATTGTTTAGAATGTATTAAAAATCAGTTTAAAGTTTACCTCTGTTACTTTTGCATGTGTTCTCAGCCTTTTCATTGTTGCTGTTTAGATCACTCATAGATGGTTTTGTGAGAAAATTATTTGGAACTCCTTTTTTGCTTTATAAATATCTCTGTATTTTTTGCAAAAAAATAAAATATTTTCCAGTATCATGCAGCCCTAGTAAAACACTAATAGTATACAGAGTATAATATAGATGGTTTTATTTATTTTTTCTTCTGATGGCTGTTCATTAATCTATGGACTGAAATATTTTAGTGTTGATGCAGCTGAGTTTTAGCTAAGCGCTACTTAAATAAATAATTGTTCATTATTAAACATTATATTATTAAACAGTCATGATGCTTTTCCACCGTACCAGAAACTGTAGTTTTGGTATGGTACTTCTGTACTATCCCTATTGACTTCTGATCAAGTACCAGTGCCAAAAGTTCCAGTTCCAGTTCTCCTATGACGGAGTAAAAATATTTTAGCTGAACTTTTAAACCCCCTACATTATAATGTCCGTATGATATGAAGGTACGAAGAAGCCTTATTTTAATCTAGCTGACTAGCAATGTTAGAATTACATGTGCAATCTGCGTAACTTTTTTCAAGACAGTATTGAGTATTGTTACTCAACTAGGGATGGGTATGGAAAACTGGTACGTAATTGGTATCGGTTCCATACTGGGTGATACTGGTATTATCGATAAGCTCCTGGACAAACGGTGCCATTATCAGTGTTTCTGCTGTTAATTCATTCTAAGGGTGCTTTTCCACCGCACCAAGTAAATACTTTTGTTACTTTAAAGAATGTGTTGGTTTTCCACTAATGTAAAAACTGGTACTTGCATTACGCAGGGTGGGGTATTTTGAAAATATTCAAAATAAGGTATTCGAAATAAGGTTGTAGGATATTAAACGGCTGGACAGTGTGTGATATTAATATCAACATCACCTGTTATGTACGTGCAATTCTTACATCACTAGTCAGCTAGACTAAGATCAGGCATTCTGTACGGACATTATAGTGTTTAGTTAAAACATTTTTACTTTGTCAGAAAAAAACTTAGCTTTGCAATTTTAATTATTCAATGATTATGATTATCAAGATAATCATAATCATAATCATTTTCATTCTTACTGTTTAAATCACTCTTAGATGGGTTAGTGTGACACTCCTTTTTGCTTTATATATACTCAATAATTATTACAACAAAATAATACCATGTCACTCTAGTACAAAATACTTTATTTCTTGTCCCTGCAATCCAGATCTGTTTTTTCCAACTACATCTCAATTAAAGCTTGGGTTTTTCATTTGTCCTGGCATTCATTATTATTACTTTTTATTTAAACTTGTTTGTCCTTGAGTTTGCAACTTTTTTCAAGACTGCAGTTGTATCCTGTACTGTACCTGTTGCAATGGAAAAATGCCCAAACATAGCAGCGTTATTAAATTATAAACCATCCCCTAATGATGATGACACTGCAGGCGCATGTGATCACATTTTAGTGCATAGGTGTGTGTTTATATACTGACCTCTCCAGTCATTATGACAGATCGGGTAGAGCATTCAAAAGTGTGGGTTCAATTTAGTAAATGTAATGCTTGTGGAAGATTACATCGTCAATGCACGTTGAATTACAGTAATCAAAAACGCATTGCATTTAATAATGCATAAATAAAAAACGCTTTGCATTCAATAATGCTTGAATATTGGGGGCTGTAATTTAATGTGAATGTACTTTTAGACATTAAATATTTCAATTGAAAATTTGTTGTTATTTCTTTGGTAAAATAATCAATATAAAAGTATTCAACTTCCACAATTCAGTTCCAAAATATACAGTTTATAAAGTTCATTTTTATAATTCAGTCACCTGAATTCAGATCATTCACTTTCACTTCAAAATAAATTTCAAGACCACAAATTCAGTCGGCATTAAAACACATCAACTGTTTCCATCTTCATAATTCAAGAGGTAATATTCAGTCTTGTTTTCGCTTTCAAATATGCTGACAAAATTTTTCAGTGATTTAAATTGGAATCTGAATCCGAAATTCAGCTTTCTACATCCAGGACTAACGGGATAGTGAAGCGGCACTACAGGAATACAAGAAACTAACTTATTGACCTCTGCATACACTCTGAGCCAATCATAATCATTTTTGTCCTTGCAGTTTAAATCACTATAAATCAAAAATTTTTTTTTTGCTTTATAAATAAGACCAAGACTCACCTGTGTTATGGCGAACTTGGGTATGTTACTGGAAACATATCCAACATGCTAACTTATTTGAGATGACATCATGTGTGTTTTTGAGATTTTAAACAGCCTCCACATAGCATGTAAGGAGTTTTTGCCAGGAAATTCAGATCAGGCAAAAAAAGAGAAAAAATATTAAAGGCTACAGTGATGTATATTGTTGCAGATATGCAACCATACTCTGTAGTAGAGACCAAGGTATTTAGACAGGATGCAGTTCATTGTGATTATTATGTATTTTTGACGCTTTGCATTTTTATTTCTACAATGCGCATATACACTTCTCCTAGGATTTGTTACTCAGTCATGTTGGCAGATGTATTGCCTTTGGTTTACAACTATTTCTAATTTGTGTTTGCAGTTATAATAAATTATGTTAAAATTATTGCTGTACCGAAATTCCAAACCCTAGTTATACCAGTTTTTTAAAATAATAGTAAGATCTCTCATCTCCTTTCTCCTTCCCACTGGCTGTATTACTTTCCCCTTGAAGTGACCCACATTGTACTCAGTCTCTGTGTACTACTTTAGCCACATTCACCTGCTTATTCACCTTGCTTTCAAAGATCGTTTGCTCTTAAAGCAGCAATTTATTCTTGAAATCTACTAATTGTATTTTTGGGACAGGTCTGCCGCCACCTTGTGTCTGCTGATACCGATCCAATATTTTTTCCCCATTTATCAACTACTAAGCATTAAATGAGATATCTGTATCAAAAAGTATGGCAGCATTGTTTGAGTTTGCTAAAAATAGGAAAATACAATGGTTGTGTTCAAGCAAACACTATGCCACTATGCTACAGGAAGGAATCTACAGCCAACATGATTTACAGAAGTTTGCTTCTTTGTTTTATTCAGCAACAACTTTCACAAAAATTAACCCATTTTTTTGTGCAGAAGATATGAACTTGAGTACCCTGGCAATATCTTCTGCGCAGTGATACAATTGGTGTGTGGAGTTCGGTAAAAGAAAATAGTTCCTACATTAAACTGCTCACTACAAAGTGTGGGGATTATCTTCAGTAACTGGGTCATGTTTTCTGGTAAGAAACCTTATTATTGAGTTTAAACATTTTTTGTTTTTTTTTTTTCATGCTTTTTGCCTAACAGTGAAAACTTACAGTATTTCCTAATAATATCACCAAGGGGCAGAATGTATAAGGTGAACAGTACTGGACCCAGGACAGAACCTTGTGGGACACCATACCTCACTCTGGTGGATTCAGAATATTAGTTGTTCAAGGGAACAAACTGGTGACGGTTTATCGAATATGAGCAGAACCAGGACCTGCCCTTTAACAGCAACCAAATACTTGCCAATAAATTGTCATCAGCAGTATCAAATGCTGCATTTAGCTCCAGTAGAACCAACAGGGATATGTAACCATCATTAGCAGCCATAGGCAAGTTATTAATGACCTGACATAAAACCTGACTGGAACATTTCATTAATGATGTTTCTTTGGAAGAAGAGAGAGAGCTGACTAGCCACTACTAAGATCTTAGAAAAAAATGGAAGGATAGAAATGGGTCTGTAATTAGCCAAATCAGTGGGATCCAGGTTTGGTTTCTTAAGGATAGGTCTTGTGATGCTTAATTCAATATATTTATAGCAAATAAAACAAAAATCATTACTTATATTTTTTCTAAACAAATGAATGATCACATTAGAAAAACCAAGTACTTTAAGTAAAACTTTCATTTCCAGCAGCAATAATTTGAAACCATATTATCACTCTAAAAGCTTGGGTGTTTTTTAATTAGTAACACCTTTGCAATGACATAAAAATATTAAACATCAAACATTGGTCTTGCGGTCCCTTTGGGAACCAGTGACTACCATTGAAAATAGCAAAATGGCAAGAACAGAACTGAATGAGTCAGTCATAAAAAGCTGACAGTTCATAAAAAGAAAATGTCTTCATGGAAAATATACGCAGATGTGTGAAACATTGCTTGTCAGTGGACTTTTCTTATGAAACCAATAACTTTTTACTGATGTAAGCAAAGTGTTCCAAGATTTTTTGTGAGCACTGTGAGTTATCTAACAGGTTGTAGGTTTCATTGAAGATATTAGTTTTAGTAGATCAGATTTATCTATATATTCTATAGAGAATAATTTATCAGACGTAGCAGTGCCAGATGTCTGAAAGTTGTTAGCAGTCAATGCAACACTCTGTATCTCAGTTATTTTGTTATCAAAAAATACAATAAAGTCATTACTGCCAAGTGTCGCTGGAACCAACAACTCCAGTGATGCATGTTTCCTTGTCAGATGTGTTTTTGAATTCAGTCAGTTAAATTTTTGGGGGTACATGCCCTCTTGCTCAGCCCAAACACAGACTCTGCATTTGACCTTTGTGATGGATATCACGTCACCACAGCGTGCATGGCTGTGACAGTAAGTATGAACCAGCCTTAAGGGTGATTGAGAGACCATTGGGGAACCTGTAAGGGCACTGAAGGATGCCAACATCACAAACGCACATGCAGAGCTGGCATGAACCTGGACCCACGAAACCACTGACACATGCCACACTCTCACGTACAGATTATCATACAAACACCAGCTTGAAGAAGATATTTTTGGCAAGCATTTTTTTTAATTGAATCTCTTCATCATGTTGTACTGTCCCTCATACATTGATGCCACCTTGATGATCCCCCTCCCCACCGGCTTTTCACACAGGGCGGGTGTACTACTTTAACCATATCACCAATGCCAGCCAGTGGGAACGGCCAACAGGACCTGGTGACGGCAAAGGTGAACCGGAGAAAGTGCGCTGCTCCCACCTGCTGGTGAAGCACAACCAGTCCCGTCGCCCATCGTCGTGGCGAGAGGAGCACATCACACGTACCAAGGGGGAGGCCCTGGAGCTCATACAGCGTGAGTGGGTGCAGCCCCTTGCTGATGTAATTGTGGCAAGCTGTCATGTAATGAAGCAGTCATTTAATTTCAGTCAGTATCATGATTACTGGCTTACAAGCGACCTACACTTGCTCCTACTCTCTTCAGTGCTTGCATGACCTGGGTGTTGGGCAGGGTTGTGGGGTCCAGCGGCTGTGGGGCGTCTGTTGGTGAAGAAATATTTACTGATCTTGACTTTGCTGATGATGCTGTGATCTTCTCAGAGTCAGGGGAGTCTCTGATCAGGGCTCTGGAGAGACTGAGGAGTCTGAATGTTTGGGATTGCGAGTGTCCTGGATCGCTCTACAACTCCATCCTGGGCGGAAGTGGGGGGGGGGGGGGGAAGAGACTAATTTTTTTTGGTTACTTATTATTACCCATTACTCTATGAGTCAGTCATCTCAACGCATGATCATAATAGTATAACTAATTTATAATATCATGCATGGTGGGTCAGTAATCCCACTTAGTGTAGGGTCATATTAATGCTTTTTTTATTTACCTACGTATTTATTTACTTTTACTTTGAACTATTTATACAGCACTTTTAGAATAGGCAGTAGCTCCATTTTAATTTTAATGCTCGTCTTTATAGTCTTTTCTGTGTGTTTTCTACGATTTATGTTTATTATATTATATACAATATAATATAAGATATAAAAAAAAGCAAGATCCAGGCCTTTAATGACTTCTTAGGCACAGCCATCAGTAGTGTGTGTCTGTGGGGAGAATGTCGTCCTTGTCGTGAGATCTACTTACCTATAAAGTCAACAGATTGATTGGGAGAGCATGAGGGGTCATGTGGTCACTGGAAATGGGTGTGTGCTGCTCCCGATATTTTTGCAAGAAGACGAAGATTCAAGTCCTGGTGCTCCCTGTCTTGCTGTACGGCTATCCAGTGAGCTGAGAGAAAGACTGGACTCCTTGGTACTGTGTCTCTTTGGAGAATCCTTGGGTATCGCTGGTTTGACTGTGTTAAACGAGCGGTTGCTAGGGGGGTCTCGAATGAGGCATATTACCTGCATTGTGAGGGAGCATCACTTATGGTACTACAGCCATGTGGCGTGTTTCCTTGAGGGTGATCTGGCTTGCAGGATCCTCGTTGCTGAGGACCTGAGCAGCTGGACCAGGTGGCTGCGGCAGATGGTTGGCCATTTCTGTGGGGTGGGATTGTGTCTGCCTGGGGGGTCACCAGCTGGGATCCCAAGGCATTTCATCATGTGGATGCGGCAACACACTGCATCAATGCCTGCTCCCCAGCCTGACCTGACAACTGAATTCTATCATTCTGCTTCGTATTCTCTTTGTTCATAGAATACATCGAGAGGATTAGGTCTGGAGAAGAGGAGTTTGAGAGTCTTGCCTCCCAGTTCAGTGACTGCAGCTCTGCAAGAAATGGAGGCGACTTGGGCCTGTTTGGCCGAGGTAAATGTAGCTCTTTACTGAGCCGGGCAAGTGTAGGGGTTTGCTGAGTATAGGGCTGGGCACAGGGCCAGTCACATTATACCAGGTGTAGGGGTTTGCTGAGTATAGGGCTGGGCACAGGGCCAGTCACACTATACCAGGTGTAGGGGTTTGCTGAGTATAGGGCTGGGCACAGGGCCAGTCACACTATACCAGGTGTAGGGGTTTGC
>JAODLC010000100.1:89070-105894 GCA_026781145.1 Hippopotamyrus pictus
TAGGGCTGGGCACAGGGCCAGTCACACTATACCAGGTGTAGGGCCTAGGGCTGGGCACAGGGCCAAGCATACTATACCAAGTGTAGGGCCTAGGGCTGGGCACAGGGCCAAGCATACTATACCAAGTGTAGGGCCTAGGGCTGGGCACAGGGCCAGTCACACTATACCAGGTGTAGGGCCTAGGGCTGGGCACAGGGCCAGTCACACTATACCAGGTGTAGGGCCTAGGGCTGGGCACAGGGCCAAGCATACTATACTTAGCATAGGATCATGCCAAGCATAGGGCTGGGCATAGGGCCTGGTATTCTATACTGAGCATAGGGCTGTGCCAAGTGTAGGGCTGGGCATAAGGCCAGGTGTACTATACTGGATATAGGGACAGGTGTACTGTACTGAGTGCTTGTTGCTAACTGTGTTGCTCTTCGTGCCCCCAGGTCAGATGCAGAAGCCGTTTGAGGATGCCTCCTTTGCCCTGAAGGTGGGCGACATGAGTGGCCCAGTTTTCACAGATTCAGGCGTTCATGTCATCCTGCGCACAGGATGAGAGGAGACTGCACACAGATGTTCAGACAGATGTAAACAAGTTACATACACACACTTCCCACACAGGCTCACACGGTTGTAAGCAGACATATGCACATCTCCCATAGACACATATATGTGTATGTAAGCAAATGGCATGTACCTCCCATACACACGTGTACATGGGCGTAAAAAAATGACATGCACCTCACACAAACACACTGATGTAAAAAACGACATACACCACCCATATACATGCACATGTGGATGTGACAAATGACATACAGCTTCCATACACACCCACACGTGGATATAAACAGACAACATATATGCACCTCCGATATACACACTTGCACGGATGCAAACAGACATACACACACTGCCCACAGACATGCAGTTAGAAACACACACCAATATACAGGCCGAAGATAATTACAAATATAGCTTCCACAGTCCATCCAGTCTCACTTCTGCCTCTTTACTGCCATTTTCTTGGCTTTTGTCTCGGACTCACTCTCTTTAGCAACCTGCTTTTTTCCTGGCATCACATTTGCTCTTATTTGGTCCACCCCCCCCCAGACATGTCTGTGCCCCACCCATAGGTGCATGTATGACCAAGCCAGGAATTGTTGAGGTATAGGCTGTGGTGGCAGCTTTGAGAACCTTAATATATATGAAGATGATGATGATGCACAATAAACACAAACTCGGAACTGACATAACATCCCGACCCACAGTGATGACTCTGCTTGGTGGCAGCTGGCTTGCTGTGCAGCCTCTCTGGTTGTGTATGCTGATTGAGAGAACTAAGTTGTCATGTGTGGTGGTGTGTAGCTCAGCGGCTCATGGATCTGTGCCCATGTCTGAAACGTTGTGGGTTCAGATCCTGTAGCCAGCAGAAAAATCATATCACCACTGGGGCCGTGAGCAAGGGCCTTAAACCCAGCTTCTCCTGGGATGCCATATGTTCTGTAGCCCCAAGCATTCCTCACCTGTACACCTCTGTGTACAAAGCATCTAATAAATAAACTTATGTAGTTTGGCGGTGGATCTGCGTGGTTTTGGTATCAGTAACTGTTTCCTGCCAAGCTTGTCCTGGTCTTCATACCAGACACGTTTGAAAGTTTTGCTAAAGGTTTTTCATCTTCTCTACTTGTTCTTCCTCTTGCTAATTAAGCAAAATTCACTGCACACAAACACTAAGAGGGTGTCTTCTAAAATGTTCCTGTAGTGATTGCAGTTTGTGTGTGTGTGTGTGTGTCTGTGTCTGTGTGTCATGTATATATGAGGAGTCATGTCTTATGAGGAGAGGTTAGGTGAGCTGAATCTGTTCAACCTCATGCAAAAGGAGATTGATACATGATCCAGGTATATAATATAACAGGTCTCGATGCTGTTCAGCCAAATGGCTACTTTAATATTAGTTTAAATACTAGAACTCGTGGCCATAGGTGGAAATTTGCATGAAAACATTTTAAACTGAATTTGAGAAAACACTTCTTTACACAGCGTGTAGTTAGAGTGTGGACACCAAATGTTAATGAGTTAAGGTTGTCATAGTTGGGATTAGGGTTTTGCCCATATGAATGAATGGACAGTCCTCACAAAAATATGAATACAAAAGTGTGTGTGCATGTGTTTGTGTGTGTGTTTATACATATACATACAAAGACACTTTTGTATTCATATTTATCATGTAACCGCATGCCTTGTTCCGGCAGCCATTTTATATTAATGCGCACTAAATTCACTCAACACTCAACGTTTACGATGTGTGACTTTACTCATAAGTAAGCAGTTATTATCAGCATAATTGACCTCAGTTTTCAAAATGTGAGTGCCTGTCTGTTTATGGTTTCTAAGGCAACTTAACTCTTATGCACATGGGCCTTTCAGGAAACACTGTTACATACCTCTGGTTATTAATGACCCGGTATATATGTTCACACTACATGACGGATCAATGACGGGGTCACACACTACAAGATCTTTCACCAGGAAGAATCGCTTATGAGTCTGTCAAATCTCCAAATTACATTTTGTCATGAAATCACATATGTGAATGACACCAGGAAATCACAGTTCTAGTGACAACACACTAGTGTCTTACACTTTCATTGGCTGTAGCTTGTAGGTGCGCTCATTGCTAGCTGCGACACTTTTCACACCTACAGGATTTGGAACAGGTCCAGTTATTTAATAACATGCTAGATATCTGGTGGGCGTCTGCAATACATCGGGGACTCCATCGGACGCCGTCTTTGAACAGTTCACACACAGCGATCGAGTATCGATTTGCCAGTGCCAATCGATCACCAATTTGCCTCCAGTCTGGGGCTTTTTTTGATGAACTCCAAAATTTGTCGCCGAGCTGAAAATCAGCAGTGAAGGAGAATTAATAGGAATGTTTTGTATTTTCTGTTGGACCACTACACCCATTATGATGATCACATGTAGGCTCAGGTTCTCCAAAAAGCTGCTGCTGTTTCTGGAGGATTCCTCCTCTTCATTTCTCACTGCTTTACTCTGACTTTGATGGACCCCATTATAGGTGAGGCATATACTGTATGTAGGTTTTTTTTACATAAGCACTAAACAACTGAAGTTGTTCATCATTAAACGTGTTTTTTTTGTACATTATCTTCCTCTTTGGCTGTCGGTCTATAGGACCAACTGGGTTCCTCAGCGCTGTGGCCCGTTTGGTCACAGCTGGGTGGGCCCGGGACGAGGGCTCGCATCTTTATACAGTAGTGTTTTCTATTGGACTGTCTTGCCTGCTGCTGTTTCTTGCTCCTAATGTGACAGTGCTCATTTTTGAAGGTATCTACTTTCTGGCCTGTATTCAGTTACGGCATGCTTTTGTAACATGGCGTGACATAGTGTGGTCTCAGTGCAGTACAGTTTCTGTGGCTGACATTTTCTAAATATGATCTTGATCGGTGTGGTGCTGTACCTCCCACATCAGCAGTGATGGGGCCTTGAATCACTCCTCAGATATTAATTTGAAGTTCTTCCTGTGTTATGGGGATTTCTACCCACAACACACAGACATGCACTTATATGAATTGCAATCTCTAAATGGCCTGCTGTGTGTGTGTGTGTGTGTACAATTAAAGCAAACACACTGGACAGGATGCCAGTGCATTGCAGGGCACATGCACACAAGTTCACTGAACTGCATGTTTTTGAACTGTGACAGGAATCCAGACTAACAGCTGCAGTCATGTCGGTGGGAGGCAACTGTGCTGTTGAACAGTTAATTGCCAGTGCCTTAAGTGAGGGTAATCCACAAAGACATTTCTAGCAGTGCCTGAGGTCAGTGTGGATGGTTGTTTCTGACTACCACTGTGACATGGTTTCATTAGGCTTCTGTACTCTCATTGTGCAGCAGGCAGTTGAACCATGCACTCTTTTTTTGCTGCGTGAGTGACTACTCACCAGAGGCTGTTGCCATTTGTGAGAATGCTTTGGGGAATAAATAAGATGTAAATCATCATGTACGGTTGTGTTCAATATAGCAGTCCGACATGACTAACCTGATCAATCACCGTTTTTGGTAGAAATTATATTTCTACATGGCAAACAATTTACTAGTAGGTGTAGTAGAGTAATGGAAAACCAACAGACCCAACAGTCATGACATGCATGCTGCTGATTATGTGTAACAGAATCATTACTTGAAAGGGGGTGTTCAAAATAATAGCAGTGTGAAGTTCAATTAGTGAGGTCATTCATTCTGTGAAAAAGTAGGTGCCAATTATGGGCCTTATTTAAGTAAGGAAGGCAGCAAATGTTGCACATGCTGGTTAGAGTGCATTTCTCTCTGAAATTCTGAGTAAATTGGGTCGTTCCAGACATTGTTCAGAAGAACAGCGTACCTTGATTAAAAAGATGATTGCAGAGGGGAAACATATAAAGAAGTGCAGAAAATAATAGGCTGCTCAGCTAAAATGATTGCGAATGCTTTAAATGGCAACCAAAACCTAAAAGACGTGGAAGAAAACGAAAAACTATCATTCGAATGTATCGAAGAATAGCCAAGATGGCAAAGACTCAGCCAATTATCAGCTCCGGGAAGATCAAAGAAGGTCTAAAGTTACCTGTGAGTTCTGTTACAATCCGATGACGCCTATGTGAAGCCAAGCTATCTGCAAGAAGCCCCTGCAAAATCCCATTGCTGAAAAAGAGACACGTGCGGAAGAGATCACACTGACTGGCCTAAAGAGAAACGCCGCAACATTTTGTGGGCTGATGAAAGCAAGATTGTTCTTTTTGGGTCCAGTTGCCGCAGAGTGTTTGTCAAATGACCCCCGAACACTGAATTCCAGCCACAGTACACTGTGAAGACAGTGAAGCATGGTGGTGCAAGCATGATGATATGGGGATGTTTCTCATACTGCGGTGGAGGGCCTATTTATCACATACCAGCAATCATGGATCAGTTTGAATACCTCAAAATACTTGAAGAGGTCATGTTGCCTTATGCTGAGGAGGAAATCCCCTTGAAATGGGTGTTTCAACAAGAAAACGACCCCAAACACACCAGTAAACGAGCAACATCTTGGTTCTAGACCAACAAGATTGACGTTATGGAGTGGCCAGCCCAATCCCCGGACTTTAATCCAATAGAAAACTTGTGGGGTGACATCAAAAATGGTCGACTCTATACAACACAGATGGACAGCATTTCTCAGAAACAGTGGTTATACAATTAAATATTAGTTCAATGATTCAAAGGAAAGCAAAATCTGAAAATATTTTTTCAGTTCATACAGTGAATCTTTGAGTTTGTAAAGAAGAATGTGGACACTGCTATTTTTTTTGAACGGCCTAATATTCCATTTCCTTCACTTTCTGTAAAAGAATAACACAAATTTGATTAATTTCTCTACTTGTTTTGATTTGGAATAGAATTTGTAGTGTTCCCAATGCATTTGCTTGTATGGAAATAAAAACTAGGATTTTCAGCTTTATTCACTTTAGACGCACTGCTATTATTCTGAACACAACTGTATGGGTTAGTGCTCAGGACTTCACTTTTTCCTTTCACATTTTTTTCTTCTCTAAATAATATTTCAAACATACAATTCTCAAAACGTATTTTCTGAAGCATGTTGATGCTACAAATGTAAATGTTATCAGTGTAACATGAACTAAGGCTGTAGATGCAGCTTGGGCAGTGAAGATGGCAGTAGTGAAGAGGGTCCTCGAAATGACCCAAAACCAGGGCCTGTACCAAGTAATTATTTTATATCTTTTATATTTATCATAATATATACATATAATTACAAATAATCACGACATTATGAACATTATATTTCTTTTAAAAAGTGTTTGATGTACTAATTTCTTTATATATGACAGTCAAGAATAGCTTCTTACAGTACATGCCACAGGAAAATATTGTATAATACTGAGATTTGATATATCCTTAAGATCACCACATGATGTCCGTAATCACTATTTCAAAAGAAAACCTAACTGGATGCATTTCCATTTTCCAGTCATTTTGGAGACACATTTTATGAAATTATTCCTCTTTGTGCGCACAGTCTGATAAAAGACATTTATGATATCTGAGCAAAATGAATGCTTTTACAATTATAACTTTTACAATTAAAACACTTTAAACTTTTCTTACTGCATTTTTGTTCACTGGAAACTGCCACAAATATGCAATGTAAAGGCGCTGGAAAGTGTATCAGTGCAATTTTGGTATGAAGCGAAAATACCTTTTTTTTCCCCAAATGTAAAGCTTCGTTTATTAATTTCATTTTATTCATTCAGATTCATTTATTTTTTCACAGATAACCTTACACTTGAATTCCAGTCACAGATGTTTCTAGGAATAACTTTACAGCATATAAAATATCAAAGTAAAAAAGTATGGTCGTGAGAGAAAAAAATTCTCCATCGTCTATATGCACTGGTGAGGTGTGGCATCATTATCGATCGGCAGGCCAACAAGAGGAGATGACCTTTCCTCCGGCATGCCTCGCCACATGAAGGCATTTCCTTAAACACACTGGGTGAACTTAGCTCGTTGAGCACATAAAAGCTCCCGAAGGTGGAACCAAATTGAAGCTCACCAACTGTTCCTTTTTCCACCATGCATCTGGTGATTTGTTCACTTGTGTCCCATTAAACACACATATAAAATAAAATAGGGTTTAGCACCATTGTTGAGAAACAATCTCAAATACATAAAAAGTCCAAACATTAGCACATGAAAATTGTTTTGAAAACCATATGACTGAGGTTACAGTACTGAAGTTTGAGATGAGCAGTATAACACTGCAAAAAGATGTTACTTTGTCGCCCTCTACCTTCCAGCAGGGTGGCAGACTTTCTACCAGTTAAACAGCTTGTCCAACCAAAGACTTGGTAGCCAGTATGGATAAGTTGAAAATAAGAAAACCCAAACAAATGTCATTATAATGAAATTAATTACGTAGATTTTTAAAAAATTATTTTATTGGTTGTCGACTAACAATTACCTGAGGTATGAGGTATTTTGGCGAGGGGATTGAGACAGCCTGGAAACTGTTGAACATTCTCATATCATTTTGTATCAGCACTTTTAGAGAACATTTTACCATGAGGAAAGCACGTGGCACATGTCTTTAGCAGTGGAAATGAATTAGACACAGTGGTTTCTTTGAGGATGCTAGCCACTGAAGCAGACGGGGCTCACTTGGAAGCCAAATTTCTGGTTGCTGTTTCCAAAGTCCGTGATGAACACATCAACAATTGGCAGCATGTCAGGACTTGGAGAGTGAAACTCCAGCACGGTTTGCTCCTGTCCCTTTCGAGTCTGTGGAGGCATCAGCATATTCTTACCAGGAACACTTATATTGCACCAAATTGCATAGCTGCACTAACATGTTTTGCACAATAAAAAAAGAATAATTTACAACACAGGATTGGCTACAGTCATCAAGAATGGTATTTACAAATAGAGTATTTTTAAATAGAAGCTCTAGGTTCTATTACTTAGACCAGCATTTCCCAACGCAGTCCTTGGGGACCCCCAGACAGTCCACATTTTTGTTCAGTCCACATTTGTGTTCAGTCCACATTTGTGTTGAGAGCTGGGTGAGAGCAAAAATGTGCACTGTCCGGTGTTCCTTGAGGACCGGGTCGGGAAATATTGTTCTAGAGAATATTAATGTCTTGTCTACAAACATCTGATATTCTGTCAGGTCAAATGTTCTCATAGTATATTCCATATAACATATTTTATCTCTTTATACAGAATATTTTAATTTTATTTTTTTAATTTCTTAGCATATTTTTTAGTAGCGATTGTTCCAGGTGATGCATGGGAAATTTTGTGGTACAATGACAATAAAAGTATTCTGTACTTTTAACCATTTCTGTACATGGAAATGGTCTTTGTGATACATCAGTATTAAAAATATATTTTATGTGATTTGAATGTTTCTCTTCTTTGGTCAAAAACTGCTTCATCAGCTGTCTTAATGGAACTCACTCCCTCCTACAGTATATATATATGATGGACCACATTATATAGCTCTGGAAAAACTTGAGACCACACCAACATTTTTAGTTCAATTAATGGGTATGCTTCTTTGTAAAGTACAATTTTTTTCTAAACTCCAGCCTGTGGATCACCCCCCCACCACTGTGCTTGACCGTTGGTATGAGGTGTTTGTGTTGATATGCTGCGTTTGGTTTTTGCCAAACCTGGCGCTAGTGACGTTAAGCTTGACACCGAAGCTCCAAGGCATGTGTCACTGTATCAACGATACAGTGTGTTCTGAAGCAGAACTTTGATGCTTCTTCCGTTCTACTCTAAACACGTGGCCATGGTGATCCAAAGCTTCGTTCTGCGCTCAATCACGGGACTGCTTCAGAAAAGTGAAAATGAGGCACAAACCTCAGTGACCCCAATATACTACGTACTGAAGACCCTCTGAAGTTCTGGGATATGCAGCAGGCTGTGTATCCACACTTATACCAACTTGCAGTACAGTTTTTATGCACTCCAGCGTCCTCCGTTCCATGTGAGCGGGTATTTTCCAAAGCAGAAGTGGTGCATAAAAAACGGAACCAACTTAGCCCCCGCACTGTTGAACAAATACTGTTCCTAAATAAAAATCTGTAGACTAATGGCCCCTCTTCCGTTACACAAGCACCCCTTCCCAGTTAAGTCAATGGTTTCCCAGTCCACAAGACATCACATTCACTGCACTCACTCAAAATTAAGTGTTATTTCCTTATTTGACCACTTGGTGTCACTAACGGTCACCATTTTGGAAGGCTTCGAGTAGTGAACCATTTTTCGACACACTTGAAAAGGAAGCTTCAATGCTTTGGAAAGCTTCGTTTAGCCATCACTACCTGGCGCTGTGCCTTATGGGCAGATATCTCCACTTTGGTCTTGCCTGTCCAAAGGACATTGTTCCAGCATTCTCAGTGGAACTTTGCAACCTAAGCTGTGCTGCTCTCTCTTCTTTTAGAGAGAAGATGCTTTCTCCTGGCAACCCTTCCAAACAAGCTATACCTGTTCAGTCTTTTTCCAAGTGTACCATCATGAACTTTAATATTTAATATGCTGATTGCTAATGGTCTTGTTCAGCAGCAGTTTTTCCTCTAAGATCATGGCTGATGTCTTTCCTCCTTGCCACACCTGAGTGGTGCAGACCAACAAACTGCCAAACTTCTGCTTTTATAGAGTTGGTCACCCTTGCTGATGATCAATTAATCAAGTGCACTTGATTAGCAGCACCTGGCTGCTACTTACCTTCTTAATTCCTATGGAAGCAGAAGGGCATACTTATTTTATAACACACTGCTTCTACATTTTGGCTTAGGTTTTGTTAAATAAATTATGATATGGTGTAATATGTCATGTTTTGTTGTTGATCTGAGGTTGTATTTTCCTATTTTTAAGACCTGTTAAGGACCAGACGATTTAATAAAATTGCCCTGATAGGTAAAAAAAGGCTGCACTTTTCTTTTTCACTTGATTGCACCTGACTTTATATAGACAAACACACAAGACTTATGCATGGGTGTATGTGATCAGGTTTATGTTACATTGTGGAGACCAAATGTCCCCTACAATGTAATAAAAACCTGCTATTTTGATGTTGTGCGGAACATTTTTCAGATCTGTAAATGCAATCAAAAAGCTATAAATGCCAAAATTTGATATTTAAATGGTTTTGTTTGATAATATCAGCACAAATCTGTTTCTGTGCATGTGCCGCTGTGCTATGAGGGCCATCACTCTCACCTGGCACCCGTCATGCAGAGCTCTGATGAATGGCGTCTTGGCCTGTGACAGCTCCTCTTCATTGATGGCCTTGAAGCGAAGCGCGTTGCGATGGCTGCGACTGACACTATCAAGCCAGCCGACTGAGTTCTGACAGTTGTAAGTGAAGGTCTGCCTGGCAGTGGCACTTAGAAGCTTCAGGAAAGTCAGTTGGACCACATGGACTGGGTTCCCATCCATATCCATGTACGAGAACTGGGCAGGTCATAAAATACTTAATCAAAGGATTCATTTGTACCATCAAAATCATATATGGAAAGAAAATCTCTGTAATAAACATATGTACTGCAGAGTCCCTCACAACCATCAAGAAACATCTTAAGATTATTTTTTTTCCAGCAACACCTCAACTATCATCTAATCAAAGTTAAATAATCAATGAGATTCACTAGCTCACAGAATTTGTTCAATTAAACGAGTAGGGTACAGGTATGCTCTTTACCCTTTTGCCCTTCCGGAACTGGCTATACCAGCTTCCAGGTTTCTCTTTGTTCCATGCAGCCAGCTTAACCTAACAAAAAGAATCAGATTTTTATGTCCTCTGATGAATGCTAAGGAAAGGAATGTATAAAAAACACAGAACTACTTTCATACTCACTGTTTGACTCTTCTTGTCAGGGAACAAACAAGTTTCCCCATCCGAAGTAAAGTTGCAGAACACTTTAAATGCATCCCGGTGACAGCCCTGATTGGGATCGATCCAGTACTCTCCTGATGACAAGAGACAAGTCCTTTTACTCAGATGAAGTTCATAGACAAAGGCAGTAATAAAGGTAGTAGTTCAGTCTGGGGATGTCTATACTACAAACTGAGAAAGGGTGTAGTCAGGTGTCTGTGATGCACACTGAAAAAGGTTGCAGTTTAATGTCTGTGCTATACACTGAAAAAAGATGCAGTCAAGTGTCTGTACTCTGTATTACGCAATGGAAGAGGTCACAGTACAGTATCTGCTCTGTGTGCACTACACATCGAGAAAATATACAGTCCAATGTCTTTACTACACACTGAAAAAGTATGCAGTCCATTGTCTGTACTCTGAGAAGGGTGAAGTTTCTGTACTCTGTGCTACACACTGAGAAGGGTAACAGTGAAGTATCTGTACTCTGTACTACACAATGAGAAGGGTAACAATGAAGTATCTGTACTCTGTACTACACACTGTGAAGGGTAACAGTGAAGTGTCTGTATTCTGTACTACACACTGAGAAGGGTAACAGTGAAGTGTCTGTATTCTGTACTACACACTGTGAAGGGTAACAGTGAAGTGTCTGTATTCTGTGTGTAATATACACTGAGAAAGGAAACAATGAAGTGTATGTTCTCCAGCTGTACTACATGTGGTACATATGGTGATCTCCACACCGTCTTTGTAGCCTGGGTGGCACAGCAGCAGCTCCTTGCAGGTGCGGGCAGGGCTCTCGTATGTGCCCAGAGGTTTTCTAATGATCTCCACCTCAGTCTTCATGGAGCTGATAGAAGCAAACACCTCCTTCATGCTTTCGTCTCCCTGGGGAGAATACTCTTCATCCTCTTCTAGGTACACATTAGCTCCATCCACTTCTGAGTGTCGCCTCCTTTTCCTCTGACCCTCCTCGACAGGGAATGGCATAAGGACTGAGGCAGAAGGTCCCTGGAAACAGAGGAGATGGCGTGACAAATGGAAAAGGAAAGCGGATAGAACTGTTACAGTGTGAGAGGGATGGGAGTATAAGAAATGTGAGGCAAGGAGGTAAGAGTGAGGAGATAGAATGGATACAGAGGGGGATAGAAGGGTGAGTAAGAAATGTGAGACATGGAGGTAAGAGTGAAGGGTCAGAATGGATACAATGTGAAAGGGAGGAGAATGTGAAATATGAGGCAGGAAGGAAAGAGTGAGGGGCTAGAATGGATACAATGTGAGAGAAAGGCGAGTGAGAAATGTGACACAGGAAGGTAAGAGCTGAGGATTAGAATGGACACAGTGTGAAAGGGATCAGAGTGTTAAATATGAGGCAGGAAGGAAAGAGTGAGGGGCTAGAATGGATACAATGTGAGAGAAAGGAGAGTGAGAAATGTGACGCAGGGAGGTAAGAGTCAAGGTATATAATGGATACAGTGTAAGAGAGGAGAGTCAGAAATGTGAGGTAGGGAGGTAACAATGAGGGATTATGAGGCAAAAGTATGTAATATTAGACTGTAATACTTGAGAAGACTTTTGGTTGTTAATACTCACAGGAGGTCCTGGGGGGCCGGCAGGGCCTGTATCTCCTCTTGGACCAATGAGGCCCTAAGAAATAAATGAAACACATGTATGAGTATATAACGGCATGCATGAGTTAATATTTTATGACATACAGGGACAGAAGTCGCTCTAAAACCAAATGTAAATATTACAAATGTGGATTCATGCGATGGTTAGATTATGAAGGATCCCGGCCTAGCTGTGCCTCAGACATATGAACCTTTCTGATGTCTACAACAAAGCATCACTTTGGACACCCCTTCAGCTTCCTGTCTGTTTGTGTTTTATGAGGGAGGCTGTATTTCATGTCTCGACAGCTGCCTAGTGGACTGTCTATGGTGTACACCAGGGTTGTGCACTGCTGATTTTCCAGTCTTCCTCTGAGTAATTTTTCATCAGATCCAATTCTTCTAATTCTTCTGTTGTAGAAACACTTGAAAATTTAGACTTAATATATTTAGTGTCTTGTGTATATTGGAAAGTATGATATTTTGTTAGAAATAGGAAAAGAGTATTAAGAAAGAGACAAAGGGCATATTTAGAGCTTAGAGTGGGTGATATGGCAAAAAAAAAAAAAATTATCACAATATTTTTTCCTGTATTGACCGATATCGATAATTATCAATATTATAGTTTCACAATGCTGTTCCATGTAATGATGTAATAATAAAAAAAACTATAAAAAACAAAACGTCACCGCGCGTCACCATGTCACATGGTACAAAATCCTTGTGAGAGCAAGATGACTCAAGACAGATTGTGCAGCACCTCTCAGCCGGCTGCACAAACTGGAACCGCCTCCATGACGACACAACTTTGCCCTTATTGGCTGAAGAGTTTAGTTACATGTATGACGTTTGTATCCCAGGGGCGTTCCGATGCGTTATCTGCTATTTCTCCCAAAAAGCACGTAAAGCAGTGAGAACTGGTTTTCAGTTCAATTTGCCTGGTAAAATAAAGTTTAAATACGGTAAACTACATAAATGCTCTAATAGTACATGTAAGTTAGTGGTTTATTTATTGTTAGTTACTGTAATGTTGCGCTGATTTATTTATTTAATCGTCTAATCTGTGAAGAAGGCATTCAAGTAAGAATTGCATTGTACTCTGTACATGGCAAGAAAAACTTTGAATCCTTGAAATACATGTATTTGATCTTTTTTCTGGCAGCTATCTTTTTACACAGGGCCACTATACACAACAGTTTATTTTTTATTTTAGTTATTGTAAAAGAAGTAATGTGCATGCAGGTGATATTTGTATAGATTTATCTACACCCTTCTGGCAGCGCTGCCATTGCAGTCAGGTCTCGCACACTACAACAAGTAGAAATTATTTGACTTGGCTGCAGTCAGTTTATATTCCACCTCTGCAGCCTCTGGCAGATCTCGCTCCATGTCACATCAGCTGCAGACAGACCTAAGCTCAAGTTGAACGCACCCATTGCTTCTTTAAGGGAGGATGGGCAAAATTACAACGTCGTTGGTGATTGGCTGTTGTGCTGGCGTTCAATAAACCTCTGCTCAATAGGTGATAGGCCATTGAGATGTCTGTCTCAGCGCATTCTCTAAAACTGCGCAAACTTGGTTGATCGAGTTTTATAGTCTGTGTGTTTCGTCATGATCATCCTCATTTCTTATCGATAAAAAATCGAGATTGTTTTATCGCCCAGCACTAGGCATATTCCTAGGGGTAAAACACATAAATAGCAATAGAATACAATTTGAGTGCATGAATGTATAACTGGGTAGACTTTAATGTCAGAAGTAGAAAATATCAAGAGAACGAATCCTTTACCTGAGTAAAGGACTTTATCATTGGCAGAGGCAGAGCAGCTAGGGACAGTTCAGGTTAGAAATCAAGACAAAAAATGGGGGAACACCCTGGAGGGGATGCCAGTCCACCACAGGAGACACACAGACGTGCTTCAGTGGAGGCCAGAATAAACCCAAAAAGCACCTGAAGAACATGCAAACTCCAGAACAGTGGGGGGATTCAAACTCTTAATCCAGGAGGTGTTATGCCCATGTATAACCATGTTTAAGCAGAAATCCTATCGAAAACAATACCTAAGAAACGTTTTTTGTGAAGACCACATAAGATAAATCTGTTTTATCTGTTTCTGGATTGAAACTTACCTGGCTGCCTTTGGATCCTTTCTGGCCTACAGCTCCCTAAGACAAAGACATTAGCTTATTCCAACGAGGACACAGCCACAAATTTCATTCTTCTCTTTCTTAGTCAAACCTTTTATCTAAAGAATAGGTTTTCTGAATAATACTAAACTTAACAAATGATACAGATGTATATTTAAGAACTACAATGGAAACCGCGTATAGTGATCATGGTTATAGTGATCAAGCACTTATATGGATCAAAAAGCTTGGGAAGGAATCATTCCTGTACAAATACTGTTTAAATAATTCACTTATAGTAATCAAGTAGTCCGATTACAGTGCTCATTTTGGGTCTTTTTATGCATAAAAACATATAGAAATTTTTAAAATTATAATTCTTTTTTTTTAATTTGCCTACTTTGCCTTGTGGTAACCCGTCTGCTTCTGAATTGCTACCTGAGGCTAAAGCTGCGTGCACAGAAAACATGACAGGAAAAAGAAAGGAATTTTCTCTCAATTATGAATATAGACTCATCAAAGTTTATGATAAACTGTAATGCATGTAATGCAGTAGCAAAACTACAATAAGCTACATTTTATATACAGTACTGTAGTGTATTACAGCGTATATGAATTATATACAGTTCCGTAATTTAATTAATGTAGTTTAATTAATGCAGTACTGTAGTTTGAAAAGCATTTGAAAAAGCTGTACTATATTTTAAAAAATCAATAAAATTCAGTAAATAATGATGCTGTCCATTCTATTACCTTATATTCATGTAAATAAATATATAAATGTCAATTAGGTGGTAATTTGCCTGAGACATTAAGAAAAAGAAAAAAAATGGTATAATGATCATTGGCTTACAGTGATCAATTTCACCCAGAGAGACATGATCATTATACGCGGTTTCCACTGTATTTTATACTGTGTGCTTAGTTCTAAGAAGAGGCCTGTGATACTTAGTAGTGTAACTGCAGCTTTCTCCCATCAAACACAAGAAGGTCACATGTGCATTTTATATAGCAAATTATGTTCCCTTAAAAAAATGCACGAATTGTTTTTATTCATGCAGTTTTACAGTTTTACAAAGCAGGGCCCCTGGGAAAATACTGTAGAGTCTGGATGTTGTTAGCATCATAACTATACAATTACCATTAAAAACTGTACTTTTATCACTACAAGTAGCATCATTAAATTAAAAAGTAGATCAGTAACAGCTTTAGCAGTAACAGAAGTATCAGAATCAGCAGTTACAGTAACAGTAGTATCAATAGTAGTATTTTTAGCCAAACAGCCTTGCACTGAATATGAAAGAACCCACAGAAAGGCCTGGGACTCCAGGGGGGCCAGCAGCGCCAGATGAACCAGTGAGACCCTAAGAAGACAAAAAGCATTAATGTGTATGTGTCTGTGTCACTGTCTGTTTAAAAAACACAGAGTATTAATGTGGATGCGTCTGTGTTATGTGTGACTATGCATGTAAAAAAACAGCGTATTGTTGTGGATGTTTCATGTGTGAGTATTAATGTGGATGTATCTGTCTTTGTCACTGCGTCTGTAAAAAACAGCATTAAAGTGGAGGTGTCTGTGTCATGTGTTACTGTGTCTGTATAAAAACACTAAGTATTAATGCGGACGTGTCTGTGACTCTGTATAAAAACAGCATTCATGTGAATGTGTCTGTGTTTTGTCACTGTGTCTGCATTTCAGAGTGTGTGCGTATGTATGCATTTACTCACCACATCACCCTTGGGTCCTTGGGGTCCCTGGTTTCCGGGTAATCCTCTGTCACCCTTCTCTCCTATCTCCCCTGGCGGTCCAATGAGACCAATCAAGCCAGCATGACCCTGAGCAGCAATGGAATAACATAACCATTTGAGTAATAAAGAATGTTTAAGGGGAAGTGGGAACTTCCTAAGTGTGGATATGAAGGCCACAGAGGCCAAACAAGACTGTTCAAGGGTAAGGATGCACACTGTAGATCCTGTAAGAGCACACAGAATGAGCAAAGCATTTACAGAGAGATATACAGCTCATATACAATGTCTATACATGCTTCAAAATTCACTGACTCCAACACTGAAATCTGTTGCATCAGGTTTTTGCCTTTTTGCATATGGTAACCAATAACATTCATGCAAAATATCAAAATCCAATACTTTTAATAATCAGTCAATTAAATAGTGGAGAGCTCATGATGACTGTAAATTCCCTCAATAACAGCAATTGTTAATAAGCCCACATAATCAGTTGCAATCCATAGGTCACAAGACACAAATTAACCTTTAGCTGTGTATGTAATGACTGTGATTAGTCCAGAATAAAGGCACCTCCTCTGAAAATAAACAATAGTCTGGGGATTCTGGGAAGTCTGATCATACCATGTTTTTTAGTGTCAGCCTACCTAAACTCAAAATAAATAAATCGCAGGGCCCCGATGGCATCTTACCTATAGTTTTAAAAGAGATAAGAGATGAGGGATATTATTAGCTAACCTTTAACTCTAATATTCCAGAAATCGTTATCTGCGGGTGTGGTACCTTCAGATTAGAAGCATGCTAATATAACACCCATATTCAAAAAAAGGGGATAGAAGTAATCCAGCAAACTATAGGCCAATCAGTTTAACTAGCATTACTGGAAAAATAATGGAAGC
>JAODLC010000100.1:105994-119465 GCA_026781145.1 Hippopotamyrus pictus
TAGTGTAGCGGAAGCTAAAACCCTGGGTTCCTTTAAATCAGAGCTAGATAAGATTTTAACAACTCTAAGCTATTAGTCAAGTTCTCCCCAAACGAGCTTGATGGGCCGAATGGCCCCCTGTTGTTTGTAAATTTCTTATGATCTTGTGTTCTAGAAATTAAAACATATGTGATGGTAACAGAGCACGACACATCACTCAAAGAACACTACCCGCCAGTCAAGCACACTTTCTGAGGGGAGTTTCTTTTCATCAGATTACTTGTGAAGATACTAGGAACAATTATTCACATCTTAGTGGTAACGCAACAGTTCTGTGGCTATAAAACAAAAAGTTAAACATTCTTCAGGGCATGTAAAGTGACTTGAAAGTGGCAGTCCATCAGTGATGTACCTGAAATTTGACTCAGATTGCAAGGTTGATTGCACAGATATTCCCAAAGCTAATTGTGCAATGATGGTGGATAAGTTGTGGAAAGTTCTGTGGTACATCCATCCAGTCATTTTCCCACAAACATCAACACCCCTCACTTATTGTATTGATCAGTACTGCTCAGTACTGACCAGCTGGAAAACATGTAACCTCTGGACATACAATACAAAGTTCAGAGTGAAGATTTTTTGGTCTCTCTGCCGGCACTGAGACACTTGACTGCAGTTGGCTAATAGGGGATTTGTAAGTTAAGGTTGGAAATGTATAGTTTTGTTTTAATGTGCCCTCCCCTGCCTGCTCTACTACTGTTCCACTGTTCATCCTGCCATCAGAAGCAGCACCAGCACCTGCCAGCCATCATCTGCCTGCCCCCTACTTTGACACTCAAATCTTAAAATTTGGACAGTGTGAATTGGAACTTTGCCATCTTGCTCATTTTACTTCCTCAGCTGGCACCTGGAGAATGGGCTCCCCCTTTGAGTCTGGTTCCTCCCAAGGTTTCTTCCTTCTAGGGAGTTTTTCCTTGCCACTGACCCCTCTGGCTTGCTCACTGCGGGATTTGTGCACGGATAATGTAAAGCGCTTTGAGACGATGTAGTGTTGAGAAAATGTGCTAAACAAATTTTGAACTGAATTGAATCCTCACGTTGTTCTTATTTCATTCAAAAACACACTCACATCCATATGACCACACCCATTCTCCAAACTATTGTACCGTATGTTTATCATCACCATGTTTAGTCAACCATAGTTACTGAATGTTTACTATGTTGTGTCTCAATAAATGTCCTTTTATTGAAACCAGTGATTGTTTGTTGGCATTCAGATACAATTTGATGTCATTACTATCAAGAATCCTCTACCCTTCAGAACTGGTTGAATCATCCATATTGCTACTTTCATTACACCTAGTGAAAGTAAGAATACCGTGATTTAACATTTTTAAACATCCTAAATTTTGTAATTTTAATAAGAATTTAAATTCGCAAATCTAGGTGCATTTTATGAGACTTATCCAACGTAATTTACACACATCATCTACATAGGGGTGCACCCTGGACAAAATGCCAAGAAATGCACAGAGATACACAGCGGCTGCTTCACATTGGAAGAGGGAAGGCATAAAGAGGGCATGTTTTCGGGCCCCACCTTGTCTCCTTTTCTGCCGGGATCTCCTTTCAAACCCGGCAATCCCAATGGACCCTGTGGGTAAGTAGAGTGTAAAGGAAATCAGAAATTGTTGCCAAAGCTGCACTCCACACAACAGTAAGACAGAATTAGAGCACAGAGATTACTATACCACCAGTCTTATTTTAAACGTGAGCTAAGATTAACTCCTGTGTGGTAACATGAGGCTAATAACAGCTACGTTGCCAGAGCTGGGTGCATTGCCATAACAGTTAGATCCTTTAGGAAAAGGTTCATTCTTTGGCATCATGGGTGACATTCAGTTGAGTCAGACTGATGGCAAACTAATGAAAGAATGACAGAAATACCATAGGTCCTGGAGGTCCAGTCTGTCCGGGGGGTCCGTTTAAACCTTGTTCTCCCTGTGGGTAGTTAGATTATGGTTTAGCTCTGGTGTTGTACACATTTCAGGTGGTATTTTCAAAAAAGAATAGATATTTCAAAGCATTTATAGTCTTAAAATAAAGCTGAAACACCAACTACTATGGAATATCTGCTGTAATTGTACTATTCACTTGATGAGTCCAAGGTTGACTTACAGCAGGGCCTGGAATCCCACGCAGTCCCTGGGTACCTGGCTTGCCAGGGTGCCCTTGTGGGCCCACTGGCCCAGTTTTTCCAATAAGTCCCTCAGGGCCTGGAGCCCCCTAGAGAAAAGTAAGGGTAGTACAGTGAAAGACATCATACATTTTAAGAAGTTTCCTGACTATTTGCTTTCCTCCCATCCTTACCTTTGCCCCCTTCATTCCTGGTTTGCCTTCTTTTCCTACTGCCCCTAACCGGCCCTATTGATGGAGTGATAGTATGAGAGTGAGCGAGAGAGAGAAGGTCTGAAACAAGGAGATGCTTGTATAACGAAACACCCAAGTATACATGTGAACTGTAGTGTTTTACTGTCACATCTGTGAGAATGAACACCCACCCTGACCATAGGTTGGGGATGCAGCTACAAAAAAATATCATGTGTTTGTGAGAATGCAGTTCCTAAAACCAATTCTTAAAATAGTCACATGTTTTCACAAACATTAAAGAAATACTGTAATTGCCACCCTCTCCTTCCTTCAGAAGTCAGATGAAACTAAAATGATACAGGCATAAGTAGAGGATAACTCACAGGTCTTCCCGGGGGTCCTGGTGGTCCGGGCTCTCCAGAGGCCCCTGGTGGCCCCTGGACATGAGAGCCATAAAAAGTGACATAAGCACACAACTACACACAATGGTGCTAATGGCTGCCTCATGGGAGGTACATACCGCTTTGCCAGAATCCCCTGCATCTCCTTTCTGTCCTGGCCCACCATCGACCCCCTGTCAAAACCACATGAAACAAAGGCATATCAGAGAGGGAACAGCAAAATGCATAGCTGTTACAGATGGAGAGCATGCTGGAGGTTGGAATTGGCTCCCAACCACAGGAAACAGCATCGGTGTGGACAAAGCAGGATGAGATGCCTGGAGATCAGTCTTATTCCTGAGGAGGTCCTGATATGACCATAGATCACCCAGGTGGCTTTGCTCACTAATACTAGGAGGTAGCTTTCGTACTCTGGATGTGGTTTGTAACTATCTATGGTAATACATCACATGTCATCGTTGAAGTGGCATGTTCCTGAGACACTGAAAAACTGTGCCTAGAATATGACTTACAGTAGACGTATATTTAAGAAAGTGACTTTCAGACAAGTGATTGACCATTTAGAAAGCAACTGTCAAAACAAGTGACTTACATGAGAAGAGTGAGCAAGGAATTAGCAGAATAACCCTTTGGTATGTGAATGTTAGCAGTTTTACTCACATTACTTACAGTGGACTAACTGCTAAGGAAGTGATTAATGTGTCCTTCAACCACATTAATAGTTTAGTGAGGAGTACATTAATGCAAGCTGTCATGAATAAAGCTATCTACAATGATCAGAGAACAAGGGAATGAAGAAAGAGTGCCAAGCAGCAACATGCCTGCAGACTGCAATGGGCATTCAGTAAATGCCTTTTGCCTTTGGCTATTAAATCACAGATAAATAAAAATTGTTTCCAGATATGTGTGACAAAAAAGAAAATTGATACAAATTAAATGAAAATTGATACAAATGAAACAAATTGCTGGGCTACTTACATTGATACCCGGTTCTCCTGGTGGTCCTGGGTCTCCTGTCACACCAATTGGGCCCTGCGGTGGGGGGGGTGGTCAGGTCACACCTGGGCTAGTTATGAGAGGCGAGTTCCAACTCTGACCCTAACCCTAACCCAGTGGTGTCCAATCTTATCTGCAAAGGGCCGGTGTGTATGCGGGTTTTCACTGCAACTCCATAATTAGATTACTAATTAGAGGACTGATTGGCTGAAGAGTCCTCACACCTGGGTGACCTACAAGCCTACAGCTGACCTACAAGCTATCCCAAAAACCTGCATACACACCGGCCTTTTGCAGATAAGATTGGACACCCCTGCCCTAACCCCACTGCACTTACAGAGGTGCCTTTAGGGCCATCCTCTCCAGGGGGGCCCTTTGCTCCTGGGGGCCCAGCTGCTCCAGAGGCTCCAGAGTCACCCTTCTCTCCAGGCTCGCCTTTCTCACCCTATAAGACAGGAACAGAGCTGAGGATGTGCACTCTGAGGGATTGGGTCCAAAGAGAGGAAAGGAGAGGCACTGACCGCACGCCCTGGTGCTCCTGCAGGCCCGGGGCTCCCGGCTTCACCATCCTCACCCTGCAGAGGACAATCACACACTCACGCTGGCTAAGACCCTTCAGCTGCATTTTTCTCACAGCACTGTGCATTAGTGCAACAAATTCAAATCAAAATAAGAACATAAGTAATTTGCAAACGATAGGAGGTCATTCAGCTGATCAAACTTGTTTGGGAAGAACTCAACTAAGAACTCAGAGTTGTTAAAATCTTGTCTAGCTCTGATTTAAAGGAACCCAAAGTTTAGGCTTGCACTACACTAACAGGAAAACTATCCCATGCTCTAACTACACGCTGTGTAAACATACTCGGATTATGTCCCCCCCTTAGTCTCCTTTGCTTAAGGCTGAACAGATTCAGCTCAGCTAACTTTTCCTCATAAGACATTCCTCTAAGACGAGGAATCATTCTTGTAGCCCTACATTGAACCCTTTCTAAGGCAACAATGTCCTTTTTAAGGTAAGGTGACCAAACCTGCACACAATATTCAAGGTGGGGTCTTACCAAGGAATTGTATAAACTTAGCATCACCTCCCTTGACTTAAACTCCACACAACTAGAGATGTAATCTAACATCCTACTGGCCTTTTTTATTGTTTCCCCTCACTGGCGAGAGTGGGACATGGAAGCATCAACATACACACCGAGGTCTTTCTCATAATTAGCACCCTTTATTTCAGTGGAACCCATAAAATATCTGTACTTTATATTTCTGCTCCCTGAATGGATTACCTTACATTTATCTACGTTAAATTTCATCTGCCAGGTACCAGCACAGTCACTTATTAAATCAAGATTCGATTCAATTCAATTCATTTTTATATAGTGCCTTTCGCAACAAAGTCATCCCAAGGCGCTTTACATGGATGTGCTGTGATACATTAAACATCATTAGGGAGAGTAATACAGAACGGGAAAAAGGAAGGAAAGAAATTAAATAAAGAAAGCCGGATAACAACGGAGGAGAGGAACCAAAAACTCCCAAGTAAGGAGAAAAAAACCACTGGGGGTCCAAGGTGAACTGACTCCCTAACCATACTAACATTCTTATAACATACTTCAATCCCTTTTTTTGAATATGAATATATGATATATATCACAACAGAAGATGGAGTACATTGGCACTTAATTTAAGTTATATATCCATTTTTCTTGCGAGCAGACCCACCTTCTCACCAACAAGGCCAGCCTGTCCCACACCTCCAGGTCTTCCTTGTGGACCCTAAAGAGCCATCAAGGAATCAGTCAGTGTACTGTTTAAAATGTGATCAACTGCATTGGTCCAGGCATTAGCATATAGCAGTGAAATAATATAAAGCTCACACTACCTATACACTATTATGCATACTGCAATCAACACTGCAGAAAATGAATAAACAAACAAATTGTGCAGACAATGAAGAAATAATTTGACAGGTGGTGTATGTACAATTTGCTGTCCTGTTGTGATCTGGCTGGGGGAGAGAGGGGCATGTCAGGAGGAGGTATTGTGGTGTCTGATGGTAAAAGGCAGAAACAATCCCCAGTAGTGTTTTCTAGCACACTGTGACTGAATGAGTTGCTGGCTGAATGTGCTTCAAGATAGCACCCCCCTGGAGTGTATGGGAAGAAATGTTCATAATATTGTCCATTTTCTACTGCTGCTTCCAGCGGGTCCAATAGTAGTCAAGGCCTTCCTTATGGGTTTGCTCAGGGTCAGACTTGTGATGAAACTGATTTTCCTGATGAGTTTGCTCAGGGTCAGTCCGGTGATGGAGCTGGCCTTCCTGATGAGTTTGTTCAGGATCAGTTCTGTGATGGAGCTGACGTACCTGATGAGTTTGATCAGGGTCATTTCAGTGATGGAGCTGGCCTTTCTAATGAGTTTTTTCAGGATCAGTCCTGTGATGGACCTGGCCTTCCTGATGAGTTTGTTCAGGGTCAGTCTTATGATGGAGCTGGCCTTCCTGATGAGTTTGTTCAGGGTCAGTTCTGTGATGGAGCTGACGTACCTGATGAATTTGATCAGGGTCAGTTCAGTGATGGAGCTGGCCTTTCATATGAATTTGTTCAGGGTCAGTCTTATGATGGAGCTGGCCTTTCAGATGAATTTGTTCAGGGTCAGTCTGGTGACGGAGCCAGTCATCCTGATGAGTTTGATCAGGGTCAGTTCAGTGACGGAGCTGGCCTTTCTAATGAGATTTTTCAGGATCAGTCCTGTGATGGACCTGGCCTTCCTGATGAGTTTGTTCAGGGTCAGTCTTATGATGGAGCTGGCCTTTCAGATGAATTTGTTCAGGGTCAGTCTGGTGACGGAGCCAGTCATCCTGATGAGTTTGTTCAGGGTCAGTTGTGTGATGGAGCTGCCATTCCTGCTGAGTTTGTGCTGGGTCAGTCCTGTGATGGAACTGACCCCCCTGATAAGTTTGTTCAGGGTCTGCCCTATGATGCAGCTGGCCCTCCTGATGAGTTTGTTCAGAGTCAGTCATGTGATGGAGCTAGCATTTCTGATTAGATTTTTTCTGGGTTAGGCTTGTGATGGAGCTGGCCTTCCTGCTGAGTTTCTTCAGGGTCAGTCCTATGCTGGAGATGGACTTCTGATTAAGCTTGTTTAGGATGATTTCTATGATGGAGCTGTCCCTCCCGATGAGTTTGTTCAGGGTCATTATGTGATAGGGCTGGCCTTCATGATGAGTTTGTTTACGGTCACTCACATGATGGATCAGGCCTTTCCTTATGAGTTTGTTTGGAGTCAGTCCCTTGATGGAGCTGACCTTTTTTGTGACTTTCTTCAGGGTCAGTCCTGCAATGGAGCTGGCCCTCCTGATGAGTTTATTTAGCATCAGCCCTGTGATGGAGCTGGTCTTCCTGATGAGTTTGTTCAGGGTCAGTGCTGTGATAGACATGGCCTTCTTTATGACTTTGTTCAGGGTAAGTCCAGTGATGGAGCTGGCCTTCCTGGTGAGTTTGTTCAAGATCAGTGTTGTGATGGAGCTGGTCTATCTGATGAGTTTTCTTGATCAGGCCTACCTTTTTAGGATCAATCTTGTGATGTAGTAGCTGGCCTTTCTTATGAGTTTGTTCAGGGTCAGGTCTGTGATGGAGCTTACCTTTTTGATAAGGTTGTTCAGTGACAGTGCTGTGATAGAGCTGGCCTTCCTAATGTGTTTGTTCAGGATTATTGCTTTTGAAGAGCTAGCCTTTTTGATGAGTTTCTTTGGGGTCAGTCCTGTGATGGAGCTAGCCTTTCTTATGCATTTGATCGGGATCATTGCTGTGAGATGGAGCTGGACTTGCTGATGAGTTTGTTCTGGTGTTTGGTATCACCTGAATTGATGCTGCTTCCTCAGCTGTTCACAGCCTAGAAAAATATGCTGCCTACTGATAAAACATACTCAGCTGCTTTCCAAACACATCAAAAGACCTGAGTCTCTGCAGAAAGTACAGTCTATGCTGGCTGCTGTGTTGTCCTCCCCACCCAGCCTGCTGTTCAGGTCAACACTCAGATACTAGTAGCTTTGCATCACCGCCACGTCCTTTCCCTGGACAGTGACTTATCTCTGGATATCTCTGGAGCTTCCTATTATGTCAGAGGTCCACCACCAGCACTTTGGTCTTGCTGATACTGTGCTGCAGGTTCTTCTCTCTGCACAAGGCAAAGTCCTACACTGACTACTGACTCATCTATATTGCTGATATATTCTACAATGGTGGAGTCATCTGTGAACTTCTGTAAATGGCAAGAGCTGGAGTTGTACTAGAAGTCGGACGTGTACATGGTGAGCAGGACAGGAGACAGGAGGGTTCCCTGAGATGCCCCAGTCAGCTCTGACACAAAGCGATTCTGTACCCACAAAACAGCTGGCACACCAGTCTGGTGTTTGCTCCTACAGCCAATATATTAAAAATGCACCAAAAAATAACAAATGAGCACAAAGACTCTAAGAATCATACCTCACCACCACTGGGACCTAGTGCTCCTCTAGGCCCATGCTGACCAGGCGGACCCTAAGGAGACATAATGAAATATGGCTACAACCTCCTCCCATTATAAGAAAATTGACACTTAAAATCTGAATGTTTCCTGTTGTGAATGGATGCTTCATCATGCTAGTCATCTCTTTGGCTTTGAGTGCCTGGGGGGACTGGACCAGTGCTTATCAAGTTGGCAGTGGTCTCCCAATTGATTCCTATGACATGACTGTGGAAGGCAGCAAGGAGGAATTTATTCATGCCTCAAATGCATACAGTTGTGCAAACTACACAGTATAGCAACATTTCTTTTATATAGCCCTGTTACCAGAATTCAGGTCTTTAATATTGGTGGAGTATTTCTACAATTACCTTGCACATTTACTACAGTGTTTTCATTTCATGGGGCAGTGCGTGACAAGTCTACCATTGTACATGACCCTGAGCGTGAAGGTAAAATATCATAACTTATGTGACTTTCTATACCATCGATGAACGTAAGAAGTTGCAAAAATATAGAGTTTTGATGCAGCGATGAGTGGAATGTACCAGCAGAACATGAGAAGATGAGGAGGCAGAGCAAATGGGAAAATGGGGAGGGGGGGAGACACCAAAACAGCTAGGAAGGTGACCCACCTCATTCAATACAACACAGTGCAGAAGGGCACTAAGGGACATGAGCCAAGGACACGGGGGGTGGCAGGGGCAAAGAAGGGGTTGGAGGAGAAAAGCAAGCAAGTAAAGGTGAAAGAAATGAAGATGCTCGAGCAGAAGCCATGAATGGCTGCAAAGGCAGCAAATGGCCCCAGGAGAGTCCAAAAGCAACAGTTACTGAATCAGAGGAAGCACAGCCTTCTCTGTGGGTTGTGGGCATTACTTACAGAGACTAAATGCTGCTCAGCAGGTGCACACAAAGACTAAAGGATGCTCAGCAGGCACTCAAAGAGGCTTAAAAATCCTCTGCAAGCACTGATAAACATTAAAGGATGCTCAGCAGGCATTCACAGAGACTAAAAGATCCTCAGCAGGCAAATACAGAGACTAAAGGATATTCACACTAGCAAAATGCAAAGAAAAGCTCACTTTTAAAATTTTTTCGTATGTGTTTTTCTGCATTTTCGTCTCACGTTTGTCCACATTCTTGTGCATCTTTATATATTTTTCATGTTGCATTTTATTAGCCATTTCTGATTCTACATGATTGTTCCTAGTGTTTGTGGGGAAAAAGAGGGAGTTAAAATGCACACAAATACTTTGGAATGCATTTGTATCCATTTTCCATTGTCATCAATGGGAGTGCTCAGTGCAGAGAAATGCATGCAGCATTGTGTTTTCAAAATTTACTGGAATGCAGCGCACTAGTGGGGGCATCATACATTGCTTTTCACTCACATAGACTAAATGGTCCTCAGCAGGTACTGATGGAGACTAAATGATTCTCAGCAGGAATTCAAGGAGACTAAAGGTTGTTCAGTAGGCATTCCCAGAGACTAAATGGACATGTAATCACTGTAAAATGCTAATATCACCCACAATTCTTAGTGCAGAATTTCTTACTCTTGGAAACCAATTAATGTGGGCAATATGTCAGATAATGAAGCCTGATAGACTGGAAAAATTCAAATTTGAGCAAATTTAAACACTGAATCAAGACCACTGCTAACAGTTTCAATAAATATGAATCAGTTATATCTACTTCACAACTAGTAAGAATGTTTATAAATACCAACAAAGAAGCAAGCTCACCATCAATCCTGCAGTACCACTCTCCCCTTTCTCACCTGGAGGTCCGGGCATTCCCTGCAAAGACAGATTCGCTGATAATTATGTGTCAGTTACCAGTATCAACATCATTCAGAACAAGTGGGTATCATATACCATTACAATTTTTATCCTCTTACCTGCAAGCGCACTTACGAAAATAATGTGGTTTGAACATAGTGCTCGCAATGGACAAACTATGGTTAGTACAGAAGTCCAATAACTGATCACCACCCGGATTCCGATTGGACGGGCCATTCTTCCTAATTACACCCTTCCAGGTTTCACTCTCATTACCCACCTGAGTGTTAAATTACCCCAGCTGAAAATGGAGTCCCAAGCGGGGGTGCTTTCCCACACCCCCTCCAAGGTCTCCAAGAGGGCAGATACTAAGCATAGACAACAGTCAGAGCCCGTCCCCTGACTTGAAGTCAAAGGGAGATCATTTTGTTCACAGTATCAATAAAAAATATATATATGTAATATTTTTAAACATGTTTCATACGTGGGGATTATTAAATATATCTTTATTATTAAAAAGTTCTTAGCTGGCAAATTAAAAAAAATTATAATATCATAGATGGGAATTATTTTAAAGCAATGTGCATAGAAGGTGACTAAGTCCTTCACTGGTGAAAGCGTTTTACAACTCAGTAGACACAAAGCAGTAAAATTTGTAATGTTAGTGGGGACAAAATGCTTTTAAAACAACATCATGGGCAGTGGTCAGAGAGTCAGAGCGCAGAGGCTGCTGGGATTGTTGCACTGAGAAAGAGTGGTGCACATGCATGTTGTGCAAGTGCTGCAGCAGTTGTTTGGGATTATAAATGTATGTAAGTTAGTCCAGGTTGCGTGTGTGACTGTTTTTCGGTCTGCTTCAGTGCTTGACTGTCCTTGGTAATAAACAGGACGAGTATTACCGAGTGTGACTTGCAGCTGCACTAACCTGCTGTGAGAAGGGTTTTTCTGCGGTTTTTCTGCTTCCCAAGAGCAACTTCACTTCAGCTTATCTTATCTTAAATGTGGTTGAGTGGGAAGTTATTCTCTCGTGAGTAAATTAATGCGGTTATATTAATGGTTTACTTTATTAGCATCTTATTGTTTTAACTATAACTCAGTAAAATACACTAAAAGTTAAATAAGTTTAAAATGCACTGAAAAAGGACAGCAGTGACCCATCCGCCCACTGCCTGCTCCAATTAACATATATTTGCATGTTGGGAATTTGAAAATGAAAAGGCAAACTAGGAAATGAAAAGTCAAATTGGAAAATGAAAAAAAAAAAACAAAAATTTAAAAAAATAAATTTTTTAATTTTTCACATCTGAGAGGAAAATTAAAGTGCAAATATTGCTATTTAATTTTACTTTTCATTTTGTCATGATTTTTGCACATAGACTGAAAACTAAATGGCAAAGTTTAGATTGTATTTTCATTTTCATTTTGTTTTTTTGCAGAAAATACCTCCCATAGTAAGAGACAGGGTCCTAGTGAGTTAATATTGGGTCAACTCAGTGTTGTGTTTGCAAGATGCTTGCATCCAGTCAGACTTCATATGCGAGCGATGTCAGCTGGTGGACTTACTCATGGTCAAGGTTCATGACCGTGTGGAGCAATTGGCTCCCATCCGACACAACATGGAGTTAGAAAAGAGTTAAAATGCCTTTTAAGGAGATAGTGTGTACACCACAAGTGGGGAGGGGGGAGAATGAAGAACAGAGAGGTCGAGAGAGCTGGGTGACCATAGGTCAGAGACGTAAGAAAGGGCGTGCACACTTTACAGAGGCTGTATCACCTCAACTGACTGTGTCAAACCACTTTCAGGTGCTTCTAGCTTTAGAGTTGGAGGAGACTTGGGAGGCAAGTGACTTATACTGACTATTATAATGTATCATGAAGGTATCAATAATGTATTATAGATGAATGCTTCATAGAGCATTTGTAAAGCACAATAAAGATATTTATAAATAGTTATAGCTGTGTTAATAATACTTTAATAATGCATTATAATGCATTATGAAGGTATCTATAATGCATTATGATGACTGTTTTAAGTAAAGTGTTACCAAGACTTTTTAATAGAAACCAACAGTACTTCTTCCAGGATGTAAACAGCATGAAAGCTTGGCTTGTGACATTACACATAATCTTGGTTCATTTCATTTTAAAACCTTGTTGAATGTATCATACTTTGCAGTTTTTGTTTTATTTTGTTGAAGGCTCATACCTTCATTTTTGTACATTTAATACAAAAGGCTTCTGATACTAGAGCCATAGATGTATATTTCACTTTCTTTTTCAGAACAATATCATAAACTGGGCCAAAAAAGAGTGTTTGTGAACATAGTGGAGTGAAACCTCATTTCACTCATGTTCAAAAGAAATTAAATTGTTTGGCAGTGTAACCAAATTATATTACATTTATATTAAATACATTAGCAATTGTTGTCATATCAGATCACGTACAAGAGACACAATATCATAAACTGTGTAGGGGGGCCCAAACAGGTTTTCCTGAACACAGGGGGTCCTTCTATAAAAAGCAGTTGACAAACACTGCCCGCTTTAGGCTACCTGTGCTTCAATGTGATTTTTTCTTCTTGTGAAGGTGTAGGCCTGACCTTTACATCTGTCAGCTACAGTTCCAGTGAAAGGTTTCATTTTAATATGCTTTCACAAAATGTATAGTTACCAATAGCTATTCCTTCAGAAATATTTATGGGATGCCTTATTGCTGAACTATTAAAATAGTCACAGGTACACAATATTTCCTGTGAGAAATGTTTACCTACCTGCAGCCCTATGGGGCCTGAGGCCCCTTTGAAGCCACGCAGCCCCTCATCTCCTTTCTGTCCATACATCCCCTGCTGACCCCGGGGACCCACCACCCCGTCGATGCCCTAGAAGAGGACAGAAAAACTTACATGTACAGTCACACTGTATGGACAACTCAGAAATGCCAGTTCACCTAACTGCATATTTTTGGACTGTGGGAAGAAACCAGAGCATCTGGAGGAAATTTGTACCAGCACAGCAAGAACATGTAAACTCCACACACATGCAGACCTGGGGGTGCAATCTGGAGTCCGAACCCTGAGAGGGGAGTCAGCACTGCTGTCCCCTGAACCACTATACTGTACATGTGTACGTTCAAACACAATCATACACATCCACACTCACTGATACACAACATGTACTGTACCACTGTGCATTCCATTTGCCCTCGGAACTCGGATTCCTAGTTGGATTCCGAGTTTCGAAGCCGGAAGTGATGACATGCGCGCTCCCGTTTCTCGGAGATCTGAGAAATATCTCAGATAACGCAGAGGATCCCAAGTTCAGAATCGAAGATGGCTGTGCCCTTTATCAACAGAAGGGAAACTTGTAGTTTTATACTGTTTAAGCACTACTTCTCATTTGTGGCTCATTAAATCGGTCGCACACACTATACCGTCCAAC
>JAODLC010000100.1:119565-139619 GCA_026781145.1 Hippopotamyrus pictus
TCGGTTTTCCCGAGTTTTTAGCGGATGTGACGTAATATCGGAATCCGAAAATCGGATCCCGAGGCAAATGGAATGCACGATATATTGAGGAGGAAGTGAATTGCATACTGAAGATATAAAAACAAAGGAATAGACATACCGGCACTCCCGGCTGACCAGTTGGCCCCTGGTTTCCTGGGGGGCCTAGTGGTCCCTTAGAAAGACAAGATAAAGGGGGAGAAAGAAAAAGAAATGCAGGAAAAGTTAGTTTTCTTTATTTAGAAATTTTGTATTCCCTGAGCCTTTTCACAGGCCAACTGTACAAAATGGTAATTCCCAAAACAGTGCAGAGAAGAACGTTATCCTTCTTTACCAGTGATCACTGTATGTCTTCACAGGCAAGAACTTACTACTTCTCCCTTGTCTCCTTTAGTGCCCTTTTGGCCAGGTCCTCCTGTTTCCCCCTGCAGTGGGAGGGTGTTGGTGAGGGAGAGGCAGACATATAGACATTATAGATGAACATCAAGGATCCAACACAGATTGTGGGTACCTCTATGTAAGTAGAGCATACACAGCACTGACATAAGAGCAGCACAAATGTTCCTACACAACTCCAACATGTGAAAATACAAAGAACAAATGTAATACGTGAAGGAATATAAATGCCTGAATGAAGCAGACCTATGAATAATTGCAATGTGGTATCACATGACCCAAGCTTTAAGTCATACCTTGTCTCCATCCTCTCCAGGGGGACCAGCTGGTCCAGCTACACCAGGTAGCCCACCTAGGCCCTGATCACCATCCTTTCCACTTGGCCCAGGTTGTCCCTTCTCTCCCTGGTTGAGAGCAGACAAAGAGAACAACCCAGTCTCATTCTCAAAAAGTTAAATGACAGACTCAGGGGCCAGTTTATTAGGTAGTACGTAGCTAGTACTGGGTAGGACTGCTTCAATGGTGGATGTCTTGTGTGTTCAGAGATGCCATTCTGTAGTCCACCATCATTTTTGTAGTTGTGGCCTTCCTGTTTGCTTTATGGACTCAGTGACCATTCTTTACCGGCTCTCCCTTTTCTCCCATTGGTCCAGATGGTCCACTGCCGCCAGGACGTCCAGGCTGGCCAATTGCACCAGCTGGTCCTGGAGGACCTCTCTCCCCAGGAGCTCCCTACCAAGAAGAAACAGACATGATAAGCTAATTTCACTGAAACACTGATTCACTGATGTATATACAGACATTAATTAAATCAAGTTGTCAAGTCACAGTGGATGGACGGATGGACAGGCTTATGTGCAAGGGGTGAGGTATGCATACATATAGAAAACATATACATACAATGGGTCCTGCAGAACCAGTAGGTCCTTCCCCTCCTTTCAATCCAGCTGAGCCCTAAACAGCCAACAGAGTAGAATGCATTATGAAGTTAGTCATGTCACACAAAAGGGAGATGAAATGGATGGATGATATCACCAGATCACACAATTCATAATCATCACCAGCTCCAGCAATTCATAATCATTGCCACCAGCTCTAAAAGTTTGTAATCATCATCAACCTTTTGAGTACAGAAATTTAAAATGATCTGACACAGACAAAACCAGAAGTACTAATCTTACCATTGAGCCAGGACTGCCTCTGCTTCCACGGAATCCGCGAAGCCCTGGGGGACCACTCTTTCCAGGATTCCCTGAGGCACCTGGATCACCCTGAAAGCCACAAAAACAGTCTATGAGTATGTTGTCAGTATCACTGTCACTGTGTGTGTTGTCAGTATCACTGTCACTGTGTGTGTGTTGTCAGTATCACTGTCACTGTGTGTGTTGTCAGTATCACTGTCACTGTGTGTGTTGTCAGTATCACTGTCACTGTTTGTGTGTTGTCAGTATCACTGTCACTGTGTGTGTTGTCAGTATCACTGTCACTGTTTGTGTGTTGTCAGTGGCTCTGTCGCTGTGTCAGCCGTTCCGAGTAGCATGATGAATCAGTCATACTGGACACCCTTTTTTATAATTGTTTTATTATCTTATTAGTTATTGTTGTTGATGTTTTAAAGTGTGTCATTTAAAAATTAAACTTTATGATAGTTATATATGTACATGAACAACAAGTAATATATGGTGTTCACTTCTGTCTGCGGTAGGTCTTGGAACATATCCCCTGCAGACACCGGAGCCCTTATGAACTCTCTCATGGAGTTGGGTTGACATAGAGAACAGTAAAATGGCAGGAAGAATTTTTTTAAGTTTTATTATTTCTTATGTTTGCAGTTTTATGTTAATTCCGGTGTGTTTCATATTCTGCAAAGTGTCACTCTGCTTTGTCATAATGAGAAACTGCTTCAAGGAGTGGCAAAAAGAGCTAAATATGACACTGGACAAAGTTCAGAGCAATGTAAATGTTTGTAAATAGTTTAAAATAGGGTTATTTGACAAATGTGTTGCTTTTTTCTGTTTGTTTTTTGGGTGCTTTGATGCATTAGCCAATTTTGGCACAAATCTGACACAATGGTACCAAAAGAAGGAGAGAATGCCATAACTTTTTTCTGTATGCCCTATGTGTTTAAAATATTCTGGAGGTGTATTTCACATGTAGGACAACAACTCAGAATTCAGTATAAGAACCAAGGGTGTTTGAGGTCTACTGTTTCAACAATAGAGTAACTGTGTGCCTGCTTTTTTGGAGAGCTTTTATGAACAATGTCTAGTCTGAGGATCTTTAAATTTGAGGCCAAACCATTTTCATAAAACTGAAAAGGCTTATCTATTAATATCTACAAAATAATTGAGTCCCATTTTGATATATTCTGAGTAATAAGCCTTTAAATTTGGGTATGTCTTTCAGGCAGGGATTCACCTTAAACATGCTTAGAGTTAAAAGGGACATACCACCTTACCTTGGAACCCTCTTTGCCAGCCACACCAGGTAAGCCTTGTTCCCCAGGAACACCAGGTGAGCCTGGGTGACCTCTTTCACCCATGGGTCCGGTCTCTCCTGATTTACCCTGGACAATCCCGGAAACACGCAGACATCATCAGCTAGTTGCAATGTCCTACATTTATCACCCCATCAGAATATCCCTGCTACGTCACAATATTACTCAACCCAGCAATATCACCTGGTCACAACAACCCTACAATATCACCCAACACTAAGATATCACCTATTCACAATAACCCTGCGATGTCACCTGGTCATAACAACCCAGCAATATCACCCAGTTACAACAACCCTACAGTATCACTCAACACTAAGATATCACCCATTCACAATAACACTGCGATATCACCTATTCACAATAACCCTGCGATATCAACTGGTCATAACAACCCAGCAATAGCACCCAGTCACAACAATCCTACAGTATCACTCAACACTGCAATATCACCCATTCACAATAACCCTGCGATATCACCTGGTCATAACAACCCAACAATATCACCTAGTCACAACAACCCTACAGTATCACTCAACACTGCAATATCACAATATCACTCATTCACAATAACACTGCAGTATCACCTGGTCACAACAGCCCAACAATATCACCCAGTCACAACAACCCTACAGCATCACTCAACACAGCAATATCACCCATTCACAGAGACACTGCGATGTCACCCAGTCACAACAACCCTACAGTATCACTCAACACTGCGATATCACCCAACACTTCAATATCACCCCTGAAGCTGCAATATCACCTAGTCATAACAACCCAGCAATATCACCTAAGCCTGCAATATCACCCAGTCATGACAACCTTAAAATATCACCCAACACTGCAATATCACCTGGTCACAGCAACCCCACAGTACCACCTAACCCTGAGAATATCAGTCGGTCACCATAACCCTGCAATATCATCTAGTCATAACAACAAACTGTATATAGGAGAGACAGTCTCCTACAGAATGATCATGGTGACCGACTGATATTCTCAGGGTTAGGTGGTACTGTGGGGTTGCTGTGACCAAGTGATATTGCTTTGCTGTGTTATGCAAACTGGGTGATGAAGTACACACATAATGCATAACACAGCAAAGCACGCAGTGAACAGCATAACGGAGTGAAGTATGTTAACATCAGTCTCCTGAGGGTGACATGACTTTTACTGTTATCATTAAACCCTTTTTCCCCTCTTTGTCTCTGTGCATGTTTTTGTGGCAGAAAATCCAAAACTTATTACTATTAATGCACAGCATCAGAAACCACAATTTATGTGCTCATATGTTTTTTTCTCCAGGCACAAACTTAGGCATTTAATACCTGAAATCCCTGCATATCTCCATTGAATACAGAGGCAGATGCTTCCATTTGCAGCGGAAGTTTCTTACCTGAGGTCCTACCACGCCTGTAGGTCCTGGTGGCCCTGTCTTTCCTTGAAAACCCTGTAGAAGGAGAGAACAGTATTTCAATCACACATAAAACATTCCTTTATTGGATGACTTCACCTGAAATGGAACATAACTCACTGGCTCCCCTCGCTGGCCTGGATGACCAGGCAATCCATCTTTTCCAGGAGGACCCTAGTGCAGAGACAAAGGAATGAGAGACCTATTAAAGCTGCTCCAGACTTCTGTTGTTTACATAGATTCATCTAAAACTACTGACATACATTTGGTCCCTTTGCTCCCGCTTCTCCATTCAGTCCTTGTGGTCCTTGAGGTCCCTGCAGTTAAATGAAAACAGAAGATATGACAAAATAATGATGGATTGATAGGTTAGGGTTAGGGTTACCCTATAGGTTACCCTAACCCTAACCCTATCCCTGAGAGCTAATCTGTTAAAAAGAATAAATATAACTGACAAATAAAAGAGTTCAACCTTTTAATATTTTGCACATAACCTACACATAATAAATAATTCACTTCAGAGCTGAGCCCATATGAAACAAATTAGTCACAGAACTCACAGAAACACAGAGAGAATCTATAATGTCTAAGAGCATCAGTCTGTTTGAGAAGTCATTGGAGTGACATACCCTCTCTCCCATCGGTCCTGGGGGGCCATCATTCCCAAATGAGCCCTGGGATTAGAAAGCTTATCATAACTTAAGACATTAATATCCTGAAGCAGCATGTCTATAGCCAGACTTGTCCAGGATCTCATATAGATAACAGTAGCCTGGACGGTGGGGACCCCTGACCTTGTCTCCCGGTTTCCCTGTAGGACCTCTTGCTCCTCTGCTTCCCCGTGTGCCCTGTGGGAAGCAGAACCATGACACAGCAGCAGCACAGGCTGAAATACCCCAGAAGGTGGCCATGATGATCACAACAGCATGAGGCCGTACTCACTGTGGGGCCCCTCTGCCCTCCAGCTCCTGCTGGCCCGGCTGGGCCCTGGAGCAGAAACACAGCACATTAAAGTTATGCTGCAGGATTATCAATGCAGTATGTTTTAATGGTGCAGCACATAGCCTGTACTGATAAAGCCAGCAGCCAACCTTCCTGTTCAGTGTGACATATCCCTCAGATCAGGTCAATGCCTTTCACATCAGGGGCAGTGTGTGGCTCAGTGGGCTAAGCCTCTGTGCCTCTAATCACAAGGTCACTGGTTCAAACCCACCCGCTGCGGGTCCTTGAATAAGGCCCTTAACCTCCAGGTCCCTGGGCGCCGCTATGGGTAGTAGCCCATCGTGGACAAGCTGAGTGAGGCGTAAGTACAATTTCCCCACAGGGACAATAAAGTCTCAATTATCATGTACTGTGGATAATGCTGGTTCTGCTCCGCCTGTCACTATTTCACAGGTGTTTCCGTGACTAATCACGTCTTCCATCTACACATTCGAAACTGTTATTCTCCTGAAAACTTATATTGGAAAAACATAATATTACTTAAGAGATTAGGAATTTTACACTAAGACATATGATGACTGATTTCATTGACTCAGAGAATTGGTCCTTATGGGACTGCACATTCTAACATGTCAGATTTCCAGAGTTCCATTCTTACCCTTTTCCCTTTCTCTCCCAGAACTCCAGCAGGTCCAGGGAATCCTACTGAGCCCTGCAGGTCAACATGAGGACATTAAAATATATCAATAGAACATTAGGAGATACAAAGGATATTCAAGCATAGGGAGATAGCCGTCATCTGTATTCATATTTGGACCTTTGGTCCTTGTCTTCCTGGGTATCCTGGCAAACCAGGAACTCCAAGCTTGCCCTGGAGAAGAAAAATGGAGAGAAGAAGAGGATGGAATGCAGCTTTAGAGAAGACAATGACGTGAGCTATGAGTAGGTATTGGACAAAACATTCAGACTAAGAGGATGTACCTTTTCCCCCATGGTCCCTGCCGGTCCAGATTCCCCTAGGGGCCCAGCTTGACCCTTGGGCCCTTCAGGTCCATCTTCCCCACGGGGCCCTGTGACTCCTTCATCACCCTATGAACACAGGGATTGTAAGAGACATGGGGATCACTCCTCAAAGGCCCCTCACTCTGCATTGAAAATGTAGTGAGTGACCGTGTGTATGTGTGTGTGTGTGATGGGATGGATGTTACCCTTTCTCCTTTGATGCCCATTTCTCCTTTTTGCCCGGGGAAACCCTCTTCTCCCTGCAGAGAAAAGACTCCACTTTTCTGTTATGTGGCCTATATAATGACCATCACAACAGGTCTCCAAAAGAACAAGTTTTGCCTACACACTAATATACAGTCTTGGTCAATAATATTGGCTAACCCCTGAATTTTACATACATGATGTACATTATCGCCACAAGAAATATGTAGTGAAACAGCTTAGGTTTAAATACAGTCATATGTTTTGTACAGAACAGCACAGGATAACAAATAAATAAGAATGGGAGTGAAAATCATGAAAATGCAAACATCACCATGACAGAACTATTTGTACTATCTTGAAAAATTAAAATCTGTGTGGAAAAGAAAGCATTAGATTTTCATTTCAGTTTAAGTGTACTACACTGTGTTAAATTTTCAGTGTGCACATAACTTGAATTACCTAATGAATCATAGCTTTAAAGGGCGATTTTTAGTTCCCGTTCCTTCTTCACAATGATAAAGATAAGCAAGCTATCAGAGCATCAGAAATGCTAAGGTCACCAAGCGTATGGATTCTAAAGGGGACAGGGTCATCTCCAAAAGACCTTGGCATCCCTGTCTCAATAATTCATAATATTTTTAAGACGTTTGCTGTCAAGAATCTTCTGGGGGATGGTGGGAAGAGGAAAATTGATCAAAGAAACCTTCAGACTGTGGAAAAAATATCCGCAGAACTTAAGGCTGACCTGGATCAGTCTGGCTTGATGGTTTCAACCTGTACCATATGCTGCATGCTAAACCAAGAAAGGCTTTTTGGGCAAAGGCCAATGAGGACACCACTGCTGAAAGAAAAATATTAAAAGGTACAGTACTACTCATCTTTCCCAAAATCCAGTCCTTCTAGCAAAACGTTCTATGGACAGATGCAATCAAAGTAGAGCACTTTGGCAATGCAGACTACTAATTTGCTTAAAGGTGAGGAAATGAAGCTGATAAGGCAAAGAACACCTTGTCTATAGGCAAATATGTTGGAGGATCTGTAATGGTGTAGGGCTGCTTTGCTACATTTGCTACTGGGAGCCTTGAACATATTACAAGGAATCATGAAATCAAAGGAATAGTGAAGCAGTTCAGGGTGATGTGCACCCCATGTCAAAAAGCTAGGTTTGGTTCAAAGATCATGGGTCTTCCAGCAAGACAATGATTATAAGCCCAAGTGCAAAAGGATAAAATAACTGTTGAAAAAGTAAACTAGACTGTTTTAAACTGGCCAGCAATGGGTTCTGATCTCACTTTGATCGCAAATCTCTGGAAAGAGCTGAAACTAGCTACTGGGAAAGAAATCCTGCAAGAAACTACACATGAAGAGTGGCAGAAAATACCATCAGACAGGTGCCAGAAGTTTACAGAGTTAGAGGGCATGCTTGGAGGCTGAAATTGTTTCCAAGGGTTGTGCAGCCAAATATTAGGGAAGGACACCTGTAATGCTGTTCCGATATTTTGTTTCTTATTATTATTATTTCTGTAAAATCACTAAGTTGAAAAGGTGTCTTTTTGAAGAATAACTTTGGATGTACTGTTAAAATATTCTGATACAAAGTTGGTACATTCCCAATTATTTCTGAGATATTAAACATGATATACAAAAATTCAGGGTGCCAATAATGCTGACCAGGAGTATATAATAAGCGTGCATATTTCAGCTTATACAAAGTGACTGTATGCTGACACTATGCAAGTTTATCAGTTACACATCACTGTATGCTGTCACTATACAAGCTTATCAGTTATACATTATTGTATGCTGTAACTGTACAAGCTTATTAATTACACGTCATTGTATGCTGTAAAGGTTATTAGTTTCACATTACTGTTTGCTGATACTATATAAGATTATTAGTTACACATCACTGTTTTCTGTCACCTTCTCTCCTTTGCTCCCCTTCAAACCCCTCACTCCATCAGCTCCCTGTGGGACAAGAACAGCTAAGAGTCAATATTTCAATAAAACAATGCTCTGCCCCAGGGTTTATATTACTGAATTCTTACCTTCACACCTCGTGACCCAGGGTAGCCAATGGGACCCTGCACTCCAGATACACCCTAACAATTAAAAAAAGGATACATTTACACAGGGAAATCAGAAGAATGTGTGGGCCATATGTCATTAAGCAGAGGACTGCAGGAGCCTACTGTCATAGCAAGAGCTGCATACACCAGCAGGCCACATCTCACCTGCATTCCCTTTTCTCCTGGTGGACCTTCCCTCCCTGGGTGACCCTGAACACAAGACATTTGACAGTTAGCGCAGAAAACATATGTACCTCAATCAACCTGCTTTCCAAAGTTTATCTATCCAAATCTTCACACACCAGTTTGAATATACTGTATATTTCTCTGTGTTATTGTGTATAGAATTTGCATTATTACTACTGCACAGGCTATGTTAGCAGTCCTGAGAAACAGTACTAACCCCACCATTTTGTACTTTCTGTCCTAAAAGAGTGTTAACACTGTACACTGAAACGCTTTAACTAGAGTCATACATCATAAAACAATGGCATCTGATGCTGCCAATGCAATTGTACTCATCCATTTTGTCCTTAGTGAGACTTTTAACACAGTCGACCATTCTATTACCATTAAATAAACATGAATTTGATGTTAGCTTGTACGGAATGGTGTTGAAGTGGTTTAAGTCCTATTTGACCTATTAACTTATATCACTATGTTCAAGTTTCCAATAACTGTGCTCCCTCATCACTGTCACTGTTAAACTTGGAATACAACAGGGACCGGTGCTTAGACCTATATTTTTCTCTCTTTACATGCTGTCATTAGGTAATATAATCCATCCATCCATCCATCTGTCCATTTTTCTCTATCCGCTTATCCTATACAGGGACGCAAGGGGTTTGGAGCCTATCCTGGAGACTATGGGCGCAAGACAGGGAACAACCCATGATGGGGCACCAACCAATTGCAGATAACATAATAAGAAACCAAAAATGTTAATTATCACTTATACACTGACAACACCCTAATATACATTGCAGCTAAAACCAATGACACCTTATTGTCACTTTGGCTAATTGCTAATGAAGTGAAGGCTAGATGAATGAAAACTTTCTGTCACTGAATGCGGAGAAAACTGAGGTTCTGTCATTTGGCGATAAGCGTGCAGAGAGGCATCCTATAACGTCTACACTCCACTCCGAGGGGTTGAACTTCTGCTTCAGCAGTTCAGCTTGTAACCTTAGTGTCATCTTGGATGTAAGCTTCTCATTCGAATCTTCTACAGCTATACAACATCGCCAAACGAGGACATTTTCTCAATTTTCAATGACAACGAGAAACTATATGCCTTTGTATAGAGAGGGTCAGACTGCTGAAATGCTTTGCTGTCAGTGAGTACACACCGCACACTAAACACCTTACAGAGATTCAAAAGCCAGCTTGAATTGTTACCAGGAACAAGAAGGTTTAATTAGCACTCACTGGAGGACCGTCGATCCCTGGCAGACCCTGCATTCCCTGCTTGCCCTGTGGGCCCTGAAAGGCAGCACAGAGAAAGTGAGAAAGTTCAGAACGTACTCTGGGGCAGCTTTGTCATCATATAGGTGTAGCACATTGGCTGGTAAAAGGCTGAAAAATGTCACACCTTCTCTCCTGGCAATCCGATAGCACCCTGAACACCAGGCAGACCCTGCAATGGTGACAAAGGACACTTGAGTGTGTAGTGAGTGTGTCTCTGTACATGAGCAGTGTATTTATACAGACCAGTACATTGTTGTCTACAAACTGGCCAGCACATACTCCACAAAATTTCCAGTATTTAATCTGGCTTCACTTGTCCCTTCAAAAAAATAGAACTTTACACTTAAATTATTATGTTATGTCCCCTCCAATATAAAACTGTCTCCAGGTCATGTAAGGTTGGGGAGCATGTGCTGATACAGCGTAAACCAGACTGCTCTGGTCGCTGATAGGCAAGCAATTGATCACGGAACCTGTTAAGGATGACCCTAGCAAGGACCTAACCCGACACTGAAAGCTGTGTTATCCCCCTGTAGCTGCCACAATCCAAGCGATCACGCTTCCCCTTCCTCTAGCATTTGATGGTAACATACCATGGTGATTGGCACAGATGTGCTAGCGGAAATTAGCATGTAGTAAATCGTGATGTGTCAGGGTTGGTACTATCTGACCTGGCTCCTCGTGTATCTTCACCGTTTGGCCAGTAGGTGTCGCTGGCCATCCTGCCCTCTGTCATTCAGTACTTCTCCCTTCTGTGTTTCTCTGCCTCCTGGACCACTATATAGCTCAGTGGGCTGGGTATGTGACTCAGAGTCTGAACCTGCTGGTCATAGGTTTTGAGTCTCTCTGGTCATTAGTGTTTATTGCTTTTCTGGTTCCCCCTGTGTGTTCTGTTGCTTAAATAAACCTCTTTGTGTCTTGGAGCTGTGAGTGGATTGTCACCAGATTTTTGTCTGCACCCCGCTCTGAGTCCGTAACAGTGATGTACACCGTATGAACAGTAAATAAGCATTTATTTGGTTTTATGTCACCATTGCTTTTCAAACCTGGCAGCCCCTTTACTGAGTTAACCCTTCTGCAGTGGAAACAAGCTGGAATTGTCCTGTAATTTGTGTCACTTTTTCAAGGCTGGAGTTTGGCCTGTATGTCTCTAACTTCTGTTAAATGTCCTTTATTTTTATTTTAATTTTTCTTTCTACTTCCTAGAGAGGAGGTTGGTATCCAAAAGCGTCTTTTTCATTGTAATGGGTAACAATTTAGATGACAAACTTTACTTTAGTTAGGGGAAAAAAGATTTTAGGTATTCTGACTTTACTTACTTTTCCAACATATTATGTTTGGATACCTGTAGAATGGCTTGTATTTAAGGTAAATATTTCATACAAATTGGCTTTTAAATAGGCTCATATTTTGCATGGGCAATACACTTGCATCTGTGTGGAGTGTGTTACATCTTTGGGAGATTTCTAGGTCCCCATAATAACTTTCTCTGTTACTTCTTTGATAATATTTGACCTTATTTTATCTGTTGTGTGTGTAACAGTTGTGAGTAAGGGTCTATTAGTTCTAGCGGCTTGTGACGTGCTCACCTGGTATCCAGGGTTTCCTTGCTGACCTGGTGGCCCTGCCTCCCCCGGAGGGCCCTGTTAGCAATGAGATCACTAATCAAACAATTCCTAACAAAATCACAACGTGACTATTCTGCAGTCTATGGTGAAGAAACCAAATCCCAAATCTATACTTAAGAACAACAGGGATGTAATTCAGGTGCGAGAGGGGTGGGAGAGAAAAACTCCCACCTACCAAGTTTCCCTTTGATCCTGGGACACCATCCATACCACGGATACCCTGTACAAGACAGAGATGGAGAAGCAGATAAAATATATGCAGTGTCTCTGAACTCGGCAAGAACAGCACAGCAAAGCACAAGGCAGGCAATTAGCCATGCGTCAGTCCCACTTACCGGCTGGCCGGGGGATCCTGCTGGTCCTCGCGGCCCAACCAGCCCTCGAGAGCCCTGGGAAACAGCAGTGAACCACATGGCACATGACTTCCTATTGCTAATGCAGTGTGTCAGAGTGTAACCTGCACATGTATGTGCTTGTTATCAGCGGTTTATTAGTATATGTGCCTTTTTAGATGTTAGCTGCTTCAGTACAGAAATGTCTCTAAGTTATACTTTAAGTGTATAAATAAGTAAACTAAAGCATGTGTGCCGGATCTGTTTTATATGTAGAGGAGTAACAGATTGTGAACAGTATGTCTATGATGAACAGCATATGTCAATGCTGTATACAGGGTATACGTACCAAAAACAGTGCACACAGAATGTGTACAGAGTATAAAGCATTATTAGAGTGTGTTAGGGCCACACTATACTAATACAGGATGAGTAAGCTGTGTACATGACATAAAGTATGTGCAGCACGGTTTTCTATCGCTCATTTGCACGTAACATCAATGATGTCAGGTCACTGTGTGGGTCAATTAATTTTGTCAGAGTGGGCGCACTGATTATAGTCTGTGAGCTAGGCAGGCCTCCACTGAGAAATACAAGATGGAGAGGGGAGCAAGGCTGGGCTGACCACAGGTCACCCCACTGGAAGCCTGAGGTAGGGAGAAGGGGGAATCTATCAAATAGCATACCATTCACTTTGTACAGTACTAATGCAATTAGTAAAATCAGTCACACTACGAAATGCTACCAAATAAACCACAATCCTCTGCAATACTGTGAATATATAGTTCATCCATCCATCCAGGCACCTTCTGTAACCACTTATCCTACTCAGGGTCATGGGGGTTCTGGAGCCTATCCTGGTTGCTTTTGACACAAGGCAGGGAGCAAATTCCACATGCATGGAGCCAGGGCAAACACTTGAACCCTGGTCCCAGAGGTGTGAGACAACAGAGCCAAGTACCGCACCACGATACCACCTCTTATAATATCATGCAGGTAATGAAACTGGGTAGTATAACACTACTACATTTGGTAGCCAATAATGTAATAGTGTAATAATTTAATTCTCTTTTTTACATTTTTATTATTATACTACAATTTGTTTATTTGTCTTTGCTAAGTCTTATTGATATTTTTAAAGTTATATGTATAAATAAATGAACTTTCAATTGTATTATTAGTATTTATTTGTTCTATTCTAAATTCTTAATAAAAATGACGGCGAATGGAGTTTTTTGTGTTGCCAGAGGGGTTTGAGTAGGAGAGGGGGGGGGGATTTTTGTTGGGGGGGGGAGGGAGGAAGCTGAAGAGGGAAGGTTTATCCAGGCTGCAATCCAAGTTAGAACAGCCACTGACCTCGGACAGTCTGGACCCCATTCAGTTTGAATAACACCATACCAGCTACCAGAGGGCACCACCTTGAACCACTTAGACAATAAAGACTGTTACGCAAGACTACTATTTGTAGACTTCATCTCTGCATTCAATTCTTTAATCCTATCCAGACTGATACCCAGGTTCTTAGACCTTGGAATCAACATTTCCTTTTGAAATAGTATTCTGACATGTTCAAAGGTAGACCCCAGCAAACCAGTGAAGACTGCTCAGAATATGACTGCCACACAGCTCACAGAATTCCAGGAAACATACACACCTTGCTATCCAAGATAGGTCCACCACAGCCACTTTTTCTCTCTCCCCTCCTGTTTCTGAGTCTTATTCGTCTGAGTACTTAAGGTTCTAGACAGATATAGATCTTCAGCAGTTGGACCTTAAAATTGCTATTAATAGACTTGTTCCCAAGAAAGCATATCTTGAAACTAGTGAGCTCAGAAATTATAGACCTATCTCAAATCTTCCTTTCAATTCACAGATCCTGGAAAAAGTTGTTGTTTGTTAGCTATTTTCATTCCTACAGAAATGCAATATTAATGAACTTTTTCATTCTGGTTTTAGACCAAACCACTGCATAGAAACAGCCCTAGTAAATGTAATGATTTACTTAAGGCTTCTGATCATGACTGTATATATTTGTTGGTGTTACTAGATCTACCTGCAGCATTCAATACTGTGCACCATATTATTCTCTTAGACTGGCTGAGGTTGGCATTAAGGTGACAGCTCTCTCCTGGTTTTGTTCATATTTAATGGATCATTTTCAGTTTGTTCATGTAATTAGCAACTCTTCCAAGCCAGCTAAAGTTAAATATGGTGTCCCACATGGATCAGTGCTGGGCCTGCTACTGTTCACTTTATATATGCTACTCCTTTGTAACATTAGAATTCATGGTATTAATTTCCATTATTATGCTGATGATACATAGTTGTATATACATCCATCCATCCATCCATTTTCCAAACCGCTTTATCCGTATTGGGTCGCGGGGGGTCCGGAGCCTATCCCGGAAGCAACGGGCACGAGGCAGGGAACAACCCTGGACAGGGGGCCAGCCCATCGCAGGTTGTATATACAATACCATTCAAAAGTTTAGGCACACACCCATAAAAAAGTTTATTTGTACTGTTCTCAACATTTTATAATAATTATACCACATGACCACAAAATAATATATATTGAATTATGCACTGAAAAAAAAGTATTTAAACAAACAAATAAAAAATAATAATAATAATTAGTTGTGGGGGAGGGGCGTTTTGTAGGTTGGGACCCAGAAAGTTCAAATCCCATGAAAACAGAGCGATCCCTCCATTGGGCGCTTGAGCAAAGCTATTAACCCCATTTGCCCCAGGGACTGGCTGACCCTACTTTCTCCTTTATGTCAGTTTTCCAGCTGTCCTGAAGGAGGTCCCACATATATGCTAAGCACTAATTGGCCACTTTTCCTTCACTCTCTGGACAAACTCCTACAAAACCATCTCCACTGTGAAGTCAAGTGGCCAGGTCATGTGATGTGACACTGTCACTCTCTTTTGTAGACGGCTTGCTCTGTCCAAACGTTTGATCGGTACTGTATCTGTGAAACTGGATGATGCTGCCTAGCTCTGTTGAATGGCTAAAAAAATCCTTATGTTAAACACAGTGAAAACGAAAGTACTGCTACTTAGTCCTAAGGCTGCTCAAAGTAAATTTGACAACCTCAGCCTTAGTGGTTTTCCTTTTCAGATCTTGGTGTCCTTGATAATTCAGATCTATGTTTCGACGTTCATATTAGAAATATTTGAATGGCATAACAAAGCTCAGCGTGGGAAGATGCTCTCCTTTCATGATGCATAAAAACTTTATAACATCCAGACTGGACTACTGTAATTCCTCCATTCTGGTTGTATATCTGGATCCTTAAATAAAGTTCATCTGGTACAAAATGCAGCAGCCACAGATCTTACAAACACAAAAAATTGATCATATCATCCCTGTTCTATACTAATACTTTATTTGATTCCAGTTAAGTCCCGGATTGATTATAAGATATTGGTATTACCTTATGAAGCACTAAATGGCCTTGCACCAGAATATCTTAGAGAACTACTGGTCTCTTACAACCCTCCTCGTTTGCTTCAATGTCAAGGCGCCGGATATCTGTTAGTACCTAGAGTAGAAAGCACTATGGCAGGCTGCTGATCTTTCTCTTATGGAGCTCCTCAGCTGTGAAATAGTCTACCAGTAGATATACAAGATGCAGGCTCACTTTCAATGTTCAAGTCTAGGCTAAAACACACTTGTTTAGTCTAGCCTAAAGGGATTATAGTTATAGCTCTAGCTAAACACTCACCCCCAGTTAGACCTACAGTGTGAGGTGCAGAGTTGGGTGGGGATTGGTGCCATTACCTTTGAATGAACTGTTCTGTTAGTGCTGTCACTGTAGGTAATTGCTCACCACCTGTTAGGCCTTTTGTGTGAGGTGTAGAGCTGGGTGGGGATCGGTGCCATTGGCTTTGGATGAACTGAACTGTCAGTGCTGTCACTCTAGCTTCACACCCCCTTGTGGAATTGGAGTGCTGACGTTCAGGGACTCCCCATGCCTGCGCTCCCACCCGCCTCTCCCTCCTACTTATGCTGCCATAGCCATATCTGCCGGAGCTTGCATACTGCAATCACCAAACTGTTTGCACTGCCTCTAGTCTCTCCCACTTTGGCTAATGCACTTTTTATCTCCCCACATCATCCTCCTAGGATGTGCTGCTTGGACACCCTAAAGATCAAAATAAACTGCGTACTCTGCTGCCTGCCCACCCTCTTACCTATGATGTCTCTCTTGCCTGCCCTGCTGTTGTACCACCATTCATCATACTGTCAGAAGCAGTACCATCACTTGCCTGACCTTTGCATTTACACCTGAAATTGTTGGATTGTGTAAATTAGGAGTTTGGGCATTTGACTGCCTCTGTGGCCCTAGGAGTATTTTCTCCCCCTTTGAGACTGGTTCTTCCCAAGATTTCTTCTTACTAGGGAGTTTTTCCTTGTCACTGTCACCTCTGGCTTGTTCTCTACGGGCTTTGGGCAGGGGCAATGTAAAGCACTTTGAGACAATGTAATATTGTGAAAATGCATTATACAAATAAAACTGAATTGAAATAAACTGAACAAGTAACTTAGTAACTCAGTTACCACCGAAATGCAAATCATGAAAAAATATAGTAACTGCATGAAATACATGAACCATTATGACTAATTTATGATGAATGAACATGAGATCAGTACCTAAGTAACATATCGTTTCTGGTTAATTAATACATTAAGTAAGAGTGTACTACTACATTACCCGTGCCCCCTCGAGCAAAGTGTTACTGTACAAAGTGTACAGTAGAGTATGTGTAGGACATGTATAGCCCCAGAGCATTACTCACAGGTTCACCGGGCTGCCCTCTCGGCCCTGGCGGTCCATCCGAGCCCTAAAACACAACAGTACCCACAAGAGTGTAGGTTTTCCAGTGAGTAAAGGTCTACCTCTTATTATATATGACTGCTCTCAGTGAGGTATTACACATCTGTATGTAGAGTATCTCATTCTCTACTCCCAGTCCAATAGACAAATGGCTGTGTAGTTACAGTGAACTACTGTCACAAGGAACTGTATTCAAGAGAGTTATACCCATGCATTTCTAGACGGGGCATGGTAAAAGAGGCTCACTCCTTTACTCAGAGATGTTATTACGAGACGAAAGACAAAGGAGGTGATCCTGCTCTCACTTTTTCTCCTGAGTTCCCAACTGAACCAAGTACACCTGGTTTCCCCCTTTCTCCCTGTGAACCCAAGAGATTTTATTACACACAAGGCAAGCACTGTTACTCAAGGACTAAGTACAAACATTACAAGCATAATTACCCACAATGCATGCACCCACTAACATGTGTCATGATAATCTTCACACATAATGCTTGTAAACACAGCATTTATCACCAGAACTTGAATTATTTACACACAAGTCATATATGTGATTATACTCTCTAAAAACTGAAAATGAAACACTGTCACAAAGCAACCACAATAAACATATTAATTACTCACTGTTAAAAGAGCACAGCAAAGGTTAAAAAACTCAAATACAAAGTGAATACACATACAACAAGTTTCACTATTCAACTAAATTAAATCCAACACGTTACAAACATAGCAGAGTATAGCACTGTAAACACAGAAATGTAGCATACATAAAGAGATGCTCTGCTCTCTTTGAACAACTCACTCTATGACCCTTGCTCCCAGGGAGTCCAGGCAAGCCATCAAATCCTCTGTCACCCTAGAAAATTACAGGCAGGAATTCCATCAATGTGTGTCTCTTAGGAGAAATCTCAGAGTTGTTCAAACTTTCGGACTGCTTCAGAGGACAGAAGACAATCCAGAGTTACAAAGGTGTCATCAGCATAGTTTGCTGGGAGTGGCATTAAGGATGTGTGTTGTCAGTGACACTGGGTAATGTAGCAACATATTTTATAACGATCATTTTTTCCATACTGGTTTATATTAATAATTATCATGCTGCATCTTCAATAATAACTCATTATATCTTTACTTTTAGGCTCCATTTATGCTTAAAATTCCCTTAGGATTCCAGGAATCCTCTGACTGGTTCACTGCTTGTTACAGGGGGTGGGTTTGACATTGCTGATAGGGTTGCCACCCACCTCGTATTGATAAGTAAAATGTTATGTCTGACTGAAAGTTGCACCACTGATGGTGTCTGTAATGCAAGTGCTTACATTTGGTATGTTCTACTGGGTGGCAATGCTACGAATAATGAAATAAATTCATAGTATTTCCTGTGCTAGTTGGCACATGTGTTTGGCAAAGATTCCAATACACAGCAGGAGTCTGTGGTATCATAGAATTCTTTAATTTGCCAGAGTACTGCCACATCACCTGTTTCCTTAGTTTATCCACAATATCTCCTTTTCACAAAAATGTTGTGCATGCTGTGCTTTTCTTCACCGACACCTAAGTTTCCTCTCAGGAAGCGTTTTTCTCTCCCATGACTCACATGTCTGAATTTTACAGTGGACCTTCGTTTTGGATTTCACTGGATCACCTTATTGGACAGGCTGCTTCACACTTACCTGCTCTCCCAGTGAGCTGCCCTGTTATTCTGACTGTATTTTACAGTGGACCTTCGTTTTGGATTTCGCTGGATCACCTTATTGGACAGGCTGCTTTGCACTTACCTGCTCTCCCAGTGAGCTGACCTGTTATTCTGACTGCTTTGTCTTTCATCTGCCAGCCCACCCTGTTATATTCTCTTATTTATCCAATGAATCCCCCGTTTATGTTTTTACGGATGACTCTGTGCTTGTGCTCCATTGCCGGTCCAGAAAGTAATGTGAGGAAGTGATGCCATTTAATTTTCATGCAAAACGGTCTTACATTATTGAGAAGGGTCTGACTGCAGGACATTCCACTGGAAATACTTCCACTATGATGCCAGAAATCACATGACTTCTACTTCTGGTCCAGACATGACATTGCTGATGAGAACTTAGTGGTTGTGTCAGACTTCAGGTCAGGTGAATTCAATGGAGGTACCGCCTCCATTCCTGAAGTTTGCATAGCGTCTTGTCTATGCCTGGTGTGGCAGTCTTGTAATTTCCAGTCCCACAGTGAAGATCCCCTTAGTTGAGCTCATCCACTGTTCTATAACTGGATCCTCTTGAAATTATATTGAACTTTTATTGAGCATTTGTTATACTGATATCAAGGAAAATTATATTGAGATAATTATCATTATTGTTTTATTGCCCAGCCCTAGTTGTCTGTAGGTACTACTGTGTGGCTGTTTATGTATACAGTATAAATATTATTGTTGTAGATTTGTTGGTATCATTATGCATTAACATCATTCCACGTGAACAATCCTTCTTCTTGGTCGTATGCTTATGTTATTGTGTGTTGATCTTGTGTGTATACATCGTCCTGCATTGACATCTACATGAATAATGCTTCCTCGTGACTGCTTATGTTATTGTGTGTTGATCTTGTGCATATGCATCATCTTATATTGATATCTATGTGAATAATACTTCCTCGTGACTGCTTATGTTATTGTGTGTTGCTCTTGTGTGTATACATCATCTTATACTGATATCTATGTGAATAATGCTTCTTCATGGCTATTTGTTTACATTATTGTGTGTTGATGTGAGATGTAGGTATCAACATGCATTGACATTCCTGTAATATTCCTTCATTGTGGCTGTATGCTTATATTACTGGTATTATGCACACATTATTGTGTCAGCATGGTGTGTACAGATATTTTTGCACTATCAGGGTTTTGTCTCTCTCACCTTTGCTCCTGGCTCTCCTGGAGCACCTCTACTCCCATCCGCCCCTGCACGGCCCTAAAAAACTCATAGGTTTAGTACAGTCTGCATGCCATTTACCAGAACACTCTCGCTTTCAGAAGAACCCTACAGAATGAATACTATTAGCATAGCCATTATATCCATCCATCCATCCATCCATTAACTTCCGCTTATCCGAGGTCGGGTCGTGGGGGCAGCAGTCTCAGCAGGGAAACCCAGACTTCCCTCTCCCTGGCCACTTCCTCCAGCTCCTCTGGGGGAATCCTGAGGCGTTCCCAGGCCAGCCGAGAGACATAGTCCCTCCAGCGTGTCCTGGGTCT
>JAODLC010000100.1:141245-159227 GCA_026781145.1 Hippopotamyrus pictus
CTTTGGGGTGTGGCTTCTTGGGAACCGGTACCACGCATGATGTTTTCCATAGTGTAGGTACCTTCCCCAGACGCAGATTCAAGTTGAAGGTATGTTGGAGTGGCTCCCCCAGTTCCACAGCACAGGGCTTCAGCAATCTTGCACAGATGACATCTGGCCCAGCAGCTTTCGGTTTCAGCCTCTTCAACTCTCTCATCACCTGGTCTACAGTAATAGTGGGGGGTGACGGGACACTTGCAGAGTCTGGTAGTAGTGATGGGGGGGAGTTTGCAGTGGAATGTCACCGGTTGGCAGAGGAGGTGTGGGTTTGATGGATGTTCCTCCAGCAGACCCATCAGCAGACACTGCCCCGCAGTTCACAGCAATGTCACAGGATGACAACGGAGGTGTGAGTTTGATGGCTGAGACGTCAGCAGACAATGCCCAGCAATCAGTGTCCAGTGGAATGTCCCAGGTTGTTGATGGAGGCGTTGGGCTGCTAGCTGTGCAGCCAGCAGACAATGGTGGGGGATGTGTTGGGGTGGTCGCTGCAGCAGTTACAGTGGCAAGGCCATTCGCAGTAGTAGCAGAGTCCTCAAAACGATTATAGAAATTATTTAGTTGATTTGCTCTAGCCACATCCCCCTCCGCCCTGGTGCTGTTTTTCCCACAACCTGTGATCTGCTTCATCCCCTTCCATACCTCCATCATGTTGTTTTCTTCCAGTTTCCTTTCAACCTTTCTTCTGTAAGACTCCTTTGCCTCTTTCAGACACTCTTTGAGCTCCTTCTGCTCTATGTAGCAGTGTTCATGGAGACAAGGAAGCCAACAAGAGAACACGCTTCCTACAAACACATGCATACATGACAGGAAAAGCAGTGAAAACAACTCCAGCGAAAAAAAGAGCCTCGGCTGTGGCAAACTACAGAACATGTGCCAAGCTGAGCATGGACTTCCATGAATCCAGTGATCTGAGCTGTTTCTCCAGTAAAGGGTGGGAGGGAGGGGTAGGGGCAGGAAACGTACTGCAGGCAGCACAGATCACAAGGCACAGGGCACAGGGCACAGGGCAGGGGAACAGCCAGGACAGGCTGGCCATCCATCACAGAGCACAGGGCAGGTAACACCCTAGACATGATTCCTATCTATCACAGCAAACATATATACAGATAGTCTTGGGCAAATTAGACATGCCAATTCAACTGACTGAATGACTTTATGGGAGGAAATCAAATTACTCCAAAGAGATACTCATGCAACACAAGCTCTTACCAAGGGACCAGGGCGACCCATCAGACCCAGTGGCCCTGGGGTTCCTCTCAGCGACAGCTGCAGAAACAGAAGCAAAGGCTGAGTGGAGTTAGAGAAAAGGTACAGTAAGAGACAATAAGAGCTCAGGTGAGAATGGGCCGACAGTAAGTCGGATCGTGGTTTTGTAAAGAAGAAGACGTGCAGGTGATGGTGACAGTATGGACGACAAATAGGTCAGTGATCAGCTCTGTTTTAAGAAAGGTTTAGATGTTTCAAATCTTACACCTTGTGTAAGGTGCTTAATTTGCTTTCTTAAATATATACATAATACTGTAAGTTTCTGGGTTTCAATTCTGCTCTGATGGTTAGGGGTTAGGGTTAAGGGTTACACCGAGCTCCCCTTTGTCTGCTGCAGGTTAGGGGTTAGGGTTAAGGGTCACACAGAGCTCACCTTGGTCTGCTGCAGGTTAGGGTTAGGGGTTAGGGTTAAGGGTCACACAGAGCTCACCTTGGTCTCCTGCAGGATGGCTTGGGCTTGAGCCTCCTGGGCAGAAACAAGAGGTCCATGGTGTGCATTGCTTCCATATTGGAACTAGAGAAAAGAGGCACAGTCAGTGGAAATGCTCGGAAGGGGACCGGGTCTTATAGAGAGATAAGCTGCCCGTCTCGGAGGACCTCTAAGGAAAGCACATCAGCAGGCTGATATTTTAATAAATTTTTAGATATAGATTTATATCTATTACTGGAGGACAAACTGAACTGTCACTCCTGATGGCTCTTGGGAAAGCACTTTTACATATAACCTAAGTGAATGGGAAGCTCAACACCTCTTCATTCACATAATTTGCCCATTCACACATTCATTCAGCTATATATTCTTATGTTTGGTTGGATGTTACAGCTCTGATCTCAATCATAGATACTGAGATAAATTCCAGCATATCAGTCTTAAACATAGAGAATTAAAACTGCAGGCAGATGGGCTTAATTCCAACCCAAAGAGCTGCAGCACTGAACACTTAATTTCCAAAATTATCCTTAGTATTTGCAGCCCCAAAAAGAACAAAAAGGTAGGTTCCATACTGGTAACATCAGCAAGGTTCCTGGAGGACCTGGAATCCCATCAGCCCCAGCAAGACCTGGCCTCCCTGGTGGACCCTGAGAAAAAGCAGCCAGAGAAATAAAAGACAATGTGTGTGTTCTGGAATGTCGTCCCCGCAGGCAGCAGATTTAAATCATATTAATGGAAGGCTGATGTCATTCAATGCCTGTCAGACACTGCAGGAAAGCTGTGTTTACAGAGCGTGCTTGGAAAAATACTACAAACAGATCACTGTGTGCGAACTGGGGGTGCATGCAGCTGAGAAAGGGGGACACCTCCATATTTAAAATGTGCAGCGTTTTTTTTTATATTTAGACATATGTCAAGATTGCTTTGATTCACTCATGTACCAGAAAAGCAGGGCCTTTCCTTGGTGTTTCTACTAATACCAACTTACTAAAATGCAAGTGGCCAGCAACCCTCCTTCAGTCCAATATCATTCCTGCAGTGCAAATATTTATAAGAATTCACATTGAATTGTATACCAATTAATTGTTAAACACTCACATTTAACCAAACTTTACTGTGTCTAAAGGTGAAGTAGTGTTTATATCAGTTTCCTGTACGAATTATTTGTTTATAAATGGTCATAAACGTTATCTGACAAGATTTTCCTGATAGCTTGTTGTACAAAGCACTGGTCACCGAAAGGAGGAGAGATGATAAGGAATGCAGATGGTCCTAAGCAGGATCAATTTTTACCAGCAGTTGCTATGAAATACTCTTTTCACTGTTATTATAAGCAAGTATAAAGCCAAATCAAGCATGATTTGTTTTTTTGTCTGTTACAGTCGGCTGGGTTTGAGCTATTGATCTTCCAATCACAGGCACAGAAACTTAGCCCGCTGACTAAACACTGCTCCCACAGAAAGGGAAGCCTGGATATTGGTGCTGGTGTGGCCAGCAGGTTAGCCCATCCTGTGTTCTGTGTGGATCTCAATGCCCCAGTGCAGTGGTGGGGACACTGCACTGTAAAAAAAATGGTGTGGTGACATCTTTTGGATGAGATGTAAAACCGAGGTCCTGACTTTCTGAGGTCATATAAGATTCCTGTTAAGGACTCGGATGAGGCATGGTGCAGGCACAAAAGGTGGACGACCCACTTGCAGCTCAAAGGGACAAACGGGGTTTATTAACTGAACTAGAAAACACTAACAAAAACAAAGGACCACAAGGGGTCAGAAACAGAAGTGGATAAACAAAGAAAACATTTACAGTACAAAAGGGTCAAGACAGGCAGGCTACAAAAAGAATGTTCAAAACTTCACTGACAATACAACTATCACAAACAATAAACCACTAGTAGTGAAACTAATTAACTCAGGGAACTGAACAGGGAAACAGAAACTAACACTGGGGAATTATACAGATAGGTAGAAACACAAGCATGAGTACAAAGAATTTAACCAAAACCAAATACAAATCAGAAGACTGGGGAACTAGAAAAACTCATACAATGAAACACTAGGGAACAAAATCTACAAAAACAGAGGAGGCTGGATTCAAACATAAGACAGAGGGGATCACAGGCAGCCACATGTTCAATGCATTGAGCCATGCAGCTGACAGGGAGCAAGAGAACACACAAAAACTGACAACACAAGGGACAGGATGACCAGCAACGCCTGCTGGCCAAACGTGGAAGGGACACAGAGTGGAACAGCTGACCCTGACAATTCCTGGGCATTTTTTGAAAGAATAGGGGTGGCATCCCGATGTCCTGGCTAAAATTTCCCACTGTGGTCCTATCAAATCTTGCATCCTAATCATCCCCTGTATCTAACTGATGAATTCTCTCCTGCCCCTCGACTACCTTAGATACTGTGTGCTGAGTATATTGGCACTGAATGGCTGCCATTGCATCATCTAGATGGCATGCATACATAGTGGTGGTGGTCGAACTGGCTCCCCACTGGTTCAGTAAATGCGCTATATAAATGTAATGTTCATTCATTCATTCATTCATGGAATGACAGCCACCCACTCAGCCGATTAGTTTTCATTAGTGGATTTTTTTTTGTTTATATATTTTTGTTCTGCTACCCAATGCTTCTAATTTGATGAAATTTATTTTTCTTAAAAATATTTCATTAAAGGTCAGGTTCAACCAACAATATACAGTATATGCAAAGCTATATGTGTAGGTGTGGTGTCCAAGGATTGTTCACTGTAAACACAAACACTTGGATTTATGTTGTTCACCTGAACAAAGACATGTCTCAGCAACTCTTAAACTCTTTGTCATTAGTCTTTCAAGAGGTTGTAGGTGGCACCTCATACTACAATACCATAACCATAGCACCATCTTGTTTTGTTTCTGACTTTATTGATTGTAGAGCATTTTTTCCTCTTCACTTCATAACAAAGCATTTCTATACATTGTTTTAGGCAGAGTGCCTGTTCATTCCATTCTGGAAGATTTTATACTGCTAATAACCATGTTTTTGGACTGTTTTTATCATCCTGCCATAACCTGAGGAACACAGAATTATCAATGAAAAATAAATATTGTTTTATTATATTAATAGTGCATTCTTTTGTTTATGTTTTTCAAGTACACATTCCTTGCTCAAATGGGCGCCTAACCAATCCCAAATGCCAAAGAGGTTACGACCAACAAAAAAAACAAGAAGGAAACTCACAAGATCGCCAGCATCTCCTGGAGGTCCCACTGACCCCGTCGGCCCCGGAGGGCCCGGTGGACCCTGGAGAGACGTTAATTAAAAATGCCCATGGCCTTACTCAGTGACAAAGCACCTGAAGCAGTCATGCACACATAGAACTACAAACACATAGACAGAGTCAGAAACAAGAGATGGCATCAATTAAAAGAGCATGCTGATGGCCTACCTCAGGTCCCGGTGGACCATAGGGTCCTTCTATTCGAGTGCCCTATAGAAAGAAATCAGGGACACTGACAATAGACTGGAGATTGATCAAGCACAAAATGAATACTCCACCCTACCATGTGCTCATGTCAACTTACTGGCTCAATGACACCAGGCTCTCCCTTCTCACCCTTTTCAGCTTTGTAACTCCTGCCCTGCAAGACGGTTATACAAAACAAGGCAGTCAAAGACAGAGAGAGAAGCATAATGCAAACATATATTCAAGGAGCTTCCTTCATTTTGAGGAATGTGTTTGGTGTGTTTGGTAATAAGATCAGTTTGAGTGTTAAATGTTGAATGTTATACAGGGTGTTTGATGGCTGCGAGTACACAGCATGTTTGCTTTTTAGACAGTTATTGTGGATGATGTCTGAGTGTTTGTAGGCTGTGTAGAATGTTTTTAAGGTATCATAGGTTTATCTATGTGAGGGGAGTGTACAGTGATAGAAGAGTGTTTGTAGGCTGTGTGATGCTAATTTAAAGAAAATGAAGTGATGAGACTAAGCCATGTTTCTGAGATGTACCTCCCATGTCTCTTCTCTCTCTCTCTCTGCTAATCCATAGCGATCTTCATATTCTTCATATTCTTCATATTCCCTGGCATGGTACTCATCTCCATCTGTGTTGTTTTCATAGTCCACATATTCCATGACCTGTATCACAAGGATGAGCACAAGCGTATTGTTGACTAGCCAGCTCTGTGGCCATTTAGCAGGCTATCCATCATCAGATGTGAATGCTAGTTGTGCTATAAATCAGAGCATCTTACTCACTTCGTACTCTGTGACATTGGGTCCCATGGTCACAGTGGACACGGAGAGGTCATCATACAGGTCACTGTAGAACTCCTCACCAAATTCTTCCACTTCTGGCTCCTTGGGATGCTTCTCCATGTGCACCTTAAATGCCATATGAGAGAACAGGAAATGAGACAAAGCTCATGTAAAACACAGCTCCAGGTGAGACCCTCATGCAATTCCCTAAACCAGTGTCTCATCAGGGACCCACAGATGGTCCACATTTTTGCTCCTCGTCAGCTACCTGCCAGATGGTCCACATTTTTGCTGCCTAGGGGTTCCTGATGACCAGCCTGAGAAACATTGCCCTAAACCACTGCATAAGTGGAAATGTAAAACACCATATGTTTTGGCATTTTTGTGTTTATTATTATAATTTAGCCAGGCCCAGCTGTGGGGTTGCTCAGGTGTAGTATGCATGTTGTTCTTCTACTTGTGTGGGATTGCTCTAACGCACAGTCAATTGAGGTGGCAGCTCTAAACAGCTCTGCGATGGACTGGAACCCTGCCCAAATCGATGGATGGCAGGTTGGAGGGTTATGTAAATTACTTTTCAAAATGCAAAAGTCATGAAAAAGTGTTTTTAGAAAATGATCTTTGGATTTGTCATTCCATCTTTTTCACATCAGCAGTACTCACATGTTGCTCCTCAGGGTTCAGGGCCTGGCTTCTGTATGGCAGCGGGGAGTCACAGTCAGGGATGTAGTGTAGGCAGTAGTCAGCAGCCACCAGCGGGTCTTCAACTATCAACAACTGCTGGATAACTCCCTAAGAGACACAAGCACACTGAGAAAGGCAACACACATGCTGGACATCTGACATCTGAGTTACAGGAACATGCACAAAATAGGCAGATAGATACAGGTACATGCACAAACAGAGAGAGATACTGGTACATGCAGAAACAGATAACTGGAGAGATACAGGTACATGCACAAACAGACAGCTGGAGAGATACAGGTACATGCACAAACACAGCTGGAGAGATACTGGTACATGCACAAACAGACAGCTGGAGAGATACAGGTACATGCACAAACAGACAGCTGGAGAGATACAGGTACATGCACAAAACATATACATGGAGAGATACAGGAACTTGAACAAAAAGAGAGAGATACAGGAGCAAACAAATAACATACAGAAAGAAAGATACAGGTACATGCACAAAACGGACAAAGATAGAGAGATACGGGTTCGTGCCCGACTAAACAGTGAGAGAGCTACAGGTACGTGGACAGACAGATGGAGAGATACAGACACATGCACAAATAGACAGATGAAGAGATACAGGTACATGCACAAAACAGACAGAAAGAAGCAAGCAAACATACTCAAAGAAAGAAACATACAGCATATTTTACTTAGCAGATGCTTTTGACAAAGTAACAGACAAGTGATAGTAAGAGAACAGGATCAACTAGTCCCTGGAGCAGCTGGGGTTAAGGGTCTGGCTCAAGCACTTAATGGTTACATCACTCTGCTGACCACAGGGTAACCATCCAGTTACACGACACAGAGACTCATCATACTCTGAATGGTGGCCAAACATAAATGTGATCACCACTATTATGTAAGATCATCATACAGTACATACGTATATGAATCATATGGGGCCATAATCATACATACTAAGTAATACCCATATAAGAACCATGTTTTTTTCTGTAGGGTTTTTTTTTTTTTTTTTTACAAAGGATCCTCTAATATCCAAAAATATGAAAGGTACCTTTCGGAATGTTACTGTACCTTGAAACTTAACTTTGGCTTTGGAAAGGACACATTATTTATGCCAGACACTCAAGTCACTGTAGCCAGCTATACTCTGTGCACATGCAGAACCACTTTCAAATGGATGTACAAACATACATCATTAGGTCCTTCTAAAATCACTGTAGCCAGCTGTACTCTGTGCACATTCAGAACCACTCTCAGATGGATGTACAAACGGACATCATTAGGTCCTTCTAAAGTAATTGTAGCCAGCTGTAATCTGCTCGGGGTTACATTGGATCAGTCTCTTAGCCTTGACTCCCATGTAAGTTGGGTTAGCCATTCATGTTTCTTTTACCTACGAAACCTGTGTAAATTAAGGTCTGTCGTAACAAAACCAGAATTGGTGATGCTGGTCCATTTGTTTATTTCATCATGACTTGACTACTGTAATGCCATATATACAACCCTGAGCAAGTCCTCCCTCTCATGCCTTCAGTTGGTTCAAAGTGCAGCTAATAGGCTTTTATCCCGTTGTAACAGAAAAGACCACATCACTCCTATCCTGTACTCACTGCATTGGCTTCCGGTACAGTTTAGAGTTCATCTTAAGGTCCTGGCGCTCACTTATAGAGCCTGTCGGGTGGATGATCACAGAATCATTTACATGGTGAAGTGAAACCCCTTTGTAACAGCCAACCAAGTGAACAACACTCTCTAGGAGGTAGGCGTATCAATATCCAAGTCTACCATAAGGAGTAGACTGCATGAAAGCAAATACAGAGGGTTCACTGCAAGATGCAAGCCACTCATAAGCCTTAAGAATAGAAAGGCAAGATTGGACTTTGCAAAAAAACATCTAAAAAAGCAGCACAGTTCTGGAACAGCATGTGACACAGGATGGAATCAGCCGAATGAATGCTGAGGTGTTCAGAGACATCATGTCTGCTCAAATCCAGCCAATTGCAGCCAAATTTATTGGGCAGCATTTTATAATACAGATGGCCAATGACCTAAAACGCACTGCAAAAGCAACCCAGGACTTTATTAAAGCAAAGAAGTGGAATATTCTCGAATGGCCAAGTCAGTCACCTGACCTCAACCCCATTGAGCATGCATTTCACTTTCTAAAGACTAAACTACAGACAGAAAGACCCTCAAACAAACAGCAACTGAAAGCTGCTGCGGTAAAGGCCTGACAGAGCATTAAAAAGGAGGAAACCCAGCGTCTGGTCATGTCCATGAGTTCAAGACTTCAGGCAGTCATTGCCTGCAAAGGGTTTTTAACGAAGTATTGGAATTGAACATTTTATTTGCAGTTATATTAATTTGTCCAATTACTTAAGAGCCCCTGAAAGGATGGGATTGTGTAGAAAAATTACTTTAGTTCCCCACATTTTTATGCACATTACCACATTACCAGCCCCCCTAAAAGCTCACAGTCCAAAATCTGTTAGTACCCATTGTAAGAGTCTCTTAGTGCAAGGGTCTCACCTCGAACACCTCCTCATCCAGCAGACGTGTTCCAAACACTGTGACCCCATTAGTGCTGACAACAGGGGTGTCTCCGCGTGAGAGATCGAGGGTCTGCACCTTCTCACAGTCGAGATAGAGAGTGACAGCCTTGTCCTGAATACTGTAGGCTATCCTATGCCACCTGGGGAGGCAATTTCAGGTGACACACTGCATTGAGGGCAATCGAGCACATGACACAATATGCACGATGTGACCTGTAATGAAGAGCTGGATCACCAAGGGTAAGGCTGAGTTTCAGGTATGTTGTTTGTGGTTAAAACAAGTTATTAACAATATTAGTAGTACGCCTATAAATGTGGAGTGCATTGCTAAGTCTGTTTCTTCCATGAAAAAACCTGTCATGGGCTTTCATATTTATGAAGCACATCAGTGAGTTTGTGTTTGTCTCCTTAAAGGGTTAGGATTAGGGTGAGGGAACCCACTTTCCATCAGCTAGGTTGATCTTCTTGAATGTAGGGTAGCGTTCTGGGGGGGGCAGCCCCAGCTGGTCCTCATACAGCAGCACTGGCGAGCGGCCCACCTCCAGCCCAAGCTGCTGCACACCCTGCTCATCATACACAGATAGCAGAAAGAACTGCGAGCCCTTCTTTGCTCGCACTGTTGCCATCAGGGAGAAGTCTTCAGGGAAGCTGGAGTCTGGAAAGGGCACAGGGAAGGAGAAGTATGTGAAAGGCCTGGTTGGAAAAGCAGATCTGAGTAGGACAATTCCACAAGGGAATGGTGTGGGAAAGGCCTTGCTGAAAAAGCAGCTCTGAGGAGTTTGATTCTAGAAAGGAGAGCTTTGTGAAAGCAGCTCTGAGGAGCACAATTCTGGAAGGGAGACCTGTGGGAAAGGCCTGGCTGGAAAAGAAGCTCTGAGGAGCATGATACAGGAAGGGAGAGCTTTAGGAAAGACCAGGCTGGAAAAGAAGCTCTGAGGAGCATAATACAGGAAGGGAGGGCTGTGGGAAAGGCCTGGCTGGAAAAGAAGCTCTGAGGAGCATGATTCCAGAAGGGAGAGCTTTAGGAAAGACCAGGATGGAAAACAAGCTCTGAGGAGCACAATTCTGGAGGGGAGACCTGTGGGAAAGGCCTAGCTGGAAAAGAAGCTCAGAGGAGCATGATTCAGGAAGGGAGACCTGTGGGAAAGGCCTAGCTGGAAAAGAAGCTCAGAGGAGCATGATTCAGGAAGGGAGAGCTGTGGGAATGGTCTTGCTGGAAAAGAAGCTCTGAGGAGCATGATTCAGGAAGGGAGACCTGTGGGAAAGGCCTTGCTGGAAAAGAAGCTCAGAGGAGCATGATTCAGGAAGGGAGAGCTGTGGGAAAGGTCTGGCTGGAAAAGAAGCTCTGAGGAGCATGATTATAGCATAGCACAGGTTACCTTGGAAGAACAGGACAGTGTACAAATGTGGTAAAAACTCCTGAATAAAACCTCCCTTGCTAAATAATGGTCAAATAAGGTTAAGGTTAAGCTTACTTTATTGTCATCAACGGCTTTATACAAGTACAAATAAGCCTTCTTTAATCACAAACATGTGAAAGAAGCAGGCAAAAATAGTAAAAAAAAAAAAAAAACCTTTACTTTGTTTCACCTAAATCCAGGAGGGCTGGACCTTTCCAAGATAAAGTCTGGGCACCTCCAGAATCAAATGATGAGGCTAATTATGGTTTGAACTGACACCAGTCACCCTCGTATGGCCTACCCTTTGACCCCTACCACTGTGACCTCTGAGCATTAACTAAAGGACTAGCTGTCTCCTTTTTCCCTTTTTTAGTTTTTTTTAGTTAACGATTAAATAACACTTAATTAATTGCTTAATTAATGCATTAAGTAAGAGTGTACTACATTATGTCTGCTTAAGTAGTGCTACCGCATTTTGAAACTGGAAACTAAACCGACCCAACAGTTATGTGATCACAAACTATGGAAAGATTTACACTCCAGAACCTTTCAAATACACATCGCACATCGAACATCAACAAGGAGCCTTTGTTTACTAACTGATTTGTAAATGAATATCTTAGGAAATGTGTTGCTGAGAACAGGTTGATGAGAGTGGTTAACAAAACAAATTGAGGTTAATGAAATTATCTGAATGTTTTTTATTTGACAAATGAATCTGGTTCTTGGTGGCTTCCCATCCAGACAAGAGAAGAAGAACAAGGCTCTTCAGAAAATACAGACACATACCGGGAAAGAGCTGTTTTGTTGGAGCACTTAGCTGGATCTTTTTGTCTATCCTGAAGGCAAAGTCTGTTTCTCCCTTATTCTCCCGATCAGTGCAGATTCCAGCTTCAATGGAAACTCCTTCCATGTCTTCTGACAGCTCCAGTATCCGCAACAGATCAATGGGACTGGCTGTTATGAGAGATGGTGAGGAGAATGGGATAGGTCTTCCATAGCAGAGTCAACAGAAATCTATGTGAAGTTATGCTTAGAAAACATGAATGATTCCTGTATATGTTAATATGTACACACTTGACTGAGCTATATGTTCACTTCTGTAGTGAAAATATATACATCAAGTAGTACTTAGGATTGCAATTGATGATGCATTCATATTTATGCTTGCACAATAATATACCCTATTAATTATAGTGGGTTATGTTTGGATGTGGGGGGCGGAGGGGCATGGATTTAGGAGGGGCCCTGACAGATTCAGGGGGCCCAGTACTTTACAGGGGCCCTTGAATACATAAAATATATAATGTAGGGGGGGCTGGGGGCCCAGAATGTCTAGCTCCTCCCCTAGTTAAGTTCATCGGTAAGTCATGCCCTAATATTATTACTAACTTTAAATTACAGATTATATCACATTCATAAAACGCAAAAACATCATGTCATACATGCCTATCAACATAAATCAAAGCTGATTAAGCAGCTACATGTAAAAATGCAGAATTGAAAAGCAAGCACAATGAAGAATAACAATAGATACTGAAAGGCTCTAGACAAAGCAACACTGTAAAAGCAGCATGCCGACAAATAGGGAGAACTGATTTATGAGCAACATTATAAAACAAACCACAACCCTGTACAAGATCAGCAATATGAAAGATGGATGGATCACAGCAAAAACATATACAATAGGAGTAATGTCGCTCCACAAATTCTGTCATGGTCATAAAACTCCAGTAATCACCTACAACAATGTGCTCATATCCCTTTCGTACCGATATAATTATGTCTGTATATGTTTAGATGAAAATATTTCATACTGCAAATAAAACAATTCAAATAGCTGAAACTGTGAAAAATATACTACTTATAAGTACTAACGTAACCATAATAGGCACTCACACACACGTAGGTAAATAGTTTTGGCTCAGACTGTAATCCAGGTGGAAACTTTAATGTGACTGAAATACTGATATTTCACATGGAGATCCAATGCCCCTTACAACACAGGGAAAGCTGCATGATTGTTTGATTATTACTCTCTCAGTTAATATATATAAAAATGCATTTACAGTGAAGAACTTGCTAACTTCTGTCTTTGTGAATGGGACGGTTCATGCATTCTTATTTTATGCAGAAAAGTATTTTTACAATCCAAGCACTATATTGATTATATAGTGGTTTTACATTTGGTTTTGAGATATTTGTTTTTTTTATTTATTAAAAGGATGAAACACACAAATCCTTAGCTGTATATCACCAAAACCTGTCAAGTATGTATGCAACTGCATTGATTCACCAGCTGATGATTTTGCTGATGATGATGTTATTCAGTAAGATTATTTGGGAGTTTACATTATAAGTGTCAGAGTACGTAATTTCATACTCATACTGTATAAATACAACTATTTACTAGTAAAATAGTTCCAAGATACGCACATTTTCAGTAAATAGTTTTCGGAAAGACAAGATACATGTCTTCAGCCTCACTAATAACCTAAATGATAAGAGATGCAACACTGGCCAGATGCCTTTGCTATGTATCCTACATAAGCTGAACTTCAGCCTCCAACCTGTCTAGACTTGTTTTTAGGTAATTTCCCTGCTGCACAGCAAATAATGTTCAGTGCTTAAAGAATTCTGGTAACTACTGCGCTATCAGTGTTATTGATTAATCTGTTACAGAAATAAAATCTGTGATGTGAACCCCTTTGCTTTTTAATGGTGAAAGAATATATAAGAATATCCTGGAATCAACTCCTAAATCTCGGAGGTTAATGTACAACTTTGCTGAAAGTGGTTTCTTTATTGACTTTCAACCACCCACCCCCCCCATTTAAAATGTTTAGCGAGGTCATTATCCTTAGTTATTTTCACTTATTAATGTGTATAATCCAGAGGCTACACATAAATAAATTGATGCAGTATGTATAAATTCTCAAATAAGTATTTGCAGAAAATCTTTGAGTACCTGCACTGTAAAGGTATTCAGCAAATGCCAATTAAACTTTTTCTCATATATTTGCACAGATCCTCAATAGGTTATTGTTTTTCTGTATAACTTTCATGTCATACATGTTTTGCTTGATTTGTGTTTTGAGTTGGGCCCCCTTCACAACCTCCGACCAAACAGCAGATTCAGATCCACCAGCAGCTGTCTTTACATGGTAACCTAACATAGGGCTCACACCTATCTTTTGATCACACAGTATATAAACTGTTTTACATCTCATTTCCAGCGGGCTGCCTAGTGAGTTGGAGCTAAAATGGTCATTCTTCTATGCATATAGTAGCAGGTATAGATCTGCAGTATGTGTTGGGTTATTTGCAGGTTTTTTTTTCCTCACTGACTTTTAAAACTTTATAACCCTAAATGCTGGTTTAAGTGTACATAAGCTACGCCATTATGAACTATAATCAGTATAATCTATTTGCAGTCTGTACAATGTTACTTTTGGTGTTTTATGTTCCGTCCATACTTGCCCACAGCCTTCTTCCTACTGTTCTGCTGATAAACTCCACAGCTGAGCCCAATGGACCTTAAGCCCTATGCGCTACAGGCCTGATGGTTGGTTTTTGCACTGTAGTGAATTTTTTTAATTCCCTTTTTAAATGATTAATACTATATGGTTACTCTGTACAAGCAGTTATACATTTAACAGCAGTGCAGCTTTGCCTCTAACGTTCTCTTTTATATGAGAATGAACATATACACATATAAACATTCTGACACTGTAGCAGGACCCCAGAGGAAAAAGAGGAGAGAGAATAAGAGATGGGGGAGGGTGAGTGGGAGGAGACAGCAAGAATGTGTGTTGTATAATGAACAAGCATGTCCCCACTGGTACCGCTGCTGCCATGTAACAGGTCCACCAGCTTGCACAAGCTTCATTCATGCATGCATGTATTTGTATGTAGTCACTAGACATCCCACCTTCAGAACTTTGTTTTCAGGAGGCGAATGGTGGACAACTAAGCTTGGTCAGTGTCACTGTAACACCGTATACTGCAGCAGATTTATGTTATTTTGAGTTAAGAGCAGCAAAATACCCTAAATCCCCCATCCCACCCCCAGCAAATTTTATTGGGAAATAACCTTTTGAAATATTGCCAAAGTAAAGTATACCACAGTATAATGTCTGGACAGTGTGGTGGTATTAAAAATGAGACACTGCTCAAGCCCGTGTCTTACTACCCAACTCCAGGGGGATTTGTTTCCTGAATTGAGGACCTGTCCTACCACTTTAAACCCTGTGCTAATCATTGTCAGGCTTCTAGCTGCTTAATTACCTATTTTACTACTTAATTTTTGTCTTATCGTTCAGTAACAGTCACACATTGTAAGGACTGATATGTGTTACTATTCAAGATCTAAATCACTCAAAAAAAATCAATAATTTAAAAAATGCCGGACAATTTCTCCACAGTAAACAATTGGTTTCCCATTGCCCCATTATCTTTGTCTAATCATGACACCACAATTCAGCTGAAATTTTTTCACCACTCAGTTTTATTACTATTCAGGCTGAACATTTAAGTAAAACTTAAATACTAAACATACAGAGCATTGTCGTATTTATACAAAAAATGCTTGCACTGAAAGCACGAGAATTCTTCACCAAGAAGCTGTGTTTCTTGTCCACCACCCTAAAATAACAAACTCCAAGGCCTCAGATCCATTGCAAGTGCATCCTGGGAGACCAGTCATCTGACAGTAACTGCTGGGAAGCAGATGTTCCTCTCACAGTGAGAGGATCACATACTCCAAATTACGCATTAATTATTCTACATAAATAATGGATATTGTATATTGTTAACAGGAATACAGAGATAAATTTAGATACACTAAAGGAAAACATGAGGTTTTAGTGAAAAATTGTCCCTCCTTCCCTCTACCAACTAAATTAATCTTCAGCTCAGAAGACTCAGCCATGATATTACAAGCTCCCTATCCCTAACGCTCTTCCTGTGATCTTCAGCTCAGAAGACACAGCTGTGATATTATGAGCTCCCTATCTCTAACTCTCTTCCTGTGATCTTCAGCTCAGGAGACACAGCCATGATGTTACGAGTTCCCTATCCCTAACTCTCTTCCTGTGATCTTCAGCTCAGGAGACACAGCTGTGATATAATGAGCTCCCTATCCCTAATTCTCTTCCTGTGATCTTCAGCTCAGGAGACACAGCTGTGATATTATGAGCTCCCTATCCCTAACTCTCTTCCTGTGATCTTCAGCTCAGGAGACACAGCCATGATGTTACGAGCTCCCTATCCCTAACTCTCTTCCTGTGATCTTCAGCTCAGGAGACACAGCTGTGATATTACGAGCTCCCTATCCCTAACTCTCTTCCTGTGATCTTGAGCTCAGGAGACACAGCCGTGATGTTACAAGCTCCCTATCCCTAACTCTCTTCCTGTGATCTTCAGCTTAGGAGACTTCAGCTTGTGCTCTACAACTCAGAAGACACAGGTATGATGTTACGAGCTCCCTATTCCTAACCCTCTACCCGTGACTTTCTGCTCAGAAGACAACCATGATGTTACGAGGTTCCTACCCCTAACTCTAACTCTCATCCTATGATCTTCAGCTCATAAGACACAGCCATGTTGTTATGAGCACCCCACCCCAAAGCTCTCCACCTTGCTCTCTTCCCTTGCTCCTCAGCGGCTGGCCAATCCCTACCCCACTAGGCCTTTGACCAGGATGGTGGGGAGGAGGGATAGTCACTCTGGGAAGATGCGGTCCTTGGCAATTGATCATATTGTCCTTGCCAGAACTTGCAACTGAACCTAACATTAAGTTTTACATAGGCCTAATTTTCATGAAAACTACCTTGATAACTTTAACTTTAAAATACTGCTACAATACTCTTAAAAACCTATGCATACAGCTTCAATGAGATCACAGGTGCACTATACCAAAATACAGGCTAATACATGTTTGGGGGAAATAATACAGATGAATGAAATGAAGTAATGCAATAGCACTGGGAAAATTCTTACAGGAATGTGGGCAAAAAGCAACGTAGAATGAAGAACACTCTAAATCAAGAGAAATATGTGACCTCAGCTAATTATGGCTAAATGTTACTTGCATGTCAGGTAATTAATTTAGCTCGTTTGACCTGGTGCCCTGAGGCCACAGAAAATCCAAGGCAGTTCCTGGATCAAGGACAAGTACAAACCAGCAAGAGAAACCAGCGGAATCCCCTGCTGAGAAAAGTGCGCGACAGATGGATAACGCTGCTTTATAACTAAATAGAAAATAAAAGCCAACCGATAGAGACGCGCGTTGTACGGCTGGTTAAAACAAACACTGCACTTATGTATTTATCAATGATATACGCAAACTTGTAAAAAAAGGGGGTGTTGAAATTTGTAATTAATAAAGATTTTACAAAAACAGTTTACCATAGTAATCGAAATTATATACATGATAATTATACCGTTACTGTACCTGCTTGTGTCGTTGACAGGAGAGTAATGAGGAAAAGAAATGTAGATCTTCGGAGCGCAAAGATCTGCCAGTCCATCTCTCTAAAGTGCTCTGAATCCTTGCTTCTTTATAGTAATATTGACAAGTTATTGGTTATGTGAGCAATTCATGTATCTGCCAGCGCTGGGGAAGATATTAACCAGATCCGTCTGCATAAACACCCTACGGTGTCCACTCAGTTTTCTGTCAGCGCTACCGTTTGTCGCATTAGGTTATATATATATATATATTTTTTTTTTTTCATGATGCGATCCTATACCCCCTCTCTCTATTCTTCTTTCTAACTTTTCCCTCCCTCTCACCCTCTCCCATACTCGTTTCCCCCCTCCTTCAAGGGAAAATACATGCGTATTGTCTCTGGCACCAGACGTTTTACACGTTTTAGACGTTTATTTTCCCATTCTTCTCCATATTTGCAACAGTAAACATATATTATTTTTCACATTAAAAAATCGGTAATACAATTAATTTTAATCACTGTTTTTTTCATCTCGCCATGTTAAATTCATGGCCAGTGAATAATTTCAATATAATTTTCAATTTACTCAACAAGCAATAAGCAAGAACACTTTAAAAAAACATATGTCCACAGAAACAACCAGGACCAGACGCAAAAAGAGATACAGCTGGAGAAGAGTAACAAGTCACGGGAACATTAAACGATATAGGGATATGAATAAAAACTGAAGAGACACATAGGAATAAAGAACATAAGAACATAAGAAATTTACAAACGAGAGGAGGCCATTCGGCCCATCAGGCTCTTTTGGGGAGAACTTAACTAATAGCTCAGAGTTGTTAAAATCTTATCTAGCCCTGATTTAAAGGAACCCAGGGATTTA
>JAODLC010000100.1:221154-240408 GCA_026781145.1 Hippopotamyrus pictus
AGGGACTATGTCTCTCGGCTGGCCTGGGAACGCCTCGGGATTCCCCCAGAGGAGCTGGATGAAGTGGCTGGGGAGAGAGAAGTCTGGGTTTCCCTGCTGAGACTGCTGCCCCCGCGACCCGACCTCGGATAAGCGGGAGATAATGGATGGATAGATGGAGATACAGAGAATTGACCTGTCTAGCTATAGAAAATGAAAATTACATTGCCAATATTCCATTACATTGTAAGAACTTGAGTGATGGGTATGACAGTAAATTATTATTATTCTAGCATCTTTTCTGCTATGGATATGGGATTTACCTCCAGTTATAGTAAGGGTTTGGCTCAGATACTCTGTCCAACAACTTATCCTGGACAGGTTTGGGGGTGTCCTGCAACCTATCCCAGACAGCAGAGAGTGCATGGCAGGGGTACATCCTGCACGGAATGTGAGTGAGCATTAGGCAGCAAAAATTATTACATTTTCATTTACAAATGTATAAAAAGCACAAAGACATACATGCCACTAGCAGAATGTGTTCAGTTCTTTGAACCAAGTTCGTGCTGTTCGCAGCACACAGTGGAGACATGACAGGGCAAGAAAGCTGAAGCTGGTAAAATCATTTGAATTTTGTTATTCCTGGGGGTTCTCATTTTAACCCAAATAACTCAACTATTAACCCAAATAACTCGTGGGAATGTTTTCGTAACATTTAGGTAACACAGCTGTAAGAAACAGAAGGAACTAAAGGCTTTCGGAGTATTCCTGCAGAGGCAGGCAAAGAGCAAACAATGTCAAGTCTGGTTCCTGATGTTGAAATGAAACCTGCTTTATTTGAGACTACAGCACTAAGAAGACCTCGTGGCCAGATTTTTGCTGTCAGTGGAACTGAATTTGTCCTTACACACATAGTCCATGCTAACTTTCTTATTCACCAGTCAGTTTCATACATAATTTAAAATCAAGACAATGAGTATTTAAATTAACTACATATATATGTATATACATTGTATACACCACCATCACCATCTTTGGAAAAAAATATTTACAGAAGACTACTGTACACACACACACACACACACACACCCTTTACATTTTAAGGTTCAGTTACAGACAGTTTGGAATTCTGTTTCAATAGTATGTTTAATCATAAGATCAGTTCAAATTCAAAACTGAACATAAAAGTCATATAAAATGCCTTAGGCTGAATCAAGGCTAGTGAGAAGTAAGCGAAGAGCTGCCTCACGTCCAGCCTGGAGAAGACACCCTGAAAGGGACAACAGCAATGTTTGAGTATTTGCATCCAGACCAGCAGTTTTTGGGGAATAATCCAAGTTACTTACACTCTCCTGATTACCAAAGCCTGTCTCTCCCACAAAGTTTTGACCCATTTAAAAAAATCACCAATACGCAGACAGGAGAGAGCAAAGGTCAGTCCAGCAGAGGTTTATTTGGGTGTTCCTGGCTTCTTGGGCGTGCTGGGCCTTTTACTCTGCCACAGGTGTGCTGGGATGGTGAAAGCATCCACACTCATAGACAGAGTTTTAGATGGGATGGTGGTAAACTGCTTGCGATCTGAGTTGTACTTGTAGATGGCATCCACTGTAGACGAGACCACCAACCGCGGCCCAATGCCAGCCAGGCGTACCAGTTCTTCTGAGTCTGGGTTCAGGGTGTACACAGCCCGGAACTGGCAGCTGGAGTCCCGAAACAGGATCAGGAAGTGGTTTGCTGAGCTCTTTTCCATTTCCTAAAAAGTAAAAATAGCAACAACGGTGTTGGGGATCTTCTGATTGCTTATGGATATTGCAAATCACCACACACACACACACACACACACACGCACGCACGCACACACACACACACACACACACACATTCACTCACTTCCACAATCTTGTTCTTCTGTGGCTCGTTGACCTTTCCAGCCAGGCAGCAGTGAGAGAGAGCGTTGTGGATGATGAACTTATTGGACTTGAAGCTTGGCTCCTTGTACAGCTTGGGACCTGTAAGATGCACCCATGGTAAACTGACATGCATAAAACCCAGCACTGAAATGAGCTGTCAAAGACAATCAAATTCTACTGTACTTCTATTTCCTTGAATAACTGAACTATGGTCTGATCCAGGACTGAAATTCAGTACGACATGGATAACAATGTGAGAATTTTCTTTATATGAAGAGAGTTGTTTGCATCTATTTTCCTATCCATATGAGGACAAATATCACTCACAAAAAACTGAAAATGACAAAAACTTTATTAATGCCAAAGGTTTCAATAGGAGCCAATTGATCTTCATTTATTTTTGAGCTTGGTTAGTTTGAGATAAGGGTTTAATAATTGAAAAAATACTACAATTAATAGAAATTTTCCAATAAAAGTGTGCATGTACCAGTATATTCTGGGATGGAGGCCGGAGAGGACGCCATTGAGCCATTTTCCCAGTCCTTCTCTCCATTCTGATTGGCCAGTCGACTTGGTGACATTAGTCTTGCAGGGGAATGAGGCTGACTAAGAGGACAGACATTGTGTGGCAAGGTGAACAAAGAACCTCAAAAAAGGAGGGTAAGGAGACAAAGAGGCGGCCATGATGATCTTACCTGGGGGATTTCCTCACCGCTGGGGAGCTAATACCATTTCCAGAGTCATTGGCTATAGAGGACAGATTTTGGCTGGAATGGGAGTAAACCTTACTGAGCTGTGAACCTGGAATCATATAGTTGACATAAGAAAAGGGCTTGTGAGGTATTTCAGCTGTTTCGGTTCATTCAGAGACTCACTGGACACGTTTCATTGACTCTCTGGGTCAAGTCCCAGCACTGACCCTGCTGTTGTAGCTTGTGCAGTCCAAACTGAACTTAAAATCCAGAACTCACTTCAATGAAGAAAAAGTAATTGCAAATAAATACTTATATTAACACAGCATGTCCACACCTCATATCTTGCATGGTTCAGCTAACTATAAGCGGTGTCTTCACTGGGCACATGAAGGTAACAGAAACTTGTAGGGACAGTTAGACAGGGTCAGCAAGTTAAGCTCAGTAAGGACACTGCGGGGGGCAGTATTCATTACCAAGAAAGCCCTTAGCTGGACTGCGGGACAGACCCGAGTCATCCCGGAATTCTGTTTTGGGCCGCTGCTTTTTGATGGCACGCGTGCTGGTAGCCTTGCTTCGCAGCACTTTGTCGAGCTCCTCCATAATCTTCAGCTGCTGCCGCCGCTGGTATTCCTGCCGGGTGAAGTCACCACGCCGTGGTGGGGGGCAAGAGGCAGGCACAGGTCTCTCCTCCATCCAACGGGATTTAGTATCCTCCAGAGAGGCAAGTCTGCTGGTAGTCCTGAGTGAAGAGCAGTGTTAGGGTTAGGGTCAGAGTTAGTGCTGGTAGCCCTATGCTGCTGTTCCTGTATATCCACTATATTCCTTAGCATATGTGTCAGCGTCACCTGTCTTCTCTCTCCAGCTCCTGCCGGTGCCTCTTCAGCTCGTCTGCCCTCTTCTGCTGCTTGTCTAACAGTGCTGCCCTCTGTTGGGCCATTTCACCCTCTAGCTGGGTCTCATCCTCCTGCACACACAGACACTGCCCCTCATCACACACGGAAAGGAACGCTCGATGCGCATGAGTGTTTGTGCAGTGACCTCTTACCTTAAGGAACAATCCACTCCCCCCTTTCATCTCTGGCTCTGACTGACTACTCATGGAGCTAGAAGAAACATGGGGCCCTTCCTCCCCCCCACACTCTGGCAGGGAGGACATGGAGATCTCCATCAGGCTGCAGTGCTTGCTATTGTAGGCTCCCATGTTGTCACTGTCCATGGAACACTCGGAGGGGGCCCCAGAACTGCCAGTGTGTCCGGCTGGAAGCTCCTGACCCCCTGCAGGCAGAGCTGTGCTGTCTTCCAGCTCAAGGCTAAATATTGTGTGATCCTCACTGGAGCCTGTCTCTGATGAGTTATCCCCCACCAGCGGGGGGGACGGTAGCTCACCAATGCTGAAGGATGAGCATGTCTGCACCTGACACTGGCTGGGTGACACCTTGCGGAGGTGCTGCAAACAATCTACATTCCTCTGGGGGGTGAGGACACGCGTCACAGGTGCAATCTTCAGCTCATGAGGCCGAGTCTGGTGCTGTTGCCCCGGACACTTAGGGGGTACAGATCGGGCCCGTCGGTGGGACGCCTGAGTGGGTCTCGGAGATGTGGAGGCGCTTGGCGCCTTCCGAGAGGGTGATGGTGACGCGGAAGGCGGACCACGGTGGGGAAGGGTGCGGCTGGCGGGGATGACCCAAGCTCGGGAGCAGGGTGAGCTCTGTCTGTTCATGAGCATCTTCTGCTGCTCAGAAAGTCGCTGCATGTCACTCTGCAGGGAGCTGAGGGCTGCATTCAGCTTGGACACCGCGTCACTGTAGTCTTCCAAGGGGACTGGTTCCACCAGCTTCTCTTCAGCCTTTTGCAAGCTTGTCCCTGTCTCCACGGAGAAGGTCACCTGTTTCTCCAGTTTGGGTGGTGTTGGTGGCTTGCTGGTCTCCTCCTTGCCCTTGTCTTGCAGCAGCTGTTCCTCTGGGGCTGGTCTACTCAAACTTTCCTCTTTCCCAGAGGAGGTGCTGAGCTGACCTGCTACAGGCCCTCCTTCCTCCCCTGCTGCTTGCTGTTTCTGGAGCTGCATCAACGCACTGTTACCCAGGCGCTGCCGGTGCTTAGCGAAAATGGCCTCAATCCTCTGCTTCTGTGCTTCAATGGACTTGCGCTTTTCCTCAAGCTTTGCTCCCAGATCTGACATCTCTGAGGTGAGGGCTTGGCTCCTGCTGGGACTTTCCTCTGATCTCTGGGCCCAGGAAGTCATCGGTAGGCTGGGGGTCTCTCCAGGGGGTGTGTCAGGGGCTAGTTTTTTCTTGCGCTCAGCAAAGCTAGTCATCCTTGTGCCATTATCCGGCTGGAGCTTTCGATTTGATACACTGGCAGGAGTTCCTGGGGTAGATCGTGCTTTTGGTGGGTATCTTGATGTATCTGATTCCATGCTAATGACACAGAGAACAGAGTCTTCCTTTCGAGACTTGCCCAAGCTGTGCTTATTGCGGCGCTCCTGAGTTTCACCACGTGGCCGGTACAGCATACTTGACTGTGAAGGGGCGGAGCTGCTGAGACGGGCGGCCCCCCCATGCTCATCAGGCGAATGCAGGTAGAACCCATCTGGAGCACCTTCTGGACAAAGCCGGCGTTCCAGCTTGCCTTGGCTGTGGAGGACCTGCAGGACCTCCTCCGTAGAGGGCACATCCACGGGCCCGTTCTTGTGGTGGGTCCCTGGGCCCCCAGTCATAAGATGGCTGAGGTCCTCTGGAGGGGTGTAGGGCACGCGAGTCATTGCTGGCACTCCAGATTTCAAGCTGTCAGAGCTCACTGACCGCATCATGGTTCCCACAGGGTTTCCCATGACAACATCAACGTCACTGTCCAGGCCAAAAGGAATGCTGAACGACACAGCAGACAGCGGACGGCTGGAGATGACCATGGAACGAATGAAAGAGGTGATACAACGGATAGGTTAGTGTTAGGGTTAGGGATAGCAATAAGAACCACTGATACTCAATACCTAAGAAAAAATGGTGCTCACCAGATCTGTTTCTTAGCCCAAGCTCTTCCAATACCCTCTAATGAGACATGGAGGTGCAATGAGTCAGTGATACTGATTAACACACATCACACGCTAAATATACATGCACATAAAAACACACTTATACACACACTCCACATAAATGTGCACACACACATGCACACACACTCTATAAGTTTGTATTCATAAATGTGCACACAAACTCAACATAAACACGCACACGCACTTAATATAAGCATGCACACAAATGTACACAGACACATACACACTCAACAGAAACTTGCAGACACACACCTGCTGTAGCTCCAGGGGACACTGGAGATGATTTTACCACCAAGGGCTGCTTAAAGATGAAGGTGGGAGAGGCACTGAAGCAAGAAGAAATGCAGTTAATTGTAATGTGTAACACTCTGATCCAGAGCTTCTACTCAAGACCTTCCTATTAGTGCTCTATTAATGCACTTATCCTGGAGCCTGTGGTTTCCCGCAAATGGCCTTGAGGTTAGGACTCAAAGCCACATTTCTGACTGAGGCTAACACTTCTGATATCTGCATACCTGCTGCTGCTCCCACTTGGTGGAGTTGTGCAGTCAATCAGTCCAGATGGATCTAAGGGAATTAAGTAACTCATTAAAGATCATAATACAATTAAAAATGCTAATTCCTACTAATTTATTCTTGATTATTTTATACCAGAGCTTCCCAACCATGCAGTATGAAAGCATAGTACCGGAAAGATCCAGAGGCTCCAGCGGATGCACGAAGTCCGGCTTGCGCACCTCAAACCATCCCAGCAGCTCTGCCATGAAGCTCATGATGTTGACCTTAAAGTGAAAACACACCGAATGTCTGGCCATGTGATCAGCTGAGGTGAGGCTATGCTAATCTGACATCCTAAAATGATGGTATTCATTTTAGATACAGTTTGGCTGCTGCATACTAATAAACTCTCACACTGATAATACACACTTTTCGGCCCCTGTCCACCTTTCAGAACAACTTCAGACTAACAAAAACAAAGACTAAATGGCTCCAGCAGAACATGCACACACACTTGTCCCATAAGTCAGTTTGCTAACTGAAGGCTCTTGGTACCCGCAGTGCAGGCGAGGCGTACAGCAGATCCTCCACAGCCAGGGGGCAGCAGCTTTCTAGGCAGGTGTTACAGAAATCCCGAACCAGCTGCAAGTTATACAGGCTGTCTGCCACTGACATGGTGTCCTTCAGGCACACATCTGAGAGGAAAGGTACACAGCAGTGTAAGCTACACTCTAAGGGCAGCAGACTGGGACAGTAGTACACATAATGCATAAATACCCTCTAAGGGCAGCAGGCTGGGACAGTAGTAATGGACAACTGTGGCCATAGCACAACCATTGGAAAGGTCCCGTATGCTGGTGACAAGCGGAAACGTTGGCGTCTGTTTGGGAAGAATCTTGTCCTTCCTGTAGCGGATCTGGGAGAGACAGAAGTATGGAGATGATCTCAGTGTGGTGGGGGTTGGTTTTGGTGGAGTTAACATGCTAAAGTAGCACAATAATAATACTTCACTAACCCCATTGACTGCAGCTGCTCATACATCCCTATCACCAGCTCACATCACTCTTTTAGGATAACAGTTCACCTTCACCACTCCACTAATTCTTTACAATCAGCATATTTATGAAAATTAGCCATAATTTTATTTACTATCTGTTTTTATATATTAATACATTAACTCCCCCATACACACAAAACAGAGAACTAATGCCTCAACATACTGATCAAATTGTGCTCCTGAACTGGAACTGGAGCACAATGAGAGTTTATGGTCAGCAGACAAAATTCAGACTTATATTTTTAACTTAAAAAAAATAGTTATTTCATTTTATTCAAGATTAATTCCGTATAGAAGGACATTGATTATATATTTGCTGGTCCAGTTCCAGGGTTTTAGAGAGTGCAGTGAACAAACGGATGTAACAGGAAGATGGTATCAGAGGCTGAAAGTAAAAAGTCCAGCATGGTGCAGCTACAGGTCATGCAAGGTGAAAGGAAAAGACAGCAAGGCAGCAAGACCCACGGACACACTGGAAGGTCAGCTCCTTAAAGAGCAATGCAGAGAGACCCAATCCTATGCCCTGTCCCCAGACTGAGGCCCAGCAAACTACTCTATAGACCGAAATGGCATCTGTCCTCTGAACCCTCAGTGACACCCAATCTTCTAATAAGTCACCACCAGCTTGCTGATGGCAAAGCAGGCAGAAATTTGGATCTGCGATGATTCAGCAGAGATATTCTCTGTAACGGTGCTTAGCAGCAAAGAAACGTCAAACACATCTCTGGTTTACATCTGCTGTCCTTATTGTATCTGCCCTATGTTTGCTTTAGATTTCCATCTGAGTCTGTCTCACTATATTGGTCTGTTATGACTGAATCAAACTACAACCAAACAATAGGAAGTCCCTGGTGGCAGGTGAAACTTCAACAAAAATAAGGTGTACTACACAAGACTACTGTGGTCAGACTTCTCAGGATAATTCTAAATAGATTTGTCTGGTATTCAATCAGCCAGAATGCTCCCATACTGTATCACATCCCGCTTCTCTTGCATCAAAGCCTCTGGCTTTCAGAGCTGTTAACAGAACAGCACCCATCTCCATCAAGATGCACATCAAGACAGACAACCCATCTCACCCTCTTAGGTCAGCAAGCCAATGCTACCTAGCAATCTCTTCATCAAAAAGACCACAAAGTATCACTCTAGGTGTTTCAGATGTGTGGTTTTTTTGATAGTGAAATTGGCTACCCATTCACATCTGTTCATCAGAATCCCTTCAACATTCAAGAAAAGCTTTATGACCCATGTGTTCTAGGAACACCTCAGCTAGCTCATCTGATCAGTTTTCCCCATCCACCCATTTTCTGTAACTGCTTGTTCTATTCAGGGTCATTGGGTGTTCAGAGTCTACTGGTGCAATGCACAGAACAACCTGTGATGGGGTTCTAATCTATCACAGGGCACACTCACAGACCATTTACTTACACTAGCACATCTATGGACAATTTTAGAAACTCCAATCAGCATGTTTTTAGACTGTGGACTACCTGGAAGTAACCCAACAACACAGGGAGAACATGCAAACTCCACATGGAATCCTGGCAGAAACTTGAACGCAGGTCCCAGAGGTGTGAAGCAACAGCGCTTAACATTGGGCCATGGGTCTTTGATTGAATAGCTATCTTTTTAGGCTCTTGCTATGTTCTTTGTAACATGTCACATAGCTCTTGCTCAGATGCTAACTTGTGCTTGTTCCTCAAATTGATTGGAAGCTCAGCCCAGCTGCACTCATGCCTAATTGGCTCTTTGACGGTCGTATACTTTAGATTTACAATCTGCCTCACATGTACTTCGTTTTGGACAAAAACACCTGCCAAATAAATAAATGCAGTGTAAGGTAATGTAATGTAAAACGAAATGAAAGATTTGTGTGTCTTTGTGTTCATGCGCCTGGTTGCATCCAGCTCAATGTTGGAGATGTAGGTTGAAGAGAAAGGTTGATACATTACCACAGGTGGTTTATTCCCAGACTCCTTCAAACAAAAAGCGATGGCATGCTGAATGCAAATGGCAAAGAAAGGAGAAGCGTAAATGCCATGTTGCCAAGGAGATCCACACGGTCACATGGGGTAAAGGCAAGACAAAGCAAAGACACGTTCATGTGATCAGGCATGCAGCTCCCTGATTGGCCAGGTTGCAGTGGATGGAGAGGTGTGGCATGGAAAACTAGAACTGCAATGACTCCAATTATCTTGTATGGCCACACCCCTCCTACAAGCATTCAAATCAACTAATTGGCTGAGAAGCATCTGTGGGTGGGCGTAACCTTCATGGTCTGTTTTTTAAATGTTATTTCATGCAAAACGATAAGAGTAGCTTTATGAACGACAGAGAAGGTCAGCAGCATTGTATCATTAAATGCCAGAAGCAGGCTAACATCACTCATTAATATGCAAATATTCTGTCTTTGGCGATGGGATTGCACAATAAATAGTGTACACTGTGATTTGTAAGGCTAGAGTTCAGATTCACGCTGTTAGCCATAAGACAAAAGACTAAAATGCTTTCTACAGAACATCTCCACTAAGCTACGGAATTTTAAAAATAAAGCTGTTCTTCACACAGAACAAAAAGGATTAGGTTTGCTAATCATAAAATACATAAAAGATAAAACTGTTACTGACAAGGTAGGGAATAGAGCACAGGAATCAGTGTTAGTGACATGGTAGTGAATAGAGCACAGGGGTCAGTAGTGTTAGTGACAGTGTAGGGAATAGAGCACAGGAGTCAGTGTTAGTGACATGATAGTGAATAGAGCACAGGGGTCAGTGTTAGTGACAGTGTAGGGAATAGAGCACAGGAGTCAGTGTTAGTGACATGGTAGTGAATAGAGCACAGGGGTCAGTGTTAGTGACAGTGTAGGGAACAGAGCACAGGAGTCAGTGTTACTGACATGGTAGTGAATAGAGCACAGGGATCGGTGTTACTGACAGTGTAATGAATAGAGCAAGGGGTCAGTGTTAGTGACATGGTAGTGAATAGAGCACAGGGGTCAGTGTTACTGACATGGTAGTGAATAGAGCACAGGGCTCGGTGTTACTGACAGTGTAATTAATAGAGCACAGGGGTCAGTGTTAGTGACATGGTAGTGAATAGAGCACCGGGGTCAGTGTTATTGACAGGGCAGTGAATAGAGCACAGGGGTCAGTGTTACTGACAGTGTAGGGAATAGAGCACAGGGGTCAGTGTTACTGACATGGTAGTGAATAGAGCACAGGGGTCGGTGTTACTGACAGTGTAATGAATAGAGCACAGAGGTCAGTGTTAGTGACATGGTAATGAATAGAGCACAGGGGTCAGTGTTAGTGACAATGTAGGGAATAGAGCACAGGAGTCAGTGTTAGTGACATGGTAGTGAATAGAGCACTGGGGTCAGTGTTACTCTCAGGAAAGTGAATAGAGCACAGGGGTCAGTGTTACCGACAGGGTAGTGAATACAACACAGGGGTCAGTGTTACTGACAGGGTAGTAAATAGAGCACAGGGGTCGGTGTAATGGAGTGTGCCCGAGCGGATGAGTTGGTCAGGGCAGAATGATAAGACAGCTGCATAGAAATCTTAAAGAAAATAGACTTTTCCTTTATCAATTTCCTTGTAGGCTACCGGCAGGACAAAATACAGCACAATCCCATACGTCCTCTCACGGCAGGGGCAGAACTCCCAAGTGAGCCACGCAGGACATATTTAAAATGCTAGGCCAGGGGTAGCCAATCTTATCTGCTAAGGGCCGGTGTGTATGCAGGTTTTCGCTGCAACTCCCTAATTAGATTACTAATTAGAGGGCTGACTGGCTAAAAGAGTCCACACACCTGGGTTTGAACAGCTGACCTACAGGTTATCCCAAAAACCTACATACACACCGGCCCTTTGCGGATAAGATTGGCCATCCCTGTGCTAGACAATAACATCGATCACTCCACATTCAATCAACTGTCAAACACATGCCTTTACCATTTTAAACATTTCGCCTGCACGGTATACACTCCAGAATCAATGTATTAAGGCATAAAAACATCAGGTAAAACGACGTTAATTAGATAACAAAAATACCATATGCCCCCCCCCCACCTGCTCCAATGAGCTCTCCCACCGTAAAGTGCGACCCGAGCACAGAAAAACTTCGTCCGACCTGCAGTCTGGTTTCCTGGAGCACACCCGGTAGACTGACACCGCTAATTGGTTACAAACATCAACAAAGTAAGTTACAATACACCAAAGCATGCCCTAGCATCTTCTGTCCATGACCAGCGGGAAAACCGCTGATTTACAGGGACAGACATGCTGCACTCTGTCGCAGTCGGTGTTAGTGGCAGGGTAGTGAATAGAGCACAGGGGTCAGTGTTACTGACAGTGTAGGGAATAGAGCACAGGGGTCAGTGTTATTGACAGGGCAGTGAATAGAGCACAGGGGTCAGTGTTACTGACAGTGTAGGGAATAGAGCACAGGGGTCAGTGTTACTGACAGTGTAGGGAATAGAGCACAGGGGTCAGTGTTACTGACAGTGTAGTGAATAGAGCACAGGGGTCAGTGTTACTGACAGTGTAGGGAATAGAGCACAGGGGTCAGTGTTACTGACAGTGTAGGGAATAGAGCACAGGGGTCAGTGTTACTGACAGTGTAGTGAATAGAGCACAGGGGTCAGTGTTACTGACAGTGTAGTGAATAGAGCACAGGGGTCAGTGTTACTGAAGGTGTAGGGAATAGAGCACAGGGGTCAGTGTTATTGACAGGGTAGTGAATACTGTTGCCGTGTATTATTGACAGTGATTTGACTCCCCCAATTGTAATATAATCAGAACCACAAAGTTAGAGGAACAAAAAGTGACACTTACAGGAACTAGTTTCCAGTACCACCGGGTTGGACACTGCAGATGAAGTGGGAGAGGAGGGGAGAGAGGAGCAAAACAGGTAAGATAAGGAGAGAGAAGGGGAAAGAAATGATAGGCAGGGAGGAAGATTGGCACAATAGTTACTACACAGATATTAGGAGCAGACTAAGTCTGCACAGCAGGGCAGATTTCTGTCATTTTAGAAAAGAGACAAATTGGCATTTTGTAAATCAGCAGTTATACATGATTATTTAAATTGTTGTATTCAGAGACATTTTCTACAAATAAAATAGCAAGACAATACCTGCATAAGTGGAATCCATAATGGAGTGTCAAATAGGCAGAATTAAAAGAGATGACGTTAGAAGAGATGTGCCTCAATCTGTGTCACATTACAGTGTGCTCCTGGAGATACAGGTTAGCTCTAACCATGTCAAAACATTTCACTGGATAGAAGAGATGTGCCTCAATCTGTGTCACATTACAGTGTGCTCCTGGAGATACAGGTTAGCTCTAACCATGTCAAAACATTTCACTGGATAGCTTTGTGTCCAGTGAATGTTGCCGAGAAATTTTGATGCCCTTGGTGCCATTTATACCCCACTGCAGCTTGCAACTCTTTGTTTTGTAAATACACAGTGCTGTGCAAAAGTTTTAGGTAGTTAATGAAAATGAAAAAGCTATTCATCTAGTTTGCAGGTGTGTATATTTGCTCTGGAAGAAAACACAAATTATCATTAGAACATCGAAGAATAACACAATATAAACTCTCATTCATTTATTCATTCATTCATTTATTCGATTGATTGATTAGTTATTTTGTTTGTTTTATCATTTTCTTTCACTACTTAAGACTTTTGCACAGTACTATACATTCTATGTATAAAGACGTACACATACATACAGTGCATATACCCTTGGAAATTCAGCTGCTTTCATTGCTTTTTATTTTAATTTTCATTGCTGTAGCAAGAGGAGAAAGAACCAGGAGATGGCTTCTTCATCTGAGAATAACATGGCAGTTATAAAAGAAAGAAGCAAATTCCAGTTGAGCCAATACAAAAGCAGCCCTGTTTAAACTGTGGCAGGAAGAAAAATAAAGCTTCAAAATAAAAGTACATCTGCCTTGAGCATTCTGACTCAGCAATCGTTACACATGCCCCACCAAAATTCACAGAGGCAGAGAACACCTCTTCTAAGGGGGTCTGCTCATTCACCCTGCTCTGCTCACAGTATCGCCTACAGGAGCAGGCACAGACTGGGCCATTGCTGGCACTGGGACTGGAGAGCGTGGGCAATCCCTACAAGGAAGCTGGCCTAGTGGCACAAGTGCGTCTAAATTAAAACATCAGACACTCGCAAGAGCTGTCTGTGAAGCAACTATGCAGAAACCGCAACCAAGTAAAACCCAGGGAAACCTCTCTAAGAAGTACCCTGAAGAGATGCACGAAGGGCAATCTTCAAACAGTGGTGAAAGCCCTCACATAACCCAGGCGATAAGTGGTGGTGAGATGAAGGGTGATCCCTACAGAAGCTCACTGGCAATTGCACCTCGAACATAAACTGCAACTTGCTATTGGAGGAGAGGTCAGCAGGCACACCAAAACGAGAGACTCAGGTGACAATGAAAGCCCTAGCTACATCTGTCGTTGCTCTGGATGCTAACAGTACTGCCTCCGGCCAGCTAGATGTACAATCAATGATGGTCAAAAGGTTTGTCTAACCATGGAAATTGACACCGGACCAACCAAATTCACGTGGATGTGGTCAAAACAACATTCAAAGACGGCAAAAGACGCCATCATGTGCCTTCATGTGCAGCTGAATCTTGCACAAGCACTGAACACTGATATAAATACCAGTTGACACCACTGACCACAACTCAGAAACCTTACTCATCACAGTCACCAATGGTTTGTGATCCGCAAAAGCAATAAATGGATGCCCTTCCAGCAGGAATTGGAAGTGGTGCATTGCTAACCACAGACCGAGGAGTTCACAGTCAAAAGTGTTGTGCTTCTGTTCATTCGATTTAAAATGGTCAGCGGCCGACATGCCCTAAGCACAGAGTACAGGGGAAAGATGATATGGGCAGCCCTGGGAATGCCAGTCCATCACAGAACTTTCAGTGTTCAATAAGAAGATAACTTTTTTATATATATACATTTAAGCTTGTATGGTGTGAGAGTATATATTGTGATATACATGAATGAGTGTCTGAATGGTTTTATAGAAAGCAGGTGTAAAGGGCAGTGTTTGAGGGTGGGCTAGCTCACCGAAGGCTGGACAGGCTGCAGATCCGTACTGGGCTGAGGTCTCTGGATCGTATCTCCTTCTGTGTTCTCTCTCAGCTTTTGTATCAGCTTTGGACGAAACAACCACACAAGCACTTGGTTAATTTAGCTAAAATCAGCTCTATTGCATCGATGTGTTGGACCCAGTACTGAGCTTGGTCAAGAAGATACACTGTTAGAGTACTAAGTCTGAGTCAGTCTGTCCTACATGTCCAGTACTAAGCCTGATCAGTATGATACTCTATTTCAGTATTAAGCCTGGGTCAGTCCATACTACATAACCAATACCAAGCCTGATCAGCCTGATACTGATTCAGTACTAAGCCTGGATCAGTCCATCCTACACACCCAATATCGAGCCTGGCTCAGTTAGTCATACCCACCCTGTTGATCCAGTAGAGTACACCGTTCTCCCAACTAGCTCTGCCCCACAGTTGCTCCACTACAGCCGGCATCTTCACTTTGCTGATTGTTGCTATGGCATCCACTGACATGAGTGCATCGATCAATGCCAGATGAGCACTCTACAACAGTCACAGGAGAGGGGAAGTCAGAAACATTCAAAAGTAATATAAGCCCTGGAGGGAAAATACAGAAAAAGGCTATAAAAAATAGATTGGCAAAGCTTCACAGGATCATATAATTCATTGTTTCAAAATGGTAAAAATTGTAGCACAACGTATCTGGCCCCAAATTCAAGGCATTCTACCTAATTCTGCAGCTGGTCGAGTTTACTGAATGTCAGTGAGGTAAGTAAGAACCCACTTTCAACTGGCTTATTTCATCTGGAATGGACCAAGCAAAGTCAAGACTTGAAAGTCTGTAGTATGAAAATAGCTACCCACTGATGTTCTTTCCAACTTGTCAAAAAAATGCATACATATCCCCAAAGACTATGCATACACATCCCCAACATATAATGTTTGTACTTCATTTATTTGGTTAATGGAACTGAAAGAATCAGAAATCTACACACAAATAAAAATTATGGATTTTAACAGCAATAGAAACTGCAGTCCTTCAGGCAACTGATGTTGGAACAACAAGAAGCATCAGCATCACTAGCAGTCTGCACTGCACCACCAGGAGACACCACTAACAGTATCTTTGTCACACCCCAGCAGTGTCCACAAGGTGTCTCCACTGTACCATTAGCCATCCACTACAGGCTGCTGGCATGTGTGGAGCCTATCTGAGGAAAAGCAAGTGCAGAGCAGAGCAATGACAACCCACCAAAGGACACTCACACACAGTCACTTACTCACTCACTCATTCATACACACACACACACAGGTTTTTTTGCGGGGACTCTCCATTCATGCTATGGGGAAAACTCTAATCCCAACATGACGACCTTATTCTCTACCCAACTCTAAGCTTAACCATATGTAACCAAACAAAATACATTTTTAGTTTTTGGATTGCATTCACAGATCTTTTTGGAGACCTGAAAAAAATCAAAACATCACAACATGAATATTACAGGTTTTTATCACATTATGGGGAACATTTGGTCCCCACAATGTAATGTAAACATAATCCACATACACACACATTCACACACACACATGCACAATCAAACACAGTAACACATTCACTCTCTCTCTCTCTCTCTCTCTCTCTCACACACACACACACACACACACACACACACACACACACACACAGTTGCAAGAAATCTGCAAAAACATGGGGAGAAGATGTAAACTCCACACATGCAGAGATGGGGAGGTACTGGAATCCATAACCATAAAGGCTTGAGACAACACTGCGATCCCTGAGCAAATGCTTGATCCCCACCTCTGGCTCTGTGTATGCAGTATGCATGTTTATATGCATGTATGGCTTTTCTCCCATAGCCTAAAAGCATGGTATTAGCCCAGGTGTTTTATCCAACATGATCCTGGTGCGTGGGCATTGCAATAGTCCAGCATACTGTCCAGAGTATCCTCTGCCTCCTGGGCTGACGACCCTATACGATACAACCGTATACGATACTCAGTGTAGAAGATGGCAGGATGAGGAAAGTGTGAATCTCAGGGAGCTGTTTGTAGCTTATGTATGTACAGTGCTACATTTTTGGGCAATTTTCCCCCTGGATTCTCTGCATTAGCTTCTTCCCAAATTCCCATGGAAGTGAGATCTGCCACAAGAGTCACAGTCACAGTCCCACCCTCTTCCCCCAACATCCTTCTCCTCTAGTCCATAATTAGCAGTAAAAACAACAGTTACAGCAAGAAGTGCCAGCCACTGGCCACACCCACCAGCCTGTCACATTGGCTGAACAGGCTGTAAATCCTCAGGTAGCTTTTTATTTCACAAAGACTCAGTAAGCAAGTACCAGGGTTCTTACAGTTTTTCTGAATTGTTAAAAGGCATTTCCCAAAATCTCCTCTCCTCTCAAAAAACTAAGCACAAACCCTAAAATTCAAGCTATACTCACAAAACCTTTGACTCATCTTGCAAAATCAAACAATCTTCCCTGATCAGAGCCTCCATTGACTCCGCACAGATCACAGCACTGGCAGCCAAGTCAAGACCAGTAAATCTTTCCTCAACAGATGCCCACATCTGTTCCCACAGTTGCTGAACTCTATGACCTTGCCCAGCACCCAGTCCATGCAAGCATTGAACACAGTAGGAGCAAGAACACACCCCTGGTGAACCCCATAACCCACTGGGAAGAACGCAGAGGTTCTGCCTCTACTCTGCACATCACTCACAGCATCAGTGTGCAGGCTGGCCAAGACATCCAGCAACTTCGGGATCCCACAAAGTCTCAGGATGTCCCAGAGAACTGCTAATTCAACAGAGTTGAATGCTTTACGAAAATCGACAAAGGCTGCAAAGTTCATAAATCATATTAAAATAAATTAACATAAAAAAATCTTAGAGTGGATCTCAAAATTACAATCTGAACAAATAATGCACTTAGAACAGCAGTTTGTAAAGCCTTCAGGTGAAATGTGACTGTCCAAATGGTGTATACAATGAGCTATGTTAAATCACACTGTTCACCTTTGCAGAATGTACTGATCCATTATGTACGCATACACCAGTTTAATATATTGTGCCTTTTTAATTACTAAACTGTTTAAATGCCTGGGGTATAGCAGGGCGTACTTACGCATGACTGACCTAAATGTGACACATTTCTCTGTTTGTTATGGTCACCATAGCCTCCAACCACACCAACGAAGCCACGTTCATTACAATGGCCCACCTCAGCATCTTCTACAGTCACACACATGTCCTGCAGCTCTAGCTCCACATAATCTCTTTAAATAATGCTTCGATATTTGCCCTTCTGTACAAGGAATAAGCAACCATGTCATGGAGTCCCCGCTTAAGTATCCTTACCCAACCATGAGGGTTCTCATGCTGGTTCCTCAAACCCTGGAAGTGGCACTCACACTGGTAGAGCAAACACTGAAACATTCAGGTGGATGAAACACTCCCTCTGTATCGTTATTAAAGGCAAATGACTGATTGCTGCATTGTTATGCATAGGGTGCATGCTTTTCTCACAAAGGAAACATTTCTCATAGTAAATAGAGAAGCCCAATGCAGAAAAAAATCTGTGAAGACAGAAATGTCAAAAATGCAAAGTCGAAACAAAAAAAGACAAATAAGTACCAGATATGAAAACATTTTATTCAAGTTGATTTATGGCTGCCATTTTCAAAGGCTTCGTATCCGAGTCCCCTTCTCTTGTCAGTACTCTGTACACCTTACAGCATGGTCGATGTTTGCAAGCTCAGGGTAATATTCCAGCTCCTCACCATTCGGATGGGGGCCAGCCGGAGCTGAGACTCAGTCAGTGCAGCATCCTCATCTCTTGGGACGACCCCGTTCTGAGCCATAAGCTGGAGGACGGTGGTACAATCTTTAGGAGGTGACACCCTGAGTAACAGGCCATAGGCACGGCAGTAGAGCTCTGTGGACAGCAGCAGGCCCGTGACAGGTGGCTTGACATGCTCTTGTTCATACTGGTCCAGATAGAAGGGGTCTCGTAATTCAGCAGGAACATTCTCTAAATAGGGTTAGAAGGAAAAAACAGAACATCATCATGCACATGAACAAACAGAGCATCTACCTCACTATGTTCTCTACAGGGAAACAGGAGGGACAAACAGAACATCATCCTGCATATGAACAAATAGAGCATCGACCTCACTATGTTCTCTACAGGGAAACGGGAGGGACAAACAGAACATCATCCTGCACATGAGCAAACAGAGCATCGACCTCACTATGTTCTCTACAGGGAAACAGGAGGGACAAACAGAACATCATCCTACATATGAACAAACAGAGCATCTACCTCACTATGTTCTCTACAGGGAAATGGGAGGGAAAAACAACATCATCCTGCACATGAGCAAACAGAGCATCAACCTCACTATGTACTCTACAGGGAAACGGGAGGGACAAACAGAACATCATCCTGCACATGAGCAAACAGAGCATCTACCTCACTATGTTCTCTACGGGGAAACGGGAGGGACAAACAGAAGATAATCCGGCACATGAGCAAACAGAGCATCAACCTCACTATGTTCTCTACAGGGAAACAGGGGGGACAAACAGAACATCATCCTGCACATGAACAAACGGAGCATCAACCTCACTATGTTCTCTACAGGGAAACGGGAGGGACAAACAGAACATCATCCGGCACATGAACAAACAGAGCATCGACCTCACTATGTTCTCTACAGGAAAATAGGAGGGACAAACAGAACATCGTCTTGCTCATGAACAAACAGAGCATCTACCTCACTATATTCTCTACAGGGAAACAGGAGGGACAAACAGAACATCATCCTGCACATGAGCAAACAGAGCATCGACCTCACTGTGTTCTCTACAGGGAAACGGGAGGGACAAACAGAACATCATCCTGCACATGAACAAACGGAGCATCTACCTCACTAT
>JAODLC010000100.1:263194-280856 GCA_026781145.1 Hippopotamyrus pictus
ACGCCCTCTCTCTGCTCCCTCTATCTGTCTCAATTTGGTCACCCTGCCGGCGCCAGTCAATCCTTGTTTTGATTAGTCATAACCTTATAAAATCATTCTCTCAATTTTAGCCTTATAGAATTATCCCCATAATTTCAACGTTGATTATTTGACACTGATCATAATTCAACGCATTTAATTATAATTCAACGTTGAGACAATAATATCTGGGATATATCTGGGATATATGCTAACGTTCAAGGTAGTAACTGTGCGTTTGACCAAAAAAAAAAAAAAAAAACAAACCAATCAAATACTAGATGAACATTCGCTATACAGCAGAAGACATATTTACATTTTAATATGTTTCATCCCAGAAAATTTCTTTATTTATGAACATTTACAGCAATAAATGAGCGCAACATCTTCAGTACGACCGTCGGTGAACATCTCTCCCTTTAACGCCAAGGACTTCCCCTTTAAGCGCCCTTTCAATCCCCTATTTGTGTCGGCGACCCGCACATCGCCGGTACTCGATGCTGATTTCTTGCTTTCGTTCTCGGTCCTGCACCTATTTTAATTAGAGCTTTTGTCTGCGATGTGCCGTTTTCACACGCTGCTGCTCGGCTTAATTTCTTTGCTTGTCCCGGAGGTTGGGAGTTACTTCCCGGAGGAGCGCTGGAGCCCAGAGTCCCCCCTGCTCGCCCCCCGGGTGCTCATAACGCTCATCTGCCGCAACGCGGAGCACTCTCTGCCTTACTTCCTCGGCACCTTGGACCGCCTGCGCTACCCAAAGGACCGCATTGCTCTGTGGTATGGTACCGGGGTGCCGATGTGCGCTTGTTCGTAGGGTTTAAAGTTGCCCGATGATTTTCCGGTAAAACATTTGCAGAAGGAGATACCCTGACCAGGATGGGACACTAATGAACACAGAGACCAGGAGGGGACAGTGATGAGATACAATGAGGAAGATGGGACACTGATGGGACACACTGAGCAGGGAGGACAGTGATGTGACACAGTGAGCAGAGGTGCTTTATGTTGAGAATGAGTGCGTATGGTGTCACTGAAACCAGAACCAAATAAGCTGGGCTGTGGAGATCAGCATGGGGGGTATTTACATAGATGAAAACATCCTGCAATATCGATCACTATTGCTAATGTGAGAGTCGGCAGTGTAACCAGAGGACTGTAACATTTCTTTATGCTGGAATTCCATTTTGGGATTCTTTAAGTATCCAAATGAAAGATTGAAAAGACACACTGATAAATGAGACCTTATGTTGAGTTTTTTTTAATGTTGAATACTTTATTTTCCATTTGCTAAAGTATAATAACATTGGAATTATTCTCTTTGCCTACCCCATCTCACTCTCCATGGCTTGTGGGGGTGGGTCAGCCAATGTGGGGGCACGCTTGGAGCTGGGGGCCTTGACCATTGGTCCACAGACATGTGACTGTTTTGTAGAGACCGCGGCTCAAATAGCGATCTTCCAGTGATGAGTGCTTAACTGTCTAAGCCATTCGCTGCCCCATTTGGTTATGGTTAGAACTTGGAATGAGGAAAAACATTTGCAATATTACAGTAGCCTCATGTGTAGGCATTTGAGAAACCTTTTGTTGCCCCTGCAGACATTGATTTTTTATTAGATTCATTCAGTCTATGGTGAGAGCACTTGCCTCTGAGTCGTGTTTTTATCTTGCACTAACAGAGCACAAGAAGGTCTGTTAGTCTCTCTCCATTCCTCTAGGTGAGTTTGTGTTTGAATGGTGTTGCATGAGGTGGGGTTGAGTTTAGGCTTCCCTGGGGGGCCTCTCAGCCAGGAATGCGTGTCGAGGCTCAGCTTGTTCCCGCTCAGCCGTGTGACTCTCGTCAGCTCACTCAGTTCTGATGCTGGAGCTTCACTTTGTGTTCCATTTGGAGAATGTCAGGAATGCAAACAGTCTGCAATGCCACTTACCCAACAAACCCGGTATTGTATGATATCCCATCTCCAGGTGCTCTTGGGGTATCCCTAGGCTTCGATACTATCTCTCTGACTCCAGAGGCATTCCTGGTGAGCATGGTGAACTTTTGCTGGTTCATTTGTCATTTGACTGGTAAGCTGAAATTTGCAGGTTAGCTGCCATGGCACTCGACTGAGATGGGAACAAGATGATTTTGGACAAATTTACATTTGTAATGAGTATCAGCAGAATTCTTTTGTAAAAGCAATATTTTCCAAATAGAATCAAATAGAGTATTTGACATAGTCCCCTAATTATTCCATAAATACTCAACTGCGCGATGTGTCAGCATCCTGTTGTCTTGAGGCTGGTTTTTGCTTTTCACACAGTGTCACTGTAGATGAGTTGATTAAACATGTGTGTGTTTAGCTGTATTTATACACACAGCTGTGATCTCTGCTGACACAGCCAAGGCCCAGAAACCTCGCATGGCCTGCAGGGCTCCTTCTGACCCTCAGGGCTCCATCTGATCCTCAGGGCTCCATCTGACCCTCAGGGCTCCATCTGATCCTCAGGGCTCCATCTGAACCTCAGGGCTCCATCTGACCCTCAGGGCTCCATCTGATCCTCAGGGCTCCATCTGAGCTGCAGGGCTCCATCTGACCCTCAGGGCTCCATCTGAACCTCAGGACTCCATCTGACCCTCAGGGCTCCATCTGATCCTCAGGGCTCCATCTGAGCTGCAGGGCTCCATTTGAGCTGCAGGGCTCCATCTGAGCTGCAGGGCTCCATCTGACCCTCAGGGCTCCATCTGAGCTGCAGGGCTCCATCTGACCCTCAGGGCTCCATCTGAGCTGCAGGACTCCATCTGATCCTCAGGGCTCCATCTGACCCTCAGGGCTCCATTCCACATTCCTACCTGCTGCCCACTTGATGATCTCTGAGTCTTTAACATTCAATAGGTTGAAGGAAAGGAGTGATTTTGGCACTTATTTTGTAGAGTTAGAAGTATAGTGAAAACAGACCCTTGCAGTTTCACAGAAATGATTATTCATTTTGCATCAGGCGTATACCCAATAAGTAAGGGATGAACCACGACGAGTCGTGCGGTTATATGAAAACAATCAACATTTTATTTTTATATCTTCATATAACCGCACACCTCCAAGTGGCTTGTCCCATGACTAACAAACAAAAAAAAAATAGAATAAGCTAGTTATGATTAATTTTTCAGAAGAAAATTATTAGCATTTAATAATGTTTCAATATGCTGTTAAAAATATAGTCTTTATAAGGGTAGAACATCTGGTCAGTCAGCTCAGTCAGCAGCAAATCCCTTCAGTTGCCATAGAAACCATCAACAGACAGGTGCTTGTGCTTGGAAGGAAAATTATTGTGATAATGACACTTGATAAAACATTAAACCCCATTAATACAGAACTGTTATTAGGCTGCCAGAACTACCTGTTCAACACCCATGTGACAACTCTGGACCAATAAAAATATAGTATTTACCAAATCCGTGGCATCACCAGTGATAATGGACACTTTTGTCACTCCTGCACTTGGTGTGTTTTATTGTTGCATAGTCTGTCTCTTTGTAATTTATTTCCTGAATAGTTTTACTACCTCGGTATGTTTTACCTTTGCATGTAGTTTACTTCTTTTATATATTGTTATGCCTTTCATATATTATTTACTTCATGTTTGTATTGCATCAGCTTTGGATGTCACCAGTGTGATCTCATTGTGTGTTACACAATGAAGATAAAACCTTTGACTCCTATGAATCTCAGGTATGTTAGGTAGGAGCACCTACACTGCCTCACAGTTCCTGCGGCTGAAATACATATGTCCACAAACTCCAAGTTGGGTCTGGCTGTGACACCTTTTCACTTCCCTTTACTGTCTGCTGAGTCTGAAATTCCTTTTTTGTTTTGTGCTGGCTGCTGTGACTTTTGAAACTTGCAATTTAAGTCAGGGTGACCAAGGTCTGTTCCTTCTCCATGCAAACTGCTTTACCAGCAGACTCTGCATCTACAGTTGTTGAATTTGAACACATTGTGCGGGAACTGCAGAGGTGAAGATGATTACTTTCTACTGCTTTATGATTTGATAAACACCATTTATCAAGTGCTGAGCAGATGCCTGCGATGTCTGACTGGGATTGTTTCACTTGTGTCCACAGGGTGGCGACAGACCACAATATAGACAACACCACAGCCATCGTCCGGGAATGGCTTGTCAATGTTCAGAGTCTTTATCACAATGTGGAGTGGAGACCACAGGAAGGCCCCCAGTGAGTCTTCATTAGTTTATTGACCTTTCAGCATAATTACAGGTTCATAAAGACCATCATCCTTAAAAACACTGACTTATTTTGCTGTTATGATAAAACATCATTACTAAAATCATTAAAACGATATCTGTACTTTGAACTTTGACCTGTAGTCAGTAAGATACTGTTTGGGAATAACATTGGTGATTTTTTTTTTAAATTTGAATCTGTGTGTCCTGCAGGAGTTATGAAGACGAGGCTGGTCCCAAACAGTGGACAAACCTGCGCTACGAGCACGTCTTGCAGCTGCGTCAGGCGGCACTGGGGGCAGCGCGTGACAAGTGGGCCGATTACTATTTGGTGCGTCCCCCCCCCCCAAATCTCATACACACGGACACACATGCACACACATTTCCGTGATAAGGAACAAATGAACTGCATGCGTTCTGCAGAGAGAAAGGTCCTGAGAGGCATGTAGAGATGGTCCATGGCCTCAGTCAGATCCTGAAAATACACCACAGTCTATGTGCAATACATCAAGCATAGAAAACCTCAGAGTTATTCTAAGAGCTTCAATAAAGAAATCAGAAACTGTGTAAAAAAAGTATGCAAAATGATGGTTGTGCTGTGCTTTGGTACAGCTTTGACTTTCAGTTGTATTTCACTGTACCGTTTCATCTTTTCTTTGAAAGCCCGGAGGCTATAATCTTCAGGAAGAGCCAAGCCACAGTAGACACTGGACTCATACAGTCAGCAGCTATGCTGTCCAGCACTGGTCAGCTCTTCCTGTACACTGCCACCAAGTGGCTACACATGGTATAGCAATGTTGTAATCAGCCCTATTATTTCTCATGTTTGCTGTAGTATGAATTTACTCAAAGGCCATGAAATCAATATTGTCATGTTTTTACTTTCCGGTCCTCTAAATTGCAACCATTGACTAGCAGCCTCATAACAGGAAATGTCACCTTAGGCTGTTTCTTTGCCTTATGTGCATTTGAGGGTAAGACAGAGAGGGCAAAGCAGGATCCTGTGCTAGTTCTCTTTGTCATGCATGTGACACAGTTTCTTTGGTGTTGGAGTGTGCAGCCTTGTAAGTATTTATCTCTCCCACACTGATCAGTCAGTGGACTGCGACAACCTCCTGACCAACCCAGATCTGCTATGGAAGCTCATCAGTGAGAACAAGACTATTGTGGCCCCGATGCTGGAGTCACGTGCGGCGTACTCCAACTTCTGGTGTGGTATGAGCTCACAGGTACAGCCTCCCATGCCTGCCTGACTGCATGTGCCTGCCTGTGTCAGTCTCTAGCCCTTTGTGGATTCGTCACTGGGGCTCAGTGACGGGCTGTGAGTAAATACATCCTTATTCTGCATGTTTATGCCCCTGGGGTTACTGTAAATGGACTCAGAGTGCATGGTTAGTAACTTCTTTGGACTTAGTGTAAACAAACCAAGCCTTCATGCAGTGTATCTCTGTGCTTGTATCCCTAGGGCTACTACAAGCGGACCCCTTCCTACATTCCCATCCGCCGGTGGGAGCGCAGGGGCTGCTTCGCTGTTCCCATGGTGCACTCCACCTTCCTGGTGGACCTGCGCAAGGAGGCATCCCGCCAGCTGGCCTTCTACCCCCCCCACCCTGACTATAGCTGGGCCTTTGATGACATCATCATCTTCTCCTTCTCTGCTCGCATGGCAGGTGGGAAATGATCGTATCTTGCGGAGTGAACTTAGGTTTCAGGACAACTGGAGTTGCAAAACAAAACAATACATCACTCCCCAAAGATAGTTGGTGATGAAAAGCATAGGCGCTTTGGGGTGAAAATTCATGTTCTTTCTGGACAAACTGAATGTAATGGAAAAACTATCTTGTAGGTGTACAAATGTTCCTGTGTAACAGAGAGAATTATGGGTACCTTCCCATTCCTGTACGTTCCCACAATTCCCTGAGGGACGAGGCTGACAGCTTCGTGCATTCCCTGCTGGAGGTTATGGGTGAGTGTTTGTGCAGAGTGTCAAAAGGTGCATTTCAAAATATGTGATTATTGGTGTTTTGCTTCTACAGTTGGTGGACTCAAATTGACTTACGGTCTTTAGTTAGCAAAATCATCCTTAACAGGGAAGGACCTTGTAGCTGCTGGACACCTGAGTTTTTTCTGTGTTCTGCTCCTTTCTGGCCACCTTTTCTGTTTCTCTTATTGTCCTCTTGCTGTCCGATGTCTGCCTGACCATCATGTGATCCTCTTGTCTCTCTCTCAGTGCATCACCCCCCTGTTGAGCCCTCCAGCTTCATCTCCATTCCCCCAAAATCCCCAGATAAGATGGGCTTCGATGAGGTAAGTCGTGCAGGCTGATTGCTGTACGAGAGCACAAATCAGCACATGCTGCCCTACACTAAACCTTTACAGATGTTTTAAGGACAGATCAACTGTTTGATTGCTCAGTATAACTTGCAGCTACAGATGCTTACAGAAGGATTCTGTTCGATGGGAGGATGTTGAAAAGGTCTGTCTGTGAGCAATGAACTGGTTGTTGGAATGCTGTTTGGAGGATGGATTCGGTCCTGCACAGTGTGCTGAAGTGGCTGTCTCTGTCACAGGTCTTCATGATCAACCTGCAGCGGCGGCTGGACCGGCGCCGGCGAATGCTGCAGTCTCTCCACGAGCAGGAGATCACCTGCAAGCTCATCGATGCTGTGGATGGCAAGTATGTCAGCTTAGCCACACAAAATGTCTCTAGGATGAGTGCATAGTGTGGAGTAATGATCACAAGTATAGTTGGGGCAGTCTCAGGAGTTCACTGGTCTACAGTATGTAATAAGTCTGAGCAAGGCTGAGCGTTGGATACACAGATGGCAGTGTGGTGCTGAGCTAGCCATATTAGCCAGAGGTTACTTCAGTTGTTGTTAAATTGTGAAAACTTGCAAAATGTTTCCTGGATGCCAGCGCACTGAATGCCAGTCAGATCCAGTCCATGGGGATCCAGATGCTGCCTGGGTACAGTGACCCGTACCACGGACGGCCCCTCACCAAGGGAGAACTGGGCTGCTTCCTTTCCCACTACAACATCTGGAAGGAGGTGAGTAGCGTAGTTAAGATGTGGCTTTTTGGCTCTGACCACTGTGGTCCATGGTGCCAGGATGTGTATGCTAATGAACCTGCCCTGATCTGATCATGCAGATTGCAGAGCGCGAACTAAAAACCTCCCTTGTGATTGAGGACGACTTGCGTTTTGAGGTCTTCTTCAAGCGGCGTCTGCAGAACCTGATGAACGAGGTAGAGAGCCATGGCTTAGACTGGGATCTCATGTGAGTCAGCCCTTCAGGAACATCTACTTCTAAGAGGACCAACAGAGATGTTCACCATAGTGATCTTCCTCCCTCATTCATCTTTAAGATATGTTGGACGGAAGAGGATGCAGGTGGACCATCCAGAGAAATCTGTGCCCAAGATTCGTAGTCTGGTAGAGGCTGACTATTCTTATTGGACGTTGGGATATATGATTTCACTGCGGGGCGCAAGGAAGCTGCTGAAGGCAAAACCCCTCAGCAGGATGCTGCCAGTGGACGAGTTTCTTCCTGTGATGTACAACAAGCATCCCATGTAAGTGCATGGGATAGAAAGGGGATTAGGGGATAAAAGCGGAGGGAATGGGGGATTGATTGCGGAGGAGGATAAAAAGCGGATAGAAAGGGGATTAGGGGATAAAAGCGGAGGGAATGGGGGATTGATTGGGGAGGAGGATAAAAAGCGGATAGAAAGGGGATTAGGGGATAAAAGTGGAGGGAATGGGGGATTGATTGGGGGAGGAGGATAAAAGGGGGATAGAAAGGAGGTGGGGGTTGACAGGGGAAGGGGATAAATGTGGTATAGAAGGGAAGTGGGGATTGATAGGGGAGGAGGATAAAAAGGGGATAGAAAGGAGGTGGGGATTGACAGGGGAGGGGATAAATGTGGGATGGAAGGAAGGAGGGAATAAACAGCAGAAGGTGATAAGTAGAGACAGAAAGGGGAAGTGGATAAAAAGGGGTTGGGAATACAAGGGGAGGAGATGGGGGGTAAAAAAGTCCAGCCTATTTTTTCTTTTGACTGGCCTCTGTCTCTCCATCACCTCCAGCTCACGCTACATGGAGCATTTCCAAACCCGGGATCTAAAGGCGTTCTCAGCTGAGCCGCTCCTTGTCTTTCCCACGCATTACACGGGTGACCAGGGCTATGTCAGCGATACGGAGACCTCCACGCTTTGGGACAACGAGGGCGTGCCCACTGACTGGGACCGCTCTCCTTCAGGCAAGACCAGTGAACAACAGGAGCTCAGCCAGGAGGCCCAGAACTCCGACGTCATCCAGTCTCCACTGGACAGCACTGCGCATGATGAGCTCTGAGAGTCTGGGGCTTTGGGCCGAGTGTGGGTCGGAACAGGTGGGCGAAGGTCACCATGTCTCAGACAGATCTGGGAGGCAATCAGAACCAGGGGGACTGCAGTAAAACACTCCCCCCCCCCCGCCCCCCATCTACAGTGGCGCTGCTGAGGTGGATGCAGAATGGAGGGCAGAGGGGGCTGTGAAGGCACCTGTGTTGCTCCCCACTCAGTTTAGGTTTTTCAAATTTGTCTTGTCTCTGATCTCAGCATTCTAAGTAGGATTTCAGCTGATTTTCTTTGTCTTTTGGGAGTGTTGAACTAGTGTTACAGTGTCAGATTAAGGAGTGTAGCAAGAATGTTTGTCCTCATGAACACGTGAAATGGACTTCCAAAAGTGTCATTTATGTTGTAGGTTCTGTTTTTCCATCAAGCTCAGCTTACGTTGTGAGTGGAGATCTGTACAGTTAATGTTTTTAATTTATCAAACATTTCAAAGCTATCATGACACTTATTTGAAACTCTGCCCCCTTCCCCCCTTTGCTGACAGTTGCACATGATCTTAAGGGCTAAATGCTAACAATATTAATACTAATAGCACTGGCTAATAGCACTGGTTAATAGCACTGGCCAGAGGGAGCCATCCACACCATGAAAGAGCAGAATTAAAGTGAACCCTTAAGGTGTCTGTCAACCTCACTTTCATTCTGCTCTGTGGATATCAGGGCTTCCTTTGTAAAGTCTTAAAATCCTTCTGACTTATTGCTTGAAAAAAACTATTTTTATCCTAAAAAGTGTGTTACAGTGCAAGATTGAAATGCAGTTAAAATGTTTCTGAGACTAGCACCCACCTGCTAGTGATGGTGTGAGAGGATCAGCTACTGTTCTTGTTCTTTGAAGAGCTTCTGAGAAATTCTTGTTTTTCTGCAATTGTGCCTTATACCAAAGAATAAACTATTCTAAAAACCAATGGACATTTCTAAATCTCATTTTTGTTCTTAGAGAACACATGTGGCAAAATCATAGATATGTAAGGGAAATAAAGTTAATTAATCTCGCAATGCTTGATAATGAAATTCATCAGTTTTCACTGCATTTCGAAGGGTAACCCTATCCTTTGTTAGTACATGCGTGCTATACCACTCTAGTCAATTCAATGAAATTAGGGGTTTTACTTGAATACCCAGAAGTTGTTTTTTATGTTAATGAGCAACTGCATGAATGGGAAGAATGTCAAATTTAATGTGGTTGAAACCCAAAAATGTTTGTGTCCCTTTCAGTCTCTTAAAAAGTTTCTTTGCTTACACTATATGTTTTTTCCCCTTGATTTTATAGGAGTACCAACCCACCAAACACCGCCTGCAGTGTGTTTCATGCAGTGCTGTTTGAAGCCTCTGCACACAGAAGGCTGCCTGTGCAGTGCCTGTAGGCCCTTGTTCTTTCTGCCTGCCTCCACCCCCTCAGATCCCTGAAGCCACTGCTATTTTCAGCCAAGCTTTCTGATAAGCTTATGCCCATGGCCCGGTGACACCAATGCACACGCAGACACGCCTCAATCCATATCTGTTCCTGATATACCAACATCTCCAGGCATGTTTTCTAGTCATATGCAATATCGGTCCCAGCTCTGTGTAGCGCTAGGCGAGCATCTGCACCAACGCCCCCCCAATCCAAGAAAGATTTTGACAATCTGCTGGCACACTGAGCCCCTTGCCTGCCTCCCTGTCCCTCAAAGACACATGCTGACACACACGGAGATAAATGAGATTATGGTGTTTAGGGCTTATGACTCTGCAGACACTCTTCCAGTCGATTCCTACCCCTTGTATCTTGTGGTAATACTACGGCTTCTGTTGTGCCCACATTGAACTGTATCTATTGATTTCTCTGCAGGATGAATCAATTTGCAACTCCCCTCAGCAAATCAGAACTCAGCACTTAACAGGACCACAGTAAAAGCTGCCATTACAAGAGCATAGTCTCTGTTCAGCAGGTTCTCCTCGCCTCAGGCAGCATGGCTGACCTCTTCTTGGACAAGGTCTTAGTTAAAAATAATAAAGACAAGGATGAGCTGGACACAGAGAGGGAGATGGTGCTCCGGCTCCAGAACCGGGTCATGATGCTGTTTTTTGGGTCTGGGGAGTGTGAGCGCTGCATGGAGTTCGCGCCGACGCTCAAGGATTTCTTCAAACGCCTCACAGACGAGTTCTACGTTGAGCGGGCTGCCCAGCTGGTTCTGCTGTACATCTCTCTGGACTCCTCCGAGAAGAAGCAGCTCAAGTTTCTCAAAGATATGCCTAAAGGCTGCCTCTTCATTCCCTTCAAGGACAGCTACCGCATGTATGCTTCTCTCTGTCACTAACCTGCTTCTGCACAATTCGCCCAGTAAACGTGTAGGCAGTGAACATACATAAGCAGAGGCTGCTCTTGGTTTTGATGGCAGGTTAGGATTTGCTGGGGTCAGGGTTGCTGTAGGGGGGAGAAGGAAGTTAGGACAATTCCAAGGGTCCTTGAGTGACGGGCCCTAAAAAATGGAAAATAACTGAATTGGTATGGACTGGGGGGACCCAATATGATATGCCTTCATGGGGCCCAAAATCTTTAGCAATGTCCCTGGCTGGGTTTATTGTGTATGTATGCAGTGAACATATGTACAGGGTATATTTGGTTCTGAGGGAGGTTAGGGTTTGCCGGAAGTATTATGTATGTATGCAGTGAACATGTACATATGCACAGTTGTATAATTTGGGTTCGAGGGAGGTTAGGGTTTGCCGGAAGTATTATGTATGTATGCAGTGAACATGTACATATGCACAGTGTATATTTGGTTTTGATGGAGGCTAATCTTATTTTCCACCTACAGCAAAATTTTCGTAGCTTCTAATCCACACAGACAGCTTTGAGTACCAACACACAGAAACATTTTTATATACAGTAAAATGACAGACTGACATATTAGATGTTTATGGTCATCATGAAGATGCTAGATTTTTCTCTACTAAGGGCACTCCAGTAAAGCCCTTTGTGAGCTGTCCATTCCATTCATCACATACATTATTATTTTATTATTATAAAAGTTTTTGCACACCAGAGGTTTTTACCACTTTTCCGTTAATTTCAAAAACTTCAGATTTTTTTTAATTCTTGTTAAGCACTGGATAGTTGAGTGAACAACTATAAATGAAAATATGTCAAATAAAAGAAGTTTCCTTTATAACATGGAAAAAAAGTATGTACTGTAACAGTGCATGTCTGACATCTTATTAATTTTTTTGTATGGTGATGGCATTGATGGCAGACGCTTTTATCCAAAGCAAGGGGCATTTGTATAGATTTGTAGAGAACTATAGACAACGAACTGTACACAATACATTTTCCAGACAAGGAAAATACTTTTTTTTACATTTAATATGAAAGATGAAAAAAGAACTAAAGACAGGGCAGGTCCATACACACAGGCATATATATATATATATATATATATATATATATACACACTAGCTTAGAAAAATTAATATATAAAGTATATTGTGCCTCAATATACTCACATGTATATTTGAGTCAAGTTAATATATAAAGTATAACAAAGTAAAAAGAGCTCTTGTATTGGAATCAGTGGATTGGCCCATCCCTAATAGTTGGAGAGTATGTACTTTTGCCACATGGTGTTCTCTCAACTCGTGAAAGCAAGACAAAATAAGTGAAATTAAATTGAAGTGATGGTTGTCGACGCCATCTTGAGTTTCAGCAATGTGATCACAAAGATTAAATATATCCTGAGAACCTATATCTGCTTTCACAACCCTGTTCAGCAAAGAGTCCAGCATCTTCGCTGGTACTGACCGTCAAAGAAGCGTGGTTGAATGAGCTCGGAACCCCGTCCCAATATGGCTGCGGTATTGACGCATGCTGAGAGGCTGAATGCGACAATGTGTTTATATCTATGCTTAGCCAGCTGAACAAACCGGAACAGCCTCCGTGACGACCCGACTTTGCCCTTATTACCTGAAGAACGTGACGTTTGTATGATGTTTGTATCCCAGGAAGTTCCGATGCGTTATCTGCTATTTCTCCCGAATATCACTTAAAGCAGTGAGAACCGGTTTTCAGTTAATTTACCTGGTAAAATAAAGTTTAAATAAATTAAATAAATGATCTAATAGTACACGTAACTTAGTGGTTTATTTATTGTTAGTTACTGTAATGTTGCGCTGCTTTATTTGTTTAATCGTCCAGACTGTGAAGATATTTTTTTGCCCCTGAGGCTATCCCACTGGTGCGCCCCTCCGCAATACCTCTGCGCCCCCCAGTTTGGGAACCACTGGGTTAGCCCCTTTTGGAGCTCTAGGTTTCTAGGGGAAGCAGTACAGGCAGGTCTTCCTTCCTGCCTGAGGAAGCCCAGTACAGCGTCCGCATGGGAGGGGTGATCTACATACTAACAACCTGCTCAGAATCTTCCACCCGGGTTCCTACAGTTCGATGTTGCTCAGGGGGTCGAGAAGAGGGTTCTCTGTGAACCACCTGGGCATGCAGATGGGAAGATCGGGTAGAGGCCCGAAGCGAGAAGAACATGCAGAGATAGAGAAGGCATCTATCCCTCTGGATTAGCTGTTAGGCAGCTTATAGAGTCCAGTCATTCTGTTACATTGGGGCACGGAAGGAGGTGAAGGCAAGCATAGGGTGGACACAAAATGGGAAGACAAGGACTGGAGAGGGCAGTAAGCATGGGACATATTCCTGGTTGATGTTGCTACAAGCAGGTCGCAATGTCAATGACTGGACTGGGGAGCTCAAGACAGGGAGGCATATTATACACTGACAAGGGATCAGACGAGAGGCAGCTGGAGTGAGTCACATAGGGCTGAAACAAGAGGTAAGACAAAAAAGTCATAGGGGAGAGCAGGGGGGCGTAAGCATGGTGTGACATGTGACTCAGAGGTGTGCTTATTTTGATATTTTCATGTAGCTAAAATTTGAGTCTGTATCGATCTGTATATGGGTGTCTCAAAGTGAGTTTCACAATTATGTGTGTGTCCAGGGAGTTGAAGTCCAAGTTCAACGTGGAGGAAATTCCAACTGTGGTGGTACTGCGGCCAGATGGTTCAGTCCTCTCACCCAATGCTGTGCCAGAGATCTGCAACCGTGGCCCAAACTGCTTCCTGAACTGGAAGGAAGGGGCGGAGCTCATTGACAGGAACTTCATGATGGCTGAGGAGTTTGATGACACCAAGATGAGAAGCATGACAGATCCACTGCGTAGACTCAAGTACAAAGTGGACAAGAAAAAGAAGAGGAAAAGGGAGAGTAGAGAAGAGGAGGATGACGATGAGGAGGAGGAAGAACAAAATGACAATGAGGAGGAAGACAGCTCCTGCTGATATACGAATAGCAAATATCAAAAATAATATCTAGTAAGTGTCACATTGGTAGGGGCTTTTTCCTTGCCACTGTTGCCTCAGGCTTGCTCTCTGGGGGCTTTGGGCAGAGATAATGTAAAGTGCTTTGAGACAATGTAATGTCGTAAAAATGCACCATACAACTAAAAGTGAATTGGATTGAACTGAGTAATACCTGGTCTGCATATTGTACAAGTGCTTTAAAAACTTTAAATAAAATTAATGTGTCAGATGGAAAGCAAGGCCGCCTTAGAGTTACCGTGTCTGTGAGATTATTACCCATGAGGAGCTATATTGGCTGATATGTCACATGTGGGAGCGGGTCTGGTCCCAGCTCGACACCGTGACAATGTCACCACAGCCAGACGGGGTGGGAATCTCCCCCTGTCAGGAGGTGTGATATGTACAGAGCTACAATACAAAAAGATAGAGTTCAATGTGTGACAATTAAATACACTTGGATTCACCCCTGAATACAATGAAATGAACTGGAATTTATTGAAGTGTCTTGGTTTGAAGTACATATCATAAAATGCAAATACAGGTCTGTGTAGACATGCATATCTGTACCTAAATGACACATTTACACTTTATGAACTAAAAAAGTTATTTTACTATGACTTAACTAAAAACATCACAAAGATGCACAAGAACATTTGTAGAAAGCTGCAGAGTAATTGTAATTAAAGTTTTTATTTTTTCTGCAATGGTCTGACATGGAGGTTCATGAGATTCATGCCAACATGAAAAGACTTGTTGTCAGTGTTTATTCCAGTGGCTAATTCATACTTTTGTGTTACCTACAGATAGAAGAGCCAGACCCTGCAATTTCTGATGTTACGATGGTGTTACTGCAGAGGCACTCTAGATTCCCCCGTCCCTATTCCATTTATCGTCACTGAAAGACACCTGAAGGCTCAACTGTGTGCTCAAATGGTATTATAGCTGTGTTTTGTCTAAGTATTAACTGAAATCTTAGTGTTGTCTTGCTGACACTTCATTGACTCATCCTCTCTCAAGTAAACAGACAGTGTGATGCAAATTCCTGATAAACAAGACGGTAAAATGGAGAACATAAGATATGTGTCTCGATCACCTAGAAAGATAAAGCTGCTGTAAACAGGCATCTTTATTGAGGGAGACAGACTATAGAGACTTAGGTGGAGACAAGAGGTCATGAAGTTACAGAGACAAAAGGCTGACTTATAAAGGAATAGAGAGAAAAGGAGAGAGTTATAATGGCATCAGGAGGAGAGGAGTGAGATATAAAGGGACCCAGAAGAAGGAAGTGAGAGTTATAAAAGGATCAGGAGGAAAGGAGTGAGATACAGGGATTAGGAGGAAAGGAGTGAGATATAAAGGGATCAAGAAGAAGGAAGTGAGAAATAAAAGGATCAGGAGGAAGGGTGCTGTGAGTTGTGTGTTGTGGTACATTACAACATCATTAAGACATAATATAGAAAAAGGTAAAGGGAGGACAAAGAAAGAAAGAAAGAAAGAAAGAAAGAAAGAAAGAAAGAAAGAAAGAAAGAAAGAAAGAAAGAAAGAAAGTCAGCCAGATGATAATACAGGAGAGCAACCAAAAGAAACTTCTGAGGTTTCGAGGTCGACTGGCTGCCTGACCCACCCTGGCACGCTAGTGAAACACAATCAGGATGTATAACGACAGTGCCCCCCTTTCACACCCCCTGGCCTGACATAAGAGCCTTCTCCTGGCCCCGTGCCTGTCCCTCCATCTCTGCCACAGCCTCCCCCTGACCCGGATATGCAGCTTCTTCATATCCGTCTCTCCCCTCCTGGTGTTCAGTCAGTGCTGGTCCCAGGGGTGAAGCATCCTAGCGGTGACCACTCACTCACCTCACCCCTTCTCTACAGAACCTCTCATCATTTACCGACTCAAATGCAGTAATCCCTGAATTCTCTCTCCCATACTAATATCTGTCCAATCTTATAATGATCCAAGCAAGACTCTTATTTCTTTATGTCCTTTATTTCATGGTGTGATGGTGCCCCCTTGTGGCCATGTTGGTGCAACATTTTAATCACGTGAACTGTTTAATCAAAGCTTAATCTCCACCAGTAAATGTAAAGGCACTGTGGAATATAAACTAAAAAAAAAAAAAACTAAAAAAAAAAGGATAGATAAGGTGATAACGTAATTATCGTGACAGACCTAGTTCGTACACGGAATGATAGAGCAAACTACAGACACATAGCACATTGAATCATTTGAATCATTTTTTTGGCAGTATTAAACAAACCAAAGGAGAAATGCACAACTTTTCTCTCCAAATCGGGGGAACACTGGTATTGTATGTTAACTTGTTGAGCTTTTGTTGGGCTAATCTTTATTTGTATCCAGTAGAGGGGGCTGTTGAGTGAGGATTTAATATTTGCAATTTGGAATTCTATTTTTCCTTTGACACACAACATACTGTTCAAGCATTTAGAGCAAAAATCCCCAAAATGACTATAACCTGCATTAGATTTATTTGTTGAGCTCACTGGAGGAGGAGGAGAAGGAGGAGGAGGAGGAGAAGGAGAAGGCAGGGAGGTTTCTGAGTGGGCCATGACTCCAGCATGGATGTTTGTAATCAAAATCATGTTCTTGAAAAATCTAAAATACAGTGTTTAGAAGTTCATGCGTCTTATGCTAGACATTGAACTAAGTTGCCTACAAACCACAAAACTTCCTGTGCAAATTGTGTGATGAAGAGGTACAAGAACATGTACTGTGAAATTACAGCGATGAAAGGTAACCTTGTCAGATTGCACTACTGTTTTCACCTGTATATACATTTTAAAGATCTAGAACTAGCTATATAATCGCTTTTCTAGTTGTACTTCACATTTTATTTTTTAGGAGTTTTTTTCATCCAAAGCAACATCCATTTTTGAGAAAGCAGAGTCAGCCAGTCCCTGGAGCAATTGGGGGGGCTTCTTCAGGGGCCCCAGTGAAAAATCACACTGCCGACCTTGAGGCTTGAACCAGAAACCTTCTGTTCACAGGGACAACAGCCTAACCTGCTGAAGCACACGGTGTCTTGAGGAAGTTGTATGACTTGAGGCCAAACAGAGATGCACCAGATGGCTTTGTTGTGTGGTGAATAACCAGTTCTCTTAGACTCAAGATTCAAAATTCAAAGATATTTTATTGTCAATTCACATTTTATGTGCAAGACATACATGAGAACCGAAAAGATTTTCATATTATTATGGGTTTTACACATGTGGAGAGACCTGTTATATATATGCATATGTGTTTATTTGTGAAAACATTTTTTTTCCCCTTTTGTCTGATCCCTGTGTAATGATAATGAGACAAAGCAGGCATTAAATAGTAATAACAGATTCTCTACTAATCCCTGTGGGGAAATTGTCTTTATGCCTCCCTCAGCCTGCTCTTTGTAGAGCAAGATGTCCGCAAAGGGCAGCCACCCATAGCAGCACCCGAGGAGCTGGGAGTTAAGGGCCTTGCTCAAGGACTTGCTGAGGCTGGGATTGAACCAGTGATCTTGTGATTATTTGGAACACAGATATTTCTCGGATCTGAGTTCCGAGGGCAAATGGAATGCAGCATTAGCCCACTGAACCACACACTGCCCCTTTAACACATGAGGACAGGAGTGATAAGAACATAAGAACTATACAAACGAGAGGAGGCCATTCGGCCCATCAAGCTCGCTTGGGGAGAACTTAACTA
>JAODLC010000100.1:302265-313577 GCA_026781145.1 Hippopotamyrus pictus
TAAGTTCTCCCCAAACGAGCTTGATGGGCCGAATGGCCTCCTCTCATTTGTAAATTTCTTATGTTCTTATGTTCTTAGAAGTCTGCCACAGAAGAAGGAGCATTTGTTTGTCCCAGTCTTGCGTCTTCTCCCTGTTTGGCCAGCAGGTATCGCTGGCCATCCTGTCCTCCCTGTTGTCAGTCTGCAATGTTTACCCTACTCCCTGTTGGCTACATGGCTCAACGAGCTGAGAACACAGCTACCTATTAACCCCTCTGTTGTGTGCTTGAATCCTGCTTCCTCTATTTTTGTATTTTGTTTCATTGGTTTCATCAGTTTTTCTAGTTCCTGTGATTTTGTGGTTTGTTTTATGTTTTGGTTTCTTGCTTAGTGCCTTGGTTGTGTTTTACTTCTCTTTCTTATTTCCCCACAGGTAGATTCTGTTTTCTTTGTTTTTTTCAATTCCTAGTTTGCCTGATTAGTTTCTGAGTTAATTATGCCTGTTCTTGTGCCTGCCCTTGTGTGTTTATCTGATTGCTTGTTGCCCTGTACCCTCCCAGATTGGTTAATTGTCTGTGTCACTCCTGCTGTGTCATTATCCATTTAAATTTCTATATTTAAGTTCCTGTCTTAGTTTAGTTCCCTAGTGGGTCATTGATGTAGTTGATGATGTATGTGAGAGATGTTGACTGTTGTGTGATTTGTAACCTGCCTACCTGCCCACCTGCCCCTTGTTTTCCCAGCCCCATTTGTAGTTAGTCTTTGATTTTCCCCTTTTACTTTTGACCCCTCGTGGTACATTTTGTTTTTGTAGTGTTCCTAGTGTTTTCTGTTTATAAACCCCATTCATCCTGTAAGCTGCCAGTGGGTCGTCCATCTTCCTGCCTGCACCATGCCATGTCCTCGTGCCAAACCCGCCCGGATTCATGACAGAATGACCCACTCGGGAACTAAACAGGCCATATGGAAACAGCTATCCAAAACCCCATCCGTCCTCCAGTCTCCCCAAGTTCTAGTTTTTGAACTTGCCAATGCTCCTAGAAGGAGGTGTTTCATCTTGCAGGGCACCCTGGATATTATCAAGAGGAGTCGCAGTGCACGACATAGTGCTTGGTGGCATCTCCAGTCTGTACCGGGAATTGAAAAGGACTGCTATGAGGGCAGATAAGGAGGCATTTGTTAGATGAATCTGTGAACAGGTGACATACCATCTGTGGTCTAGTGACCCATGTCCTGCTTACAAAGGAATCGAAGGATTATGCACATCTGAATCTGTTCCTCGAAGACTTGCAGTCAGGGCAGGTGATGGAACAGTCCTTACGGATGACACTGCAATTGTGACCCATTGGGCTGGCGACTTTGAGCAGTTGTTTAAAGCTGACCTTCCAGCTAGGTTGTTGGACATCTCTGGGCCCACGGTTCTCGAAGCCGTTAGTTCGATCAGCTGTGAGCCACCCAATCTCACTGAGATTGCACGGGTGGTGAATCAGCTGGGATATGTGGTATACAGGGTGAACTTCTCCAGGCTAGTAGTAAGGCTGTCCTCCTGGCATTGCAGGCAATCTTTGCTTGTCAGGCGTCATTCCAACTGACTGGAAAACGGGACTTGTAGTTCCTATCGGGAAAGGGAACTACAGGGGGATAACACTGCTTTCAGTGCCAGGTAAGGTCCTTGCTAGGGTCATCCTTAATAGGGTCCATGATCACTTCCTTGCCTGTCAGCGACTGGAGAACTCTGGTTTATACTGGTCTACCATTGACCGTATCCTTGCACTGAGAGTTCTCATCGAGTGCAAGAACGAATATCGGCAAAGGTTCAGGGTGGAGGGCAGGGTCGAGGTGTCCAGCAGCTGTGGGGCGTCTGTTGGTGAAGAAAGATTTATTGATCTTGACTTTGCCGATGATGCAGCGATCTTAGCAGAGTCAACGGAGGCTCTGATTGGGGCTCTCAAGAGACTAAGTGAGGAGCCTGAATGTCTGGGATCGCAGGTGTCCTGGATAAAGCCCAAGATCCAGGTATTTAATGACTTCTTAGGCACAGCCATTAATAGTGTTTCTGTCTGCGGGGAGAATGTCGACCTTCTTGAGAGATTCACTTACCTCGGCAGCAACATTCGTGTCTCTTAATTCCTATGAAGTCAGCTGACAGATTGGAAGAGCAAGGGGGTCATGAGATCACTGGAAAAGGGTATGTGGTGCTCCTGATATCTTTGCAAGACGACAAAGGTCCAAGTCTTTAAAGTCCTGGTGCTCCCTGTTTTGCTGTATGACTGTGACACATGGACACTATCCAGTGAGCTGGGATGAAGACTGAACTCCTTCGGTACTATGTCTCTTTGGAGAATCCTTGGGTACTGCTGGTTTAACTTTGTGTCAAATGAGTGGTTGCTAGAGGAGTCCCGTGCAAATTACCTGCATTGTGAGGGAGCGTCAGTTACAGCGCTATAGCCATGTGGGTGATCCGGCTCGCAGCAGTTGGACCGGGCCAAGGAGATGCCCACATAACACCTGGCTGCAGCTAATGGATGGCCACTTCCGTGGTCTGGATCATGTGGATCAGGTGGGACTGGATCGTGTGTCTGCCTGGGGGATCGCCAGCTGGGATTCCGAGAAGTTTTGCCACATCAGCGCATGCTCCCCAACCTGACCTGACCTGCCCGATTTGTTCATTCTGCCATTTTACTGTAAAAACCATATTGACTATATTTGCAGCAAACTACAGTGGTTGCTTTATTGTTTGGTGAGAACTGGTGTTAATGCTTCTGCTGACTAAAGAAAATCCATTTTCTTTGCTTGTCATTTTAAGTGTTAACTCCATCATCTATTTCCAGTTTTTGGATCAGCACCATTACCTAAGTGCCCGATATCTAAAATATTAGTTTCAATTTCCATCCGTTGAAATTGATGCTATCCAGTGGCATGGTATTTTGGCACATATGATCACCCCACCGTGAGTGGGTACCTAACAAGACCCATAAATATGCACTCAGACATAAGTGCAGGTGCTATGCAGAACTTTTATTAAACAGAGAACACAAAGAATCCAAAATCATAATATCTGGCTTAGGGGCATGCACAGTCAGATATTTCACAAAGCAAAGTTATCTGTAGCTAGCTGTGACCAAATTTAGAGGTTGCATCCTTTGAGGGGCGTGGTCTACAAATGTGTAGCCTTTGCAGTTCACGTTCCTCAAAGGTCAAAGAGAAAGCATTGTCAAATGGGACAGACTGGCTTACGGATTAGCTGTAGCTGTTCCCACCCTTACCCTTGAGTCACAATGTACCATTCCTATCGCCTAACCAGAACACACCAACTTTACCACCGCGCAATAAATCTTGGAACATGTTGGGCTGAAAAGGTGCATCAGGTGCATCCTTCACAATTCAGTAAAAGAAGGATGCATTTCTAAACCGCATTTGAAGGAGCCTTCGAAATGAGACAGCCTTGTTACACTGCTGTGATGCATTCAGTCTTCAAATGCAGCTTTCGAAGGATACAGTCCCTGAATTTGGACACGGTTGTACACTTTGTCGGGCCACAGTCGGCACTTCCAGAGGTAATATGGCAAATCTAGTAAAACGCCTTAAAAATATGCATCCGACACAACTTTGTTTACAGTACAACTCAGGATTTACAACCCCATTTCCAAACAAGTTGGGACACTGTGTAAAATGTAAATAAAATCAGAATGCAATGATTTACAAATAGGGATGTAACGATACGTTCAACTCACGATTCGATACGATTCACGATTCTGAGTTCGATACAATTTTCTCATGTTTTATAACAGAATGAGCTGCAGACAAATTTATTCAAAAATATTCCTTTATCTTACTAAATTGTGCAAAACATGTCCTCTTCTTGACAGTGCAACTGAAATTGATTAAAATACTGTTCTAAAAAAATCCCAAGTCAAAATGTAAATAAAAAAATCTTCAAATAAATAAACTAAGGCTTGCATGTGCAGCTTTTCAGCGCAGTTTGCCCTTTTAATAATCTTTGCTCTGGCGGTGGTGAATTGAGGTCATTGTACTGCTGATGGACATGCTAAAGCATGTTCGTTGTGCTATCCGTGTATGTTATCAGTCTTATACAATGTTTGCACACAGTTTTTGACTTCTCTGTGCTTTTCTCGCCGTTTTCGTTTGTGATTACCAGAAAGCTAAAAATGCACACGTCACAAACCACGCCCACTTTCCGACATTATCTATTTTGCGTTGCCTCGGTTACTCCGCCCTCCTCTCATGACGACACGGGTGCTTCATCCAGACTAGCAAATGTTTGGTGCCGATTTTTTTTTTCTGTGGAAAAACGTGGCACTGGTTCCAAATTGGGGATCGGCACCAGAACAGCACCGGCACCTTGGCAATGGAAAAGGGGTATGCATCACCCTGCGGTGCGTCCTCAGTTTCAGGTTCGCTCGCCATCTCGTGTTCGGTCAAAACCAAAAACTGACGTACGACGTCGATATGAATATGCAATGACATCTGACGTCGTGAAATCAAATATTACACTAGTTTTTCTGTTACAGTACTGTGAAGTACTCCTAAAGTAGTGATTCATTTTCCACATCAGCCGGGTTAAATCGTCACACATTTACATCGATTTTTAACCGATTTGCGATTCATTGTTACATGCCTATTTACAAATCATATAAACCCATATTTAATTTAAAATAAAACAAAGACAACATATCAAATGTTGAAACTGAGAATTTTTATTGTTTTATTGCAAATATATACTCAATTTGAATTTAATGCTAGCAACAAATTTCAAAAAGGTAAGGACAAGGGCAGCAAAAGACTGGAAAAGCTGTGTAATGCTGAAACAAAACACCTGGGTTGAATATTTCACAACTAATTGGTTAAGTTAATTGGTAACAGGTCGGTAAGTTGATTGGGTATAAAAAGAGCTTCCCAGAGTGGCAGAGCCGCTACGCATTGAAGATGGATTGATGATGGGGGGGGGTCACCAGACTCAGCACTCTGTGAGACTGTGTGGGAAAATAATGCAACAATTTAAGAAAAAATTTCCTCAATGTAATATCACAAACCATTTGGGAATTTAATCGTCTACGATACATAATAAAGGATTCAGAGAATACGAAAAAATCTCTCTGTATGCAAGGGACAAGGCTGAAAAACTAATGTAAAAAATGAAATGCTCTTAAGTCGTGCGCACGCGAAAGCAAGTCGTGCTCGCGAGAAAGTAAAAGCATTTAAATGTTTTGTACAGGTCCCTTCAGGGGCTCCGTAGTATTTCAATGAATAGAATGTGTAAATTTTTTATGTGAGCCAGCCACATTACAATGGGCATCACCAATAAGCATACAAACAAGCAAATTAACCATATGAAGGACTATGGTGTGTAGCGATACTGAGCACGTTGGTAAAACGCTGTGAATAATACTTACATGATAAGAGGGCACATGTAGCCTAATTACCACTTGTAGTTGTATCTTGTAGCTAAGGTCACTTCCAAAATACAATAGATGTGAATGAAGGAAAGACGTTGGTACAAATAAAACAAAATATATTGTTGTTTTACTAACATATTTTAGCTGCCCCTGTTGTCAACTCATTCTTATGGTCGGGGAAAATGTGTTACAGATAAGAACAATTATGCCATCTAGTGGACACTTATGTGTAAAGCAGCAATTCCGATGTACTCTGTTGAATGGGTTAGCTTTCTGAATTGTCAGACGATTAAATCTATCCATACAACCACTTATATTCACCTCACAGCTGATTAATCTTACTCAGTGTTATTAACTATCCAATCAATTATGTGTTACTCAGGCTGTCACCAGAGACTGTGTTTCACCATGGCCCACTTAGGAATTCACTAGCTGCATGGATAAGTGGCAAAATAAAAGAACAGTGCAATTTGAAAATGTAAATGACACTAAAATGGAGCAGTGAGAAATGGTTCATTGTTGGTGACAGCTACAGAATAGGCCAAATGTGTAAACTGAAGTAGCTTCCAGGGTTTATTCTCAAAAGGCACCTGCTGCATTTAGAGAGGGTCGGGCACCTTTATGATCTACACCGTAACAAGGTTCAGATGGATTGTTACAGAACAAGCTTCCATGACGCAGTGAAAATGCCTGGAGGGACAGGAGGTCAATGGAAAGAGTACATGCTGCATACAGAGGAGACCAAACTGGTATGTCAGGTGTTACAGTATTAATCATCAGCGCTTTAGAACAGCTCAGAGCATGTTGGGGAGGTAGAGGAACCTGTCATGTGAGACTCTACCTGTGACAGCAGAGACGGGCACCGTAAGCATAAAACAACTGCACTCTTTTAACGGACTCGCATTTAATTTATTTATTTGGTTTTATTGATGTTTTTGTGGAACATATGAAAGTAGGGCCTCAGTGGGTTCAGATTTTTCAATTATCTAATTATCTTGAAAATGTTCCTACATACAGAGAGCGGGTTACACTGGTTCAGGACCATAGCATCACTTTTCAGGAAGTTCGAAACTCTTGCCTGAGCTGTGAAGAGAGTGCAAATTTCAAAGTACAAAGTCCCAAACAAATGTAAGGAACATTTTGGCATTGCCAAGGTAATGTGATATGTTGCAACATGCTGTCCCATTCGTTTTTATACCATTTTGAACCCTTGTGACCGAGTGTCGAACACTTACCTGGTAACATCAATTCTGTGAGAATTCAGGGCATAGGCCTTAGGGGGACTCTGGGAGCGGGCCAATCACTAATAAACTCAGACACATGAACAGCATGGCAAGCAGTTTGTCTGCTCCCTTTCCTCCATGTTGTCCTTGCGTATAGACTGCAGCTGAGTAGTCTTTTATGCTTAGGAAGGTTCCTAATTGAAAGAAATGACCCATGGCAGCCAAAGTAAGAGCTGTTCAAATTCTCTAAAATGCTAAGGGAAGGTGCTTCAGAGCTTCCTATCATCTCCTTTAGTATGGAACACACTGGACCATCCTTAATGTAGATAATGCTGTCCCACAATGCCTTGCAGCAGCAACGTTAAAAGGGAGGCGCCATCAGAGCAGATCGCAACAGATAGTAATGCACATATCGACACAACACAGAAGTCTGTCTCATAAAAATGGGATGCAAGACCTTTTTAGTCAGATGAAGCTTTTAATTCAACATGTTTGGAACTGAGGAATGATGATATGCAGTGGATTTAGAGGCCTAACGTTATGGTTATCATGCATACTTTAAAAATAATTTTCATACAATAATTGGGATGCATTTCAATAAATGTGAGGGCTAGGAAGGTGTGTGTGAGCAGCCCTTCTCAACATGATAATCCTTTTGTTTCAATTGTGTGACTGGTAACCTATTTTGTTTTCAAAATTTCAGTTCCAACCTTGGTAATGAAATAATGTTTTTTACCATATTGTCCACATATATTTAACCTGCACAAAACAACACTGTAAGAACACACAGAGCACTTTTTTGTTCATTTTCAGCATCAGACTGCAGACCTACATCAGTAACATCTGCTGTCACCTAATTGTGCAGCCTAGTGTAGTGCAGCTACATCCCCAAACCCTTATTTGTGCCACCCTCCCTCACTACCTCTCCTTTGGCCCAAAAGTTTTTTCGAATTCCAGATGTTGAAGTGCTGTCCCAATACCATAGGTAACGAGTCACCGAGAGCCTATTTTTTATTTTTATAGATGAGAATTTCCCTTTGGTGACACCCATGACTGATGTAATGTAAAAGTTTCTAATTCAGTAATGACTTCATACACACAGGCGGAGCCTGCTAAGTCATCGAAGATGCTAGTGTGTCCTGATACGACTTTTTGTCCGGCCTACATTCCTCACTCACTCACTCGCCCTTTCCCTCATCAGCATCATGAACTTTCAGCTTTGGACAGCGAGTCATCGAGATGGAGTGAGGGACCCATCAAAAAACTGTTTGGGGATGAAGCCTGATTCTCTTAGCATCATGTTGTCTTTTCCTGAATCCTTATGATTTTTCCTTAACACCTTTACTTCATCTCATGACGTTTTTCATCAAGGTCAAGGAAGAGTGATTAGGAAAGGAACACAGGACACACTACTCTACAGCAGCCATAGACTCCACTGCATTTGCTGAGCTGCATGGGAGTGCTCCAATTGCTCAGAGAAAGTAGTACAAATGATTAGTTTAACCAGTGACATAGAGAGGAGAACACATGGTTGGTTCAAGTCAGCAGGAGAACTTTCACTAAAGATTACAACAGCAACAAATGCAAGGTGATCATATTCAAAACACTGCATTTACACTTTTCACACTTAATGTTTGGTTTACTAAAAGTAAGGATCAGGGAACGGCTTGCAAATCACAGGGAGATCCGACTTCCGGTGCAGAGTGTGAGTGAAAGCTAATGAAATAGCATTAGGAGAATTGAATTTTCAACCAACTGTAGGCTGTTAGTTGATGTTGCTAACTTTATCCAGTATTCTCGCCTAATCGGTTATCTGTTAAGGTTTCCTAAAACTACTAACAGTGGGGGATAATCCACTAACATGCATCAATGCACATGTTAATTTGATACTGATGTGCTGGTAATATACTATCTGATTTTTAAAACGTCTTATTCCTTAAAAGTGCAAAACAAATGGTCTATTCTGCTGATAGTATTTGCCGGCAACGTTTCTATGATCTGCCATTCCTGTAAAAAATGGCCGATTTTGGGTGAGTTCATTGGACTATCTTTCTGAAGGGCTCTCATGCAGTTTCAATATTCAAGAATAATATATATCAATTGACTGAAAAGGGCTCCAGTTTACCCTCATCTTTATATAGTTTACAATATTATAGCCTAATGTATTACCGATTTGTTTTAACGATCTGTATTAGCAAAGCGAATGAATACATAAAAGAAAGAAAGAAAGAAATTAAGAAAGAAAGAAAGAGAAAGAAAAAACATTTGGAAAGCAGCAGTATTTACCTTACCAGCTGGTTAAAAGTGTGGGCTTTACGTTGAACGTACATGTAATATACAAGAAGATATTTATTGCCATGGTTCATAGAGCAACGAAAACTCGTTTAGCAGCACTCCAGTAAAGTAAAAACACAGAAACAATACACATATAAGCTTACACACTCCGTCTAGGTATAAACATACACACGTGGAATATACATAAGTAATGTACATCTTAACAGCCGTGATGCGCATAAACACTAGAGTAAATCTCCCTGCCTCCGCTGGGGACCAGTTTCGGCTGTGATCTGTCGGTTCACGTGTATGTGTATATACGTACACGCACACAAACACATGCACAAAGTTTGCTCACCTCCCTTCTCCTCTCCTCCCCCGCTGCCCCTGAGCCCAGCTTGGCTCGTTCACTTCCTGCTCCTGTCAGCAGACGTCACTCGGCCGTATTGTTCCTGAAAAGTTAAGCATCGCTGATTTTAAAAAAGAGGGAGACCAGCTCTTCAGCAGCAAGGTGAGTTATGTGAGCAGCATGTTCGACCGAGTCTCTGCTTGTCGGATTTTTTTAAAGTGGACCGAACTTAAGGTGGCCTGGCGTGCGAGTTTTCCTTGTTTTCATGGGTAAGGCCGGCCATGTACGTGGCATACAGGGTGTACAGAAGTGCACTGGCAGCCACACCTGAAAGAGTACGCTAAAAGTGCGGCTGGAGCAGAGTGTGATACCAGGAGACTGCCTTCATTCCCGGAAGTGAACCCTGAGCTGCGCTCACTAAAGCTCGTTTTATTTTCAGGACTCATGTGTTATAATATAGCTATATTATAGAATATTTTCTAATGTTTAAAGATCAAAAGCCATCACGTTCAGATATGTGACAAACTCCACAGACAACCGAACTATAGGCACGGTTAGTCTCCATTGCCTTCTTCCACAGATGTCTCTGCATGAGCACAGCAGCGCCTCCTGTCTACCAATAACGGCAATAGCCTGGACATCTAACATGGGCACTTGCCCAAAGGACTTCAGCATAGTAAGTTATGCGGTCTGCGTGGGAATGGCTGGGAGGGAAGTAGGGAGGTGTGAGATGGGCAGTTAGGCAGCGTGATGAGATGGGCAGGAGGGGGCCCAGCCAAAGTCATGAAAAACACATTTTATACATTCATGTAAATGATTTGTGAATAAGAATAATTACACAAAATAAAATGTTATAAAGAAGACTCATAAGATCAATGTAAAATATATGTAGGCGGGGACATGGCCAGCTCTAGCTATAGACAGAAGAAGCAGTTGCCTTGGGCCCCTGGATTACCTGTGCTGTTGGGGAAGTGAAAGAGTCATCAGTTTTCTTGGTAGCTAGTAAAGCTTTGCGAAAGGCCCCCGAAAATGTAGAGGCGGCCCTGGGTATGTGGATGGGACTTTGTAACTCACTTTTATAGAATGAGGAGTGGATCATTACATTTATTCTTGTGGCTTGGAGTAACAAGTCAGTTTTAATAATGAATTGCATATGTTTGTGTACTACTTGTATTTCAAACTGCTACTTGGTCTGCTTTATGAGATGAGCACCCCTACTAATTTGGGAAGAAAGTACGATTTATCTGCTTTCAGAAAACGCGTTAATCAAAGAGGAATGTAGGAGTTGTGAGGCTCTGAACTTACATGCTACACTTTATTCAATTCATTTTTATATAATAATAATAATAATAATAATCAATACTTTATTGATCCCCGTGGGGAAATTGTCTTGCTCTGTTTTGTGGAGTAAACTGTCCGTGAAGCGCCTTTCAAAACAGCGTCTTCCCAAGGTGCTTTACAAGGGTGTGTTGTGATACATTCCTGCATCATTTATACAGAATAAATGAAAACAGGAAAAAGACACAGTACACTTAGGCTATTTTTATTTATTTTTATTTAAAAAGCAGATTAGTATGAAGTTTCAATAAGTTCGGAGCCTCAGAAATGGTGACGCAAAGGCCATTATTTGAATTGAAATGGAATGACCCAAACATAAAGCCCCCATTTTTTTTCCACTCTCAGATTAGCACGACCCAAGATGGTGGGGCAGCAAATTTTGTGCGTGGCTTTGGGGTGAAGTCTGGGTACTTCCTGTGTTACAGCAAGGTCAGTAATGTACCGCCACCTTTATAATCAGTCAAGCATCATCCCCTCCCTCTACTGTAGTTTCAGCTAGATCTGACTGTCTTGGTACTCTGAATTAATTGCTCCTGCTCTTTACCTCAGTATGGGCCTATCGTCTGTATAGTACAGCCTCTGATGTCTGATCCTGGTCTTTCCCTTGGTATTGGTCTATCGTCTGTATAGTACAGCCTCTGATGTCTGATCCTGCTCTTTCCCTTGGTATTGGTCTATCACCTGTATAGTACAGCCTCTGATGTCTGTTCCTGCTCTTTACCTCAGTATGGG
>JAODLC010000100.1:403977-416410 GCA_026781145.1 Hippopotamyrus pictus
TGTGTGTTGGTACTGAGTAAACATTGTGTCAGTATTAATGCTGTGTATTAAGCAAATGGCAAAATTTGAGATAATAGAAAGATAGAAAAAGAAAAGAAAAGACGTGGAAAGAGATTTACATGAACTAAAACAGTGCAGGTCCCCAAGAAACATTCCAGAATAACAACAATCAACATAGAAAAAAAAGAGAAAAAAAACAAAAATAATAAAAAAGCATCACCTGTTGCAGATTCAGAACAGCCAGGGAGTGGAATTCTGGTTGCAATAGAGCCGTCCGCCGACGTACAGCTTGTCGACCGCGATGACTGCACGGGAGCCTCCTTCGATGAACTTTTTTCGTATCGGGAACAGGATCTTTCTCCTCTTCAAGATCTCCTTCGGAAACTGATCGTTGATGCTGAAGTCCGTTCCTTTCAATTCCCGACCACGGCTTTTTTCCAGTTCTTTCTGTTTAAAGTGCTCGAATTTGGCCACGATTGGTCTGGGTCTGCGTCCGTCGGGTCGCCTCCGTCCTAGACGGTGTACGCGATGGAAGTTGATGGTTTTCACTGTGTCCTCCGAAAGTTTTAGGTGAGTTTGAATGAACTCTTTTATCGTTGTTTCTGTGTCTTCGTCTGCTTTCTCCGGGATGCCTGAAAATACTAAGTTGTCTCTCATACTGCGGGCCTGGAGGTCAATGACAGTTTCTTTTATTTTTTAATTTTCTTCCGCAAGGTATGTCAGGAGGTCCTTTTGAAGGTGTGTTCAGCAGGTCCTTTTGTGGCAGGACTGAAATGCAATGGAAATGGGTTTTTTGGGATTAAGTTCATTTTCATGGCAAAGTGGGAAATGAATTCATCTGATCACTCTTCATAACATTCTGGAGTACATGCCAATTGGCATCATAGAAAGTGAGGCAGGAAGCTTTAAATTAACATTTGTGTCATTCTCAAAAGTTTTCTCGAAAGCCACGGCTTGCAGACACAGATTACCCTGCAGAATCACGGCCCAGCAGAGCCCTGTGTTATAGACAGTGGGCGAAATGGATTTAACAATATCTAGTTACGGACCACATCTGATCCAGATTCACAGGGACCTTGTGCTGGCTGAGTGATCATGTAAGATGGATGGATTAAAAATGTTCCTAATCACCTAGGTGTTTTGTGGTTTATTTATCTTGCACGGATAAAAGAGCTGTAAAAGTCCAGAAATTGCTGATGAGGTTTGAAATTGCTTTTCCACTTGACTCATTCACCAGCATGAAGAAAACAGATGTCTCTATGACAGAAAAGACTTTTATTTTCAAGATGGGAGAGAAAAAATGACTTGCTGAAAATACGCAATTACAGTGTACAATTACAATTACAGATGGAAAGAAAGCTAATCTTAGGAGAGCTCTCATGTGCAGCCAGAACAGAAGGGCTCCAACCAGCTGCCCAGTGCATAGGTGAGCTCATCCTGCAGAACCACACCCCACCCAGAGGGTGGCAGTCTATAATCACCCATGCCTGCAGCCAGTCTATCAGTCTGCTTAAGATCACTCTGGTCAAGGCTTATGCTCTGCCTTCACAGGCTTTCTCAGCTGTAGTTGGTTTTGAAAGTTGGATGGTTTATAGTCTAGCTGAGTATTCTGGATTCTATCTGCTGGTAGCTATGATCTTATCCTCGGTCACTCCCATGCAGCTCGGAGTCCAGCCCTACCATCTCACAGTGAGGGGTGTCAGCACCGACTACTCAGACGTCAGCTTTTCAAAGAAAGGTCTGGCAGGCAGGAGAGCTGGCGTCACGTGTGTGTAAAGCCTGGGTGTGTCCGATTGCCCTGTTTTTTTTTTTGTTTTGGAACATTATGAGGTTCTCTTTTGTTTTTTTGTTTTCTTCAATTCTGTCCCGTGGCTGTGACAAGGCTCAGGTTGTTCTATCAACACAGGAAGCAAAAATAAACAAGAATATCCAATGAAAAAAATCCAGCAGAATTAATAGGCAGCAGGTCTACAACCTGATACACTGTGTGTTTAACACAGTCCATCAGCCAAAGGGGTAAGGTTTTTAGTTTGCCCATTTCTAAGGGTCCAATAGAGGATTTGAGCTGTTCATCTGGACACTGAACACACAGACAGTGACCATGGTGTAGCAGCACACCTGAAGACGTCGAGCAAAATCGGTGATGTCAGTGTAGCTGGGGCTAGATGTCGGCAGAATCGTAGCCAAGTGGTAATTTTCTTCACTTTTTTCCATCAGAGCTGGGTGGAATCCAGAATATGCTTTGGTCAAATGATTAAATACTTTGGTGTGAATTACTTATAAATAAAAGGTCACTTTTTTCTATTATTTGAGATTCCAGTTACTGAATCCAAGTTAGCTGTCATGTGACCAGAGCCGGTGAATCCTATAGGTGACATAGGCACTCGCCTTGGGCACCAACTTCGGAGGGGTCACCGACTTAGCAGCTGATTTCACTTTGCCTTGGACTGGGAGGCGCCAGAGGTGGTGCTCACTGAGGCCACCAAGTGGGCTTGGACCAGTACTACACACGACAGATGTAGTGAACCTGCCACCCAGAATTAACATGGTTCTGTCTGGCAGACCCTCCCTTCAACTGACAACAATCTCAAGAGTTGGACAGTTTGTAAGTTACAGTCAGTAGACAAGGAGCTGTAGCGTTTACAGTGTCCCAGTCAGTAGTCATTGGAAGCCCTCAAACCAACATTACTGAGGGAGAAATTATGTGCAAATCCAACATGGTGTTTCCTCCAATCTCCAAAACACAACCTTGTCATCGATCCTGCTCACCTGGCCTGGATACACAGAGCTCACATGACCTGGACAAAATCAGCCGAAATCAGATGTCCAGGGGGTCAGCAGGCCTGCAGTGTTCCTGCCCTGATTTCCAGAGTTCCCTTTCCTGCATAAGCTGGCAGATTGGAGGAAGCAAATCGTCCTGCTTTTATTAGCTGCCTGCAGATATAGTGCGCTTTGGTTGGTAGAGTTTCCCTCGCTGTCATTTGAATTTTAAGGCACCTTTAATGTAATATCTGTTTAACATCTCACGGCTTGGTGCTGTTAAAGACATAAGCCCCCATATCACTAGCCGGCTTTGTGATCTGCCCGCCTGATTCCTCGCTGGGGGTAGATACTGCAGGTAAGGCGTCCGCCATGCGACGCGTCACCTGAGGTCAGGCATTCCTGCCGACTCCTCCTGTCCCGCTGCCAGTCGTGTTGTCACATTTGCTTGGAGCGCCAGGCAGCAGGCTGAAACACGCTCAGGGGAAATTACCGTTGTAGCCTGGGGTGCAGAAACAGGCACACCTGAGAGAAGGCGTATCCGCGTGAGTGAGTCTGCTCAGCTGGCGAGCCTGGACACGTGGGCCCCACTCACCGCTCCAGGCTGCCGCTGCACCTGCTCCCTCTGCGCCTGACAACAGGTGGGCCGCCTCATTCTGGGCTCCTGTTACTCACCTGTTGATGGATCCGCCCTGCCTGCCTGCCACTCTTTGCCGCCGGTCCTCATCCCTCAAGCTCCGCCCCTGCTCCCCTTCATCCACACATAGACACTGCACTGGTTTTGAAGGATATGTACAACTGCTGGGATACAGGTGCATCCAGTGCAGGCTTTGTGAGGCCTGGGTGCCACATACTCGCTTCACGTGCTGGTTCGCGCACTTAAAGCTATTTGGGGGCGGCCATGACTCTCTCCATTCGCCCTGCTAACACTACAGACCTAAAAGCAGTATGATCCTGGACCTATGGACTTATGGTCACAACCACTGTGAATGTGCCATGCGAGTTAATGAGATAAGGGGGGTTTCAGCTGTTGATACTTCTAGTGTCATTCTGGGGTCAGTGCTGGTAGATACCTTGTAAAGAACCCCCCCATTAGTGGCGGTGACTCTAGAAACTCTGTGTTTCTCACCTGTGTTTGGAGGGGGGGGGGGGGCGTTGGAGGACAAGCCTGCATGGATGGCTAGTACAGAACACATGACAGAGATGCTTATGGAGAACCACAAAGAATGGTAAATATCCTAAGAATACTGCTCAGCACAGCATGAGGGACACTATCTGAGTGCACTATGCTGGACAGATCTCACAGGGACACTATCTGAGTGCACTATGCTGGACAGATCTTCTCACAGAAAGAGCTTTGCTTGGTGGCATTAAACCCTGTCAGGCCACTAACTGTCATGCTGATTCTTGAGTAATGAATGAGTGATAAAGTGTGTGGCTAATGGTATGTTTGAAGTGGCAATGAGTAGTATAAGATGCCCACATACTAAAATCACTTATTCAGAAGCACTTCTTTTGTTTATCTTTGCCTCAGTGTGTGTGATGTTGAAAGAGGACAGAGAAGAAGCCATTTACATTTAGATACTTTATTCAAGCTGGTCATTTTGGAAGCTTCACCATCACCTAGTGCTGTTCCCTTTGTTTAAATAAATATGCTGCAGGGATCATACATTTCACAAAAGCAGAGTTTGAAAGGAAATACAATCTGCATATGCGATCAGATATTTTTGTTCATGGTATGGAAAATCCTTGTGGAATTTACACTTACATATTCACAGTTCACAAAAACAAATAGGATTTTGTGAGAAAATGTTTGTCTCTCATTGTTGCCAGTCCATGCTGTGGTGTCTCTCTCATTGGCCTCGTAATGCTTTAAAATGTCCTGTAAGAAGTGTAAGGCCGTCACTTAGCTGTTAACGGCAAAGTGGAAGAGGTCCATTTCGACACCACACTGGTCTAAGTGCGGCTCAGTCTCTGCTGGAGGGTTATATATCCAGCACAGCTGACTGACAGACTCTCAGCTCTGCCCTTTGAGGGCTGTGCTGGTGCTGTTTCAGGAGCACCGTGGCCTCTTCCTCAGGGCCCGGCTGTTGCTGCCGCTGCAACTGGCAGGCTTCACCCTCTTTGCCTGCTGCTGACTCACTTTGTTGGGCACCTTGCAGCCGGACCTCTTCTGAGCCTTGCTGGAAGTGGCTGGCGCCTCTGCAGCCTCGGGCTTGGCCTCTGGGATGGCATGGGAGTCTCCGGCATCCCAGCTGAGGGAACGTGGTGAGCGCTCTGGATTCACGTCGCAGTGCATGGAGCCGGCTAACTGGCAGAGGGCGAAGGCTGCTGATTGCTTCTGCTCTTCACACGCATCCGGGCTCGGCAAGGCGTTGTCACGGGGGGTTCGCTGCCTCACCGGTGGTACCTTCCCTCCTGATCCACAGGACAGAGGCCCCATGGTGACCCTGAGGGACAGATTCAGGGGCATGTCCTGCTGTGCCTCCAGTGGCACTGGACTGCTCCTGCCGCTGCTGCTGCTGCTGCTGCAAATGTCTGCTGCCTGCTTCTTGGAGAGGTTCAGAGGAACAATGTTCTCTGTCTCCTCATTCTCCTCCGTTTCCTTCTCTTCTTGCTCATCTCCTGACTTCTCTTTAGTTACAAAGACTTGAGTCTCTGTTTTATACTCTACTAACCTGGAGTAAGAGAAGGTGGGCAGCCATTAACCTTAGCAGCTACAATCATTAGAAATGCAAACATTAAAGTCAGAGTGATTATGCAACATGGACAGTGCTTGAAAACTGACACTGTGTCTTACCTTTCATCCATGGGCGTCAAGCCCTCCTGCTGTGACTCAGGTGAGAATTTTGCTGGGCTGGCTGACTCACTCTTCACTGCCTGTGTGGTATGGACACCTTCATCCGACTGGTGGAGTGAAGCCATATTTCTGCCCACTGGGTGAGAATGGCCATTGCCGGAGTCCTTCTGGGAGAAATCGGTGGTGGTTGGCCTGTCTGGGGATCCGGAGGCAGCACAGCCTGCCTTGGGGCTCATTCTCAGCACTTTTCCGTCGCCCTGGTCATGGCCAGCCAGCCTTGTGCTCCTCCCATCAACCTGGAGGTGGCGATGTGGGAAAATGCCATACTCCCCAGCTGCCATTGGCCTGACATACATTTCTGTGCGCAAGTGCTCTGGCCCTGTTATCGAGGGGTGGTGTTGCTCGGGAGCCCGGTACATCCCATAGTGAAGTGGGGCTGTCTGATGGAGAGACTGAATATACCGGTAGTGGTGTTCTGGCATGGGGAGGAGAGCAGGGGCCGGGAACAGCGAACGAGTCAGCAGGGGCCTCTGTGGGTCTAGGACGTAGGGTCGTATGGGGGGCTCACGGTCCTGCTCATGCAGACCACCTGAAAGCAGGTATGGTGAATAAACTGGGAGCAGCGGGGTGTCGGGGAACACGTAAGCTGGGCACTCCGAAAGAATGGGAGCAGGGTAACTGGACCCTGCGACGTTGCCCTGTTTGTGTTCAAAGGGTGGGAGCGGGATGAAAGCGGCTGGACGACTCCATGGGGAGGGGGGGTGGTAGAATGGGGGTCCAGTCGGGGAGAAGGCCTCTGGCTTGTGCACAGTTGGCGGTGTGTCTTTATCGCTGTCACGATGGACAGGTGAGAAGGCTGAGGGTCGTGCCGTGGTCTCTGTCCGCTGTTTCTCAGCGTCTTTGTCTGGTGAACCCAACGATATTTCTGAGGCGTTCTGAGCATCACACCCCTTAGGGTTTGTCTCTCGCTCCTCTGCAGCACCCCGCTTTTCTTGCAAGGTGTCCATTGGAGGGCTCTGGGTCTGCCCCAAAGGGCACATGACAGCTACTGGTGCCGTCAGCGATGGAACTGCTGGTGTGGCTGGATCCGCAGGTTCGATGGAAGTGGAGACCGGGGAGGGGTCAGTTTGGGTCTTAGCCTGTTTGGTCACCAGGGAAATGGAGTTCTTGCATAGATCATACTTCATGTGGTTGAAGAGGTGGGACTTCTCGTTGCAGGTGAAGGGACACTGAAAGCAGTGGTACTTGAATGGCTTGCCTGGGGGGCGTGGGATGTAGTGGGGCTTCTTGGGTTTGCGTTCCTTAGCAGTACTCATGATGGGAAGCGGGGGCGGTGTTGCAGGCATGGAGGCACTCGGGGAGCTTTGGATATGTCAACTCTGCTTTAAGGGCACACTGGGGATGATTCTGGTTCAGTTACCGTGTGTCAGCAGTACAACTGAAGCTTGAGACATTCCTTTGGTTCAAGACCTGGATCAAAAGAAGAAGGTTCTGGTTAGGTTTGCAGCTTTCCCAGGTAATTATTCTCTCACTTGACAAAGTGAACCTTATTCGCAACTCCCATCACCCAGAGAGAGAACAAAATTCAGCTAAGAATAGACCTTCATAGGTTCTTGATACCTGCTTTGAATTTGTCTACCGGGACCCACTTGCCCGTCCGCTGATATGCACGGTGAGCCTGTGAGAGTCTGCTGGCAGGACCACGGGTGAGCGAGGCCTGCAGGGACACGTTTCCCTCTCCCTCACTCAGGCGCTCACTCAAAGGCCGTGAGAGCCCGCTACCACTCCGTTCCCACGGATACACCTGCGGGAGCCTTACTTCTCAGGCCTGACGCGCCTGATGGCATCATCGTTCTCCAAAGACCCCCCCCCCCCCACACACACACACTCTGTTCCCAGACCAAGTACCCTTGGCTCTACCTTTGCGGTTCTATGGCTCCAAGCCTCATTATCAGAGTGTACATAACTGACGGAACCAGTTGCTAAACCCTGAAGTCACACCTACTGTCACCGGGCCAGTACCGCTGTGGCTGCCGGCCATTCCCCCGCAGGATGGGCCCCGTGCTTGGGGACAGCACTCTGAGCACCTCTGTTCTGTCATCAGCCAAAATCACCCTGTCCCCACACTTTTCGGAGTGTGTCACATAGGAATGCAGTTGAAATTGCTAATAAAATGTTTTTGTCATACGTAATAATATGAGTGATGAGGTTTTGTTAAAGCAGTGATAATCTGCTATTAATTTAAACATAAGCGAGATACAGCAGTTTGAGTGTACGTTTAATTTTAACAACCATTTACATGGTTATAGATTATATATTATACATCATAACAAAATAATTACATTTTTAAATTTGTCCAGATGTGCTTTTGTTCTCAGGGTTTCTGCCCTCACTGACCCACGAGCAGCCATAAGCTAGTCCAGCAGGATTCTAGGAAGTGTCCCTAAAGCCTAAATATCTAGCTGCGGGCACCATGCCTTGAGTTCCACAGCAACGGAACAGCGTTAGCAAAGCAACAGCCATCGACGCCTGTCTCGCACAGTCACCGGGCGTGACGTGGAACAAACACGGGGCACTGATAGCTATGTTTATTAAAATATCATATTGCTCTTAATCTTGTACAAAAACAATCTTGTACAAAAAGACCACTAAGAGTTCTGAGAGTCCAGCGTGAGCAGCTGGCCGAGCCGGACCCGGGCTGCGGCTCCGCCCCGAGACGCTGGGTTCTCTGGGTATGCCTCAGGTGGTACCCGACCGGGGCCATCGCTAGCTATTCCCACTGGGCTTTCTGTTGGCCTCACCCTTTCTTAGGTCGGGATAGAAAATCTGTGAAAACCTGTGTTTGTTTCACCAGAGAGCCCTAATGATTTCATATTTATATAATTTAAATATACTGTACATACATACTTTAGCTATAAAAATGCATAATTTATATGATACATTATTTTATGTAACACTTTATGTTTTATGTAATATCTCAATTATGTATTACATGTTCCGTTTCTATTGATACCTAAGCCAGTGCGGGTGCCTCTCCGGGTATCGGCGGTGACGGGTGCGTATCAGCGTGTCGGCAACGCTTGTGCGGGTGCCTCTCCGGGTATCGGCGGTGACAGGTGTGCAGCGTTACGCTGCCGAGGTAACTTGCCCACCTGTTGCAAATGCCACAGGTGCCCGTGGCTGTGTGGCGCCTGCCTGCTCCCTACGGCTCACGGTGCTTAAGGGACCCACATGGTGTATTTACGAATCACAGACCATCTCCACAGTATATATAATAACTGAGCTCCAGATCTCTGTAGAGGAGCCAGCACTCCTGTGATTTGGATCGATGTTACAGGCCTGGGGCTGTTCCCCTGGGAAGCCCTACCTGCCACCGTCAGCGGGGACATCGTCGCACGACAGAAGGAGGACACAGATGAGCCTTACCTTCGGAGCACGGAGTGGGAGAAGCGTCAGGAAGATCTCAGTGCTGCTTGTCCACTTGCTGGACCTGCCACCTCTAACAAATTGCTCTTGTTAGCTGTCCGGTTTGCTGTCACTGTCTTTACTGTTCACTGATACCTGTCCTTCCACTGTGGAGTCACTGTTCGCACTGTCCTGCACATGGAGGTGCTGATCTTCCTGCCCTGTCCTTCCCAACCTGTCCAGCCCTCTCTCTCTCTCTCTCTCTCTCTCTCTCTCACACACACACACACACACACACACTTTCCCCCTCCCTCCTGCTTTCCCTGAAGAGCAGGCTCCTAGGGGGTGGGGCTCCCACCCATGCAGGGGGGCCCTGGGGCTGCGGGCACACAGCTGACGTGAAGTCGTCCTGGAGCCATGCACAACTCTCTCCATATATGCATGTGTCTCAGTTCGCTTTGCTGCGCCAGTACCAGAGGTTCAGGTCCAGAAAGTAAAAATCCTGACCTAGATTTTGCTTCAACCAAATAGCTGAGTACTCTGTGACTGTGACTTTTTACACTCAACTGGTTGATTGAAACAAAATCTTGGTCTGGACTTTTACTTTCTGGACCTGAAGTATCCACCTTTTGACATTGCGTTATCACACATATGCTGTGCCTGTCTGTGTGAGTCTGCATCAATGCTGTATATGTGATTGTGTATTGGGTGTCTGTCTGTTCACAGGTGTGTGTGTGTGATATTGTATTTTGTATGTGTGTGTTAGGTGCTAGATAGTCTGTGTATGTATGCGTATGCTGTCTATTCCTCTGTGTGTGCATGTATAAGGTGAGCAGGTATGTACGTAAGACGTTTGTCTGTGTAAGGTGTTTGCGGGTGTGCATGAGCTGTCTGTGGGTGTGTAAGGTGTTTGTTTGCACATTCAAGTCAGTGTAAGGTGCCTGTTCACACATATAGTGTGTGTGTGTTTGTGTATGTGGTCATATGTAAGTGACATTTGGTCACCACAATGTGATTATAAACTTATTATTTTGACCTAATAGGGAGCTTTTTTTGGTCCACACAAGGGGAAACTGAATTTTATAAAAATCTGTGACTGCAATCAAGAAACTAAAAAAGTCTTGTATTTTGCTTGATTACTTATGGTTAAGGTCAGGATTAGGTAGAGGTTAAGGTTGTCATTGTTGGGATTAGGGTTTTTCCCATATAAATGAATGAACAATCCCCACAAAGAGATGAATACATGGACTGTGTGTGTGTGTGTGTGTGTGTGAGAGTGTGTGTGGATTATGTTAATATTACATTGTGGGGACCAAATGTCCCCCGCAATGTAATAAAAGCCTGTTATTTTGACGTTGTGGGGACCATTTCTCAGGTCCCCACAAAGTTCTGTGAATGCAATCAAAGTTGTCCCCATAGAAATGAATGGAGCGTCCCCACAAAGACATAATTACAAACCTGTCTGTATGTGCGTGTGTGTGTGTGAGTGTGTGCGTGCGTGCACAGGGGCCGCGGGCGGCCAGGCATGATGGGGCCCGAAACAGGCTGAGCCAGCCAAACCAGCAGCCATCCTACGTTAGCATCCGCCTTCAGCCGTCTGACATCCTCATGACGAAGTGAAGCTGCTGCTCAATAAGGGCTTCCAGATGCGCATTCAGGCTTTTGCCTGTAAAGTACATTCAGTGCAAAGGGAGACACTTCTGTGAGCTGGGCTGCCAGCTGTGAGGTGACAAAGGGCAGCCCTTCACTCTCCTGTAGAACAAAAACAAGTGTACAAATCACAATCACGGCTTTCTTTGGGTTGTCTACCCACCGGAGAGGTCCTGCAGGACAGTAAACTCTTCTCCCTTGGCGAGTGCACTATTGGACAGCATTAAAATACAGAGATATGGTCATATGTACTGCAATTGGAAGCATTTTGAAATTCGGCACCATGGCTGAGTATTGAGCAACTCTGTTTTCAGCAAAGCACTTTAGCCTATGGGCACAGAAACAGTATTGTTTGGACAGCCTGCAGGTATAATAACGACGCAGCTCTCGCCCGAGCCAGGAACGCTCTGCACCTGCCACACTGTCGCGATTGCCGCCGCCGCAGGTGTGGGCCGTACAGTGGGCCTCGGGGCTGGTCGCAAACGTGGCTGCAGCTGGATGGCAGTGTGAGATGCATCAGCAGTGTGAGACGCCATCAGATGGAGGTGTGATATGCAATGCCGGTGTGACGAGCGATGGTGGGGAGACACGAGATGGCAGTGTGACATCTGATGGCATTGTGAAACATGACAATGGTGTGATAATGGTGCGAAGCGTAATGCCGTGTGACATGTGGCAGCAGTAAGAGGCGCGACAGTGGTGTAAAGCGTGACGGCAGTGTGAGACGCGACGGTGGTGTGAGATGCGACGGTGGTGTGAAGCGTGACGGCAGTGTGAGACGCGACGGTGGTGTAAAGCGTGACGGCAGTGTGCGATGCGACGGTGGTGTGAAGCGTGACAGCAGTGTGAGACGCGACGGTGGTGTAAAGCGTGACGGCAGTGTGCGATGCGACGGTGGTGTGAAGCATGACGGCAGTATGAGACGTGACGGCGGTTTGAAGCGTGACGGTAGTGTGAGATACAACAGGGGTGTGATGTGCGACAGCAGTGTAAGATGCCACGGCGGTGTGAGGCATGACGGCAGTTTGAGACACGATGGCACTGTGAGGCATGATGACTGTGTGAAATGTGCCATGATGGTGTGAAGTGCAACAGCAGTGCTCATATTCAGACTGTCTGGCAGGCGTGCTCTGAAGCTGTGTACAGGCTATGGCGACCACAGGGGCCCGTCACTTGGAAACATATCTAGGGGAAATGCCCCAGTCCAGAATATGCCAAAAGCACCTTTTTAGGAGTTCACTTCAGATTCTTCAAGCACCATATAACATGGAAACATGATTGCCCTTTAATTGCCACAGAAGATGGGATCATCCTTTAGATGTGTCTGCACTTTACCACAAGACTGAAGACATTTTATATCCTGTAGAGTTATACACTGTATACTGTATATACTTATATAATCTGTAGAGTTATACACTGTATACTGCCAGCTTATATATCCGGTAGGGTTATACACTGTATACTCCTGGCTTACATATCCGGTAGAGTTATACACTATATACTGCCCGCTTATATTTCCGGTAGGGTTATACACTGTATACTGCCAGTTTATATATCTAGAAGGGTTATACACTGTATACTGCTGGCTTATATATCCAGTAGGGTTATACAATGTATACTCCCAGCTTATATATCCCATAGGGATATACACTGCATATTCCTGGTTTATATATCCAGTAGGGTTATACACTATATACTGCCCGCTTATATATCTGGTAGAGTTATACACTGTATACTGCCGGCTTATATATCCAGTAGGGTTATACACTGTATACTGACAGCTTATATATCCAGTAGGGTTATACACTGTATGCTGCC
>JAODLC010000100.1:416510-442699 GCA_026781145.1 Hippopotamyrus pictus
GTTATACACTGTATGCTGCCCGCTTATTTATCCGGTAGAGTTATACACTGTATACTGCCGGCTTATATATCCAGTAGAGTTATACACTATATCCTGCTGGCATACATGATCTGTAGGGTCCATTCATCCATTTTCTGAAAGCACTTGTCCTAGTCAGGGTTGCGGGGGATCCAGAGCATTTCCAAAAGGCTATGGACACAAGACACACCCAGGATGGGGCGCCAGCCCATCGCAGGGCACACTCACACACCCAGGGTGGGGCGCCAGCCCATCGCAGGGCACACTCACACACCCAGGATGGGGCGCCAGCCCATCGCAGGGCACACTCACACACCCAGGGTGGGGCGCCAGCCCATCGCAGGGCACACTCACACACCACTCATATTTTGGTAACTTCAATTAACCTCAGTCTGTTTTTGGATAGTGGGGACAGTGAGGGAGAACTAGAGTACCAGGAGAAAATCCTATGATGACACGGGGAGAACATGCAAACTCCACACACATGGACCCATGACGGAGACTGAAACCCGGTCCCAGAGGTGTAAGGCAACAATACTAACCACTGCATCACCATGCCACCCCCATAGTATACACTATATACTGCTTTAATAAGAGAATAATAAAATATAAAGATAAGCATATAAAATTAAAAATGTATGAAGTATATTCAGCTGTACATAATCTATACATAAGTGACACGGTTAAAGTGATTGTGCTGTGTGATATAAGCACAATGTGCAAGAGACCTGAGAGATGTACTGACAATTTAGACAGTATGAACTGAATGGATGGCTGTGTTGGTGAAACTGGTTGGTGACCTGTACAGAACATGAGCATCACCACTGGTTATGAGCAGAAAGCCCACTTTAAAGGGAGTTTTGATTCCCTGTGAATAATCAGTTATTAATAAGGCAGAACCCGCAGGCTGCTCATTTAGCGCATGGCTGTAAGTGGCTGCGGGTCCCACTGAGCACCTCAGTGTGACTAAAGGTAGAGTCATCGCGACTTCCTGTCTGCCCGTGGCTGCTGCCGCACGTCGGGCGTCCGGGGCTTGTTCGGGCCTGTCGCAGGACCTGACTGGTTCCCCTGCTGCTCCATTGTCTGTGGCAGCCCGGCCCCCGCCTCCCCGCTGCCAGCACCCCAGTGTGCCGAGAAACTGCCGCTCAGCCTCTCCGCGCTGCCAGGTTTCGGTTCTGCCGCTGCGAGTTTCGATCACCGCTTGGCAGTTGGGAGACTCGGCTCAGACGTGCCGGGTCCTGCCTCCGCTCGCCGTGGCGACGTCTGTGCGGCGACGGGGTGCTCGCTGTGGAGCGCTGACTCTGCGGTGGCCTCGTTCCGGCTCCCTCGGACTCTGAGAGTGAGAGCCGACCATGACGATGTTTGTTACTTTGTTTTGTATTTTGTTCATTGCTCAGCCTTTTTCTTTGTTTAATGTTTTGTTCATTTCTTTGTCTTTTGATGGCTAGCAGTTGCACTTTCATCCTCCTGCTGCTGCTTTTCATTCCAGCACCAATCCGCGATGCGGTTCCTGTCGCCCTCTGGGGTGGGGCAGTATGCCGGCAACCTAGGGTTCACCCAACCATGCCTGATCCTCTGCACATCTCTAGGGCTATACAGACCATCCCACATTACTATCAGGGTGTACTGGGAGAGTGTGAGAGGTCACTGAATCCAACAGCCAAGATGCCAGGTGGCATGATCTTCATGAGCTGCAAATTAGCTTGTGCGGATGTTTACGTAAGTGGGACAGAGAGGAACCTCTGAGCCTGAAATTGACTCTCCTCCACATGTCCCTCCATGACCAAGTGACCACTGGGTTCAGGAGGGGGACCAGTGACAGCAGGACGTGATGCAGTCACTGCTGCCCGCTTTTATATTTCGCCTACAACATAAAAAATCTCATTTGAGTGAAAAGTCAAATTTCCAGTTTTTCATCTCCTGGGGCCATTGTGTATTAATCCCATGAAAAAGCCTGCTGAACAGGGCCCCGCCCGAACACTCCCTTCGCCCGCAGGCTCTCTCACCCCCTTAGGGTGCTGAGAACTCACCCATGTCAAGTGTGGAATGAGGGAGCCTAGGGGGCAGAGCGTCCCAAACCGGTTCGCACGCCTCCACCCCCTCAGACTCCCACCCTGTCCCAACGTGTTTCTGTGTTACTATGTCACAGTGCAACCTGCTCTTCCCTGGGGGGCTCCGGACAGGGAGGGTCAGTTAGTGACATGAAGCAGTCTTTAACATGATAACAGGCAGACAGCGAAGTCAGAGGCCTGTTATCTCCCGCCTAGTCACACATGCTAGTCAAACCACACGTCAAATGGGAGCCTGAGGAGCAGGGATTATCCGGCACAGCCTCCCGGCTACGCTCTCAGTGCCAGAGCTCTGCAAACAGCTGGAAACACAGCCTGGTGCACGATAAGCCATCGCCATCATGTATATGCGTCGGCACACACTGCACAAGCATGTATAAATCATATTGACTTCTCGCACTCTGTTTATCATACTATTTGTTAATGCTAGGGGAACTTTAATTAAACGGCATGGATTTGCAGTGTCTGCTGTGCCTTCAGAAAGCGCTCTAGATGCAGTAAAGTTGCAGTTCTGCATTTGTACCTTCAGAAAGCACTCTGGATGCAGTTAAGACACAGTTGTGTATTTGCACCTTCAAAAAATGCTCTGGATGCAGTAAAGTTGCAGCTGTGCATTTATACCTTCAAAAAGTACAGTAAAGACATGGTTGTGCATTCATACCTTCGGCAAATACCCTGAATGCAGTAAAGATGAAGTTGTCACTGTGCCTTTGCTCTCAGGCTGAAATGTGATTTGTCAAAGAGACGCAACACAGTCCATGTGCATTGGTGAGAGTCGGCCAACACAGGGGTGCTAAGCATCTCTAGGTCTCTGGTCCCCAGGTCTGGGTGTGAATGTGCCAGTCTGCTTAGACATGTTGAGCTCCTGTGCACAGTGAGTCATTGAGCGATACTTCAGCCCCCCGCCTACCCATCCGACACCCTGGTCTCCCTTCTGATGCAATCTCGAGTGACAGTAATCGGTAGAGGGGAGGGAATCGGCTTCGTGCCATGAGGCCCACTGGCCTGGTAGCTCTCCCTTCAGCGTCTCTCTTTATCCGCATATCCGCAGCCTGCCACACTGCCATCTCGAACACGCCAGGAATGAGCTCAGCCATGCAGCCACTCCTGTCGAGGCCACGCCCCCTCCTCCCCTCCAGGCTGAAATGCTGCGTTTTCATCGTTCCTGCACCTCGGGTGACAATGACAGCCGAGACAAGCCTCTAAGAAGTGTGGAGGTGTTGTGGAATCTGCTGGGGGGGCATGTATGTCCTGTAAGCGTGCTACACACTGCCCCCTGTCCCACATGGCAAGGACACACTTACAGACTCAGGGTCCTCCACATGTAGGCTGTGCCGTCATTCCCTGAAACACACTGTTGACTTTGGAAGACAGCATCAGTAACAAAGACCCCTCAATTGTCCAGACTCTGCAGACAGACATATGCCTGCCAAACGGGAGTGATATGCCTGGTACAGAGGTGGAGCTCTTCTCTGTGGTGGGGCAGCTGAACTGCATAGTGTGATCCATGTGCTCCATAGAGGATGGGCTGTGGGGTTGGGAATGACAGAAATCCTCCCCAGCCTGAAAAGCTGAACAGGGAGGATGCGAATAAGGCGCGACAAAGCAACCATGGAAAACATCAACACATCAGCCATGGAAAACATCAACGAATCCATGATCAATATCAGCAGTAGCCAAGGTTCAGTCCTTCACCTCGGCTGGCTTGTTATGGAGCAGACAAGAAATTCCCCAACAAGAAGATTCCATTATAGCGTAACCTGAAAATGTTCAGCCAAGCAGCAGCACAGAAACGCTCCCTGGAATAACAGCAAAACAGACATGCAGACAGGCCAAGTTGGGGAGCTTCTGGGGGTGTGTGAACAGCTGGATCCTGACTGTTAGCAGAGCAGGCAGCTTGTGACTGAAAGAGGCACTCTAAAGTACCCGATGGCCAGGCCGCTGTGTGCAAAACACGGACTACAGGCCCTGCTTCTCCCCTTTGGGCATGTAAACAGAGGCCCAGTGAAGAACCCCGCCCCGTCAGAGGGGCGTTAGAGCACTAAGGCACTCCGATGACCCGGCGTGTATTTCAGGTTTGCTGTTGCCTCGGGGTCTTTTGCTGTTATCCTCCAAGGGGGTGGGGGTGGGAGCAGATCCAGGAAGCCGGCGGGACAGGCGGAGGAGAAGGCGAGGAGAAGAAGGCGAGGAGGAGGACCGCTACCCTGGGCTGGGGTGGGGAGTGTTTCTCTGCTCATCTGAGACCGAGATGAGAATTAACAGTTCAGAGCCAATGCACTTGAGAGTGAGCCAGAGCTCTGTTTCCCTGCAGAACGTTCTCCAAAAGGTGTGCCATTCGTCAGCCCGGGACCTTTCGCACCTGTGCACAGAGGCCGACTGTTCTTGGGAGAGTCGAATGACTTCCCCTTGTTACCGTGCACTGAATTGTTGATTGTGTCCGCGTGTGGGTTGCCGAGCTTGTCACCATACCAGCGCATCTCCTAGAGCAACAAGGACATAGACATTCAAACAGAAGAGTTTGTCACTGCTGGGTGCCCTCCATGGGTGTGACACGCACCACCTGCTCCCCGGTTTCTGAGACTGCTATCACTAGCATGTATAAAGGCACTGCAGTGGGTCCCAGCTCTAGCTCACTGTGTCCCTGGCACTTTAGTTAAGAGAATAAAAGTGGCTGCAATGGTGATTTCACAAGCACCTCTCCGCTGGGGCGCGGTGTCATGGCCGACTGACTTGTCTGACTTGCCTATGGGACATGTTTGGCTTTGAGCTGAAACTGCATGAGACTGATGGCCAGCAGACAAAGGGATGGGTGTTCGGGTCGAGCACGTTGAGTCTTGCAGGCAGGGATTTGCATAAGCTTGGTTTTGGGGTGGCGTCTGCGCCACATAGAAACCGCTCGACTCTATGGTGGCTGCAGCTGAGCATGAGAGCCGTAGGCAGAGCTGCTGACCGCCGGAGTCGCTGACCGCCAGAGTCGCTGACCGCCGGAGTCGCTGACCGCCAGAGTCGCTGACCGCCGGAGTCTGCGCCTTCAGTCTGAGGATTTCTAAGGCAGTTACGACTCAACTTTTCTAGTAGCAGCTTGGTGCAGCTCTGAGACTCACTGCCCCCCAACCCTGAGTGAGGCTTTCCCTTTTTCCACCAACTATATTTATACGTGACGTGAGTCTCGTATTAATAAGTCTCAATCTGGTCGGAAATGAGTCTCAGTCTGCTGCTGCAAAATGAAATCTGTGTGAAAAATGCAAAAGGCACTGTTGGGTATTGGGTAATATAAAAAATCCTGTAACAAACACCTGCAACAGTAAAAAGCTGTCAGCTATTGGCTGGGATTCACACACCAGGAAAGGCAACACAGAAACTCTCATACCGTTACAGCCGACTTATCTGGCATAGATTCCTACCGAAGCAAAAATGAGGAACAGCAGATAAAACTGTGGAAATACAGTGGAATTCCCCGCTAAGCTGAAGTGCCTTTTATGATGCCACCTGCAGTTCAGACCTGGTACTCCATCGGAAGCTGAGCAGCTTTGGCCCTGGCCAGTACTTGGACTTGGAACTAGGAAAGCTGGGTTGCTGCTAGAAGAGGTGTTGGTCTGGCCAACAGGTTAGTCCATCCTGTGGTCAGTGTGGATCCCAGTGCCCCAGTGCAGTGACGGGGACATTGAGCTGTAAAAAATGGTTCTGTCCTTTGGATGAGACATGAAACCAAGGCCTTGACTCTGAGGTCATAAAAGATCTCTGGGTATCTTTCAAAAGAGTAGGGGTGGTACCCTGATGTCCTGGCTAAAAATTTCTCACTGTAGCCATTTGAAATCTGGCCTCCTAATCATCCCCTATCTAATTGATGAATTCTTTCCTGCCCCTTCACCACCTTACCTACTGTGTGGTGAGCGTACTGGTCCAGATTGGCTGCCGTCACATCATCCAGGTGGGGGCTACGCAGTGGTGGTGGTTGAAGTGGCTCCCTGTTGATCCTGTAAAGTGCTTTGGTGTATTATATATATATGTAACATTTATTCAATTCTTTCCCATAAATGTTACCTGCTAATGATAATGTCTGCTGGACTGTAGTCAGGTGAGTATGTGTCCAAAGCGTGTTTTCGTGGACACGTGTGGGGGTTGCTCTCTGTGACTCTTTACCTGGTTCCAGTAAAAATATCCCTCATTTAAAACCAAGGAAAGTAGAGAGCGCCTATTTTCAGAGCTGTTTTCTGAAGCAGCGATTTGCCACAATGAGCCTGAAATCAACCCGCAAAGCAGAAGTGTGCAGAATAATGAAGCTATTGAGCAGCTGCATAACGCGGTCACTGCTGGCTCTCTCTGTTCACCTGCTAGCCGGAGCCCCCCCCGCCCCGCTCACTTCCTAAACGCCTACACTGCTGCCTTATTTCTCTTTCAGGCTTCCCACCTTCCTCTTTTTTCACCCGTCCTCCTGACTTGCCTCGCACCCACCTCCGTGTGCCACGCCCCAGCCGTTTACCTACCCTGCAGATCATAGTCCTAACCTGCTCAACTTAAGCGCCCGCGGCTGTGAGTGACATGCATTCTTCTTGTGCTTTGTGTGCCGGAGTGGTTTAGAGCTGCCCCGAGCAATGGAGATGCGACAGTGGACGGAAACCGTGCTGCAATGAGGAACAGCAGTTCCATGGAATTGCCTTCCTGAGAGGCACAGAACAGGTTTGGTGGGCTCTGCGAATGAGGACAATGCTCGTTCTGTGCTGCTCACCTCTCCAGCTGTACTGCTCCAGATCACTCGCCTCTGTGTGAAATGCCACTTTGCTAAAGACAAAACTTTGCTGAGTATTTAACAGGAAAGGATTTCAAGAATTTCCCCTGGGATCAACACATTTTATCTAATCTTACCTAACATAATTTGGTTGTTTTTTTATCCATCCATCCATCCATCCATCAGCCACTATGGTCAGTATGGTCATTTTTGTGTTTTGTTTTTTGTTAACCAGTACTTTGGTGATAACAACACACCATTTCTTGCATTTCTTCACACAGTGGAGCTCCTGTCCATACACTGCTTACACTGCACCTGGGCATTCACTGCAAACTCATCGTAGCTGCACCACCTTGACAGCACATATGTTTGTAAAGTGCTCTTTGCCTCAGTTGTACCTTTTATTGGACAAAAGCATCTGCTAAATATGTAAATGTAAATTTCATGTAAATGGAATACAGGGAGCAGCTGAATCATTAAATGATGCAGCATCACACAGAATTCTCTCAGTGGGACCTCACCTCAGATTCTAACAAACACGTGTAACTGTATTTATACATGTACACAAGTGTAACAGGATGAAGGACATGTCCTTGATAGCTCTTTGTCTTCTCACCCAGCACCTACAGGGGGAGTTAAAGAGCATCCAATCTACTGCATTTTTGTATAGTAGTTATTACAGACCAGGGACAAACGTTGAATAAAATCTGGTATCTATTTACACATTAATCTGTGTATTTTTAGTATGACGTTTCAAAAGTGTTTTTGATATGAGTCTTAAGCAGAAGACTTCTTAAACAGAAGTGTAGGGGACATATAATCCAGGTTAGATCTGGAAGTGGGATAACACACTACAGTGCAAAACTTATAAAGAGTGAGAGAAAATGTTTAAATGACCTTCATGTTAGTGTAAAACTATGATATTACTATCAAAGTATGTTAGCTTAGCCTCATCAAAACTTATGAACTCAGAGTATGGTGCAGACAGAAAGAAGTGAGGATCGGCTAGTGGCTCCAAAACAGAAGAACAGAACTAACCAAGCACACTGGTAACAAATAAAAAAAAAATCAAAGACCACAAGGGGTCAGAAAAAAGGGGAAAACACTACAGATTGAACCATAAATAAACCTAGACAGGGAAACAGGTAATACAGAGAACTGAACTAGGGAGACAAGCATAGAAACACTCACAGAACAAATCACATTGACTGACTGGGGATAATGAACAAAGGCAGGAACTTAAATACACTGATACTGAGGACTAACAAAGGGCAGGAGTGAATAATCAAGAACAACCCATCAAACAGCAAAGCAGGGCAACAGAAAACAGGTGGAATGAACTACAATAACTGAATGTTGGACAAGGGAACCCTAACAAAACCAAGACTATGAAGAGTACTAAACAGGTACAAGAAGAACATAATAAAACAGAGCACACGCACGCTAACTCAAAACAGATAATAACTAATAACAAACACTAGTGAAAAAACAAAAAACAAACAAAACAGATGAGGCCGGCCTAAAACCCACAAGCAGAGCCTCTGATCCGTTCAATCAACCCATTAAGCTACATGGTGGTCTGGGGAATAGGGAAAACACACTAGGGTTGAAAAGCAAGAGACAGAGTGGGGGGGTGGGGTGCAGAACTGGCTAAACAGGGAAAGGTCAGAGGGTGGGGCTGGGTGGGGTCAGGCAGGCGCTGATCCTGACAGTACCCCCCCACTGAACACGCAAACACAGGGCGTGTGAGGGTACCACCAAGGCCAGCAAGAGGGACAGGACAGAAACCAACTAAAAAAAACTGGAGGGGGGGAAAAACACTTACAGTGACTGGGGAACCGAACAGACAGAGCCGAGAGATTAGAGAGAAGGGGAACAAAAACGGAAAGGGTAAATATGAGGATCTGGGAAAGGAGCACAGGATGAGAAAACAAGGGTGGGAACAGATCAAGGGGACCGGGAACAAACAAAGTGGGGACTGAATGTGGGAACCAAGGGACAGGAACGGGGATGGACGTATTGGGGAAAGGACCAGGAGAAGACAGATTGGGAACAGTACCAGGGACAAAAGAGATAGGGGCAGGATGTGGAGAATGAGGGGTAGGACCAGGTACAAAAGGCGGGGACCAGGACAGAGCAGGGAAACCAGAAGGGATGGGAACAAAAGGAGCATATGAGGAAAAGGACCAGGTATCTGAGACGGTGACCAGGACAGAGTAGAGGAACCAGAAGGGATGGGAACAAAGGCAGCAGGGTGAGGAAAAGGACCAGGTATCTGAGACGGGGACCATGATGGAGTAGGGGAACCAGAAGGGATGGGAACAAAGTGAGCAGGGTGAGGAAAATGACTAGGAATCTGAGACGGGGACCAGGACAGAGTAGGTGAACCAGAAGGGATGAGAACAAAGTGAGCAGGGTGAGGAAAACGACCAGGGACATGAGATGGAGACCAGGATGGAGTAGGGGAACCAGAATGGATGGGAACAAAGTGAGCAGGGTGAGGAAAACGACCAGGGACATGAGATGGAGACCAGGATGGAGTAGGGGAACCAAAATGGATGGGAACAAGGGGAGCAGGGTGAGGAAAAGGAGCAGGAACCTGAGATGCAGACCAGGACGGAGTAGGGGAACCTACTCCTGGATCTGGGGCTTAGCTCTTCACTGTGCAACTGGGTACTGGACAGACAGACCACAGCAAGTGCGTATTAGTGGAAAAACCTCCTCCATCATCACCATCAACACTGGCACCCTGCAGGGCAGTGTGCTGAGCCCCCTGCTTTACTCTCTCTACACCCATGACTGTGTAGCTAAGTACAGCTCCAACACCATCCTTAAGTTTGCTGACGATACCACTGTAATAGGTCTGATCAGCGAGGACGATGAGATGGCCTACAGAGAGGTCAGACTCCTGGCAGAATGGTGTCAGGACAACAACCTCTCCCCCAACGTTAATGAAACTAAGGAGATGATTGTGGATTTCCGCAAACAGGAAACAGAGCACAGCCCCATCTACATCGAAGGTGAGGCTGAGGAGCAGGTCAGCAGCTTTAGGTTCCTTGGAGTCACGCTCACTGATGAACTTAAATGGTCAAGTCACACTGCGGTAATAGTTAAGAGAGCACAACAATGACTCTACTTCCTCAGGAGTCTGAGGAAAGCCCAGATGTCCCACACAACCCTGTGCAGATTCTACAGTTGTACTGTGGAGTCCATCCTGACAGGATGCATCAGATCCTGGTACAGCAGCTGCTCTGTTCAGGACCACAGAGCTCTGCAGCGGGTGGTGCACTCAGCACAGATCACGGGCACACAGCTCCCTGCGATCCGCGACATCCACACTACACGCTGTCTCAGGAAAGTGAACCGTATCAGGCGGGACCCCAGCCACCCTGCACTGTCACTTTTCACCCTCCTCCCATCTGGGAAGCGACTACAGTCCATTCAGATGTGCACCTCCAGGTTCAGGAACAGTTTCTACCCAACTGCAATCAGACTCATGAACAATCAGTAACCTTATGCCACCTCCACTTCTTCCCACACGTATACTTCTGCCACTGTCTTTGACTCTATTTATTCCTGGGATTCTGGTCTTATTTACTTGTCTTCTTGTCTAGCCGTTTTGTTGTCTATGTTCACTGTCTGCAGGAGCACATGCAAGTAAGTATTTCATTGTACATGGTACTCATACTTGTACACATAACAATAAAAGAATTGAATTGAAGGTTGGAGTTTAACTACAGTAAAGGGCTGTAGACTTTCACAGATGACTCTAACTACTAATCTGTCAGTTGTGACCTGAGCAACCCAAACAGATGATACTGCAGATGTTTTGCTACTGATGGGAACAAGCTTTTCTTCTCGAGATGCATTCAAGATGAATAAATGCTCCATGACCATAAAATGATGGAGGATGAAGTATTCATTTAGTTATTTGTTACTTACTAGTGGGTGAAGGGATGATCATGTGGTCTTAAAATATGGGAAAAAGGGCATCCCATTTTGGACACCTAAAAGCACACCAGCAGACTCAGACAGGGGAGAGGCCGTACCAGTGTTCCCAGTTTCACTCATTTAGGAAACCTAAACAGACACCAGTGGATTCATACTGGGGAGAGGCCCTACTAAGTAAATTCAATTCAATTTTATTTGTATAGAAGCATTTTCTCAGCATTACATTGTCTCAGCATTACATTGTCTCAGGACACTTTACATTATCCCTGCCCAAAGCTCCCACTGAGCAAGCCAGAGATTTGGGTCTCATTGTGGATTGCATGCAGGTGCTGGTACGCAGATGATGGTGCTGCTTCTGACAGCAGGTCAGGGCTCTCAGTGTGGGAAGACTTTCAGTTCAGACTCTAAAGAAACAGTATTGCACACCCCAGTTGAGTGCAACAGTTATCCACCCGTACTGTAAACAGCATGGGCAAAGCCCTGCTTTCTCCTCTTGAGTCAGAAAGTCTTTAAAGCTAACCAAAAGTTTTCCATGACTTTGCTTAACTGCTCCCACAACCAGGGTTTTGCTTCTGCTACTGCCGAAGTTCAACTTTACAGCTACAGCTCTGCACAGCTGCCTCAGCAGCGGAGGCTCAGAACAAGGCCCATTCACACTCAATGTCCCCCGACTCCCACAGGATGCAAGAGAAGTTCTGCCAGAGGTGTGAGCTGAAGATCTCCCAAAGAGGGGCCTCTGCCAGATGTTCCCAGCCCACTCTCACTGTTTACTTGGGTCTACCAGGTCTGTCCGGCATTTTGCTCCAACATCTGATCCATGCCATGTCCTGAAAGTGCTGGGAGGCACAAAGAAACCCTAAAGACAGTACAAGAGCTGGTTAATTCCAAAGGGAACTTTATTAGAGTGATTAGGACAAGCAACAGAGTAACAATGACTAGACTGGGAAGCACAAGACAGAGGGGCACATAGATACACTGAGAATAAACATATGTAGGGCATCACAACGGATCAGAGACGATCAAACACAGGTGAGGGTGATAAGTACAATCAATGAGGGGCAGGTGTAAGTGATACGGGGGAGACAGCTGGGTGGACATACACACAAACGGGACAGGACAATCCAAATAAACAATTAATAAATAATTATAACACAGTTAATGTCAATAAAAATCTGGTTTTCTGCCCCGGTGGCCTTCCATACTTACAACCTGTGCTGAGGTGGAAAGTATAATGAAGATACTGCTCAAGAGGCAGGGTCGTACTTTGATATAACATTGATTTAAAAAAATTAAAAAGAAGTAGTAACCATACACACCCTGCATGAATGACATAATTGACTAGGTAAGTTTTGAGAATAATCTTAATTACAGCATATGACATTTATTGTTTTGTAACAAAATACTGTTTTGGTTTGTGGATGAGATGTTCATGCAAGTTACCGTACATAACTTTAATGAACTCAAAATCATGAAAGATTTTATGACATTTGAAGCAATGCTACTTCAAATGGTGTCTGACCCACCCATCTACATTCTTATAGTACAGAAACCACCTGGACCATACACACCGGTCCTAATGACTTAATCATTAATTTAGAGAATATTATAATATCTGTAGATTTCAAGAGTGACTGATGCCTTCAGCCAAAGAATTCTCCTGGATGTTACTATAGCATGTAATGGGACCAATACGCGTGCACAATCACACACTAGACTTGATTATCATTCACAGAATTCATGCTCATGATGCACAATATATGGACAAAAGCAGTGGGACACATTACCCCCACAGGAACAAGACAATCACATTCTAAATCCACAGGCATCAATACGTATTTGATCTTTCCTTTGTAGCTACTGCTACTGTTCTGAGAAGACTTCCCACAACATTTTGGAGTATGTCTGTAGCAATTTTTGCCTATTCATCCAGAAGAGCGCTGAAGGGCTGGCTCACAATATCCATTCTAGTTCATCCCAAAGGTGTTCGATGGGGTTCAGGTCAGAGCTCTGTGCGAGCCACTCAAGTCCTTCAACACCAAACTCACCCAAATATGTCTTTATGTCCCGTACGGCACAAAAATGCTGGAAAAGGGATCTTGCCCAAACTGTCCCCACAAAGTTGGAAGCATAGAATTATCCAAAATGTCTTGGTATGCTGAAGCATTAAGGGTTTCTTTTCACTGGAACTAAGGGGCATAGCTCAACCCCTGAAAAGCAATCCCACACCATTATCCCTCCTCCACCAAACCTTCCAGTTGGCACAATGCAGTCAGGCAGGTAACATTCTCCTGGCATCTGCCAAACCCAAACTTGTCCATCAGACTGCCCGAGAGAGAAAAGTGCGATTCGTCACTCTACAGAACACATTGAGTCCAGTGCTCGAGTCCAGTGGCAGCATGCTTTACAAAGTGCTGGCAACTTTAAGAACTATTATTTTTTAGTGTTGCATGGAGGGAAATCAAAGAACCTGAAAGAAACCCCATGACAGCACAGGGAAACACGCGTACTCCACACACGTTGCTGGAGGTGGAGACTCAGTCCTTGCTCCTAAAGGTGTGAGGCAACAGTGTTAACAGCTGTGCTACCGCGCTGTCCCCCTTCCCTTGTGTGAATCCGCCGATGTTTCTTTAGGGTTTCCAACTGACTGAAACTTTTCCCACACTGGGAACACAGGTAGGGCCTCTCCCCTGTGTGAATCCGCTGGTGTTTCTTTAGGTTTGATAAACTACTGAAGCTCTTCCAACACTGGGAGCAATGGTAGGGCTTCTCCCCTGTATGAATCCACTGGTGTGTCTTCAGGTGTCCTAACTGACTAAAGCTCTTCCCACACTGGGAGCACAGGTAAGGCCCCACCCCTGTGTGAGTCCGCTCGTGTGTCTTCAGGGGTCCTAAATGCCTGAAGTTCATTCCACATTGGGAGCACTTGTAGGGCTTCTCCCCTGTGTGAATCCGTTGGTGTGCATTTAGGTGTCCTAATTCACCGAAGCTCTTTCCACACTGGAAACACTGGTAGGGCCTCTCACCAGTGTGAAACCGTTGGTGTGCCTTCAGGGGTCCTAAATGACTGAATTTCTTTCCACACTGGGAGCACTCATAGGGTCTCTCCCCATTGTGAATCCGATGGTGTGTCTTTAGGTTTCCTAAATGATTGAAACTCTTCCCACACTGGGAGCACTGGTAGGGCTTCTCCCCTGTGTGCGTGTGCTGGTGTGCCTTTAGGTGTGCTAAATACCTGAAGCTCTTCCCACACTGGGAGCAATGGTAGGGTTTCTCACCTGTGTGAATCCGCTGGTGTCTCTTTAGGGTTCCTAATTCACTGAAACTCTTCTCACACTGGGAGCACTGGTAGGGCCTCTCCCCTGTGTGAATCCTTTGGTGTTTCTTTACGGTTCCTAATTCACTGAATCTCTTCCCACACTGAGAGCACTGGTAGGGCCTCTCTCCTGTGCGAGTCTGATGGTGTATTTTGCGACTGCTCTTTCCACCGAGTGTCTTTTCAGCCTGGGATTCCTGTCGAGCTTTCGGAGTACCTGTACCCGCTTCATTCAAGGTACTGAATGTGTCTGTACTGGGCTGAGAGGCACTGGGGCCAGCAGACGATAGGAAATGCTGGGATGTGTTGACAGATCCAGCCATCAGCTGTGTGACATACTCCTCAGGGTGAGCTCTTTTAATGTGTCTGTGGAGATGAATCTCCGCTGTGAAGGAGAAGGGACACTGAGAACAAGGGAATCCTTGGGTGGATTTATCTGCTTTCCTTGCTGGGGGCAAGAGAGACAAATCAGTGAGTACTGTGGTGGGACAGGGTTAAGAGAAATAAGACAAAATGAAAAGACAGATGATGACAAACAAAGATACCTTGTGAATAGCACTTTTTATTCCACAAACAGTCAAAGGTGATGCCCAGGTCCTTGGTGTAATCTTCCCCGTACCATACCAGGAGCTCCTGCCCGGGAGCAATCGGCTTGCAGCAGCGATACAAGATGCCCCCTTTGTGCTGGAAGGCCACCAGGTTCTGTTCCTCCTCATCACGAGCACAGTTCACATACCTGACACACAGAGAGGGTGTGTGTGTGCGTCAGTCGGAGAGAGAATAGACGTGGTGTATGTATGCATTACTGACACACGGACACTAATGGTGTCATCTCACCTCATCCAGTTGGAGTGTGTTTCTCTCCCGGCATCAACGTACATCTCACACCATTTGCCCTTGTAAACCTGAAACCACAGGCCTGAAAGTACTAGACATCACCCCAGTTGAGTTATGCCAGCACAGAACTTCCAACTGATAATTCAAATGCCTAGCTATATGCAGGATTGCTAAATCTCATGCATCTGGTATGACACTCACACTTTCAGACTCATGCAAGAAATCTTACGGCAAATCTATATTATTCCATTATAAACCTAAAATTAGCTACATCAAAAGCGTTGGGGAAATATGTAAACCCTATAGATGAGGGCTGAAAGATTTGGGGAAAAATATCAAATTGTGATATTTGCTAATCACATAATTTGAAATCGTGATTTCGATTCGAAATCAATAAATCGTTCAGCCTTACATCAAATACACATAAAGTTATGTGACCCATGTCCCCAAGGTTCTAAAGTATAAAGCAGCAAGACATGAATTCCTCATGCAGTTACAGATACATCCTCCTCACTGCCGCAGGCTTAGTCTTACCACCCAGGAGTAGCTGCTTTCAATGGCTTCCTCTTTCCCAGTGACTTCTCCTTCACAGGGCCCGAAATGCACTCCTCTGGGCACAGTCTGCCCCTGGTTAAACACCCCTTGGCCTGCCCCAGGGATGCTGGATGGCCTAACCTCTAAACCAGGGGGTAGGGTAAGGAGGGCCCTGCCAGGGACCCCCATAACTGCAGGAGAGTCAGAGATGAAGACAGGAGGTCCATGGACCTCACACTGCTCAGTGAAGGAGGACTGGCAATCTTCACAATCTGATGATGAAAGAACAGGAATGCGGATTATAAACTGTAACAGGGGAAATACTATACAATACCCTACAGTCCCTGTCCCATCACAGGAACATGTTCCCACCACAGTTCTCGGGTTGTAGTTCCTGAACCTTTTACTCTGGGTTGGGTACTTTTTGGTTAAATGAAGTACTGGGGTGAGGTTCACAACGATAAACTTGCTGATTAGTTGAGCACAAGCACTGGCTCCAACTCGGAAATTACACAAAAGTGAGGGAAAAAAAAAGAGACAGAATTAACAAAAAAGAAGCAGAAGGAACTATTGTTGCATTACAACTTCATTAACTGCATTAATGCACACCTTGTTTGCTTCACATTTCTGCCATGGTGAAACTTGGCAGCACTGATCAGTGTAAAGGTGTGAAGAGAATTTCCCCATGGGAACCAATAAAGCATCAGTTATTGTTAAAGATCGATCTGCTGGCCAGACTGAATGATGAATTATGGGATGTCACAGGATGCATAAAGCTGTACCATGAGCTACCAAGACCTCGTCTGACTCGAGCAGCCACCTGTTCCATATTTCATGGGATCATTTATAAAGGCTTTGGACAGACAAAAAAGCTGAGAAACATTCATATGATTTTGGGATGCATAAAGAAACAACATAACAAAAACATTGCCTGAAAAAGTGTGCACATTCACGAATGGTCCAGTGCGGTCGTATAAACGTTTTAAAGGAAACAGAAAAGAGCGACACCTAGAGTTCAGATAGAAAAGTGCATCCCAGTCACATTTACATTCATTTGTAGTGCATGGTGCAATAATAGGCTATACAGGAGGTATTTGGTGATTGATTTGTCAACAGACTTCACAATTTGCGATTTGAGTAATATATCTGTTCATTTTTGCGAACATTACTGAATAAAACAAAGAAGCAGACTTGTGTAAACCATGTTGGCCGTGGATTGTGATATAGCACAGATATATTTTTTTAATGGTAAAACTCCAGGATATGCTTCTGGAAGGAAAGCGTTATGCGGACGTCGCTCGGCCGTGTGGTTTGAATGAATCGACGGTACATCAGGAAGGATGAAAAGAATATATGAGCCATATATGTTTTATTTTTATTTATATATTATACACACACACACACACACACACACACACAGATTACATATTATTTTATTATGTTACTCATATCCTTAGCCCGCCACCCACATATGTGTTTTTTTTTTTATAAGTTTACATGTGTCTAAAGTGTGTTGGAGGGGTATTTTAAGGCTTAAACTATAAAAAAAATGTTTATTTCTACGGTCTTTCTATATCGCGGATTTTCACCTGTCGCTGATGGGTCTGGAACGCATGTTCCGCGATAGACGGGGGTTCACTGTAGCTGATAAAAGGGGGGGGGGGGAATAAATTGGTATCGGCAAATACTCAATCATCCCAGGGAAAGCATGTCCTCTTCCATAAGAATGTATGTTTTTAAAATGAGTCCCCAGGTTCCTGAAACTCAGTAGGAAAGCACTGCCAAACAAAAGAGGACATTATGTGGGTTTATCACCACGGGGAAGATCCTTCGACCGTAAACCACTCACAGAGGTAATCATCATCTTTGGGCTGTACTCCCTCAGTGTGCAGCATCTCCGGTGTGTTGTGTAGACTGTGTCCACAGCTGCGGCTCTTCATGTTCACAGTGTGCAGCATCTTCGGTGTGTTGTGTAGACTGTGCCCACAGCTGCGGCTCTTCATGTTCACAGTGTGCTGCTCAAACTGCAGGCTCTCTGACATACCTGAATGCAGAGTGCAACACAACACTGATGGCTTTTAAAGGACAACTAGAAGCACAAACTTAATTACCACCAAATGTACCAAAACAGCTGCAGTTTTGGTCATATGTGCTGGTAGCTGGACCTGCCTGGGTTTGGAGGTTTCACACTCAGTTTGCTTCTCCTACCTTGACTCCCATCAGTGCTTTTCAACAGAAGAGAACCAGTCAGCTTCTCCTCAGTCACTTCCTGAAACACTGCACCCGTCATCTACCATCACAAAAACCAACCAACAGGGGAAAATGAGCTGTTCATTTCATAGGATTATACAAGCTATTCTTTTTGCTTATTAGAATAACAGCAGCAGAAAGCAAACACAATGTTCTTTTTGGACACCATACTTCATTTATTTACACCATATTCTGGTGTGGTCTACAGCTGGTCGCTTTGAGATTAATGCCTTAGAGTGGTCTGATGATGAAGAGACCCACTGGCCCTTCATTTTACCTTGGGGGGGCTGTCCTTCGTGGCCCCCACACCCTCAGACATCAAGTATTCCGGCTCCACCTTTTTAACCTCAGACACTCTCACCAGAAGGTTTCTGGTTCATGCAGAACCAGAAATTGCTGGAAGATGTCAGCTGACAACAAAATCAAAATGATGCCAGTCAATCAGTGTTTTATAATGCACAGCTGGCATCAGCCTGGGTCGAGCAGAAACAGACCGCCTCTCCCGGCCTGCGGCACGTGGCTCTGATCTCACAGCAGGGCTCCTGCTCTGACCGGACCACCTGGATGGAGGCTGGACACACCTGGATGCTGAAGACACGAATGAGCATTTCAGGCAGACTGCACCACACTCCTACTTAGCGTTTGGGTAACATCCATGCTTTAAAGATGGTATCACACATCACAGAGGGAGCCTCTTGATTGGCTGTTTCTCCTCATCTCATCATGTTGCCCAGGCGCCTTATAAGCTCTATGCAGGCACATCCTCCCGATTCTCGTATACCGGCAAATCAATTTCCGGTTTCTATGCACCTGTTAAAAAGCCAAACGAATTTTGAAATGTTCTTTCACCTTAGAAATACCTCAGTCCTGTATGTTAAAATCCGTTTCCTCCTGTCACCATTACTTTTTCTCATCGCTTCTTAACACGATGTTACCGTTTTGCCTTTTGTGATGTTTTTTCTCTTTAAAGAGAAGCTGAATGAGAAAAACATGTTTAGCACATCTCAGTTTAAAACAAACTTTGGACTTAAACTGGAACGAGGTCAGTAGCATCACAACAATCAGAACAAAGGCCAGTAGCCCACGGACTGGGATATACTTCACAGGGAAAACAGGGTTATTAATGTACACTAAGGTCTATAATGAACTATTTTTATACACAGTGGGACGAATAAAATGTATTTTACAATCCTTTTAAAATATTTCAGTCATGTATAGTAAAGGACACAAAAGGAAAAAAAAGATACATATTAACCAACTATAGTGAGGACACCCATCAGCCTATTAAAAGGTTTCATTTCATTTCTGGTAACAGGCAATAGGAGGAATCGTTTGAAGCCTGATAACTTTTAGAAAAAAAACTGTTTTTGAATAAAACCATTTAAACTGTTTTCTGAAACTGTTTTTCATCTATTCTTTGCTACTTTATTAAAATTGAATAATTTCAATAACCTGCTCAACAAACCTAAGATTATTTCTATGCACACTCACATGGTATGTAAATATATAAACTATGTTTAAACAGAATCCACAACCATGGAAACAAAGTCACAATCTCAATAAATGATATGAGACACAATTTAGGTTAAGATTGACTAAGATTGATCCCAAGGGAATTCCGGCGTATACAGACAAACATGCCAAACAAACAAGGTACAAAGTACACAATGCAAACAAAGTGAACGTATTGCCACAAAGTACACAAATGGATGAAATTATGTTGAGGAGCAGAAGGAGACTAAAATAATAATGATGTGTAAATAAATGTTGTGCAGCCGGAACATAAGGCACCGAATTGTGTTGTAACGAGAGGATGCTTCCTGACACGTTACGGCTGCGGATGGGGAGCGGAACGTCGGGGGAAAGCGTGGTGTCCTTAAGCAGCTGCCTGATGGCAGCAATAATCCCCAGTTTAGCACAGCGTCGGGGAATGATACGCTAAATGCGCTGCTGGATAGCGCCCGCTGAGGCGGATGGGCAGGCTTGTTCATAATATTGTACAATTTTGCTAAGATCCTCTTCTGAGCTACTGATATTAGTGCAAGACTGGTCCTGCAGCCATACACAAAAGAAATGAATACTGTAGCGATTTAAAGATTCGTATTCGTTGAATTAAGGCTGGTAAAAAAGTTATCACACATTAATTGCAGATAAGATATCTATGACAAGATGAAAATAATCAAAATTAAATTATATTTTATTACGCACATTTTTGATAACTCATTCAAGCTTTGTAACATTCAAAATCAGCAGCAGTGTTTTTCTTTTACACCTACAGTTCGGGATTTCATCAGCAGGCAAAGAACAGCCAGCGTTTCCAAACATTGGTTTTCTCAAATGTATCGAAATTGTCATCTCTATTAAATACACTAGAAAGCTTTTCAGAACCGAAGGACTGCCGGCAAACGGAAAACTAGCTAGCTTCATTACCAGAGCTCCGAAAACCCAAAAACGCCTTACCGTAACGCTAACGTGAGAAACTGGAAGGTTGTTTCACCAAACGGTATTCTCCCGCGTCGCTTTCAGTCATCATTAATCCTCAGCTGCAGTGTTTGTACGCCTCAGCCTATCGCTACCCGATTTGCAGCACGCATGCTATTAACGTCATCACGTAACTTCCCTGACCGAAAATTTACTTCCGCTACTACGTATGCGCACGCTTGCGACTTCTGGAAGGAGGCATGCTATTTTTACGGCATCGCGTCAATAATTTCATCATCTGTTGATTTTTGATGAGAATGTCGACAGCGAGAGGAAAGAAAAGACTTAACCGGATAATGATGGAGTCCTTCGACTTTAAAAGATTTTATTTCGCACAGGCCATTAATGCCCACTGTGCTTCAGAAGGAGCGACGTAAAATACAGGGTATGGCCATCAACTTTACAGTCGAAGGTGACATTACTTTAATGTTACCATTACGTATTACACTCAGTTCGATGTGCTGTGAAGTTACTTAAACTAAGCCTGCTTTTTTCTCCTTAGTCATTTCTTTTCTTAATTGTATCAGTGTAATTACCACACACTAGTGTCAGTTATGGCAGCTGTGTCTTGTGGTGCTAAATAAAGCAAATTATATTTGTTTCTGACAGACGACTGATTGTTTTATCTTGGGCCAAACAACACAACAAAAACATTGTTGTGCAAATAAAAGTTATTTTGGTGTGATTTTTTTTTTTTTAGAAAATGCTGTACATATATATTAGTATTACAATTTAGAATTAGAATTTTCTTATCACAGCCCCTTGATAAGCAATATGGGTACAAAAGATTGATATACACCCCAATTTTATTACATTTTCTAAAGAAAAGGCATCTATTGAGCAATACCATTGGGAAAAACCTTATGTAAGATTACAGTCAGGCACTAAATGCAACGCGCACACAGGTGCAAATATTACAATCGGCAAAGCAATATGGTTTAAATACCACAATAAACTGACGGCTGAACTACAAATATAAACATCAATGACCCAATACGTGACCAATGAATGATGATACACGACGTCCACCCCCTGAATCACGCAATCACGATCTGCCGCAAAATGTGAATACATGCGCAGTGTAACTACCGAAAATGTTACAACTTGTCACTACCCCTATCTATAACAACAACCAGAAACAGCTGATCACATGGGGATCCCGCACGAGGTTAACGAGGGGGCGTGGCACACGGATGGAGCGGACGATCGGGGCAGGACAGGAATAATGCTGGGATAAGATCTTTATCGTTTTGGAAAAAATTAAGAAAAAACAACTAATTGGTTTTCCATTATTTCTTATGGGAAAAAATCGATCAGAACTCGAACTTTTTAGGATTCGATCCGGAGTCCGGAACGGATTAAGTTCGAGAACCGAGGTACCACTGTATTTGTTAATTTGTTCATAAATCGCAAACTTTTAGGTTGTAACATTTGTACAACTATTGCGTAACTTTTTGGTGAGCAATGGCTACCAAAATGATATATAGTACAATGTATTACCTGATATTTTCAATAAAAAGCACTATCACCAACAAACAATTCTATCACAGCGAATGCGAGGCTGAGACTGAAGCGTTACCCTTTGTTTCCGCTGAGAGACGTGCCGCATGACTTATTTCCCCGCGGAAAATCAAGTGACTCTAACTAACATCCTCACTCACAACCTCTGACTGGCTGGCTTCCTGGTACCCTCACCGAAGACACCACCATCAATCATGCCTTTCTCTGGGATCTGCAATGTGTTTCAGCATGGACCACACACAGAGCTAAACCACAGGTCACTAGGGGCGCCATCACATTAACTCACATCCTTCTGCCAGTCAGGGGCTTCTCTATATTGGGTTTCCAAGATAATTAGGCTACCCTTGCTCTTTGCCTACTTGAGCCCTCGATGTTGTTGTGCAGGAATTTTGAGGGAAGTAGAATAAATGGAGCTGAGGATTAGCCAGTCACAGTCGGAGGTACAAGAGGGAACGCTTATACATGGGAAACTGGCCAATTGCCTGTGACCCATCCACTGTGGCGGGGTGCAGAAACCTGGTACAGACTGGAGTTGCCATCAAGAAACTCCTCTCGATAATATCCAGGGTGCCCTGTGAAACACCTCCTTCTGGGAACACTGGAAACACCAACACAACCATTAGCGATCTTTAGAGTCCTCTCATGGAAGGTCTCTCTCATCATTAAGATCAGCAGTTGCAGCCAAGTCTGCTAGTTCCTCTCACAAACTGCATGCAAACACATCAGTAACAGCCTGATCTTGGAGTCTGACCAATTCCAGCCTCATTCTCCTAGTAGGTGGTAGCCTGCTGGACTTAAGCTTAATGTATTCATATTCAGTGACTGAGCTGTGGAAAAGAGCTTACAGTATGGTTTGAGTTCAGCCCGTTTATTAGGGCTGGGCACGATACACCGCCTTGAATCACAGGTCGAGCTTTCAAAGCACGCGTCACATTGATTGACTTTGTCACGTGATTGCTGGGTTAGAGGCTTCCAAACTTCACTGAAACGCCATACGTTTCTCAAAAACTTGGCAAGATTTACAATTGTACTCTATGTTGTGATATTTGTGATCTTTTGTTTTATCTGTGTCAACTGTGCTCAGATGGAATATGCAGAGAAAGATATTCATTGCATGGTGAAACTGACTTTTTAAGACGGTAAAGTTCATAATAAAGCAGGCTGTATTTTGCAAAATGTCCTTCACTTTTACACTGTTTCATACACAGACTCATTTTCATGCTCGTGTAAAGAAGTCCAGCATGCACTACCAGATGTTTTGTTGGTTGCTGTCGGAATTCAGTTATTCAATACATAAATATAGAAAACATACACAAGAGACCCAGATTTGGAGTATTGGAGCATTTCCTACAAACAGGGGCACCATAAAGGGGGTAAGTTAGGACAATTGCAGGGGCCTCTGTGCGACACGGGCCCTAAAAAATGTTGAATATTATTGCGATGATCATGAGGCCCAAAATCTCTAGCAGCATCCTTGCCTACAAAAGTGATTTGTCTATGTGACCAGCAGTTGTCATATAATAAAAACACATCGTTACTGCTTCACCATCTACGTGCAAAACACCCTCCAGTTTTGAAAAGAAACGATAGACCTTCTGCTATGGAGTCTGTACCAATTTGAGAGGGTAACTTAAGTGAGTGTAACGTTTGGAATAATATAATAAAGTTATGCACCATCAAAACTGAGAAAACAGAAATTGACTAAGCTGTTCATAATAGGCAAACAAGTTGTCCTTTTAAAAAAATGACTACTTTATTTGATTAAATGCTACACAATTTAATTATGTAAATATGCAATTGTCAAATATGTAGCTTAGGACGCTGTGGTTGCTCTTATTTCTGACTGAGGGCTAAGCGGGAAAATTCCTTGCATGGTCACTTACAATGCAGCAAATATGGTGTCAATTATTCAGAAGCTGGGGTTGTGCCATCTGCCTTGCGTCACCCACATACTCAACCTCATAGTGAAAAAGGCTCTGGAAGAACAGCCTGCATTGTCAGACATCCGTTTAAAAGCTAGAAAAATGGTTTCTTTTTAAAAAGCAGTTCAAAAGCTAATGAGACACTAATGGGTGCACAGGTAGCAGTGGCCGAATGGTTAGGGAAGCTGCGTTTAATTGGAAGGTTGCTGGTTTGAATCCCCAACCTGTATGGTACCCCTAAGGTACTGTATTACACATTTCAGTGTCACATTTATTTACAAGAACGACAGGAGTGGGTGTTGGACCAGTAATTAAGTAAACTTTGACGCACTGAACTCTTTTTGCTGAAAAAACGTTACTGGGTGAAAAGACTTGATCGGCACATAGCGTTTACACCCCGACGGAATGCATCGCGTGAAGAGCGCAACTGAGTTCCGAAAAACATACACGCGGCCCAGTACAGGACCCAAATAAACGTCACGCCTAAATGATGGAGATCCAATTTGACTAATCAGGACACAACATTAAATCTCAATAACCAATACCCGCCCATCAAGCTCCTGGAGGAAGTGACGTAGTCCGCATTCCGTTCTAATGACAAGCGACAGTCTCACATGGCAGCGTTGGCTAAATGTATCTCATGGAAGCGGGAGATGTGAAAGTGGCTGTTTTAACGACTGACATTCAGGTAACGTTACCCGGGGTAATATCACAGTCTGCGTGGTAACATGCCTGGCGAACTGTAGCGTTGCAGGGGCGTCTTGAGAAGCAGCATGGATTAAAATAAAAATCCCATTTCTTATTATTACCGTTGCTATTATTATCCACATCATCGTAAAGCACTCACATTATACACGCAAGATATGGGTAGGCGGTCTTCCACAATAAGATTCATATCACGATCTTTTTAACTCACGCGCGTTCCTCGATCTGAATTGCAGTATTTCTTCCCCATTTTGAAATGTGCCGTCAAGAATTAATATTCAGATTCGAAGAAGGCTTAATTAGGACCTATCTAATAGCACAATTTAAAAAATAACAATATTCCCTTAAAGACACTTTCAAAATGCTCATTAAAACATTAGTTAAGCTTACTTTCAGTATTGAACAAAGTTATAAGCAGTCATTAGGTACCAGCCATTAAATTAATAATATGAATAATATTCATTATATGAATAACAGAAACATGGCTGACTGGCAGTGATGGAGAAGAATATAATATGGATGGTTACACGTTGTTCCGTAGAGACCGGATAGGCAAGAAGGGAGGTGGTGTGATAGGACATGTAAAAGAGAACTTGCCGGCAAGGGAGCCCACTGATGATAAGTACAGAAGCTGTATGGGTAAAACCAGATGCTATAGATTCAAATGGCCTAATTGTCGGTGTTTATTATAGTATAGAGCACGTACCTAATGTATCTGCAGAGGAAAGCAGAATGTTATATGGCGATATCTGGATTATGAGCAATGCAAATGATGTGGTGGTTATGGGTGACTTTAATTTACCTGAGATACAGTGGGACACAGTCTCTGGCTCTACTGTAATTGAAGTTGAGATGGTGGTATTGGTACAGGATTGCTTTTTTACTCAGTTTGTTAAAACCTGTACCAGGGGAGAAGCTGTTCTCGATATTGTTTTCTTAATACTGTAACCAGGATAGAATTGGAAAATTAGAGGTTTTAGAACCACTGGACAGTAGTAATCATAACATGGTTAAAATCGAGGTTAATTTTAGTGTCTGAAGAGCAAAGTCCAAAACAAAAATATGCAGTGTTAGGAAGGCTAACTTTAATGGTATAAGACTGAAATTAGAAACTGTAAATTGGATGGAATTAAATAGCAAAACTGTTGAAGAGGCATTGGGAATTTTTAAAAAGCACATTGTTGCAAGTGTAAGAGGACTTCATACCTGTTTCCAGCAAAACTAAATCTAGGAAACTGCAACCAAGGTGGTTTACTAAGGAAATTAAGAATGAAGTCAGGAGGAAATGGGCTCTGTTCCACAAATGGAAAATAACTAATGATGTCAGAATAAAGCAGGAGTATCTAAGTCTACAGTTCAGTTAAAAAATAATATTAAACTCATTAAGAGGAATGTAGAAAGGAAGATTGCATTGGAGGCTAAGGATGATTACATTAAAAGTTTCTTTCAATATTTTAACTCCAAATGAGCTCTAAAAGCTGAAATCACTCATCTGCAGGATAGTCTTATAATTGAAAATAAAATTGATAGTTAATGAGCTTAATGATTGTTTTGCATGGGTATTTACTGTAGAGGACACAAGTAACATACCTACTTTATTATTAATCCAGCATTTGCTATGACTAATATATATGTATAACTGAAGCTAATATGCTACAAAGCCCAGCTAAGCTCCAAATAAATAAATCGCAGGGCCGTGATGGCCTCTTATGTATAGTTTTAAAAGGGATGAGGGATATTATTTGCCAACCTTTAACTTTACTATTTCAGAAATCCTTATCTACTGGTGTGGTAGCTCTCATTGTAAGCATGGTAATATAACGCCCATATTCAAAAAAAGGGGATAGAAGTGATCCATC
>JAODLC010000100.1:446938-462751 GCA_026781145.1 Hippopotamyrus pictus
CAGCTCGGGGGAGTAATGGGGATATATTCACATGGAGCAGCTCGGGGGAGTAATGGGGATATATTCACATGGAGCAGCTCGGGGGAGTAATGGGGATATATTCACATGGAGCAGCTTGGGGGAGTTTCCCCAAGTTGTTTACTGATGATGATGACAAAGGAGAAAGCTTCCACTGGTGACATCACATAGCAGGGTTGCTGGCTCTTGGAATGACTAAGCTGTTTGGTGACAATAATTATGATGATTATGAGAATGGTCTCTCCTGCCCCTTGCAGATCATTGGCTGCCAGATTCGCCGGGAGCCGGAGGGATCTACTGAGCGTTATACACGCTGGATAAACTCCCTGAGCCCAGAGCAGCTCCTCACCCAGGTCGGCTCTCCGTCTCCCCACTTCTGTCTGCTTGTTCAGCGTCGTACAGTCTCACCTTGCCTCTTTCTGCTGCACTCGGCCCTACCTTGCGTCTCCATGCTCTACCCTGCCCCCACCTTGCCTCTCCCTGCTCCACCTTGCCTCTAACTGCCTTTCCCTGCTCTACCTTGCCTCTCCCTGCTCCACCTTGCCTCTAACTGCCTTTCCCTGCTCCACCTAACCCCACCTTGCCTCTCCCTGCTCCACCTTGCCTCTAACTGCCTTTCCCTGCTCCACCTTGCCTCTCCCTGCTCCACCTTGCCTCTAACTGCCTTTCCCTGCTCCACCTAGCCCCACCCTGCCTCTCCCTGCGCCACCTTGCCTCTAACTGCCTTTCCCTGCTCCACCTAACCCCACCCTGCCTCTCCATGCTCTACTTTGCCTCACCAGCTTCACCCTGCTTCACTCTCTCTCATCAGCTCTACCCTCCCTCACTCTGCTTGACTCTGCCCCACCCTGCCTCTCCCCACGCTTCCCTACTCCACCCTGCCTCACTCTGCTCCATCCTTCCTCATTTTGCCAGCATTTGTGACCAGAAAGACACTTAGACATTGCGGCAGAGAAATACAACACAGTAAATTCAGCAGGCAAATTATAAGAACAGTAATAAATAACACAACGTTGCTGTATAATACAAACATCTGGCTAGCAAAGCAGATGATGTAGCAGAAGCTAATGTCTGCCTGCATCTCAGTTACATTTAATGCATTCCTGGATGTTTTTTTTCTTGGGCTCCGTATCGCCGCATTAGAAAACGATTGATAACCATAATTCTTTTGTCTAATCTCGTCAGACCCAGTGGTGAAATTTGCCAGCGCTTATTAGAGCATTGCATCGTTTTCTATCGATTTATTTAATAGTGACTTATAAACATATTGCAGGTTGTATAAATAAAATTTCAATAAAAGACTGTGTCTCATTTTAATCTCAATTGATCCCCTCAATATCTAACAAATAACACACAAAATGACTTGTTCATCCTCAGTTGTTTTGGGGTGGTGGTGTACTTTCATATGAAATTACATGTGAAGTTTATCCTGCAAGCTTTACTGTCAGTCCCTTGAGAGCTGTGGCCTGTGTCTGCTCTTCTGGCTGTGCGTACACCGCAGTGTAGTATAGTTGGCCTTACTGCTATACTGTTATTCAGCCAAGGGCTGTGCCCTGTGTCTGCTCTTCTGGCTGTGTGTACACTGCAGTGTAGTATAGATGGCCTTACTGCTATACTGTTATTCAGCCAAGGGCTGTGGCCTGTCTGCTCTGCTGGCTGTGCATAAACCCCGGTGTAGTTTAGACGACCTTACTACTATACTGGTAGTTGAGGCCTGTCTGCTTTGCTGGCCATGTATACTCTCCAGTGTAGTATAGATGGCCTTACTGCTATACTGTTATTCAGCCAAGGGTTGTGGCCTGTCTGCTCTTCTGGCTGTGTGTACACTGCAGTGTAGTATAGATGGCCTTACTGCTATACTGTTATTCAGCCAAGGGCTGTGGCCTGTCTGCTCTGCTGGCTGTGCATAAACCCCGGTGTAGTTTAGACGACCTTACTACTATACTGGTAGTTGAGGCCTGTCTGCTTTGCTGGCCATGTATACTCTCCAGTGTAGTATAGATGGCCTTACTGCTATATTGTCAGTCCCCAGAGCGCTGTGGCCTACCTGCTTTGCTGGCCGTTTATACACTCCAGTGTAGCATAGATGGCCTTACTGCTATACTGTTAATTAAGGCCTGTCTGCTTTGCTGGCCGTGCATACACTCCAGTGTAGTATAGATGGCCTTACTATTATACTGTTAATTAAGGCCTGTCTGCTTTGCTGGCCGTGCATACACTCCAGTGTAGCATAGATGGCCTTACTGCTATACTGTTAATTAAGGCCTGCCTGCTTTGCTGGCCGTGCATACAGTCCAGTGTAGTATAGATGGCCTTACACATGTACTGTTTGGCTCAGCTGAATGTAGTTCCATGTGTGTCTCTGCCCTTTTCTCCAGGTGTACACGTCCCATGGACCCACAGTCATCATGCCTACTTGGTTCTGTACCCGGGAATGGTTCCTTAAAGTGGGCCCATTCAACGAGGGGGGAAAGGTGAAGTCTGTCTTTCTAACATCAAGATCGGCTTGAATGTGTTGATCCCGCTGGGCCATAAGGTTTAGGGTTAGGGTTAGGTTTAGGGTTAGGGTTTAGGGTTAGGGCGGATGATAGGGTTTAGGGGTAAGGTTAGGCCACCTCTTCTCACTGCTGAGGCAGAGTCATGCACATTAACGTTTGGAGGCACCTCATTTTACTGATGTTCACTCATCCTTCATTTCCATCTGCGATAATTTGCAGCCGTCTCACAGGAAATCAGTGCTCAGTATGTTTCTGAGAGGGGCGGAAGGCTGGGAGGTGAAGGGGAGACGGAGGTAGGAGGCTGAGAGTGTGGAGGCCTGCTAGAATACTGGTTCAAGTGTGGGAGAGACTGCTTCTGTGCTTTGGGGCTTTTCTCACGGTTTCTGTTATCTTCCTCCCCTCTGATGACGGCTGTTTGTTCCAGCCCTAAGGCTCTAAGGCTTCCTGGTCACACCCAGACCCCAGCCCTTATGTCCTGTAAATACACTCCCCATGTCGGCCCAAACAAAGACTTGATATACGAAAGAAGCAGGTGTTAAAGTGTTCCTCTGGTCCTGTGTGGTTCCGGATGGGAGGTTGGCGTAGAGTGAAAGACGACCTAACCCTAACCTCAGCAGCCCTGCTCAGCATGCATGTGTATGTCTGTTGTTGTACTTCTGAAAAGCAGCAAGCTCCTCTTTCCACTGTTGGTATAGGGTGTTCCAGAGGACCTGCTCTTCTTCTACCAGAGTCTTCGTCAGGGCGGCGGAGTATGCCGTGTGGACCGCTGCCTGCTGGTGTATAGTTACCACGAGCAAGCGGCCAGCCAGTCAGTGGTAGAGTAAGTGGGTCTCTGCTATCTCCTGGCCTGGGCGGCCCTCTCTTGATCTCAGGGTCTGCCTGTGGAGAGCAGCCAGTAGGGGGGGGGGCATAAAGTGGCAAGTCTGTAGGGGTTTTTGTGAGTGGTAGGAGGGAATGATGTGATAAGCTCCATTTTGGCTTTTTCCAATGAAAGGTACAGATTCCATGGTACTGTTGTGTGGGGAGGGGGCTGTTTTCATTTCATTGGGGTTTGGATCATCCAGAAGCATGGAAGACTAGCCTGCTGTCACATGATCATCTGCATTACAAAACAGGATGTTGACTGTTTGGTGTAGAGATCCAACAGCGAATACTTAACGGCCAAGAAATAGTGGAGCGGGGAGGAGTCAGGGTTCACTGTGAGATGGTCTGCACTTCACATATGCCCACTAATGGGTGATATGCACCGCTTGCGTATTCTGTGTGCCCTGTGAGAGGCAGTCTGCACACCACGTGTGCTCTGTGTGCACTCTGACGGGTAGTCTACATGCCATGCGTGCTCTGTATGCCCTCTCAGTGGTAGTCTGCACACCATGCATGCTCTGCGTGTCTTCTGAGGGGTGGTCTGCCTGCCCTCTAAATGGTGGTCTGTGCTGCCTATGTGCTCTGCTATCCTCTAAGGGGTGGTCTGCATTTGCATGTGCATACGTTCCCTGCAGGCTTGTGTGCTGCCCCCTACTTTGTTTAGTGATGCCCCTGATGTCCCCCCATGACTGAGAGCTGCAGAGCTGGCTGGGAGGGGGCCCACATTCCCCAAACAGCTGCTATGTGAGGCCCCCCACCACACACGTGCCTGTCAGGATGCATGCTGTCCTTCCTATCAGCATGGGTTCTGCCACTGGCCCCTTTTTCCTGTTTTTCCTGTTGTCTCTCTCAGAGAGACTATCTGGAAGCATCGCGTGATGTTCCTGCAGGAGCGAGTTCTGAGCCAATGGGACGCCTTCACCATCTGGAATGCTGGGAAACAAGGTCGACGGCTGTACCGCAGCCTGAGCCCAGCCAATCAGAAGAAGGTCTGCTTTCACATCTGCTAGTTATCCTCCCTTTGTTTATGGTCCCTGGCTGCAGAAATTGAATAGAATATGACGGGAATGACGAAAGTGTGCTGTAAACATATAGCCTTTTATGCAGAGAAGCAGGCGAAGCAGCGTTACCTTCCTCTATGTTATACAGTCTCGTTTCGGTTTTAAAGAGGCAAAGGAAAAGATAAGACCGACCAATGGATGCCCATGTTTTTGGTGGGGGGTTGATGTGTCTGCATGGTGAATGCATGGGGGGTGCATTGAGAGGGATCCAGCCACAAGCCCAGAGCAGCTGCAGAATGTGTGAGTCAAGGACGACCCTCTTTCCAATCTCAAGCGAGTCCTTCAGTCGACCCGTCACTCTGCTGCTGTCTTCTCAGGTACGGGCCTTTTGTGATGTTGACCACAAGAAGATAAGAAAAGGCTTTTACACTTACGAGGAGTCTGAGGTAGGTCCTTCTGACCTTGGTTGTGTCATGCCCTCACTGGAACTGCATGCTCATTGGGCCCCCTAGGCTGACAAACCTTCTCTCTCTGCCCCTTATTCATAAAAAGATTTACCCCAGGGGGATTTACCTGCTGCTGGCTCTAGAGCTGGGCGATATGGCCTAAAAATAAAATCTCCATTTTTTTTCACAATAAATCCGATTTTTGATTTTAATCGATTTTCCCCTCCCCTACTCAAAATCTACAGATGACAAATAAATGGTTCAAAACAAGTTTTAACTTTATTTTGTGTTTTTTTTTTTTTTTTTTACTTGGGAGTTAAAGTGCAATCTGACAAGCCAAAAAAGATGCTTGTAAGTGAGATGGCAGACCACGCCATTGTGTAAACACTTTTAGAAACTTGCAAAAACTGGCCATGGTCAGTGATGATCTTATGCTACCTGTGAGGTAAGAGCGCTCTTATGTGATTGTGGCCTTGGTCAGTGATGATCTTATGCCCCTCATGAGGTGAGAGCGCTCTTATGTGATTGTGCCCATGGTCAGTGATGATCTTATGCTACCTGTGAGGTAAAAGCACTCTTGTGTGATTGTGGCCTTGGTCAGTGATGATCTTATGTTACCTGTGAGGTAAGAGCACTCTTGTGTGATTGTGGCCTTGGTCAGTGATGATCTTATGCTACCTGTGAGGTAAGAGCGCTCTTGTGTGATTGTGGCCTTGGTCAGTGATGATTTTATGTCCCTCATGAGATGAGAGCACTCTCGTGTTTTTTTGGCTCCTAGGAGACGCCGAAGCCCCGCATACCCATCCTGCACTTTAGAGCCACCAATTCCCCGTACATTGTGTGTGTGAAGCTGGTAAGTACGTTTCCCAGCTCGGAGCCTGTTCTTGCTCCCGCAGCCTTGGTTGATAAACATCAATGCATGGATCCAGCACCTCCTCCTTTACTTTAGGTTCTCACCTTATGGTCCAGAATATTGACATGCAGACATGAACGTACATACTTTGAGGTCACTATAAATACAGGTTGTATGTAATATGTGCCTCATACAGGATGGGGGCAGCATGGGGTCATGACATCGTCACCTGCACACAGCCACCATGTGCTGCGAGCAGTCATTAATGCTCAGATCTACGCCATGCATTGTGGTGTCTCTCCCTCTCCCACTTTCCTCCTGTCCTGAACACAGCCTCTCCCTCTCCTACTCTCCTCCTGCCCCCCGCAAAATCTCTCCTTCTCCCACTCACCTCCTGGGCCTCGCACAGCCTCTGCCTATCTCCTCCTGCCCTCCAAACAGCCTCTGCCTATCTCCTCCTGCCACCTGCACAACCTCTCCTACTCCCACTCTCTTCCTGACCCCTGCACAGTCTTTCCCTTTCCCACTCCTCTCCTGGGCCCCGCACAGCTTCTCCCTCTCCCTTTCTCCTCCTGGAGTAGCCATGAATTTATCTTGTTTTTTCTTTCTTTACTAATCCCTCACCTCCTCTTTTTCCTCATTCTGTCCTCCCATTCCACAGGACATGACAGGAGGAGAGTTAGAGGCAAACTTACTCTCTCTCCGTTTGAAAGAAGGAGCAGACTACTACCACTTCAGCTGAAAGGAGAAGTGAACTGCCACCGCTTCAGCTGAAAGAAGGAGTAAACTGTCACCTCTTCAACTGAAAGGAGGACTAAACTGCTACTGCTTTAGCTGAAAGGAGGAATGAACTGCCACCGCTTCAGCTGAAAGAAGGAGTAAACTGTCACCTCTTCAACTGAAAGGAGGACTAAACTGCTACTGCTTTAGCTGAAAGGAGGAATGAACTGCCACCGCTTCAGCTGAAAGGAGCAGTGAACTGCTTCAGCTGAAAGTTCACCACCACTGCTGAAAAAAGGAGTAAACTTCCATCACTTCAGCTGAAACGAGGAGTGAACTACTACCACATATTCTTTTATGATTCTGATATTACAGTACTTGTTAGGAACTCCAGCCACTGACAATGGGCTCAGTAGTCTTCAGGATTGGCTGCGTGGGATTGGGCTTGATGGACAGCCAACAGCAGCCAATCAGAGGTCTTCAGCAGTAGGGCAGTTCTGTCTTTTCATTGGTCTGCAGATCGAAGGAGTGCATGTTTTTAAAACCTGGAGCCAAACAACAGTTTGTATGAAACTGTCAATGACCAAATAAACGTGTCAAACTGTAAGCCACATATTTGTGTTTATATTTAGGGTATATGCTATATAAGTGCAGCTTCATATAGGTTCAGATATTGTGATGTGATATGGGTTCAAGAAAATCTTGAGTAAAGTTTCAGGAAACCATGGCTGACAGGCTGTGCTATGAAGATCCCACTTCTCACTGCTCTGTGCTCCTCTCTGGTGCTACCTGCCCACTTTCCTGTGCTGCCTGTCCATTGATCTGTGCTCCCTGCCCGCTGCCCTGTACTGCCTGCCCACTGCTCTATGCTCACTGCCCGCTGCCCTGTGCTGTCTGCCCTTTGCCCTATGCTTTCCTCTGCCCTGTGCTGTCTACTTGCAGCCCTGTGCTGTTTGCCCTTTGCCCTATGCTTTCCCCTGCCCTGTGCTGTCTACTTGCAGCCCTGTGCTGCTTGCCCGCTGCCCTGTGCTGTCTGCCTGCTGCCCTGTGCTGTCTGCCCTTTGCCCTATGCTTTCCCCTGCCCTGTGCTGTCTACTTGCAGCCCTGTGCTGTTTGCCCGCTGCCCTGTGCTGCCTGCGCTGTCTTGTGCTGTCTGCCACTGCCCTGTGCTGTCTACCCTGTGCTCCCTGCTGTCTGCCTGCTACCCTACTACCCTCTGTGGACCTTAGCATTCCCATCTGTGGACCTTCCATTTGGGGACCTTCAGAGTCCTCCCCCAAGCCAAGCGACTGGATTTTTTTTTTTTTTTACCAACCTTGAAGAACTGGTGAATAAAATGGAGTTGAACTGGCCATTTATCTACTGCAGGTGGCAGTATATATCCAGCCAAAGTCTTGTCCAGATTCATGGGACGAGTGAAAAAATTAAGCTCATAATTCATAATAAGACACACTGGAGATGAGAAACCCTGTTGTACCGTTTAACAGGTCACATAGGTTTACTTAAACTTTTTATAATTGCCAGTAAAAGCAGCTGACTTGGCAACTTTTTTACCACCAAGGGAATCAATCACACAGCTTTACTACCAAACACTCTCATACCAACGGAATCAATCACACAGCTTTACTACCAAACACTCTCATACCAAGGGAATCAGTCACACAGCTTTACTACCAAACACTCTCATACCAAGGGAATCAATCACACAGCTTTACTACCAAACACTCTCATACCAAGGGAATCAATGACACACTAAAAGAGTAAAGGGTCTGCATTTAAGACAGAAATATTTTATAACATTTTGCAAAAATAAACCTAAAGTACAATACATCTTCACATTTTTTGAGGAAATATAAAATATAGGTAACAGAAAATAGAGATGCAGAGTTAATTTATTTTTCAGTAAATTGAAAATTCAACTGATTCTTATGCACGAAGCACCATAAAAAATCTGATTTAATATTCTTCCTCTGAAACTGTCGCAACATATATAATCTGCAATATATTCATATATACAAATAAAAACTGTCCCTCTACTGTGTTTCCTGGGGTGGCTTCAGAATATCATGCCCATAACTAAACAAGCAGTTATTCATTATATCGAATTGCTCTATTTAAACCTGAATCTGTCTGTTTATTTAGGTCTACACTCTGTGGACCATTGGGGCAGTGGTCATGTAAAACCTTTTCATAGACTGTTTTTGTAAAAGAATAATGTTTACAGAAGTACAATAAATAAAGTTGATATATAGTACGGCCTTTGGTAGCTAATGTTTTGGTGTTGTGTCAGAACAGCACTCCTCCCATGCAAAGCGACAGTCTTCATGATGAAAGCCCGGCCCATTCGCCTCTCTGGGTAAGTATAAGAAAATGGTAGCTTTGTGTCAGAATGAAGAGAGAGAGAGAGACAATCACACACATCTTACATCCCGTCCGCAGCCTTCCGGTATGCACTGCTCCCCCATGACCTTGGCCAGAAGGGGTGGGAAGGTGGATGAGTGAATGGATATTTATGGAGCTTTATCTTCATTTATAAATAGAGTTCTTATACTGACCATACTGAAACAGTCTTATGGTGTGGTTAAAGGCAGGGCAGGCGTGGTTGACAGTCCGTGGCCAGATAAAGGGGTGTGGTTAAAGGCAGGGCAGGCGTGGTTGACTGTCCGTGGCCAGATAAAGGGGTGTGGTTAAAGGCAGAGCAGGCGTGATCCGCTTTGGGAGGTACATGAAGGTTCCTTTGGAGGTCCAAATGGGAATGATACAGGGTCACAGTATCCAGCACAAATAAAAATACTTTCTGGTGTGAGGTGTTGCGATCTCAGGCCTGCGACTCCCCTGTGCTCTGTGTCATCCGTAAGGCCTGTGGTAAAAGTCAAGGGTTAATCAGTGTGAAAATTCAGATGCCGTTTTACTGATTCAGAATTTGACTCACCTGAGAGCTGCTGCTCTCTGAGTACTTGTCTTTCCTCTTCTTCTTCATGGGGATGCAGGACAGGAAGCGGGCATACTCCTCCCTCACCTGCAGGAGGCAGTGGAGAGCTCAGTTCAGCCCATGTCACTCTTGTGCATTGTGCTTCTGTATATATGCATTATGGTGCGTCAGTGCAGTGATCCTACCAGAATCACAGCAAAATACATTGATATTTAAACCCTACAGGTAGCTAAAACCTGGACTGCAGGAAGTCCACAGGAAGAACATGCGAACTTCAGAGAACACGGGGAGGACATGTTACCTCCACACAGCACAAGGAGAACATGCAACTTTCATACAACATGGTGAAGACATGCAAAGTCCACACAACATGAGGAGAACATGTAACCTCGAAATACACATGGGAGGGGTGGCAATCAAGCCGCCAGCTACAGAGGCATGAGGCATCAATGCCGCCTGCTGAAACACCAGCCCCATTAAAAGACTTCATTTGATCATAATAAAAAAACTTTCTGATACATAGAATACATTCATACATTTAGTAATATGTTTATGACACTGAATAAGTGATTAGAATATGCATTGATGGATGAAGTAACATATAATAAAGTATAAGCTAAACAAAATAAACCAAAATCTCTGAAAGAAACGGCAGGTACTGTATGATAATCAATAAGGCCTGTTTCTTCTGTGGTAAGATCTCTCTGCTGGACAGACACACCTGTTTGGAAAGCAGGCAGTGCATGATAAAGATCAGCACACCCTGCAGGCTGTTGAGCATGGTGAAGAGGTAGGACATGACCAGTGTGCTCTCTTCAAACTGGAAATAGCCGAAGATCCACATGGTGCCCAGGACACATAGCTGGGCAATGGCAGTGATGGTGAATGTCCTGCAGGGAGTGAGACGAGCTCATCAGAGCCAGAGCTACGGGCATGGCAAGACAGGCAAGCTGGATCAGCTTGGCATTCAGGTGGAATCATCTGGGACTTTCACCCAGCTTTTTATAACTTATGTTCACATAAAATTAGCAATTCATCTGTGAACTACATTAGAAGCAGGATGCCAGCAAAGGGGACTATTCAAGCCACATGGACCATCAGGGCAGCTTTCAGCAGTCTGCCTCCAACACATCATACGTGCAGAAAAGGAACAGTGAACTTATGGATAAGCAGTAGGACCTTAACATCTGATGGTCCACTGAATGGGTCCATGCTTGGCATGGCAGTGCAGTCACAGTAAGTCTGGAACCTATCCCAACAATGAAAAGGCTGACACATGCAAACACACAGTAATACTAATATCCATGCAGGGCCTATAGACACAGTAATATTAATATCCAAGCAACACACAAACAAACGCACTTGATCTTGCGTAGTTTGGACAGGTCCGGGTTCAGACTGGAGAACTTTTGTGCGAGCTTGAACAGAGTGATGATGAAGAAGATGACATTGAAAATGATGATGACACACACAGGACCCAGGAAGCTCCAGATGAATCCCCGTTCAAGGCTCAGCCAACAGCTGAAGACAGAAATACCATGATGACTGTTCTGCTGGTAGAACACCATATTCTGCAGTCTCATATGGATATAGCTGTTCTGTTTTTATGTGGGCCGGTCCTGTCTGAATACTGTGCGGACATCATCATTAGGCCGGTCCTGTCTGAATACTGTGAGGACATCATCATTAGGCCTGTCCTATGTGATACTGTTAGAACATCATCTTTAGGCCTGTCCTATGTGGGTACTGTTAGGACATCATCTTTAGGCCGGTCCTGTCTGAATACTGTGAGGACATCATCATTAGGCCTGTCCTATGTGATACTGTTAGAACATCATCTTTAGGCCTGTCCTATGTGAGTACTGTTAGGACATCATCTTTAGGCCGGTCCTGTCTGAATACTGTGAGGACATCATCATTAGGCCGGTCCTGTCTGAATACTGTGAGGACATCATCATTAGGTCTGTCCCATGTGGATACTGTTAGGACATCATCTTTAGGCCTGTCCTATGTGGGTACTGTTAGGACATCATCATTAGACCTGTCCTATGTGATACTGTTAGAACATCATCTTTAGGCCTGTATTATGTTTACACTCTTAAGACATTGTCTCTATGCAGGCCTGTCTTATTGTTACTCACTAGTGTTGTGTCCCATATCCCCCAGGGTAGGCAATGGCCGATATGGCCACAATGAGCAGCGGCAGCCCATAGCCGACTGTCAGCATGTAGCCAAATCTCAGGGTGGTGTTGAAGACCAGCACCACCATCCGGTATAACTGAACGCCCTCCAGACACATCCAGCAGAAGGCAGACAGGAAGAACAGGTGGAGGAGCCCCGCTACGAAGGCACAGGCGTGCTGGAGAGAGCAAAGAGGAGGAGCTTACAAACACAAACACCACTCAGCACACTTCCTGTTTGCACTGATTGGTGTCCATTTAGTCGCAAATGCAATTGAAAAGCATTGTTATTTATAGAAAAACTCTAGCTCAGTGCTCGAACCAAGGAAGATAAGAAGCACTTTGCAGTGCTGTGAGCCCACAAGATGAGGGCCAATGCCGGCAGAAAGCTTGGGCATGCTCCTGTGTTTACGTTATTCCTATGGCCTGTAGTATGAAGCGGGGTTGCTGTTTTATCGGGGCAACTTGTCGGATTTAAGGTACCACAGATTAAATGGACTTCATATTCGTTCACTTACATTTTGCCCAGACTACCTTAAATTCAACAAGTTACCCTGATAAGCCAGTATACCCGCTTTGTAGTACAGGCTCCTGCTCTTTCATGACACTGATATGCAATCTAGCCTTGTTTGCTTACATTGAGTAAACATCTGTGTAGCCATGGTAACAGCTCTTGCGTCAATGCTTAATCATTGCACACCAGAAGACCACACAGATGTTTACAGACAGAGACACGCACCCTGTCGTGAGTGCTGGAGATCCCAGTGAGGAAGATAAGGTCTGCAATGAAGAGGCTGATGCACAGGTGAAGATGGATGGTATTCCGAGTCCCCTGGATGGAGCGGCAGCAGGAGAAGGTGACGATGCAGAGGAAGAGACACACTAGGGACAGGGACAGCCCCACCCATGTGATGACCTGCAGCTGGAAGGTGCCCTGTATGGAGCAGACAGGAAGTGGTCTTTGACTTCTGTAGTGCTGGTATGATGCTACCACATAGCTAAGGGGAGCACAGTTTTGAATACCTGCCCACCCATCAATGTAACACGGAGCTTTGCCTGTCTCACACGTATTATACTGGGGGCAACTAAATACCCAGAGGTGCTGGGAGAGAAACCAGGAGCCCAACAAGCAACCACAGAGCTGTGGCTGACATCAGACCCTTGGCCTTTGAGTGGGGAATTAACAATGCAGCCCAAAGACCTATTCAGCAGACCATCGTCATTTAGCAGGTGCTTCCATGCAAAGCACCATACAACAACGCAAGGGTGGGCAGTCGGGGCTTAAGAGTGACAGCACTCGGGCAGCCAGGGTTTTGAACCAGCAACCATGCGATCACAGGCACAGAGTCTTAACCCACAGAACCATGTACACCACTGAGCCTGTCCTCCTGGCTGTTTTTGCCCACCAGATCCTCCTGTCCACTGTCCTTCAGCTTGGTATCACCGGGACTTTTCCAGTCTTTTCCAGTGCCTCACGATGCAGAGGCGTCTAAGTCACATAAAGGTAACAGCCAGTTTGTTCATAGGTTTAGCCCTGCCCTCCTCTTCTCCCTGTACACTGCCTCTCTAGGTCCAGTCTGTCAGTCACATGGCTTCTTTCACCACTATTACACAGATGACACTCCCTCCAGAGGGCGCCGCCATCTTGACTCACACTTCTGTGTCTCACTGATATTTTAGCCTAGATGAAGAATCACCAGCTCCAGCTGAAGCACTCAAAGACAGAGCATCTCTTCTTTCCTGGCAAACCCACCATTCATTAAAGCAGTGGTTCACAAGCATTTTACAGCTCACACCACTAGGGGGAGCATGCCACTGCATTGCAACATCAGTGTACTGCTTAGACCATCAGCGCTGTCTCGTTCAAGGTCTGCTAGGAGCTTACAGATAATTATAGATGAGTAGCTATACTTTGCTGACCACAGAACAGCAATATCCTGACCTGGTAAGAACTCAACCCTCATGGTGTTTTGATCTGAGTAACTGTCTGATGTTGGTTCTCACGATGCCCTGAATAGCTCTTGCTCCAATATTATCGTGCACTGCTTCCTGGTGGCTCACTGGAAGTTCCACCCAGCAGCACTTGTACCTAAATTTATGCCTGCGGTGTCTGCTGAATAAACGTCATGCAAATACATGTAAGAAATGTAAATATAAATGAATCTGTACATCGATGACGTCAGGCCTCAGCTTGCTCACCTGGATCTCATGGAGCGCCATGAGCACAGCGAAGCTGCTGAGATGGCTGCAGGAGCAGACGGTGTGTGTGCTGTTCGAGTCCACCATGACACATCCCTGTGGCGACCAGGCCCCACCACTGCTGGCTGAATCCCAGTACACACAGACTTGTTGGGCCTCCCTACTCTGAGAGAGAGCAGAGACACATCACGGTTCAACCTCTCCCAACATGGTCATTTACCTGCATTGTTTCAGCTGTCGAACTTAATGTCAAATTACTCTAGAGTGACTGTTAATCTAGATTGTAAACAAAGCAATGGGCCTTTGATTTATGACACCAAACTTGTCAGAATTCTTACCTTCAGGTGAGAAAAGGTGAAATGTACAGGTGTGGAGAGGTGACTGCTGTTTGGGTTACTTGTATAAACTGTGACCACTTTAGAATTGATCAGCAAATGCATTTTGTCATCTGCCTTGCCCATCCCATGGGCGGAGCCATTTGTAGAGGACTCCAAGTTCTTGTAGGTCACCATGGAGACAACAGCAAATCCTGCTCAATGTAAAATACAGCTCAGTGTCAGACACTCTGCTCCAAAAAGTGCACTGTCCATAATTGTTATTCACTAGGGGCAGCGGAAGTTATCAGGAGTTACTCCTCCTTAATACTGGCATCAAGCATGAATTCTGCATAGAGCTACTGCTAAACACTACTGCTCCTACATTTGATTTCAGCTATCACTATCCTCCTGAGGTCCAGCAATTCGTCTCTGTCCCCCGTAGAGGACATTATGTTTTAGCTCATATCTCTCATACTGCACATGCCACTCTGTAAATTCCTGCTGTTTCTTAAAGAGGACAGTTAGAACTTTAAGATGACGTTACATGTTTGCAGATGTGACCTTGCCAACCTCCTCTTCCTGTCAAATCAATATTTTTAAATCAATATGATTTTTTTTCTCCCCTGGATCTCAAGAGGATATGACTGCCACAAAACTTCTGCTAAAATGATGCTTCTGATGCCCCATACTGTGGCTGCTAGTTATAATTTTAGCTACCAATCAAATTTGCTGCATTTCCTTTGTGACAATGCATAAAACCTCTTGTTAAAACACGCGGTAGAACAGACACACAGGTATATGCATAAGCAGAGGGCTACTTTTCACTGAAGTCAGTCTTGACCTGGTTAGGGAGGCGAGCTGGGTACCTGGGTATGTGGAGGCACCCATAGCATTCTCCCATGTAGTGCTCAGCTGCACATGCTCAGTGGTGAGCAGGATGGGCCCCTGAGGGGGGCTTCTCTCCCTCCGCACCAGGACTTCCACCTCTGCATGAACAAAGCGTGTCCATCAGCTGATTAACCCTCTGGGGTGTGTGGCCTGACAGCCACGTTGGAGGGGGTCTGACATCGCTTAACATTTGATATATTTCACCATCTAAAAAACATTTATCCCAAAGTGCTTCATATGCTTTTACTCAGCATGCACTCAGCATCAATAATCTGAGACTATTTAGTCTGTCATTCTTCTGTTTTTGTGTTTAAATCAAATGTAAACATGCACTTTTCAAAAAACTATTTTCAGGTGTTGAGGTATTGCAATAGAAACACATTATAAACATTTCTAATACTTTTGAGCTGCCTACACATAGGTGACTGAAACATTCAGAAATTTCATGTGGTTCGATTACTAAAGTTGTAGGACTTTGGAGTGACATTTTTTTTTCAAAGCCAGTTGTCTGCACAGTGAATATTGATGATGTAAGTGTCACCACACCTGTATGTGTCTGTGTGTGTTTGTGGGACCAAATGCATATTAAGCAGTGGGTGTAAAATCCCCCTGAGGAAGCCTGCATTTAGGAGGTCATTCTCTCTGGAAACAAAGGGCTGTTGATTTCAATAACAATACACAAGGTGGGACGGCAAGTAGAACAACATCGCTGGAGAGGATGGGGTAAGGGTGTTATATGGAGGGTGGCAATGAAGGCAGGTCAGGTATAGTCAGATGCAGAGACGGAGTCAGACATTTTATACACCGGGGCTTAGCCCCAAAGGGTAGTATGCATGTGGGATTGGGGGGGGGGGGGGGTACATTTAACTAATTCAAAAGATATTTCAATATTTATTT
>JAODLC010000100.1:490959-503744 GCA_026781145.1 Hippopotamyrus pictus
TTCACATCACTGCATTTCTCTGCCTGTAGATGCCAGCTTATTCACATCACTGCATTTCTCTGCCTGTAGATGCCATCTTATTCACATCACTGCATTTCTCTGCCTGTAGATGCCATCACTTATTCACATCACTGCATTTCTATGCCTGTAGATGCCAGCTTATTCACATCACTGCATTTCTCTGCCTGTAGATGCCATCACTTATTCACATCACTGCATTTCTATGCCTGTAGATGACAGCTTATTCACATCACTGCATTTCTCTGCCTGTGGATGCAGCTTATTCACATCACTGCATTTCTATGCCTGTAGATGCCAGCTTATTCACATCACTGCATTTCTCTGGTGCTGGGCTTTTTTAAATCCCTGCATGAGCTGTTTTTTCCCTGAGATGAGTATTTTTTTGATTGAAGTTCAGGACAGAACTTCTACATGTCTCAGTATGTTCTGTACATCGACGACAACAATATGACCTCTGTGTTGCCTCAGCAGTCAGCAGACTCTTCGCTGCGGACGTGCTTCCTGTTCAGCTTCTATCTGCAGGAGGATTTGCTGGGGCGAGAACAGAAACCTCACGTAACCCTCTGAGGTTTGCATCAGTTTCATATAAACAGAAGAGATACACACCACAGAAGACACACAGCAAGTACATATGCAAGTCATCTGCAATGTTTGCCACCTTTAGATGTTTGTCATCTTCAGCAGGTGAGGCAGATGAATTCCTGTGAGAGTAAAGTGAATCAGAAAGAACGGACGAATAGCTCCGGGAAACGTCAGACTTCCCCTCATACAGGTGACATGCATCTTCATAAGCTGCCCCTTAAACTCCATCAGTCCTATCACTACACTTGCTCACTCATTGTTTCCTTCAGAATATACATTTTAATGTAGCCATAATAACAGTCCCACACACCATACTGTTGAGATGTATGGAACAATTAAAAGGACAACTGAAATATAATCATACATAATATAATAATAAAAATAAAGCATAAAATATACAAGTTTAAAACATAACATACAAAAGAGAAAGGAAAAGAGCACTAACATAAAAAGACTAGCAGGCATATGTTGAAGAGAGAAGACAGGACTGTATTTGACTGGTAGCTAATGGAGGGAGGCTAAAAGAGGGGATATATGGTCCCTCTTCTTAATACCAGTCAGGAACCTTGCCACTGCATTCTGAATAAGCTGTAGGCGGAAGAGAGATGACTGATTCCAGAGTAAAGGGCCGGTGATACCTCAGCACCTCAGCCCAAAAGGATCAGGGGCGGTTCTTTTTTCCAGTGGCTGCAGTGCCAATCCTGCCACCAATCCTCAAATTTTCAACCTGCATGCATGACTGGATGTAGATTCAAGTCATGGAGGTTAAGGACTGTTGTGTCAAACTTAGGTAACATGCAAACATGTTGCTCTAAGCCACCTAACCTGTAGGGGGCAGAGAGAAAACCTATGAGCATCGTCAGATCCAAAGCTGAGTCAGTGTTTCCGGGGGGACCCATATACCTGTGCACCATTGACAAAAGGTTTGGAAGGAGGCTTCACTGGGCCCTCAATGAGCAAAGAACACTCAGCTCACGGTCAAAGACACTGGAGACGCAACTGGTAGGGAGATGGGCATTTAAAATGTGGACTTTATGTATTAAATGTATTAAGTTTGGAATGCACAAGTTACTTGTTAATAGAGAAGTACATGGTGAAGTACAGGATGTGTAAGGTGTTTAAAAATGTCATTTAAGTTGGAATCTACTGTTTGTATGATCAGTAGCGCTTAAATATAATTAGTTTAGCTTATTAGAAGCAGCTTTGTAAGTTTGCATCTACTGTTTGCATACGTAGTATAGCTCATGTAAATGAAGTAGCATTATATGGTGTGTGACGTATATTTATGTCAGCTTAATTGATGTGGTTTCCTAATTTTGCTGGCTTTGGCTTCTTAGACTTTCATATATGTTTAGCCTTTTGTGTGATAGTGATGGCTGGGATATCTATAAATAAAATTAGATGTTTAGTTTGGTTTAAATAATGTTTAGTTTAGAAGCGTTTCTTTATTGTTTGTTTCTGATGTCTATCCTATCCTTAAACGTTATCAACCTAATTGGGTACCGTCCTAATATTGCTTCTAAATAAAGAAGACAATAATTGAATGAGTTGTCCCTTGCGTCCTTCAGTATTTGACTGGCCGTTTTCAAGTTTGGGCAAGAGCTGAGCTGTTGAAACCCGCTATAACTTGACAAGGACCTTGCTCAAGGGCCCAATGGAGTAGGATCACTCCCAACATTCACAGGATTCGAACCAGCAACCTTCCAATTCCAATTCCAATTGCTGGCACAGAACCCCAGTCTGAGAGCCACTACTCACCTCAAAGACATGAAAGAGATGAAAGCATGAAAGAATTTCCAAATCCTTAAACGGGAGAAATTTGTTTATGACTCTTAGCTGGTAGAAGTTATCTTGCACTATTGAGTTTGTTTGTTTATCAAATTTTAGGTCAGAATCAGAAATGACACCAAGATATTTGATATATGTTTATAGATATAGGACCTCAATTCTTACTAAAGTTGGGTTAACGTTGGGTCAAGGGGGCCAAAAAGTATCACTTCAGTCTTACTTTCATTTAGCTTTTTTGCCGTCCAGTCTTTAACGTCTGTAAGGCACTCAACCAGAGACACCAAGGAAAAGGCACTATATACAAATAAAGTGAATGGAATTGAATTGACTATAGACGAAAATGGAACTTTGGAAATAGGTCACGAATATAAAAATTTGTTGGATTCAGTTTGGGTTTTTTTTATTAGAGGCTGAATTTAAAACAAGGTGGAGCAGCTATTTATAACAGATAGAGGACTGGGACCAGCGATGCCTACCACATGTTCCAGCAGCTGTGAGGGAAGAAGAGTAGTGGGTTTCATATTAGAGATGATCTCTAGGAGATGAAGGAAGGCTCAGGCTCAGGCTAATTCTGGAAACCAGAGGGGCTAAAGGTAAGGGCTAAAGGTAAGGGCTAAAGGTTAGGGCTAAAGATAAAAAATAGAAAATGGGATACTGTTAGTTTTAAACAGAACTTTTAGTCTATGTGAGATTTGAGAGATTATGTTAGAGAGATATTTTGCTCTTACTACTTTAACTGCCCCCTGATATTTAGCAAGACAATTTCTCAATTTCATAGAAAACCTTTTCTTTTTTCCATTTCTGCCTTTCTACAGTCCTGTCTAAGAGAGCGGGTCTCATGATTCAGCCCAGACTTTAAAGGAGCCACAAAGTCCATAATGTCAGTACAGGTGGAATTAAACAAAGTTATCAACCCTTCAGAGCAAATCATGGAAGAGGTGACTCAGTAAAATGAGTAACTGAACACTTATTATACATGACCAGTCAAGTTTTCACACACCACACGTTTTTATCACTTTTCCAGGTATTTCATAGATTCTTTATTCTTGTTAAGCATTGGAAAGTTGAGTGAACAACTATAAATAAAAATATAAGTAAAAATAAAACAAGTTTCCTTTATAACATGGAAAGAGTATGTATCAGCGCATGTATGATATCCTGTTAACTGGTTGTGTGGTGATGGTACAGTCAAATCCTAGGCTGTCCTTTAACTTTAAATGCATTAGTTAACAGTTTCATTCAGAAATAGTTGAGATTTACATAAGATTAGATACTTAAGATAGATGATTACAAATGTAAATTCTTTGCTTAAAGAATGATGGGGCCTTTAGCTCTTTTTACTTTCGTTTTATTTGTGGAGAAGCCTCCGTCGTCCTTTGCTGCCCTCATGAAGAATGAAAAGCTTATTGTCTGGGAACCAGTGCAACTCCCTTCCTACCCAGGAGTAGAAGATGGATGCTGGAAATGTGATTTGCTTAACGTTTTGTCTGACTGCGCCAGGGAACTGGAAGAACATCTACTTTGTCAAGCTTGATGGCAGCAAATTTTCCCACTACTGATTAGGGGAATAATGTTGCATCATTTTTATTCTCTGTCTCCCAACACTGTGCCTCCTGCAGATCACAGATCATGCATGTGGTTCTGCAAAGGTTCACGCCATGTTTTGCTTTGGTGCCATTGCCACAGGGTTGCTGACCTCTTAAACATGCTTTAGGCTGAATGTTATGCATACAGACGTCCGTGTGAATGGTGCGGGGGCAACTGCTAACTACAAGGGACTTTCCACTGCAAATTTTTCTGGGCTTTCAGTTTCACTGCATCGCAATTAGTACATGCAGAATATAAACTGCAAGTGAATGTCAATGACTAATCTATGTAGAACCATTATAATACATTAAGTGCATAAACTTGTACCCCCTTGCACTCCAACCTACACCTTGCTAAATAAAACAATTCAGGGCTTAAATAGAAGCCTGTGCCTCTTTATCTACCCATTAGTCAAAGCAGTATGCAACCTCAACCCAAAGAAACTTCACTACCAACTCTGTTTGGGTTGGCTGTGGCATTTGATGCTGCTGTGGTTGCCTTTTTTTCTGCTTGCGGTCTAAATTGCTATGCCTCTCTTTGGACACACTGTTGGGGGCCAGGGATGTCTGCAGCTCTGCTTATGGTCTGAATCCCTCTGCCTTTCCCTCAGAAGGTACGGCAGTGAACCAGGGAGGTCTGCAGCTCTACTTGTGATCTGAATCCATCTGCTTCAGCATATACAGCTGGGGAACAGGGATGTCTGCAGCTCTGCTTATGGTCTGAATCCCTCTGCCTTTCCCTCAGAAGGTACGGCAGTGAACCAGGGAGGTCTGCAGCTCTGTTTATGGTCTGAATCCCATGGCCTCTCCAACAGCAGGGACAGCTAGGGAACAGAAGCATGCAGACTGCTTCTATAAACATTTGCAAAAGAATGGGTCACTCTCAGGAGCTCAGTCAATTCAAGCGTGATGCCATGATAGGATGCCACCTGTGAATAAGTCTATTCGTGAAACAGAAATAGAAAGTAGAAGCAACCGGGAACAACAGCAACAAAGTGGTAGGCCATGTAAAATCACAGAGCGGGGACAACACATGCTGAGGCGCACAGTGTGCAGTCTGGGTTTGGCGGTTGCCTGGAGAACGGTACTTGCCTGATGGCATTGTGGCAAGTGTAAAGTTTGGTGGAGGGGGGTAATGGTGTGGGGTTGTTTTACAGGGGTTGGGCTTGGCCCCTTAGTTCCAGTGAAAGGAACTCTTAGTGCTGCAGCATTCAAAGCCATTTTGGACAATTTCATGGCTTTTGGGGATGGTCCCTTCCTGTTCCAACATGACTGCACACCAGTGCACAAAGCAAGGTCCATAAGGATATGCATGAGTGAGTCTGGTGTGGAGGAACTTGACTGGTCTGCACAGAGCCCTGACCTCAACCCGATAGAACACCTTTGAGATGAATTAGAGCGGATACTGTGAGCCAGGCCTTCTAGTCCAACATCAGTGCCTGACCTCACAAATGCTCTCCTGGAAGAATGGTCAAAAATCCCCATAAACACACTCCTAAACCTTGTGGACAGCCTTCCCAGAAGAGCTGAATCTGTTATAGCTGCAAAACTTCATATTAAAGCCTGTATAAAGAATGGGATGTCATTAAAGTTCATGTGTGTGCAGGTGTCCCAATACTTTTGGCAATATAGTGTATGTTGATTTATATGTTTCAATAGCCCTACATAGTCACTAATCATATTCAGGCTCTGGATTCAGCTAGATGAGTAGAAGATAAGGATAGTAAATGTCTGAAGAGCATAGCAGTTTGATAAGATCCTTTCTGGTTCCTTCTGCCACCTAGTTATATAGCAGATATTTTTAACCAAAACCCTAACGTCAACCACTTCCCCATAGGGTGGTGGCGATAATGCCCACAGAACAGTAGAAAAACAGCAATTAAAGAAAATTACCATGAATGTTCCACAGAAGAATAGTGTTTTGGTGTTTTATTGAAAACCACTCTAGCCTCTTTTCATTCTGAAATGCCACAGTCTGTTCAACTTCCTAAACAAGCCCAAATGTCTGCTCTGGGCCAGTAGCTGCCCTCTGACACCCTCATCCTTAACACTGGAGCCCCACAAGGTTCTGTACTGAGCCCTGTGCTTTACTCCCTATAAAAGGACGGGACAGCACTGGCAGCTGGTAGCTGTTGCTGATGGGTCTGATCTCCAATAGTGGTAATACGGCATACCTGGATGAGGTGGAGGAGCTGTCTCTGTGGTACCAGACTAACAACTTGGACCTGAGTGTCTCCAAGACCATGGTATTGTACTTCAGGAAGGAGCAGTACAGGAAGTACTGTATAGCCTCTTCAAGATTTATGGGACTCTGGTGGAGAGGGTCAGCAGCTTCAGCTGCTGTGGAGAGGGTCAGCAGCTTCGGGTACTATTGAGTACCTATCTCTGAGGACCTAACATGGAAAACCAGCACGTCCATCCTGGTGCAGATAGCTAGGCAGTGACTGTATCACCAGAGGCAGATGAGGAAATTCAAAATCTTCTCTACAGCACTGCTGTGGCATTTGTGTTTCTGGGAACATCACTGCCTGGTATGGTAGCCATAGCTGAAGCCTCTGGAGCGTTATGGCCAGGACTGAGAGGCTGAGGAGAAGCTTCCACCCCTCAGGCCATTAGGACTATTAACACCACCGATCAGTAAGATAAGCTCTGACTGCAAACTGCACTATAAAACATTTTTTATAACTCATTCTCTTTACTTTTTAGATATCTCGATATTTTCAGCATTTATTTTAACATTTTTATTTTGCTATTCTGCGCAGCATATTGTGGAGTAAGGACAATTCCATTTCACTGTTGGTGTACCAGTATATTCATGTACATGGCAAATAAAAATCTTCAGTCTTTAATCTTTCCAAATCTGCATGCCTGTAGTGAAGCTGAGAAAGTGAAAATGATAATAGGCTACTTTGCCATCAATGGATGTTATAACAATACTTCTTACCCTGTGTGACCAAGATTCATACTTCAATGTGGAGCCGGGTGTATGTTGCAGAAAGTAACACATATACCTGCGTCTAAAACGTGTCCTGCTCTCATTATGCTAGTATTGAGAAGAGTAATGAGGAAAGTTATAGGATCTGACATGAGATGTGCGGCTGCAACAATGTGCCTTGCTGATCGTGTAAGAATGGATCCCTTGCAAATAATCATCCTGAATAAGATTGAGTTCAATCAGCTGCCATTAATACAGGTAGCGAGTGGAGGACAGAAGAGCTTCTTAAAGAAGTAACAGGTCTGTGAGGCCAGAATTCTTGCTTGTTTGTACATGTTAAATACTTATTTTCTGCACCATTATACAAATAAATTCTTTAAAAATCATACAGTGTGATTTCCTGGATTTTTCTTTACATTCTGTCTCTCACAGTTGAGGTATACCTATGATGAAAATTACAGACCTCTCATCTTTTTAAGTGGGACAACTTGCACATTCGGTGGCTGCCAAATACTTTTGCCCCACTGTACATTATTTCCAGTTGAGTACTCTGTGACTCTTTATATTCAGCTGGTTGGTTGAAACAAAATCTTGGGAACGGATGGATTTGTACTCCAGCTGGTCTTAAAACCCTGTGATGATAGGGGTGCACCAATCCCAGCCACATACTCAGCCTGCTCCCCCGCTTGGCAGCTCATGAAGTAGGGGAAAACAATAGGAACTGACATAAGCACTAGACCAAGGGAAAAACAGAGAAAACGGGTTTGACCAGCGACACCTGCTGGTCAAATGGGGAAATAATGGTCAGAAGCTGTTCCTGACAATAGACTAATTTGCAAATTCTGTTTCATTTGCAGTTTTGCAAATGGCTTCTATTTCAACTTAACAATAATTCCACCCTAAGCGAATTTTAAAACTTTCTTGCAATATTTGAAGTTTTCTTTATTATTTTCTGTGTTTCCATTATCAGTTTTTCAGTTTGCAGCTTCAAAATGCAAAAAACAATCTAGGTCAGTGGGAATACCACTTGTCTTTGCTGGCAATGCATGTTGATTGGTCAGTGCTCAGAAATAATGTGGAGACTTGTTGGTTGCCATGGTGAGAGGTGCAGACAGCAAACAAGTATCACCCATCCCCCTACAGGACAAACACTGTCTGTTCTGCCACAGTTAATGCATAATCAAAGTAAACAATGACAGTCACGTCGCACATGCAGAAGGGCGCCTTTCAGACAGCTTCTGTATATCCAGGACAGACGGTTTGTGCTGCTGGTGGCGCTTGTTTTACATCATGCTAGCAGTGCACAGACACCATGCTGAGATGTATGTAACTAACACACATGCATCCTTCAGCCATTAACCTCAGTGCACTGGATCACAGCTGTAACCCAAAAGACATTAAGCCTGCTACTTATCATTCATGATGGAACATGACGCTTATTGTACATTAGCAAAAGATAAATATGTAGACCCAGAATATAAATATGGAACATTACATAATGGCAGACTCGTGTATCAGTGAAGTGACAATAGATTCATTAATGTTAATAAATGTAACTGTGGGACAGTCTGCAGTACAGTAGAAGTGAATCCCCTAGCTAGGGTGCATGAGTGTCTCCCATTGAGTATGAATAACAAAGCTGGGACAGCTCACCGCTTATTCATACGTGCAGTTCTGTGTTACAGAGAATCCAGTGGTAGAATGTAGGGCGTCTGTGGTAGACACCACTTCCTGGCAGATAGAGGCCTTTCTGTGGCCCAGACAATGAGGGTCTGTTCCTCGGGACAACAGGCCAGCTCCATGCGGGATGGGGCGCTGACTCACTCTGCCTGAATGTGCAGCCCGAGGAAATTGGGGTGCTTTTGTGCTTTGAGTGTGATTTGCAGAAGCCCCTATAAATCATACACCATACACAAAGTTTTATTGTCACATGTACAAAGTACAATGAAATTCTTACTTACCTAAACCAGAAAAAGAATTTCAGACATTTTTGCAAATTTACTAAAAATAAAAATTTGTAACGTCACATTGAAATAATTATTGAGACCCTTTGATATAATGCTTGTAATTTAGTTCAGGTGCATCCAATTTCTATTCCTCATTTCTGAAAAGTCTAATGATTTCTTTAGATTTGCAGTGCACTTGGTGATGTACAGCTTGGATGCAGCTGCCCGGCCTTGGAAACACATTCCATGAAGTTCTCTACACACTGTTATTGAGCTAATCTGAAGGCCAAACAAAGTTTGGAGGTCTGTAGCTATTAACTCTGCAGACAGTTGGCGACTTCTGCACACTGTGTGCCTCAGTGTATTGTCCCCGCTCAGTGATTATACGTGGCCTACCACTTTGTGGCTGAGTTGCTGTTGTTCCCAATTACTTTCACTTTCTAATAATACCACTAACAGTTAACCATGGAATTTTTAATAGCGAGAAAATTTCACAAATTAAATTATTGCACAGGTGGCATCCTATCATGGTACCACACTTGAATGCGTTACAAGATTCTCTGGTCTGATGAAACCAGGATTGAAATGCTTGGCCTCAATTCTAAGTGTCATATCTGAAGGAAATCAGGCATGGCTCGCTACATGCCGTAAGTGTACGTGCCGTAAGTGTATGTGCCCTAAATTTGGTGTTACGTGCCGTAAGGAAAGTGCGTGCCGTAAGTTCACAAAACCATCCCAATGGTGATGCATGGTGGTGACAGCATCATGTCTAAAGGAAATCAGACACGGCTCATCACCTGCATAATACCATTCTAACAGTGAAGCATGCTGGTCACAGTATCATCCATCCATCCATCCATCACCGTAACCATGTAATCCCATCTTGGGTCGCAGGGAGTATCTCGCTAACAATGGGCGCAGGCAGAAACAAACCCTGGGCAGAGTGGTGATGGTATCATGTCTGAAGGAAATCAGGCACAGCTCATCACCTACATAATATCATCCCAACGGTGAAGCATGGTGGTGACATCATCTTGTCTAAAGGAAATCAGGCACGACTCATCACCTGCACAAAACCAACCCAACGGTGAAGCATGGTGGTGACGGCATCTTGTCTAAAGGAAATCAGGCACGGCTCATTTCCTGCACAAAACCATCCCAACGGTGAAGCATGATGGTGACGGCATCATGTCTAAAGGAAATCAGGCACGGCTCATTACCTGCACAAAACCATCCCAACGGTGAAGCATGGTGGTGACGGCATCATGTCTAAAGGAAATCAGGCATGGCTCATTACCTGCACAAAACCATCCCAACGGTGAAGCATGGTGGTGACGGCATCATGTCTAAAGGAAATCAGGCACGGCTCATTACCTGCACAAAACCATCCCAACGGTGAAGCATGGTGCTGATGGCATCATGCTGTGGGGGTGTTTTGCAGGGGTAGGGACTGGGACACAAGTCAGGGTCAAGGGAAAGTTGAACAGAACAAAGTACAGAGATATCCTGAATGAAAAGCTGCTCTGACCCTCAGTCTGGGCTGAAGGTTCACCTTCCAAAAGGACAATGACCCTAAGCATAAAGTCTGAAAATGCAGGAGTGACTTAATGACTCTGTGAATGTCCTGGAGTGGCCCAGCCCAAGCCTGAACCTAAACCCACTGTGTTGTCCACTGAGAGTCTCCATCCAAAATGACAGAGCTTGAGAGGATCTGCTGAGAAAGGCAGAAAATTTTCAAATGCAGGTGTGAAAAGCTTGTTGCCTCATACCCAAGAAAACTCAAGGCTCTAATCACTGCAAAGGTGCCGCAACTAAGTACTGAGTAGAGGGTTTGAATACCTAATTCAATGTGATGATTTGAAAATCCTGTTTTTTCTTTATCTTTTTAAAGAGCATCAAGTATAGATTGATCACGTAAAAATCTGAACATTTTTAACATAAGACTGCAGCATGACATCTGAAATCAGAAGAATATGAAGAGACTTGAATACTTTCTGTATCTACTATATATTTTAAGGAACCAAAAATGTATTATAAGAATAAGCTTTGGGCGCTTATGACAACACTTCCCTTCACATCGGTGAAATCTGACCATTACAAATGAAATCACAGGCTTCCAGAGAAGAGTTCAAACCATACTTATGACTCTCTGTGGCTGGTAAGATTCTTGGCTGAGGCTCTAAAGGAGCAGCATACTGCCCATGGCTGGCTTAGCCTGCCATCAGGATATTATCCTGACACATTCTTCTAGCTTTCCTCCTCCTTGGCTGCAGACTCCTGGAGGAGGGCTCTGTTTGCTCCTGCCCTCCCACAGCCCCACAGGAGCCCGACAGACGCCAGGCCATCCGCCCTCCTGATGGATCGCAGCTGACCTCATTACAGAGGGATGGTCTGACAAAGCAGCCATCTACCACAATCCCATTTCCATTTACACGTCCATTCCTGGAAAAACTAAATGAAAATGGAGTAAAGTGAAAGAAGCCTGTGAGGAGAGGGGAAGACTGGGGATGTTCAGTTACTATACTACTGATACAACGCTGGATTTTTCTGTACAGTGGGAGAGGGAGCCCTTAGCAAGACATGACATCATAGTCTGCTCTTACTTTCTGTTACATGTATTTACTGGTTGTGCTGTTAGAAACAGCTGTTTTCATTGTCTGTCCAGTCAAATCCAAAGGGCTGTAATAATCTCCCCATTTCTAATAATCCTCTCATTTGTCTGGTTCCCAGCCCTGTGTCTGTTATCCAGCCCTGTGTCTCCCTGGCCCTGTGTCAGTTCCTCGATCCTGTGTCTGTTCCCCAGGTACGCATCTCCCCGGTCCTGCGTCTGATCCCCAGCCCTGTGTCTCCGTGGCCCTGTGTCCCGCTGGTTCTGTTTCTGTTCCTCAGCCACGCATCTCCCCAGCTCTGAATCTGTTCCCCTTTGCTCCAAAAAAAGAGTCTTTTCCCACTTGGGATCTGGAAAAAGAAGGGTTTCTGCTTCCTGTTTGCAAACATAGCCATTTGAAGCTCTTGTGTAAGTGCATCCTTGCACAATCACACAAAACGCTTTCACGCACACACACACACAAACACACAGATGTGGAGGCCAGCCAGCCCCCGCCATTCTTCAGAGGCACGCTCAGCAGCCCCTGGCCGCTAGAAGTCTGTTTGGCTCTTCTTTTTAGCAGATGGCCCTGAACTTAAGCCTGTGCGTTTCAGCGCCTCCTGCTGTTCATGTAGCTCCCCCTGACCTCCTACTGTAGGTCACACTGAGCTGTCCCGTCTCTGAATGCTCTGACAGGATTATCATACCACGGGTCACAGTACAGACCGTTTTCATATAAAGGAAGTAAAACACGGAGGCCCCGGCTGGGATGTTGCCATGGTTACAGCTTGTGACCCTTCCCATTGAGGAAGAACTCAACTTTCCTCCACAGACTCATGTTACTGAGATCATTTATGCCGATCCCCACCCCCCATTGAAGGAGAAGTCAGTTGGAACATTAGATGCTGCCTACCAAATCTGTAGAGTATGAGGAGATGGGGGATCTGACTGTTTGTGTGGCATTAGTGACATAGGGGACGACAGAGTCACATTAACATTACGAGGGGGGCAACACTGGAGCTGCATTAGAGCTGCACTGGAGCGGTGCTGCAGTCAACTTTATTTATATAGTATTTTTGCAGTCATTCAAGGTGCTTTAAAGAAAATGACAGTCCTCTAACTCAGTGGTTCGCAGTCCTGTTCCTGGCGACCCCCCTGTCAGAATGTTTTCGTTCCAACCCTACCTTAATCAGGCTTATATGGTCCTTAATAGGCTACAGCTGGTGACAGACCGAGCGCGGCATACGCTACGCTCCGTGCCGTGCGCCGCTCACGGAGTTTGTGCGAGCACTTTGGTCAAAGATGAACTTTGTTGAACTTTGACCGCTGCGCGCTGTGAC
>JAODLC010000100.1:511948-528380 GCA_026781145.1 Hippopotamyrus pictus
TGTCATCTTGGCTGTGGAGCATCACTCAGTCCTAAAATATCTACACACTGTCATCTTGGCTGTGGAGCATCACTCAGCCCTAAAATATCTACACACTGTCATCTTGGCTGTGGAGCATCACTCTCGCCGCATGTGTCTGCTAGTAGCCTTGTGGGCGCGTCACTCACTTTCCACCTCCATCTGGGCTGTGGCTTCCACAAAGCCGGCAGCACTGGTGGCGTTGCAGATGTACTGGCCTGAGTCCTGGCGACCCACGTTCTGCAGAACCAGGGTCCCCCCCTGTACCTTATGCAGCCAGGGCAGAGGGGCACGCAGCTTGGACCAGGAGATGGTGGGTGTGGGGGAGCCTGGAGCAGGATGTTAGTTACCAAATGCAAGATCTACATCATAACTCTTAAGGTTACTATTATTCCCACCATATTAAGGCACACGCTGAGATCCCTGCATGTAATGTACATGCGTGTGCATGTTATGTGCGTGTTATGTGTGTGTGTGTGTGGGGGGGGGGGTAGTTACCGCTGACGTGGCAGTGGAATGTTACGCTCTGCCCCTCTACTGCCACCAACTCAGCTGGAACCACAGAGGCCACAGGGGGCGTGGCTTCATAAGCCCCGCCCACGACGTTCAGCTCCACCCTGGCTTCTGAAGATCCCTCACTGCTCTGGGCCCGGCACAAGTACACGCCAGCGTCTTCCAAGCGTGCAGACGACACCTGGGACAAGAGAGGCGGCGCTTAGTCAGCTGGTGCCAGATGATCATTCGGGGTGGCTGGCGTCAGTCACATTGCTGAGCTTTCTGATTGGCCCATAACAGACTACCTGCATCACCACAGGGGTGTCTGTCACAGCAGAGCTGCTCAGGACTGTCTCGTCGCCGTGGTTCAGGCGGAACCAGCTGACAGATGGGCGGGGTCTCCCTGAGGCCTGGCACTCCAGGTTCACGGCTTCACCCACCATCACTCTAACCGCCCCTCCAGGGGTCACCCGGACCTTGGGGGGATCTGTGGGCATCAGGGGAGAGGCACAAATCAGGCTGCCTCACGCGTGAGATGGGCAGTCCCATAGGAAGAAGAAACAGCATAGTTCATGTGAGGCTATCAAGCATCTTTTACATTTCAGTTATATAGGATGATCATCGAAATGACCGTTAAACAGCACAAGGCAATAAAGTCAACAGTGAAGGTGAACACTGTAGCCCAAGATACTTCTAGCAATTCAGCCTGTAGCCTGGTAACTTGTGAGAAAATACCCTGCAGCATCAGAAACTTGCAAACTAGAATCTGGTAGCCTGTGTCCTTTGTAGGGATGAATCCTTTAGTGTTTGACACTTATCAATATGCATTCTTTAGCTTTTTGAACAAGACACTACCTTTCTTATTGTCACCACTAAGAGAGCCATTACCCTCCAAAGCAACTGGACATCACCACAGTTCGTTTAACAGACTAGACGTCACTAAGTAAGCCATTACCCTCCAAAGCAACTGGACATTACCACAGTTCGTTTAACAGACTAGACGTCACTAAGTAAGCCATTACCTTCCACAGTGATTGGATGTTACCGTGATCTGTTTTACAGACTAGACATCACTAAGCAAGTCATTACCCTTCACAGTGACTGGATGTCACCATGGTCAGTTTTACAGACTAGACATCACTAGACGAGCCATTACCCTCCACAGCGATTGGACGGTACCATGATCTGTTTTGCAGACTAGACATCATAAACGAGCCATTACCCTCCACAGTGACTGGACACCACCACGTTCTGTGCTATAAGTAAGACATCGCTAAGCAAGTAATTACCATCCACAGCGACTGGACGCCACCACTGTCCGTTTTACAGATTATCCAGGAGTAAACAGGCCATTGGTTGATCTTAAGCGCCGGTACTTACGCTTCACGACGAGCGATGCTGTGCTATGGGTCTTGCCTGCTGCATTGGTGGCTATGCAGCGATAGGGGCCCTGGTTGCTGGGACGAGCATTAGCGATGGTAAGGACAGAACTGCCTGGCCCAATTTTTACATTGTCTGCAATGAGAAAAGTAACTAGCATCACTTCCCTGAGTCCTGGATTGGAACACATGGCCGGTAGCTGGTCAGGGCTCACCTGGTAGTGGCTGATTGTTGGTCCTCTTCCACTCTAGACGCACAGGTTGTGAACCGCCCAGTACCTGGCAGCGAAAGCTGGTTGACTCCCCCTGCCGAACGGTGGCACTCTGGGGCTCAATGGAGACCGTCGGGGCCTGCTGCCCAGCTGGGGGGGCCGAGGACAAACAGGGTCAGCCCCACCTCCACGGGGGGAGGGTGCTGGGTGGACCTGGTACTGTAAGTGCAACAGGTCCACAACCAGGTTTGGCCAGTGACAGATTTCTTTTTTTGCAAATTGGAAGAAAGCAAACCAGATCATCCCACAAACCTGCACCCCCAGCGGCTCTCCATGGAACAGGTTCCCCTGGTCTAAAGTAGAAGGTTAGTCACCTACTAACCATTCTGACCCATTACAGCAGGGGTAGCCTGCTTATTCGCAAAGGGCCGGTGTTTGTGCGGGTTTTCGCTGCAACTCCCTAATTAGATGACTAATTAGAGGACTGATTGGCTGAGTCCTCACACCTGGGTTTGAACAGCTGACCTACAGGTTGTCCCAAAAACCTGCACACACACCGGCCCTTTGCGGATAAGATTGGCCACCCCTGCATTACAGTAACACAATTCTACAGCAGGTGTCTTATGAGGTCACTGAAGTAAAGTGTCTCAAAGAGAAAACCCAAGTATTCTCCCAGAAACCAGTCGTGCCGAAATACAATCAGTACATCTCTGGTTTAAGAAGAATAGAGATAAATAAAGAAAAAAATTAGCTGCTTGAACAGAACTCTATTATTAACAGTTCTACCTAGATCTTCTAAAAATAGCACCCACAAACTCAAGCCTCCCTGACCGCAGTGGACATCTGCTTCCTAGGTGGCCAGACACTGTACCTTCCATAAAGAGGGGGTCTCACTTCTCTGTGCCTGGTGCCTGTATCTTTCTTCTCAATATGAACATGAATTAATTATTGGAATATGGACAGTACTTTGATTCAGAACAAAACACGTAACGGTATGTAATATCCTGCTTCTTTTATTTTACTGCCAGGTCAAGCGTAGCATGCAAGGCGTGCAAAAAGAAAAAAGGAAAGTTTTTTTTATGTAAGTGGCCCTGAGAGTGCGGCTCTCCCCTACATGGAAAAAACTGTTGTTAGTCATTTTTCTTTGCATATACTGAGAATGATAAGTATGCTGCTGGAGCTGGCCTGGATTTAATCAGTCTGCACTAATTTTGTACATGTATGTCAAGCTAGTTGCTGGATGACTAATATAACACTTAAGTACACTTGTGTTTACATCGCATTACGTGGATTCTGTGGTGTTTTCAAGGTTGGCTCATGATACTTTTCTCCTGACAGTTTTACAAGTAACACTGAGTTTGGGCGTTACCAAAAATTGTATTTAGGATAAAATCAGAATACCAGAATAACATGTGTAAAATGATAAAATTCAGGATAGAGCATACAGAAATGCAGTAAGATCAGGATAGATCATGTGAAAATGTGATGAGTTCAGAACAGTTGATATAGAAATGCAGTGACTTCAGGGTATGTCATACAGATATGCAGTGAGATCAGGATAGATTATGCTGACACATGGTGATTTCAGGACAGATCAAACAGAAATGCAGTGAGATCAGCAAAGATCAATGAGACACTCAGAATCATAAAGTGAGTTCAGGACACACTAAATCAAACCAGTGAAGGTTCTGACATCTGGGCGTCTGCTTACCTGCTGACAGAAGTACACTGAGAAGGATGACTGCGCTGTAGATGGCCATGATGAGACCGGGAGAGGACCCACAAATGCTGTCCAAGCTGCAGCCTGAGTTTGCCAAAGTATTCCACCAAACAGACGGAGCATCCCACCCGGTCAATCATTGTCCTGGGGGTGGGCTGCGGGGGTGGGGGATGTGGTGGACCGTGACAAGGACACTGAGCATTCAATTTATTACTCATTGCATAACAGTTTTGCTTGTTTGCTTTTTTGGCACCTTTATAGGCAGACGGAGTTACATTTTATTTTTATTTGTATATTTGTATGTATACAGTTCAGATAGAAGAGTTATCTTGTATACATATATTTAATGCAAAGGTGTGTGTGGGTGTGTGTGTGTTGGTGTGGGGGGTACCCTGAACTTCTGTTTAGAACCTTGATATCTAGATGTTTGAAATTCCTCTAATCTCTCCAGGACAAATAAGGCAAAGTCCAAAACAATGCAAAAGTAGTATCAAGCCCAAATTCAGAGTTTAAGAAGGTCATCTCTCCTCCGAACGAGATGAGATTGTTCTGGGGTAGAAACTGGGGCTCAATTTGAAGGGATGAATTACATGAATTAATTAGTTAAAATACATTTGCAACAGTGTTCCACCAAAAACTAATTTTCTGTTTGAGTCACGTGCTATTTTTCATCAGTCATTCACCCACCAATCAATGGGACTACGTGACAGTAGCACTGGCGGTCGGTGCGCTAAGAGTGCTTCAGCATCCCTTCTGGTTGTTGGTGGTAATGCAGTGTCACTGTAGGGTAGTGATGGCCAAATGATGCTTCATGAACCATTTACTGTATTTTCTGACTCCACTAGATGGTGCTCTCTCTTCAAAAAAGAGCTCAAAATATGCTCCAAAGCAAACTATGAGCACCACCTAGTAGGGTCTAAAAATACAGCAAATGGTTCACCACTGGTGTGGGACAGTGATTCTCCAACCAGTCCTTGGGGACTCCACAGATGGACTATATTTTTACTTCTTCCTAGGGAATTGGGAGAGAGCAAAAATGTGGACCATCCAGGGGGCCCAAAACACTGCTGTAGGGCAGCATGCACCATTGCCCATCATACCTGTGGTTTAAAACCAAAAACAGAAAGCCTACATTTCCATGGTTGTTATCTTGTTGTTAGCTGCTGTTATTGTCCAGGTTGTTCCAGCGTTTAGCAGCCTGAGCTAACAATGTCTTCCCGGGCCTATGTTACATGATACAGTTTCTGTGAAATTTGCTGACTCAGGAATGTTTGCACCCTTTAGCTAAGCATTCTGAGAAATACTACTTCGGAGTTTTTCACAAAGCATTTTTTTCATGCTGTTTTTTCAATATGACCGCTAGCACTGACTGGTCAGGCTATGAGGATTGTGTCACTTCCCAGGGGTCTGGTGACTGTGGTGTTTGTGGCCCCATGTTCTTGATTGTGCAAATGGTCAGGTGCTGCAAGTTTCTGGATCCTGGTTTCTGTGTCCTCAGCCATATCATTGGACTTATTCCAATATTGGTGGTGTGGCAAAGGAGATCCATCACATCCTCGCGGACAGATGCATGGAAGCTCCTACAGAATTGTAGGGTCTACAGAAGTGCCCAGTTTGTGAATTCTGATCACAGACTTCTTGTTACTACTCTCAACATTTAGCTTAGTGTCCAGTGTCCAGACTGACACAAGATGGCGCAGCCAAGATGAACATCAGGGACTGCAACCTTCTTTGTTTCACGGAGACATGGCTAAAACCAGCAGTTCCGGACCTCGCTGCTGCCATCAGAATGGACAGAATGGAGGAGGCTGGAAAATCAAAAGGCCCCCGTCTATGTTTCATGACCAACAACAGATGGTGCGACCCCAGGATCATTACAACTCTCTCCCATTCCTGTTCGCCTCACCTGGGGCAGCTGACCATCACCTGCCAGCCATTTTATCCGGCCCACGAATTCACAGCGATCATCGTTACGACCGTTTACATCTCACCTCAAGCAGACACAGGTATGGCTTTGGCTCAGCTAAATGATGTGCTCAGTGACTGCCAAACACCTGGACCCAGACAAACACCCGGATGATCATTCCTTCAGCCATCATTTGGACCTTTACCAATCAGAAACCGTGGGTCGACAGATCCGTCCGGGTAGCAGTAATTACACATACTGCTGCCTACAATGAAGGACTCAGCACCAGCGATATGGGATGGTACAAGGCGGAGTCTTACAATGTCTGGCGTGTAGTCTGAGTGTCATGCCCCGATCGTCCGCTCCTCCTGTGTGCCACGCCCCCTCGTTTACCCCGTGTGGATTCCCCGTGTTTTACAGCTGTTTCTAATTGTTGTCATTAGTTCATAGTATTTAGTCCGCGTTTCCGTTCGTTTCCCCAGTCCGGTCATTGTAATGATATCCCGCATGTTGCCTGATCCTCTTGTCATTTCCTTAATTAAACCCCGCATTTTCCCTGATCTCCATCTCCTCGCCTCTGCTTCCCTGGTCTGCGTGTGACACTGGGAGGCGAAACACAGGCACCGTGAGCGGGTGGAGTTCCACTTACAGCTCAACGACTCCCGCCGCTTGTGGCACAGTCTGCGCACCATTACGGACTTTAAAGGATAAAGCTCCGCTGCCCCAAGTGCTGTCTCTGCGTCCGCTGATGAACTTAACATGTTCTACGTGCAGTTCGATATAAACTGCAAGCTCTCCACCGACAGCCTGCCAGCGCAGGACATCAGTGCTGACCAGCTAGTCGATGTGTTCACGCATATTTTCAACGAGTATCTGGCTCACTTGCATGTTTTTAAAAATCCACAATTGTCCCGATTCTAAAGAATAACAAGCCATCCAGCCTCAATAACTTTCGTGCCGCGGCCTTAACACCTCTTGTCACGAAGGTGTTCGAGACTTAAGAACTTCATCTGCTCTTCCATCCCCAACTCCATTAATCCATTGCAGTTTGCCTGTTGCACCAAAAGAACCAACGAGGACATAGGCTTGGGAAGATTCATCGATTCGTATGGATATATCGGTATAAACATAAATTATGCGGTTGCATCGATGGGGAAAGTGAATGTCGGTTAAAAATCTGAAGAAACTCGAGATGTGTCGTGTTCAAAATCTCTGCATCGGTAGAAACTGATTCGTGGCTATAAGCGCAGTTGCATATTTGCTTGCTTTTCAATCTCACCACATTTCGTATTTCTTGCGCCACACTGATCTGTGTGCTTTCTAGGTCCGTGGGCTGCCATTTGCCCATTTGTCCTAGAGCCGAGGTATCAGATACCCGACAGGAAGGTATTTACTGACAAGCACATCCCTGCGCTATATGACAAAACGAGACGAGAAATACTCGACTCTCTGAGCAATGCTAAGAAAGTGGCTATTACTATTGATGGCTGGACATCTCGTGCCACAGACCCGTATGTCACCGTCACGGCACACCACATCGAGTGTAATTTCCAAAGCCACATTCTCCAAACCCGAGCTTTTAACGTGGCTCACACTGGGGATAATATATCATCTTTATTGCTGGATGTTTGCCGCGAGTAGAACATTGAAGATAAGAACCTGGAAAAGTGGTACCAGGATAACAGCCTCCAACTGAACGTCATCAAAACAAAGGAACTGACTGTGGACTACAGGAGGCATCACGGCTCTTATCCACCTGTCAACATCAATGGTGGTACAGTGGAGAAGATGAACACTTTCAAGTACCTCAGCATCCATCTTTAGGAGGACCTCACCTGGTCCACACACACGTTCTCTGGTCAGCAAGGTGAGGCAGCAGTTCTACCATCTGAGGCAGCTGAGGAGGTTTAAGGTCTCTCCTGCTGTCCTAAAGGCCTTTTACTCGGCTGCTGTAGAGAGCATAATGACCATGAGTTCAGGAACTGCTCTGTCCAGGACCGGAAAGCCCTGCAGAGGGTGGTTAGAGCAGCTGAGTGCTGCACCAGATCTGCCTTGTCCTCCCTACAAGACATTTACACCAGCCCCATAATCCCATGAGTACTGTTTACGTTCAAGACTCTGACGGTTGCTCAGGGTTGTGTTGGTGTTGCCGATGTTCCCCTGTATATTATTGAGAGTTGCAGTGCATGGCTTGATAGCAACTCCGGTCTGTACTGGGAACTGAGAAGGACAGCTGCTCTGAGACCAAATACAGAGACATTTGTTAGTGGAATCTATGAGCAATTGACACACCATCTATGATCTAGTGACTTACATCCTGCTCACAGAGGAATCAAAGCATTACACATTAGAATTTGCAGTCAGGGCAGATGATGGAATGGTCATTATGGATGATACTGTAGTTGTGACCTACTGGGTTGGCTACTTTGAGCAGCTGTTTAAAGCTGATCCTCTGGCTGGGATGGTGGACATCTCTGGGACCACAGTTCTGGCTGATCCTTCAGTCAGCTGTGAACCACCCAGTCTCACTGAGATTGCACAGGTGGTGAACCAGTTGAGAGTACGGAAGGCCTGGATTGCAGCAACTACAGAGGGATAACACTGCTCTCAGTGTCAGGTAAGGTCCCTGCTAGGGTCATCCTTAACAGGATCCGTGATCACTTCCTTACCTGTCAGCAGCTGGAGCAATCTGATTTTATACCTAAGATGTCTACCATTGACCACATCCTGACACTGAGGGTTCTCATTGAGACTGGGCAGGGTCAAATGGTCCAGCGACTGTGGGGTATCTGTTCGTGAAGAAAAATCCACTGATCTTGACTATGCCGATGATTCTGTGATCATGGTGGGGTCAATGAAGGCTCTGTTTGGGGCTCTCAAGAGACTGAGCGAGGAGTCTTAGTGTCTGGGCTTGTGAGTGTCCTTCACTGTAGCCTAGGCTATGTAAACAACTTTGCAAACTTATATTGAATACTCTTAGGAGGCATGTCACGCTCTGATATGCCGACAGACTTGCTCGTGTTTGATGTAAACATTAGTCATCACTGATGTGGTGCATTGTGGTCTGTACATTTAGCCAAAGACTCCTTCCATGGTTTTTGCCAAAGTGTGGATAAAGTGCACATTAAGCATGCCGCACTTGGCTTATTCGAAGGATGTAACACCCTTGGATACTTGCGCTAAGCATATGAACACATCTGCCAATTCTGGTAATGTGTAAGTACAGATATACTTGGTGAGGCAAATGGGATGAAGCCTCTTTCTATGAGGGCAGGAGGAATGGCCATCCAGCCAGACAGAGTGGGCTGTCTTACTAGTTTTCTTGGAATGAAATACATTAACACAAGACATGAGGCAAAACCTCCAAGTGCTGACATTATAAATTACCGGCAAATTACGAAGGTTTATGTTTAAAAACAACATTTATATTTGCGTGTACATCAATTAATTAAAAGTTTATTTTAAAATCAAAATAATCCGTACAGCTCAGACCGCCTTTCCTGGTGACAGTTACTGTTCATTGAAAATTATAATCATATTGATTATCTAACATGGAAAGAATAATCGGTCCTGTAAGGCCCCTTTAAATCCCGTTGTTATACCAGCGTGGTTGTCAATAAAGTTTTTTATTCCGAGGCGATGACGAAGTGCCTTGTGGGTAGGTCGAGGAATGAGATCGGAGGACGCCATGTGCTTTGTGTTCGCCGGTTTGCGGCACTAAGAGGCAGTGAATGACAGTGAGGTGGTAGCGGGGCCTCATTGCTTATACGGGGACGAAGACGCTGCCGTCATGAACTGTTCTCGACTGTGCATCCGGACCGCGCTGCGGATCGGACCGAAGGCGCTTCGGTGGGCATCGAGGGCACCCTGAGGTTGCGAGGGCAGAGCGGCCGGTCCAAGGGCAGCGCAGACATCGTGTGTCATGGAGAGTGTCTCACAGATGGAGTCGTGTGGCTGCCCTGCGCTTTTTCCGAGCTTTGAACGGAACCACATGTAGGCCAGACGTGTGGTTTCTGGACCGGAGCTGCGTGCCTGTACTTCCTGGAGCCCCTGTTATTAATCCAGAGAGCGGCTATGTAGCTTAGCTAATGGAATCAGTTCAGTGTGATGCGGGTTCATTGGCTTTGAGTTTCCTTTCTGCGGGATGTTTGGTCGGTAATTACACTATATCTACTATTAGTTATACAGAGTTAACAGTTTACAGAAGGACAAGGCTAAGGATCCGGGCGCAGTCACATTTTGGTCTTGTATATATTCTATGACTCTGTTAGTCAAGGATCAGCAGAAGTTTTTCCCTCCAGTTGCTTTAGATGAGCCAGCAAGTTATGAGATTTCATGCGCCATTACAGTGCCAATCATAAGATGACATCACAATTTTTTTCCTTTTTCACTTTAACTGTTTACTGAATAATCTCAACATCTCAGTGCCCGTAGTTAAGTGTGTAACGTTTTTCGGGTAATGAAGTTGGTGTCTTGAATGCTGTTACTGTCTTCCCTGCAGGCGGCACCTGGGAAAGTCGGTGGGTTGTGGGCGTCGAGCACTGCAGACCAGTGTAGTCCGCCTGTCAGAGGCCATTGCTGCTGCCCCCCCCCTGGACGGAGCACCAAAGCACTACTCCCCCAAAGTGCAGCAGCTCGTCAATGACATCGCCAGCCTGACCCTCATAGAGGTGTCTGACCTCAACGAGCTCCTCAAGGTAGGGCTGGTGTGGATCAGCTGTGTCTGACTGCTTAGGGGCTCTGTCTTACAGAAGAACATAAGAAATTTACAAACGAGAGGGGGCCATTCGGCCCATCAAGCTCCTTTGGGGAGAACTTAACTAATAGCTCAGAGTTGTTAAAGTCCTATCTAGCTCAGATTTAAATTAACCCAGGATTTTAGCTTCCGCTACACTAGCAGGAAGACTATTCCATACTCTAACTACACGCTGTGCAAAGAAGTGCTTCCTCAAATTTGTTTTAAAATGTTCTCTCGCTTATTTCCACTTATGACTACGAGTTCTACTATTTAAACTAATTCACCGTGTCCTCCCGCTGTGTCTGACTGTCTAGGGGCTCTGCCTTCACCGTGTCCTCCTGTTGAGGGTGCGGTGGCCTGGGGTGGCCTGCTTAACGGTGCTTGTGTCCTCGCTCACACAGAAAACGCTGAATATCCAGGATGTGGGCGTGATGCCGGTGGGGACGATGGCGGCTGCTGCCTGCCCTGCTGGTCAGGTGGGTCATGGAGCCCTGCTGTGCATGAGAGGGATGGGGGGGACAGAGAGCGCATGAGGTAGGGAGAGAGCGATTGAGATGGGTGTATATTCATATGCATGCCGAGTCCATCCATCCGTCAGTCAGTCTGTGTCCACATGCAGACACTGATAAATGCTAGTATGCTTCTGTTAGGGTGCGTATGTACGGTAAAACTTCACCTCGGTTTTTGTGCCCACAGGCCGTTGAGGAGGAAGTGGTCCCAGAAAAGAAGGAGAAAAGCCATTTCACTGTCAAACTGACAGAACTGAAAGTGGCTGAGAAGGTCAAACTGATCAAGGAGGTGAAGAACTGCATCCAAGGCATGAACCTGGTGCAGGTAGGCACCTCATCTGCTCAGGGACTCCCTTTCTAGTACAGGTAGGCCCAGCATGCCCATCCTGGGGCTCCCCTCCTAGTGCAGGTAGGCCTTGCGTGTCCACCCTGGGGCTCCCCTCCTAGTGCAGGTAGGCCTTGCGTGTCCACCCTGGGGCTCCCCTCCTAGTGCAGGTAGGCCTTGCGTGTCCACCCTGGGTTCCCCTCCTAGTGCAGGTAGGCCCAGCATGCCTGCTCTGGGGCTCCCCTTCTTGTGTGTCTTGCAGGTACAGGGCTGTGTGCCCATCCTGGGCTGCCCCCTCCTGGTCCAGAAACTGCTGTAATGGACTGGGCTGTTTTTTTCCAGCCTGGGGTGCTTCTGGCTGGACCACAGGAGAACAGAGACTGTCACACGGTCCTGTTTATGTGCAGTTTCAGTTAAATACGGACTCTTACCCCCCCTCGGAATGCCCCAGAGTGTCTGATTGACGTGTACATGGAGTTTGTGGCGTTTAGCTGGTGACAATGAATGAATCTTTTAAATAATAACCCTGCATCCCCCACAGGCGAAGAAGCTGGTGGAGTCTTTACCTCAGGAGATCAAGGCGAACGTTTCGAAGGAGGAGGCGGAGAAGCTAAAGGCTGCCCTGGAGGCCGCGGGCGGCACTGTGCTGCTGGAGTAGCAGCTCCTCTCCTCTCCTCCCTCTGTCTTCAGTCATTTTTTCATTTTTTTAAATCTGTAAGAGCTGCAGACCCGTCCAGCGCTGATGATTCCTTCTTACTGCAGGCTCTGCCATCAGTGATGTGGGGTCCCTGGGGACAGGGTGAGCTGCCCAGGCCTGGACCCTCACCACTGTCATGTGACGGGGGTGGGGAGCACATGGGCTCCTCGTTTGTCTGAAGGATATGCCTTCTGAACTGGTCTTGTGCCGCTGCTGGCTCTGTCCATCCCGTCCAACGTGTCTGTTGGAGTCCATCACAGTGAAACTGTCCATGGGCCCTCCTATGGTTAAATAAACGTGTGATTTATTACACAAAAAAAGTCTGAGCCACTTTTACAGAGTTTGCGTGCTTGAGGCTTACTGGTTCTAATTAAATTCCTTCAAAAAGTTACTGCTGTTGAGATGCTATCAGTGACAGCATCAGCCTATTCTGTGTGGTGTGACTGCAGTACCCAATATCTCCACTGGAGGACAGCCACGGATTGGCAGTTCATTTCTATGACGTAACACAACAAAAGCGCTCGGGGTCTGTAGCTGATAAACTAGAGTTCAATATTCATACTTTAAGACTAAAGAAAAGTCTTTGTGAAAAAAAAATGTGGTGCTGGTTGGAGAGCTCAAGCAACGTGGAATCTCTAGAATGGGTCTCCAGCTCTAGTCCTGGAGAGCTCCTATCCAGTAGGTTTTCTGTCCCACTTGGTGTCTGATGAGCCACACCTGCTCCTGGTATTTACCTGAGAACAGGTGTGGCTCATCAGAAGCCGGGTAGGATGGAAAACCTACTGGATAGTAGCTCTCCAGGACCGGAGTTGGAGACCCCTGTTCTAGAAGAACCTCAAAGGAGCTTCTCAAGAGGTGTGGCCCAAGGTGATGCATGGAATTACAGTTTTCACAGTCTGGTCTTCTCTGTGTCTAGCTGCTTAGTTCTGCCTACATTTTCAAATGATTACAGGCTATTGTATTAATTAGAGGTAAAATAGATAAATCATGTTCAACTGCAATTGCGCAGAGACAAGGTTCTTTGTAGAATATTTCTTTTAACACCAACTCGATATAGGATAGTCTGTACGATGTCAAAAAACTGATCCTGGAGGTAGAAACATTGCTCTGCAATGGGAATTTAGATCATCGACTTTAGAGTCCGCGGGGGTATGGAGCTGCTTTTTCTAAACAATGCGGATGCATACCTTTCTGTCAGGCCATGTGACCTGGTGGCACCTAGAGGTCCACAATGCAAACAGAATCTCATCTTTTAGTCCAATAGTGGAGCGAGAAATAGCTTGAGCGGGCCAGCAGAAAATCAGGTGGGCCGGTCCCAGAACAGTTCACTTCGCAAACAAAATGACACTACCGACTTAATACATACTTTTATTTTTAAAAATCAATTTTAAATGACCTGTAGCAATACTAAGGCGAAAGTGACTAGAGAAAGAACAATCTGTTTGCCTATCAAAAGTTTTTTTTACTCAGAGCTGACCACATACATATACACACACACCTGTCAGACACAATCATTTTATGGTACAGTATCGTTGGCTGAGAACGCTGAATGAGTGGACCTGAGTTCTGTCTGGGTGGTTCTGGGCTGCGCAGGCTGAGAACGCTGAATGAGTGGGCCTGAGTTCTGTCTGGGTGGTTCTGGCCTGCGCAAGGCCCAACCCTGCCACTGAGCTCCGTTTATTCTAACATCATCCTAAGATGTAACAAAGGACAGTCAAACTGGAAATGAATGTATATATGGTTCTATCTCCCTGATGACAACTCCAGCTAACAGTAAAACCACTGCAAGAGTCTGTATCTTCGTCTGTAATGCAGAGAAACCACCCCTTTGGGCAAAGATGTTATTGTACAGATAACAGCCCCTTATGGTTTGTGGGAAGCGCCCCTTGGGGGTGTGGTCTGCATAGAGCAGCTTGCTGGAAAAATGCAGGCCCTGAGGTAAGGTGGAATCGCTGAGGTGCTTGTCGCTCTTTGATTGATGACCCTCTGTGTCCTGCCAGGGTCTATCTGCTCTTCCTTAACCCATAAAGTCGTCTGGCTGGACACAGTCCCAGGTCACGTCCCACAAAGACACCTGTTCTCTCTCAACGGGAGAATAATCTAGGACCCGGAAGCCTGGTGGCTGAGCAGCCAGATGCTGCTTCAGGATGCTGCTCCTTACTTCCTGAAAGTGTCTTCAGGCTGTATTTTATTATAACCCAGTGAGGTCATCATGTTCATTATATGCCAAAGTTCCTCTGATAGAAATGGGCGTAACGTTAAAACGTTAAAATACCCAGTTTGGTGGCAGCTCTTGGCTTATAGGGCTGGGTTCAGTGCCTGTATCTGAATAGCTGTGGGGTCAAATCCCATGGCCAACAGAGTGAAAATATTACTGTGGTCTCTAACCTGATTTACCCTGCACTTGGATATTTGTGTGTATGCATGTGTGTGTCTATCACAAAGTTGTTTGTGAAAACTATCAAGCTTCCCCAACAAAATGGTTCTGTGCATTAAACGGCTGTGGGTCCGAGCGGTCAGTGTAATCCCCCCCCAGTAGTGAGTGGAGCACCATAGCAAGGCTGCAGCCCTGTCATTTCCTGCCAAATGATGCAATTGCCTGACTTTTCAAAGCCCCGGTTGTGCAGACACCAGACTCTATGGAGCAATAAATGTTTTTCCTTTTTTTTTATATATAGAGAGGTACGTGAAACAGCCAAGCAATGAAGACCAAAAGAAAGAAACCAACCAAATGAACAGTCTATTTATATATGGGAGGGCTGCAGTATAATCGCTTACAATTACGTGGGAGTTTTTTGCAAAAATATCGTGGATCTAAAGAATTTCGGAAAAAAATATATGCAAAATTCGTACGTCCTCGTACAGATGATAAATAAATATTTTATGCCATTTCAACATTTCAATGCGGTGTGGACACCTGCAGCACATTGCGAGGGCCCCCTCCCGGACGCGCACGTCGGCCGGTCCCTTTAAGAGGCGCGGACTACGGGGACTCGAAGTTCGTGGGGAGGTGCCGATCCGATCCGCCGCTCCATTGGCCTTTGGCTCCGGGCGGACACGGGACCAGAGGCAGCCCTTCTTCGGACGAGGTGATTGGCTGCGGCCGAGGCTCCATGCGCCTCCCCAGTCTGCTTTTCCTGGTTGTGCGGGCTGAATGAGAGCAGGAAGCTGAGGCGGGCCTGGTAGCGGGCGGTTCGTTGGCATGTTTGAAGATTAACGAGGCTGTTTTAAAGCGCTGGTGTCGCGCTGCATCCGCAGCCAGAGCCGAGGACATGACGGAGAAACGTGTGTCCCGCTGGTACTTCGGGGGGCTCGCCTCCTGCGGGGCGGCGTGCTGCACTCACCCGCTGGACCTGCTCAAGGTAGGATACGCCGGGGATCGGGCGAGGATCGGCCGGGAAGGAATGTATGCGGAGCCCACAGGACGCTGCCGCTTCGGCCCGGGAGGGGGAGCCGCACCGGCTTAGTGCGCATGGTGATTAAGCGGGCGTGATGCCCGGGGGCAAAATGAGATTCCGTTGGTAAAGGTTTTATGGCAGCGCGGAATGGGGACACTGTTGTGGGTCAGGATAAGATCGGATAAATCCTGGAAATTATAGTTTGATCGACATTTGTACTTGACACTGAACTAGCAAGCCATATGCTCTGATACGAGAGGACTGGTTTTGTTTGCAGGATTCTTAGTGCTTTTTGCCGCAGCTGTCCGAGAGATTCGTCCGTGATCTAGTACAGTACAAACCATTCCCAGGAGCTCCGGGGGTGATTACATGGGCTCTTTGGAATTGTTTTCCTCGGGGGGTCAAAACGGATCCATACTCGCTGCGCCATACCGCCAGCCATCATGTGACCCCCAAAGGCAGGAATCTTTATTACTGAAGTCATGTGAACGATGTACTTGAGTTATGTCGAGGGACGTTGGAAGCCGAACAAAACGTTAAGTTCACGTGGTGTGTTTGAAGAAGAGCTCGGTGTTTTCACATAGCATAAAGATTCTGCAGCTCCTTCTGCTTCCATGTGGAGAGCCCCCTCACATTGGCAGTCGTAATATGTTTACCTGCCATGTTCTTGGCTTTGCTCTGTAATTCCTGCAACTTCGCGAAGAAGTTTGTATTTCAGAGTGATTCAGACTGCAGTCTATAATCTTCGCTGGACACCACCTCAATGAGCCGTCATCGTGGCCTTGATAACACGTGCAAACATCAGGTGGGGGTGGAGGCCCTGGACTTTGGCCCCTGGATCTGCAGCGTGTGCATTTGAACCCTGCACCCAGGGCCCCTGCCTCCCTCTGACAGCCTCCAGAAGCTCCTGGGTGCAGGGGGAGGCTCCCCTTCGCCCTGGCTGCAGGTTCATGTAGAACTCCGGTCTCGCCCTCGAGGTCACAGCAGAGCCCCCCCCGTCTCTCGCTCTCGCCCTCGAGGTCACAGCAGAGCCCC
>JAODLC010000100.1:583439-600402 GCA_026781145.1 Hippopotamyrus pictus
CGTCTCACCCCTATCTGCAGCTCCCCCCTCTGCGTCTCACCCCTATCTGCAGCTCCCCCCGTCTGCGTCTCACCCCTATCTGCAGCTCCCCCGTCTGCATCTCACCCCTATCTGCAGCTCCCCCTGTCTGCGTCTCACTCCTATCTGCAGCTCACCCCGTCTGCGTCTCACTCCTATCTGCAGCTCCCCCCTGTCTGCGTCCCACCCCTATTTGCAGCCCCCCCTGTCTGCGGCTCCCCCTGTCTTCTGCTCACCCGTCATCTGCTGTTCACTACATACCTCAGATGGATAAAGTTAATCACGCACCAGCTAGCCATTTTCTGCTGTGTTCTCTTGCTTTTGTTTCTCATTCTGCAAGCTGGTTTTGTTCACTGTATAGGAGAGTATCAGAAAGCATGATGGGTAATTACTTACTCACAGGTGTTTGTTGATGTCTGCAGATCAGCTTTGCTTGTCCTGCGCTCTTAGCACAGACAGGTCTGTCGGTAACTGTGGGGTAGTTTGGGATCCCCGACATTTGCTGCTTCCAGCGGTACTCAGACAGGCAGGGGAGGGTGCTGCTTCATATGTCCACGTTTCCCTGAAGAAAAAAAAATGGTCAGAATGACTGCTGTTGTGATTCAGGGTTGTTATACATATTCCGCTATGAATCGAGTGTCTCACTGCCCGAGGAGACTGGCGAGTGAGGAAGAATGAATTGGGTCAATGGGAACAAAGTATCTGTCCTGTCAACCCTGATCCAGTGACACCGCCCCCCACCATGCGAGTGACTCCCGCCCACCTCCTGCCAGCAGCAGCAGCGCCACTTTGACGCAGTCAGGGAGCTGTGTTCCCAGAATGGAGGTGCAGCTCATCAATGAGGAGTTAATGGTCAGGTTGCTTTCTTGGTTTAGAAGATGAGGAGCCAAGCTTAGAAGTTCACAGGTGGACAGCTAGTGTTGCATTCCAGGAAAGCAGAATGTGCTGGCAACTCAGGAGGCTCTGCAGGTGAAAGGGAGGAGTGTGTACATGGATTCCATACTTGGCCATTTCAGAACTTACAGACAGGAACATAGTTTGTGGATCATGATATGTAGGTAGGCACAACACACACATTTGACAGTAAAAAAGGGGGGTAGTAAATATTTAAACAGTAACAAACAGATAGAATAAATAAATGACAATAAACAGTAATAGTGCAAAGAATGTCAGGCAAAATACTGCATTGAATTCTATAGTGATGACTCGGAAATAAATAGTACTGCACATTGTGTTGTGCAGAAAACAAACAAATGTTCAGTGACCATGCCTAAGTGAATCTGATCCTGTGAAGAGTATGGATGCTTCTGAGGATCAGACCATTAGTTTAGTGTAGTTGTGCTGCTCCTACTCCTTCGTAAAGTACAGCTCCTCACCCTCACCCAGTCACACCTCCTGCTCTGACCGTCAGACCGGTTCTGTCCTGTCAGACTAAATAATATTGTTGACACAACAAGGACCCAGAATGTCCTACATGTCAGCCAATGTGCCGACTCGAAAAAAGCCTCTTACTGTGTCATATAAACTCATGGCTGAATGGAACCCAAGGTGAGATTTATATCTTAGATACGCGCTGCTGCAGACCTCACATCCTTATGGAAGACAGGGCTCAAATCCGGAAACCCTCCGCTGCCGAACCACCATGGAAGCAGACCTCACATCCTTATGGAAGACAGGGCTCAGATCCGGAAACCCTCCGCTGCCGAACCACCATGGAAGCAGAACTTGCATCCTTATGGAAGGCAGGGCTCCAATCCCAGATTACCAAATAACTCTTATTTGGTATCAACTATTAGCTTTTAATTTTAGCTTGAGGTTGTTTCATGCATTTGCTAACAACCAAGACAATAAAGCTGAATACTTTATTTAAAAATGCACTCTCTAAATGAACCTTCTTGTTAATACAAAAGATTTTTAAAATTACGATTTCCATTTTTCCTGTTAAAATTTAAAACCAAGGAAAAGAAATGTAGCAGCAAATATACCAAAACTACATCAGTTTTCCCTAAATCTAGTAAACCAAATAATCCACCTAAATTTAACTGTAAAAGTTTAAGAGTAAGGATGGAAATGTGCATTCTCTGTGTTGTGCATTTTAATACTAGATAAACACCTTAGTGTTACACCTTAGTGTAGTCTTACTGCAGTTTGATTTGCTGCTGTTCTCATTGCCCTTCAAGGGAAGTAGAGTCTGAGCCACGGCACTAGGAGTTTCGAGGTGCGGCTCAGTTCCTCTCTCTTGCTTTTGACAGAAACATGAGGGTCCCTCATTTACCTTGTGGACATTGTTGTGTGTGAATATGAGAGGAGAAGATCCCAGTGTGATCACAGGCTGGACTGTGCTGTTCATCTTGGAGCAGAAATTTTGGATACATTCCTCAGATGCTTAAGAAAACAGTATGAATGGGCCCCGGGTCAGCAGCGAGGTCACGGGGGTCATGTGACCAGCACCTGCCACATGTGACACCATGGTTCAGGCAGCCGCTGGTGTTTTCTGTTTGGTAGGATGGGCTAACAGCGTAGCTGATCTGGGGCAGGGGAGCCACTGTGGAATGTACAGACATATTTGTACCAAGATACTCCCCCTGCTACGTGAACATGGCCATTCTCTGCCAGAGTAACTCTGTCAGAGTAACTTATGATAAATGAAATGAAGCTTTTTGGCATTTGCACAACTACGAGTTTTGGTACATTGGAATGCCGCTCCTTTGAGACACACAGGCAGACTTGAGGTCTGAGCACAGGATCAGTCTGGTTCTCCTGGAGCATTTCTGGGGGTTAAGAGCTTCCCTGAAGGGCCTAACAGAGCTTATTCTAACGAGAACAAGAATCAAGCTGGTGATCTTCCAGTCATAAACACAGAGACCTTATGCACTGAGCCACACAGCACCCCAAACGTTTGGTGGGAGGTTATCACTCTGGGGACGCTCTGATCCCCGTGGAGTTCAGCAGCACCCAACCATTCGGCAGGCAGGATTAACCAGCAAACACAGCTCAGCAAAGTGAACATACTGCTGGCGGTGGGGCAGGAGCACTCTGGGGTGACGACCATTTGCTTCAGCCACAGCAGACTGGATGGTGCCTCTGACCGGGGCAGTCCACGATGAATCCCCTGGGAAAATGTTCAGCTTCATACTCGGAGGAGGCAGCATCTGGAAGCCATACGTTGAGGGCTCATCATTAGAAGATGCTTTCAAAATAGCTGGAAATGTGAGAGAAGATGAGCAGATGAGTGTTAACATCCATCCCACTAGTTCAGCCCCAGTCCCAAGGCGCTTCCTGGGCTTTGATTTCTAGGGCTGCTTTTCTGCACCATCTCCAGATGTTGGGCCCCGATCTGACTGGTTTATAGATACACACACCTTTCCACAGGGTGCAGCTTTCACGCTTTTATACCATGTGTCTCCTTATCTGGTGCCCTGGATTCCCAAAACGCTTTAGAAGCCAGCTGCTGGAATGAGGGCCTGATCTAAACTTGGGCACTTAGCATCAGTACCAAACATCAGCCACTATCACACTCATGCATTTTAATCACCCATGATCCATTCTCAGGCCCTGTACATCAGCAAAGCAAATTTTGGAAGGTGCTCCAGAATCAGAATTACTTCTGCACATGGTCACACATTTCACACATAATGTGTAACTGAGTAGAAATACACAAAGAAGAAAATAAATAAATAAATAAATAATAATAATAATAATAAGAAGAAGAAGAAGAAGAACAACAACAACATCAATAATAATAATAATAATAATAATAATAATAATAATAATAATAATAATAATAATAATAATGCCCTAAGAGCCCTAAGGGAAGAAACTTTTCAAGTGTTGGGTTGTTGTTGGTTTTCTTACCTGGGGGAGGTTTTTGGGGCAGGTAGCATCCAGGATGAGAGGAATCAGATGTAAGTTCCTTAGCTGGAGTTCCTAAAACTGGAGTAACAAACCTTAACAGAGTTTGATGCATGGAACTAACACGAATCTGAAACACTGTTGTTCCCTCTTTCACATATAAATCCTGCATATGTAAAAGAAGGTGGTAAAACGGGGTAACTCACCAATAGGAACAGCTGCTGTACATCAGCTGTGTGACATCACAGAACAACAGATGACTTACTACCAATCAATTATGAAATGACTAGGCACACAAACTACTTATTGGTCATTGGATGGAAAGCTAATGGGTAAGGAGCTTTAACTGACAGGCTAATCAAACGGTCAGAAAATGAGGGATAGGCTCAGGCTACTTTAAGGCTGTTTTGATAACACTAGTTAGATATGAAGTTCTCCAGCCACCAGAGCTATACTCGGGACTAGCTGGTTATGTCTGTTCCCTGTGGCAAAACTATTTCTGTTGAATTAGGGAAAATGAGTGCTAACTGACCTCTGAGCATAACAAAAATGTTTCCCAGAATGCACGGGAGTCATACTCCAAGGATGATTACTGCCCTGTTATTGGTTCAGCAGGGCTAGAATAGTCTAGAAAGAGGTGATTCATGCCCCTAACCCAGCCACATCATTCAGCTCAAAATGACTAGGGCCTTGGAGCACCTTCCTGGAAACACACTGCATGTTATGTTGTGCACAACTGCCTGGGAGGAGGACAGACAGACAGCCCTTCCCCCCTCAGTCCCCCTCCAGTCTCCTCCTTCTGCAAACCACACCCTCCTGTCATCACATTGTGCGATCCCGACCCTGCCCAGACTGTTACTGTCAGACATCCCAGAGTGAGACGAATCCCAGGATGCCTCGATGACCGTGTAGCTGATGGAGAGGGTCCTGTGTTTACAGCCCCTCTGTTTACACTCTGTCTTTGTCTGATCTCAACTCCGAAGAGCTTTCTGGAACTCGAGGCTAAAACTAGCATTGATGGATTTTTCTTTTCCATTCTTCTGAATGTGTGTTTGGCATGAGCATGCTGTGTGTGTTTTACATTTACTTTAGCAGAACCTTTTAACCAAAATAACATACATTTAAGAGAGCAGGGTCGGCTAATCCCTGAAGCAATTGGGATTAAGGGCTGAATGGCGAAATTACTCTGCTGACCATAGGATTGGAACTGGCAACCTTCTGATCACAGGCATAAAGTCAAAACGCACAGAGCCAAACAGTGTAGTCATTAATCGATAAATGAGTTCTGCTTGACATACTACATAGCAATGTATACTCAGTGACAAAAAAGTTAAGCACCCAGAAGTAATGGTCCAATTTGGATGTAATTTGGTACTCGTGCAGACCAGCTATGGGTATGTAAATGATTCAGTTTGTAAGGAGCTGGTATGTCTAATCACCAGACACAGAGGATGCCTCATAGATGCATTAAGACAGCTTTACTAATAATCAATCCTTCATTGTCCCTCATGGGGAAATTCTTTTTATGTCTTCCTCAACTTGCTCTTTGTAGAGCAAGCTGTCTGTGAAGAGCAGCTACCTGTTGGGGCACCCAAGGAGCTAGGGGTTAAGGGCTCAAGGACCCACAGACATGCTGAGGCTGGGTTTGAACTAGCGACCTTATGAATACAGGCACACAGGCTTAGCCCACTGAGCCACACGCTGCCCCCAAAGCACTTGATGGAGTTTGTGTCACAATGTGGGTTTTCATGAGGCCGGGTGGTCATGTCACGCAACTGGCTAGCATGTGGCCCATGCAGATGTCACAGTCACCTGATGTTGGAACCAATGAGCCCGTGAGGACACCAGCACACGTCATGAAGTTTCCGGTGGCCCAAGACAGAGCACACCAAGGGAGGATTGCTGTATTGTGCATCAATCATTACAGAACTCCATGACATTTTCACCTGTCATCCAGATACTGTTACTGGACTCTCTACAACACCCTGTGTCATCCTGCACCATGTCTGGTATCAGCCGGACTACGAGTTCACCATCCCATGCGTAGGCTGCCGTCAACACCAGCGCAGAGACGGCTACGTTTGGACTGGTGCCGTAACTGTTGAGTCATGGACTGGTGACGAGTGGTGTCCTGCCAATGTTGTGGAGAGACACATTCCTCCTGGCATCATGACTTGGGAGACTTCAGGGCATCTCTGGTAGTGATTCGGGGAACCCTTACAGCACAGGGCATCATCAGTGACGTCCTACAGTATGTCCGTATGTCTTACCCCTCCAGAGATAGCAATCTGGTGCAGTCTTCTCACAAGGCAGTGCCCATCCATACACGGCACATGTGTCTATGGACTGCCTTGTGTCATGTTGAGGTCCTCCCGTGGCCAGCCAGGTCCCCTGATATTTCCCCAATGGAACATGTGTGGGATCAGCTTGGATATCAACTCAGACCCGATGTCAATCTGCGGCATCTCGAGAGCCAGTTACAACAGCTGTGGGCCAACTTGCCACAGAAGAGGATACGGCGGCTGTACGACTCCCTTCCGCGTCATATCTCAGCATTTATCCAGGCCAGGGAGGCGCCACACTCTACTGACACGGGACCAGCAGTGTGCCCATACTGCCAACTCTGATGTCCGTTAGTTCTGATATTATAATCATTGTGATACAGTCACATAACCTTTCATGATGAGCCGAGGTAGTGTATACACTGGACCCATGTTGGAAGTGTGTCTCTGAGTTAAATGGCCAGTCTGAGGTACTGTACACACTGGACCCATGTTGGAAGTGTGTCTCTGAGTTAAATGGCCTGTCTGAGGTAGTGAACTGCTAAAGGTGTGACTGTTACCTCTACCCACAACTCCCCCCCTCCCCCTTTTGTTTCACTCAACGAACCTCTACACAAGGCATGTGTGAAGTGGAACTACCCGGGAGGATAAATTTGTGGGCACTTACAACCTTCTTCAGACTGAAGACGCTGCTTGGATGAGCAGTGAAACGTTTCTACCTTACAAGAGAGAAATCTATTTGGCATGACTCAACCACCAGACGTGTGTGTATCTTTTGCAATTGGATGTTTAAATGCAGTATGATTAAGTAAAAATGGGTTCGGCTGGAAGGAGATTGGATTGAATGGGATTGGCTGGAAAGGAATCAGCTGGAAGAGGATAGGCTGCATTCAGAATCAATGGAATTCACACTGAAGGTTCATCCCTAGGCAATCACACATTGTCCAAGGGTCTCACTTAGAAAAATAAAGTTTTTGTCCCTGAGCTGCGATTAGGTCCCTCACATTATCACCACGGTAAGTGCTCAAGGAGGGGGGGGGGGGGGGGGGATTTCTACATGAGACTGCTTTGTCCATCACGGAGATGTGACCTCACCAAGGAACCTTAGCATTCACTCTCTCAGCTTTCAACCTGCTGAATTTGCTGATACCATTTTAATACATTGAACGGAGTCATGTGACACTGAGGGACCAATGAGAAGAGCAGTTACCTGCTAAGTAATGTGTGATTGCCTGATTGGATGATGGTTAAGCACGTAGCAAAGTGAAATCGTTCCGGTTTGCCTTTTTTCAGGGAACAGTAATGTGACATTTGGAAATGATAAACTTTCCTTGAGTTTGTGTGTGTGCATCCATTTCACAAGGACAGCTTTGGAAATTCACTGCAGCCACAACTCTACATCGGTCGTGTTTATTGATACTCTGACAGTGCTCTCTATGACTGTCAGTTGGAAGCGGGCCTCTCTTGGCCAGACAGAGGGAGGTTTGTAGGTGGGGTGGGTACTACTGCCATTAACAAATGCCCCCAGCCAGGAGACTAGAACAGAATGGAATTTGAAACGTTTTAGCCAAAAATGTTTCTACAATGCAGGTGTTTTTTGCAGAAACGTTTCAGATTTCGTTCCGTTCTCCGACTTCCGCCACAGATTCTGACAGACACCAAAGGTGGGTGATGGTTGCCATGGAGATGCAGGTGCACGCAGCAGAGCGTAAACTGTGAGGGGAAGAGTCACACTAAACCGTGTTCATCAGTTTGAACTGCCTCTTCTCTTTCTTTTTTGATGTTTCGATATCTTCTGTTTTGTTTGTTTTCATTCAAATTTCTCTGCAATTTTGATCCTCTTTCATAAATTCCTGGTTCTATTTACTCCCATTTAACACAAATTTCAGGCTCTGCAGCTTGGAGCAGTGGAGCTAAATGCCAAAGAAGATGCAATACAGCAGTATATGTCACAGGGCTCATGATAAAGACAAAGTAAACAAGTGTTTTGTGTTTGGCGCCATATACAACATATATTGTGTTTGTGTGATGTGACGGTAACATTAATAACTTGTGTAACAGTGACATTAAGACTGGGTATGATGGTGATATTAAGACTGACTGTAGTGTCTCTGGTCCAGGCCATGTGGTGTGTCCAGATGAAGCCCCATCAATGAGCTGAATCCCCTGATCCCCACACCCCCTCCCAGCGTTGACTGCAGGACTGAGGGATGTCACAAGTGTTTTTCCTGATAGCCCTGCTCATGCTCTCTTCCAGCACCCAGGTAAGGACAGCGTCTGTGCCCACACACCCAGGTAAGGACAGCGTCTGTGCCCACACACCCAGGTAAGGGTGGCACCTGAGTCCACACACCTGAGTCAGGGTGGCACCAGAGCCCACACGTCTGGTAAGGGCAGCGCCTGGGCCCACACGCCTGGGTAAGGGTAGCCCCTGGGCCCATGTACATTAAGGGTAAAGTAAGTAAAGCAAGACCTGAGACTTGAATCAGATTTGATGAGTTAATCTCAATGTTAATATTTTATAACTGATAAAATGATTTATTTATGCTTATTGTATACCTGCATAAGTCCTTCAAATGAAATGAGAGACAGTTTACCTGCTTGATACTCTCCATGCTTGTTCTGAGCGTGATCGTGTGCAGTCCATATGGTTCCACCATGCTTGAGATGCTTGATGTTTTCAAATTAACATATTGTTCCCAGGTTTCCTCAACAAAATCCTTGAAGGTCTTGATGGAACAATGGATGAGCTACAAGAATGAATGTACCCACAACATCAGCCGTGACCCCTCGGCCGCTGGTGAGGCATCTTGGTGGTATCGCGCCTGTGCCGTGATGGTGTCTCTCAGTGAAACGTAACACCAGCTTCTCTGTTTCTGCCTCCTTGCATCTTCTGGGATTCTTCTCAGTTGTGGTCTGCAACCGAACCTTTGACAACTATGCCTGTTGGCCTGATGGGACGCCTGGTACCACCGTAAACGTGTCCTGCCCCTGGTACCTGCCCTGGTACCGCAAAGGTGAGCATGTGCTGGAGAAGTAAAGGGAAGTGTGGAGCCTTTACTGGTTTGAAATAAGACAGCAGAAGAGCACAGCTCAGACGGTGGAGATCAGAGAGGCTGCCACTGTCCGCTGAGTTGAAGATGGAGAAGCACCCATTGGACAAGATCTATCAGCTTCTTTGAATAAAAGTTTCAGTTATGCAAAGTTAAAGGGTTACTTTTGCAAAGAGTTAAAGCTCTGCGATAGTCAATTACAGAGCTTCCCCCAGCTTTACCTTCGTTCCTGGTTTATTAACGTGAGGCAGAAATTCACACCAGCACAGTTCTGCAGACCCCCCTGCAAACTCCACGCCAGAGATCTGCCTCCAGGACTCAGTGGCAAGCTGCGGGCCATGGACACATGAGCAGCTCCCTGGAAAAGCAGTCAGTGCAGAGGCATGCAGAGCATAAAACACATCACTCAAGACGACGAGTAAGGGGTCGGGGGTGGGGGGGGGAGCATAGAGGGTACATCAGCACTGAGGAAATCGGCATGAAGGCAGATTGTAACAATGCTGACCTATACTCAATGATACTCGTAAGTGATACTTATTTATACTTAGTAAGGAAGGCATGACTCCTGGTGCAGACCGCCCCTGATGTAGACCACCTACATTTCTAGAGCCCAGTGAAAGGCAATAAGAGCCATTCTCTTGGTTTCGGAAAACTGAAGGTGGTGAACAAATGTGACAATTACTTTTCCTGTGCAGTGATATTTCTGATGTTCTGCATGATTTCTAGCCCTTTATAATTGTATTTAAGGAACAACATTTATAATCCATATATCTTTAAAAAATGAAAAATATCACAAAAACACAGTAAGGATCTGTTAAACCTTTTAGTCATTTTACGGAATCTGAGAATAAAATTATGAACATTTCGGCATTCTTCTGAGTATCTGGAAAAACATTTTATTTCTGCATGCATGGGGTTTGAATATCAGGAATGTGGCCAGAGGAAGAGGCAGGTACAGGGGAGATTGAGACCTTAGTTGCTGGAGTCGCTGGGGTGAGGGTGGAGCAGGGGTCACTCGGGCCTGGGGTGAGGGAGGAGCAGGGATAGCCGGGGCCTGGGGTGAGGGTGGAGCAGGGATCGCCGGGGCCTGGGGTGAGGGAGGAGCAGGGATAGCCGGGGTCTGGGGTAAGACTTTGAGACCCTAGATGTTGAGAGTAATATATGTGAGTAAAAAAGGGACTCTGGAGGCAGTCATTAATTGGGGGTGGGGGGTGGGATGGGGGGAGCTGCAGAATGTTCATGTGAGTTGGGGGCAGTATGTGCAGTCCACATGGAGGCATCTGATCATCACAGTGGAATTTATGGGAACAAGCTGGAGGAAGGGAAAGTTGAACAAATCGCCCTCACACCGTGTGTGTGTCTGTCTGTCTGTCTCTGTGGGTGTCTGTGTATCTGTCTGTCTACATGTCTGTCTCTGTGTGTCTATATGTGTGTCTGTGTCTGGCTGTGTGTGTCTGTGTCTGTCCGTGTGTGTGGTCTTCAGTCCAGCAGGGCTCGGTGTATCGCGCCTGTGGTGCAGATGGACAGTGGGGCCCCAAGAACACTAGCGAGTGTGAGCAGGATGACCCCATGGAGGTGCAGATAGCGACGGCAAAACTACATGCCTGTGAACTTTACTTAACATATATTTTTTTAATTATGGCTTTTCAAGGAAATATATTTGTATATAAACTTTTAATTGTATTTTAAATGTGTTTTCTATTATGTTTTTGATTCATTTTAATGCTTGTTATATTTTTATACATTGTGTATGACTGCATTGTGCTGTTAGCTGTCCGAGAGGTAGGGTGTGGTCTGTTTGGCGTGGACTGATGATGTCATATGCCCTTGCAGCAGCAGTATGGCAGGATCCTAGGCAAGCTGAGGGCCATGTACACTGTGGGATACTCACTCTCCTTGGGGGCCCTGGTCCTGGCACTGGCCATCCTGGTGGCCTTCAGGTGAGAGCCAGCTCGGCGGGGCAGTATGAGGAGAGCATGAAATGAGACCTCCTCAGTGCACTCCACCATATGCACATGAATGATAGCTACATGCTCTTTCTTGCAGGCACTATGGATTTGTTCTGATTCCCCGGCTGGGCAGTGTGGCACGTGTTGTCTAAGGAGCTATTCTTATAATCGGGGGGATGAGCTCTGTTGTTAGCTGGGACATGGATCTTGCTTGTCTGTGATCTGCAGGGGGTTTAATGAGGAAATGAAGCAGACTGAGTGATGAGCAGCTACCAGGGCCAGATGGCCTGAGCACCTCACACCCTTGTTTTCCCAGGAAGCTGCACTGCATGCGCAACAATATCCACATGAACCTGTTTGCCTCCTTCATCCTGCGGGCTCTCTCCATTCTGGCCAAGGACGCCCTGCTGGACACCACCAACTACAGCCTGTCTCAGGGTGCTGCCACACCTGACCACCAGGTGGAGCACTGGCTGAATCCTCAGGTAGGCTGCCAGTAGGGGGCACAATCCTGTAGGTGGCTCCCTCTTGCATTGTTGCTGCTTTCTGGAAAGTTCTCTCTTCTACCAGAGAACACCCATTTCACTTGCTCATATATCTCCAGACTGCCCTCAGTGTAACTTCATTAACTTCAAAATGAAGTGATTTTGTAATTGTATGAGGTGATTGATCCTTCATTTGCTATCACCTTATGAAAAAAAGTACATGATCATGCATGTAAAGTCTGTCTGTAAAGTACATGATCATGCATGTAAAGTCAGGCTGTAAAGCGTATGATCATGCATTTAAAGTCAGACTGTAAAGTATATGATCATGCATGTAAAGTCTGTCTGTAAAGTACATGATCATGCATGTAAAGTAGGCTGTAAAGCGTATGATCATGCATTTAAAGTCAGGCTGTAAAGTATATGATCATGCATGTAAAATCAAGCTGTAAAGAGCATGAACATGCATTTAAATTCAGGATATATAGAAATTAAACAGTGCTGAATGTCATACGCAGTGTGTGTGGGTGAAATATACATTTCATTGTGCGGACCAAATGTCCCCACAACGTGATAAAAACCTGTTATTTTGACATTGTGGGAATGATTTTTTCGGTCTCCACAAGGGGAATTTTTATAGAAATCTAAACTCTGATGGTTGTCTGTGCATACTGTATATGTCAAACACCAGTTTGGAGTATCCAGCCTACTTGGAGGCCCTGGAGAAGGTGCTGGAAGGTGTCCCGTCTGGGGACTCCATTATTCTAATGGGGGACTTTAATGCTCACGTGGGTAATGACAGTGAAACCTGGAGAAGTATGTTTGAGAGCAATGGCCTGCTCAGTCGGAATCCGATCAGTGATCAATTATTGGACTTCTACGTTAATCACATTTTATCCATAATGAACACCATGTTCGAGCATAACGGTGTTCATAAGTGCACCTGTTACCAGAGCATCCAAGGTCGTAGTTCACTGATCGTTTTTGAAAAACATATTGTTGGATCTATATTTATATGTTTTGGACACTCGGATGAAGAGAGGTGCAGAGCTGTCAACTGAACACCACTTGGTGGGGAGTTGGCTCCAGTGGTGAGGGAAGATGCAGGATAGACCTAGTAGACCCAAACACATAGTGAGGGTGTGCTGGGAACATCTGGCAGAGAGCCCTGTTCGGGAGATCTTCAAATTACATCTCTGACAGAACTTCTCTCCCAAGGGGGTGTCGAGCTTGAATGGGGCATGTTCCAGGACTCCATCACTAATATGGCAATGCTGAGTTGTGGCCATAACATTTTTGGTGCCAGTCGCGGATTCCCAAACCCGGTGGTGGACACCAGTGGTAAAGGGAGCTGTCAGGGGCTTGGTTAGCTTGTGGGACTCTTGAAGCAGTGGACAGGTACCAAGAGGGAGAGCAGGAATCAGCTCTGGTGATTGCTGAAGCAAAAATTCAGGTTTAGGAGGAGTTTGGTGAGTCAGTTAGCCCTCAAAAAGGTTCTGGCAAATCGTCAGGCAACTCAGGAGGGGGAAGCAGGGCATCACCAATGCAATTTATAGCAGGGATGAAGAGCTGTTGACCTCAACTGGGGATATAGTCAGGCAATGGAAGGAATATTTTGAGGATCTCCTAAATTCCACTGATATGCCTTCCTTGGAGGAAGTAGAGCTGGAAGACTCAAAGGAGGACTTGGCCATCTCTGGGGCTGAGTTCACTAAAGTAGTCAAACAATTACTCAGTGGTAGGGCTCCAGGGGTGGATAAGATTCACCCTGAGTTCTTAAAAGCTCTTGATGTTGTGTTGCTGTTCTGGCTGACACGCTTCTTCAGCATTGCATGGATGTCAGACACAGTGCCTTTTGATTGGCAGACTGGGGTGGTGGTCCCAGTGTTTGAGAAAGGGGATCAGAGGATGTAGTCCCACTTTAGGAAGACCACACTCCTCGGCCTCCCTGGGAAGGTCTATGCTGGGGTACTGGAGAGAAGGGTATACCTGCTGGTTGAACCGTGGTTCCAGGAGGAACAATCCAAATTCCATCCTGGTCTCTTCACCTTCAGGATACTGGAGTGTTCATGGGGGTATTCCCAACCAGTCTACATGTTTCATGGATTTGGAAAAGGCAAACGACCATGTCCCTCAGGCGGTCCTGTGAGGGGTGCTTCAGGAGTATAGGGTCTGTTGTTGTGGGCCATCAGATCCCTGTACAAACGGAGCGAGAGTTTGGTTCACATTGCCAGCAGTATGTCAGACTTGTTATAAGTGGGTGTTGGACAGGGCTGCCCTTTGTCATTGATTCTGTTCAACTTGTATGGACAGAATTTCTAGGCATAGTCAAGGAGAAGAGGGGGTCTGGTTTAGGGGCCTCATGATTGCATCTTTGCTTTTTGCAGATGATGTGGTCCTGTTGGTGTCATTGGGCTGTGACCTGCAGCATGCACTGGGGCGGTTTGCAGCTGAGAGTGAGGCAGCCGGGATGATGATCAACACCTCCAGTTCTGAGGCTATTGTTCTTGACCGGAAAAGGGTGGATTGTTCTTTCCTAGTTGGGGATGAGATGCTCCCTCAAGCGGAGGAGTTTAAGTATCTCAGGGTCTTATTCACGAGTGAGGGAAGAAGGGAGCGGGAGATTGACAGACGGATCAGTGCAGCGTCTGCAGTAATGCAGATACTGTACCATTCTGTTTTGGTGAAGAGGGAACTGAGCCGGAAGGCAAAGCTCACATTTTACCATTCGATCTACGTTCCTACCCTCACCTATGGTTATGAGCTCTGGGTAGTGACTGAAAGAATGAGAGAAAGAGCTCAGAGATTCAGGAGGGGCTCAAAGTAGAGCCATTGCTCTTCTGCATCAAAACAGTTGAGGTGATTCAGGCATCTATCAAATATGCCTCCTGTATGGCTCCCTCTGGAGGTGTTTTGGGTGTGTCCAACCAGGAAGAGTCCCCGGGGCAGACTCAGGACATGCTGGAGAGATTATATATCTCGGCTGGCCTGGGAACACCATGGTATTCCCTCGGTGTAGCTGGAGGAGGAGCCTCATGAGAGGTTGGTCTGGGCCTTCCTGTTAGTCTGCTGCCCCCAGGACCAGACCCCAAATAAGTGGCAAAAAATGGATGGATGGATGGATGGATGGATGGAAAATCTGCTATGGCAATCAAAAAACTAAAAATTCAAAAAGACTTCTATTTCGTTTAGTTACTTACAGTTAAGGGTAGGGCTGGGTAAGGGTTAAGGTTGTCATTGTTGGTATTAGGGTTTTGCCTATAGAAATGAATTGACAGTCCCCACAATGATATGAATAGAAGTCTGTGTGTGTGTGTGTGTGTGTGTGTGTGTGTGTGTGTGTCTGTGTGTGTGTGTTCACACGTCTCTGCTCCTCCCAGACAGCTACAGGGTGCCGCCTTGCTGTGGTGATGATGCAGTACAGCGTCATGGCCAACAACTACTGGCTGCTGGTGGAGGGCATCTACCTACACAACCTACTGGTGGTTACAGTCTTCACTGAGAAGAATTACTTCAATATCTACCTATGCATTGGTTGGGGTGAGCTGATGTGTGTGTGTGTGTTCTGTTGTCTAACTCATCTGATCAGTCTGAAGCTAAACTGGTCACTATGGTTTCCATTGTCACACAAACAGCAGGTTGGTTTTTTTAAGCATTTTAGTCCATCAGTTTTCAAGGGATTATTGTGTGCAGGAGGTGGAAGAGAAGGAAGAGGATGATAAGAGAATGGGAAACCTGGGAGTATGGGGGTCAGAACATAGGAGAGGGAAGCCAGGGAGTCTGGGGGAGGGAGGAGAGAAGAGGGAGGCAGGGAGCAGGAGAACGACTGCAAGGAGGGAGCAGTGGCTGGCTTGCTCTTATCATCTCTCCATCCCATAGGTGCCCCGCTGATATTTGTGTTGCCCTGGGTGACGATGAAATACCTCTATGAGAATCATGAGTAAGTTTCTTCCTTCTGTCTGCCTGTCTGTGTGTCAGTTTACTGGTTCTTTTACAGTTTTCTCCCAGGCATGCAAATTGCTGCAACACAATGTAGGGATCCATGCCCTATCAAACCAACATTATTAATCTGAAAATAGTTTTACCGTAACAATTGGTGGGCAGAGAGAGCTCAGCACAGCCATGCTGCTTAACAGTGAGGAAACCTGTTTTAATTAATGCCTCACTGCAACATACCCTGGGTATGTCGTTAAACTGCATCCTGCCCTGCAGGCGGTAATTGCAGGGATAAATTTTGGGGGTTGGTGGCAGGATTGTCACTCCAACCACCGTAAAACTGCCCGGTATAAACAGACACGATACCCTTTTGCTTTCCATGGGAGTAACTCTGCTGCAGCCGCCCGCAGGAAGGCTGCACACATCATGAAGGGGATGGGGGAAAGCCTTTGGGAGCCCCATTCCCAGATGAGTCGAAACCATTGGAGAGCTAATAGGGTCAGGCCTGTTTGGGATCAGGGCTGGTGTAATGCAATATGAAATTGCTGCACACGTAACAATAATAATATAATAAATATAATAATAATAATAATAATAATAATAATAATAATAATAGCAATGGTATCTTCTTTCTCACCCCCTGGTGTCCAGGTGCTGGGGGAGGAACATCAACATGGGCTTCTGGTGGATTATCCGCTCTCCGATTGTGTTCGCTGTGCTGGTCAGTCCACTCGACTACTCTGCTCTCCTTCCGTGGTGCTCTCCTTCTTCTCCTCTATCCTCCCTGCTGTATTTGTTCTCCGCTGTCCATTCCTCATTGCTGTCCTTCCTCTCCACGGTCCTTCATTGCTGCCATCCTCCCTCTCCACTCCCCTTCCTCATTGCTGCCCTTCCTCTCTGCTGTCCTTCCTCTTCACTCCCCTTTCTTTCTGCTCCCCTTCCTTTCTGCTGTCCTTCCTCTCCATTGTCCTTCCTTGCTGCCGTTCTTTCACTCAATTCCCCTTCCTCACTGCTGTTGTTCCTCTCCACTCCCCATTCTCTCTACTCTCCTTCCTCTCCATTCTCCTTCCTCTCTGCTCCCCTTCCTTACTGCCATTCTTCCTCTCTGTTCCCCTTCCTCTCTGCTGTTCCTCCTCTCTGCTGTCCTTCCTCACTACTGTTCTTCCTGTCTGCTCCCCTTCCTCACTGCTCCTCTTCCTCTCCACTCCACTTCCACTCCACTCCCCTTCATCTCTGTTCTCCTTCTTCTGGCATCCGCTGAGTTGGCTCATGCTGGTTTAGCACCCAATGTGACTGTAGCAAGACATTTATAATTACAAATTCATCATTACATGGGGGTTGGGGCTTGGCCATTTGAGGAGCTTGGGCTCCCCCCTCCCCCCCCCCCC
>JAODLC010000100.1:600502-616643 GCA_026781145.1 Hippopotamyrus pictus
GGGGTTGGGGCTTGGCCATTTGAGGGGCTTGGGCTCCCCCTTCCGCCCCCCCCCCCCCACCACCTTTGTGCCTCCACACCCGCATCATGGCCAGGTGAGCAGACAGCCACATGACCCCTCAGGTTGCTCACAAAGCACATGCACACGTAATACAACCATGCATAAACACAATTTATCCATGCACAGCCAACGTTGGGTCCTTGTTACTGGTTTTGTTGGACTGTCAGATGCACACAAAATGTCATTCATGGATGTGTCTGTAGCCCAGGGCTGATGCATATGCAGAGTGTGGTTTTGCTTCATGTCATGGTGTGTTACTGTCAGGGTGCAGGACACCTCATCATGTAAGGGATGTGTCCGGGGAAACAGCACAGACGCTGTGAAGTTGGGGAAAAAAGGGTTTTTTTCGGAGAAATCGCCAAACACAGAACAGAAGACTCATGAACAAACATCAATTACCAAGCAGGGGTAAGACAGACTTGGAAGCACTAAATACCAGAATTGATTAACGAACTAGACACAGCTGAGAACACAAGGATTACACATGAGGTAACAATGGGGCATTGCACATAGGAGGATCGGAGGAGCAAGTCATGACAGAACCTGCCCCCCAAAGGTGCGCACACTGGGGACAGCACAGGACAGGACCTGGGGAAACAAAAGCAAGAACGTTAACGGGCGACCGCGAGGCCGGAGCAGGTGGTACCCTCGGCGATCGTGAGGCAGGGGCCAGAGGGGACGCCGATGGGGGTGAGGAGGAAGGTGGAGGGACTGACAAAGGAGGCAAGGAGGGAGGAGAAGGGGACACTGGAGGAGGCGAGGAGAGACCACAGTTGATGGTCGCCTGCCGGATCATATCCCTGGCGACCCGGCTTCTTAGCCAGGTCAAATTCATCTGCACCTCCTCTGTTACCTCAGGCTGGCCGAGCCAGTAAATCACCTCATCCAGAAGATCGAGATGTTCCGCCTTGCTGAGGGGAGGCGTTTTCTTTTGTGGTCTGGTCATTCTGCTAAGGATGTGTCCGGGGAAACAGCACGGACACCGTGAAGTAGGCGAAAACGGAGGTTTATTCAGAGAAATCGCCAAACACAGAACAGAAAACGTATGAACAAATGTCAATGACCGGACATGAGTAAGACTCGGAAGCCCTAAATACCAAAATTAGGACAGACGCAGCTGAGAACACTGGGATTACACATGAGGTGACAAGAGGGCGTGGCACACAGGAGGATCTGACGAGCAAGTCATGACACAGCATCACCACCACCTACGCAGCTTCATACTGAATAGTGCAGCTCACACGAATGACCGCTTCTGATATCCGGACATTCAGATACACACAGAATGTAATGGGCTTCTTTTTATTTTGAAACACTCTTGGATTGTATACCTAAACAAGGGATACACAAGGATTTCTACGATTATGTTTTTTTTTTTTTCTATGGTGGCATAGATATGGCAAAGCAATAGCATCCTGTTGTGAGCAGGGGCTCATAGGGACAAGGATAACATTGACTGCTGAATCAGCCGTTTCTTGTGAATGGAATGCAATTATACCTTCAGTCATTCATGGAAGGCTATGAAGTGTTTGGTGCCTTTCCAGATTGAACAATAAACACACTCAACTGCAGTGCCTAAGTCACCTCATTTTATATGACATAACCCAGCGTTGTCACCAGGAAAATTTCCAGAAGGACAAAAAAGGAGACACATAGAAAAACTCTCAAAGTGATGTAAGAGAATCTCCCCTCTTTGTAACTCAATACAGATGTGGGCTACTTACACTAGAGTTGCCCATGTGCATTTTCCTAGGAAGCTCCATTTATGTACATGGTCCCCCAGGGATTTGGTGGATCGGTTTACTCTCTCTCACTTCATCTCCCCCTCAGGTGAACTTCTTCATCTTCATCCGGATCATCCGGATCCTGATGACTAAACTCAAGGCTCATCAGATGAGATACACAGACTACAAGTTCCGGTGAGGGACTTTGCTTCCTGACCCTGTGTCTGTAATCTGCACCGCTCTACCTTTTCCTTATTGACTTTTCTTCTTTGTTATCTCCAACCTGTTATTGTTTATAGTTTTTTATTAAATGTAATTGAAGGTTATTTAAGTCTTGTATCCTCACAAAGCATGCTGGGTAATGGCATATAATCTATACAACTTCTTTGCCTTTAGACTGGCCAAATCAACTCTGACCCTAATTCCTCTGCTGGGCATCCATGTCATCCTCTTCATTTTTGTGGTGGATGAGAACACAGCTCCCATGGACCCTCTACGCCTTGCCAAGCTGTTCTACAACCTCTTCTTTAACTCTTTTCAGGTATGACTCAGAGGTTCTGCTGGGTAAGTTGCTTTTAGCGAGTGGTCACTGAGCATCTATTGCATAACAGTGCGGTGACTTGTACCTGAGATTCCAATGACAGTGTGCAATCATTTTCTCGAGTTCTGTGATAGGTTTGTGGGCTGTGGGGATCCAGGATTGACCTACATTCAGTGTCCCTCCCCCAATCCAGGGCTAAGTTTTAATGCAGCCCTGCCTATACGTTGTTGATGTGCATGGTGTTCCAAATAGTTGTGAGCAATGAAAGCTATGGATTTAGTAAGATTTGTGATGATTTGTAAGGATCACAGAGTAGTGCCTATGATCATGGTTCCCATTCTTCAAGTATCCTTCCAGCTTTCATCTTGACTGTATCTCAGGTGTCATTATTACTCTACTCTAGGAATCGAATAATAAATATACAAAACTCTAAGACTGATGCCATCATCATTCCAGGGTTTGCTGGTGGCCATCCTGTACTGTTTTGTCAACAAAGAGGTTAGTCTCCGCTTCCCCTCACAATACAAGAGTTAGTTTATCTGTAACAAGTTCCCAAAATGGAAACCTATAAAGCTCACTGTATCTGCCCTCCTCTTTTTCATTGAAACTCTCCCTTCTTTTTTCTCCCCAGTTCTAAGTTTCTTCTTCATAAATTAGCTCCCTTGTCCAGTAAGCCATGACCCTCCTCTCTGTCTCTTGCCCTGGGTCCTTAGGTGCAGTCAGAGATCCTGAAGAAATGGAGGCGGTGGAAGCTGGGGAAGGACATCGATGAGGAGTACCGGCACACCCACAGCCAGACGCCCCACGTGAAGTGTGGCAGTATCGTGGCCAATGCGCCCGAGCCACCTGAGGCCTCCGTGCAGGCAGAGCCTACAAAGCCTTCCACGACTGATGCCCAACCCACAGAGAGCTGCCAGCTGGTCACCAGCTGTCCAAATGGTACCAAGTTGGGCAAGCTTGATGAGAAATTCCCTGACTCGCCACAGGATGGCACCAGCACCTGTAGCGCCTTTGTTGAGTGTGCCTGCATGGAGGATAATATGCAGCCCTATGAATTCCCACCAGTTGTTGCTGCTTCGGAATGAAGGCATGGTGGTGGTTAACCCGTCTGGAAACACTCTTGACTTGTAGAGGCCTGTCAGGCATGGGCCCCAGACAAAGAGGGTGCAGGGAGAGGATGCAAGGGAAATCCGCAGTTTTTTTTTTCTTGTGGCATTGTGTGCGCTGAGAAACACACATCATGTTACACATGGTTATGCCAGACCCTCTCCACAATCACAAACTCTGAGAGTATACTCTCTCCGTGGTCTCCTGTGAGCATGCCGAAGAGTAATGTGCAGGCCTTTGTGTATGCCTGTGGAGGCAGTCAACATTTTTCCATCTGTTTTAAATGTACAAATGCTATGATGATTGGCTGCACTTGCTTATGCCTGTTTTATGGAAACATAGAAACATGGCATCACGAAGGTCTGGGGAATAGATCACGCTTGCTAAAGGAAGACAAGGGTTTATCTGGGATACTCAGTTTGGAGTTTGATAAAAATCCACAGCGTAAAAAGTCATGGTATGTCAAAGAAAAAGTGTCAGCTGGGGAATGCAAAATGAGCAAAACCATGTAAGCAAATCCCAGTGCTTGCTGAGGACAGTGTACAGGAGCATAGCGAGCATGCTGACCAAGTACAGTACATCGGAGCATAGCGGGCAGGCAGTCCAAGCACAGCATACAGTAGTGTAGCAGTAGTGTTGACTCGACACACTTTCTGTTCACAGAGCATATCACTCACATGCAGATGTGACATTATATGCTGACATGTGCAGGCCTTGGTTGGCATCAACATCCTGAATAAAATGTGCAAAATTCAATAAGAGCCAGGGTTTGCAGCTGAAGACAGGGTCATCCACCTGGCAAACTACCAGCAGCAGAATGGCGAGGAAGTGAACGAGTTACATATAAAAGCTAGCCTGTAAAGGCAGGATTATGTTGGAGTGACTCAATGGTTTAACCAAGACAAAATCATTTTGGAATATCATTTCTTAGAGAGATGTTAATATTTTTGGGATTATTACATGTTTCAGAAATAGTAACATAGTGAAAATATGTCAGTGCAGACAAAGTCTCCCCAAAAAGTGCAGCAAAGTGCCACATGTATGTTCCTACTTCACCTAAGGTTGTCCACTCTGGCATGATGATACCAGCCCCTAGTCGACCATGGTCACTAAACATGATACGCATAAAAGACACCAGCCCACCACTGCTACTGCTGGCTCCAGTCCAACTCTCCTAAAATGCTGCACCATGATGTGCTCAGTCTGAAAAAAACAGCTGATGTCACCTCATAAGCTAAGGATTGAATAAGCCTAAGCTGGAGACTGAACAAACCAAAACAACAACAACGGTGAAATTGCCTGATCTTTACTTAAAGTCTCTTTGTATTCACACTCCATGACAAACAAACATTCGCTCATGCGCGCACACAGGGACTTCACTGTGAAACAGGTGGCCTCTTTCTACATTCAGAAGATGGAATCATAATCTCTCCTTGAGTAAAATGGCAGCTTATTTGACCCAGAGGTGACCAAAATGCCTCCTGTCTTTATGGAGAAGTCTGTTGGATCAGTTTCATTTGCTCTTGGTGGATGAGATTTTCTTCACATTATTATATGTGACTTTATGAGAGACAATACAAAACATCCCATTCTGCTGAACAATGGATCAAATATATGAATGAAAAATGAGGATTTTTTTAAATAAAATGCATAAGAAAACAAATAACTTATTTGGACTATTGGTTGATGATTATTGGCTAATTGGTCAATAACTTGAATGACTATTAGTTGATCAGTTAATGACAGGATTGACTATTGGTTGATTGGTTAATAGCTTCTATGACTATTGGCTAATTAGTTAATGAGTTGTATGACTAAGGTTTTATCAATTAATGAGTTGTATGACTATTAGTTAACTGATTAATGATTTTAATGACTGTTGGTTGACGCAAATGCACTGTATCCATTGTATGTGCTTCCTCTTGTTTACCTTTGCCAGGTATGCTCAGACTGAGTGCACAGCTTCACACAAACGTTGCAACGGTTAGTTGGACGAGGGGCTGGAAATGAGTCATGGTGGAATGGAAGCTCAAGGTCTTCGTTGGCTTATGGGAAGGCCATAGTTATTTGGGTTTAGTCTGTTCTTCTTTTCTACCCTGAATTCACTCTCCCCCTACGTCTCCTCTTCCCTAACCCATGTTAGTATCACACCTCACATCATTAGCCAGAGCTTTGCACTGCATGGGGCACGGTCCAACTTTAAATGGACAGATCCAGTGCAGCTCCCTCTACAGGAGATACTAGCTAACAAGATAAGAATAAGATGAACTTTATTGATCCCAGGGGGAAATTCTGGTGCATACAGCGGCAAGATACAAAAGTGCAGACAAACAAATAGTGCAAAGCAAGACAGAGTACAAAGACTGGACTCACAATGCAAACAAATTTGAAAGAGTGCACAGTATACAAATGGAACATCCTAAAAATGAATATTAAGTAAATAAACAGATATAAATCAAAGCAAAAAATACAATAAAAGCTAATGGAAGGTATATGTGCAAAAGATACAACGGACAGAACTGGACTTTTTCTACAACAAAGATGGGGTACATCTTGGCATGTTCTGGCTGGGGTGGGGAGTGACACTGGCACATCAGGAGGGGGCGCTGTACTGTCTGATCCCCAGTAGCATGTTTTTTTATCATGGTGGAAAGAGCCAGCTAAATATGCTCCAGGATGTTAATTATATTGTCCAGCTTTGCCACCATCCTGATGACCTCTTCCAGGCCACTCCCAGCTAACCTCAGCAGGCCACACCCAGCTTCCCCAGCAGGCCACTCTCACTCCCAGCTTCCCCAGCAGGCCACTCTCACTCCCAGCTTCCCCAGCAGGCCACTCCCAGCTTCCCCAGCAGGCCACTCCCAGCTTCCCCAGCAGGCCACTCCCAGCTAACCTCAGCAGGCCACACCCAGCTTCCCCAGCAGGCCACTCCCAGCTTCCCCAGCAGGCCACACACAGCTTCCCCTCTTCTTCTTCCGGACCTTTTATCCTTGTATCACGTCCTAGCAGCAGCCATGTCTCCAATCAAAAATGACTATCCCCACCATACCACCCCCCCCTGCACATCCCCTACACACAAAGGTGCCACTGTGAGTGTGAATAGTGGCTCAGAAGGTCAGTAGTCTATATGCTGAGGTACAGGCCAGTACTGGGAAGTGCCCGTGGAAGCCGCCAGAGTAGCAGCCACAACAGCAATGACACAGCAGAACCCCCCCCCCCCAAGTCCCTAAATGAAATCAAACTCATGTAATCAGGGTTAATGTACACAAATAAGTCTTTAAAGGTTCTAGATAGTTTGTGCTGGTTGGATTTATTTTTATTGTTGTAATTATGAAAATCTTTATTTGAAGAATTCACCCTATTGATATTTTTCATCATGGCTAGAACACGGGGTAAACACAAACGTTTTGAACTGAACAAAATCAAATCAACAAATGCTTTTTCAAGAACTCGCCCCTCGTTCTTGTTTGTTGCGGGCAATTGTGACGAATCACACCTAATTAAGATGCTCAGTCACAGTATATTATGATGAAGAGTCGCTGTAACAGTGTGAGCTGGGAATTTTATCTTCCTCTCCATCAAGCCATTCTGTCTTTCCTTAGCAAACAGGTAAACATGTCTGTCATGGGAGAATTCACAAAACTGATGACTGGTGCTTGTGTTCATATTACATTAACAGAGTAATCACTCAGGGTGCAAAGGGCATTATGGCACCAAACATGCATACAGTCAATGATCAGAGGTGGAAATTTCAGGTCCAGAAAGTACAAATCCAGACCGTGATTTAGCTTTAACCAACCAGTGGAGTACTCTGTAACTGTGACTCTTTTGCGCAACTGGTTGGTTGAAGCTAAATCACGGTCTGAATTTGCACTTTCTGGACCTGAAATTTCCTCCTCTGTCAGTGATCCCCTGAAACACACATCATTTTCACTGAATCACTGAACAGTAGAGAAGTTCACACACAGAATATCTTTGGAGTCCATTAAGCCTGTAGTCTCTCAGTAGCAGGTCTTCATCCCCATGGACTATAGTTCTCTGCTCTCCAGGCTATACTTGCTTAATACCTGGTGCTACATGCTGGATCCGGTGCCAGGATTGTGGGAAAGCAGTAGAGCAGAGAAACTAAATGCTGGAGCAGTGTTCATTCTCTGAAATAGAAACTGCGGCCTTGAGAATTTCTCCTTATTATTACTCCTAGACATCTGAGTAAAAGAGTCATTATCGAACAGTTATGTTTAAGTGGCATAAATGAATTGGCACACTTGCAAAAATGTTGAAATGTTGTTATTTTCTAAGACCAGAGCCATTTTCGGATGGAGCTGGCCTTTATACTAATGAGTCAGCATACCTCGGTCTGCATTGGGGGTTTGTAAAAATCAAGCTGCAAAGTAAGTTACGTTGCTGCCGCTAAGTATTGGAGTAAAAAGACACTTGCCCCTAATACCTGCCCCCCCCACGTGGTGCCTGTGATATGTGGCTGGTATTCATTCCTCCACGTCACCACAGCTGCCTGACTGAAGCCCCATCCATAGGGTGAGCGTCATGCTTTGTCATGGTGACCATGGTGACCAAACATGGCATTAATGAAGACGCTGCTTAGAACCTGAACTTTCCACCTCTGTCTGTAATGGATTACTATCCTATAATCCCAGGACTATCCCATGATGCTAGTGCCATAATTACCAGAAGACACCAGGCTCCCTCTTCATTTTCCTTCTTTTTCCTGAGAAAGTGTTATTTTATTGAATACCAGTGAAGCTGGTATTTTACAGTTGAGATTTCTGACCTGCAGAAGTAGCTGAATCCTTTTAGAGAGCAGAGGGTGCTCTGTGATCCACTTCAGTGTTGGGTCAGAATGCAATAGTTGCTTTAGTGTAGCCTGCATTCCGAACTGCATTCATTCTGACTAATGAGGTGGTTATTTAATGAGTGTGCAGTGATGGAGGTTATTTAATGAGTGTACAGTGATGGAGGGTGGTTATTTAATGTGTGTACAGTGATGGAGGCTGGTTTTTTTAATGTGTGTGCAGTGATTACACCAATCATTATTAGCACTGGCAGCTTGGGCTCAGCCTCTTCCCTGGAAGGGGGTGGTACTCTGGCTGGTCTCATGGGCTGGAGTGCAGTCTGGCACTGCCCCCAGCTGCCGACACAACTTCTATGGAAGCCAGTGGACATTTTTAAGATGCACACCCACTGATAAGAAACATGCCCAGTTGTGTATTTTCCAGTCTAAAGCCATTGTACTTTCTTATAAACACAGAACCCAAGCAAATGTTCCCAAGATCTGACTTTCATACAAAGTGACTGAAATTATGTGTTTTTTTATTTTACCCATAACAGCCGACCAGACATTTATAAAAGGGACACTGCTCATTTGAATCGGACACAGGGGTCGAGCTAAATCGCCAAATTGAGTCAAGCTGTCTTATTTTGCATTCCTTCCTAACCCATCTTCTGACCAATGGAGAGCAGCTTGCGGGGACAGTGAGGCCAGCCAATCCTGGCATGCGATTTGAGGAGAATTTCAGCTGTCGCAGCTTGAACTTCGGCTACTAACAGCTTATTTCCCTACTTCGTTAGAGATTTTTATTTTCTATCCATGCAAACTTTTACTCACACAGTTCCCTCAGGGTATAGAACTACCAGAGCAATTTATACTGGTAAAGTCTTCCTTTTGGACATTGAAAACAAAAATAATAAATATCTTTATACAATAAAGGACTTATTAATGTTACATGAGAGTAGAATAGGGAGTAAGCAGCCCCGCGGAAGGACCCCATGAGTGCTGAACATGCATGTGGAAATCATCGAACATGGTCCGATTTGCTCTGGGTCTCTGCCCTCACCAAGATCCCCAGATCGGTCATAAACGTCATCTCAGGTCATGACAAAGGTCAGTGTCATCTTTGCTCTGTTTCCCTCTCTTTATAGTCTGTAGGTTTGTGTAGTCCCAATGCCCAGTGTTCTCCTTGTTAAACCGTCCCTAGACTCTCCTTATTGTTTGTCCCTACCTCTGTTTGACACCTCATGGACCTTTTGTTTCCAAATAAAGTCCTTCAGTTCCCCTACATGCTGCATTCAAGGAGTTAACCTTTGGGAAAGATATATCTACAGCCTTCCTGGAGTTTACCTCTATGTAGGAGATATCTACAGCCTTCCTGGAGTTTACCTTTGTGTAGGAGATCTCACCAGCCTTCCTGGAGTTTACCTTTGTGTAGGAGATCTCACCAGCCTTCCTGGAGTTTACCTTTGTGTAGGAGATCTCACCAGCCTTCCTGGAGTTTACCTGTTTGTAGGAGATCTCACCAGCTTTCCTGGAGTTTACCTGTTTGTAGGAGATCTCACCAGCCTTCCTGGTGTTTTCCTGTGTGTAGCAGATCTCTACAGACTTCTTGGAATTTTCCTGCTTTTTGACTTCAGCTTCTATGGCCCTTATGGGAAGTATTTTAGAGACTGAAATCACTGTGCAGTTTGTACACAATGTGTTCTTCAGAATTACTCATGCACCACAGAAGGAAATCAGGAAGCACTTCCAAAGTAATCCTGAGCTTTGGAGAGTCTCCAGCTGTGAAGTGAATCTCCACTCCTTTTCCTGCTCATTTATGCTGGGCAGCTGATGCCATTTGGGTAGATCATAACCCCCCCCCACATAACTACAGACATCTGCATAAAGTCGACAAGCTGTGACATTTGAGATGTCAGTAACTGTGCCATTTGCACACACCGTTCACCCCCTTACCAGCCTCGGCAGTGAGCCACGGCACTGCACCAGCCCATGAGTGAAGCGCTAACCCATCTGTGTCACTCCTCGTAATTGTGCTACTGCATGTCTATCTGCTTACTGTGTATTGATTCTTGTTTACTTCTCACTGCTTTTCCTTGCACCAAGTCCAGCAGCATGAGTATAAGTGCTCCAAGGCACTTGTGGCACAATAAAACATCTTGAATCTAAAATCATTAAACTTCAGATGGGTGTCTGTTTCTGAAGTCACACTTCATTTTATTTCTATGGATAAAGTTCCAACCGTCTGTGGGTAACTGTCACCTGACCTAAGAAATTCTGCACCTGACAGTATCGGATGATGTGACACAGATCTGATATGACAATAATATTTATCCAGGGTGCCCATCCAATCACATCTCCCGGGAAGGCGTGACTGTGCCATTGTGTTTCAGTGGCTTTACTGCAAATATGGATGGACTGGGTGTGTGTGCCCAGCTGCAGTGCCCAGGGTGTGTGCCCAGCTGCAGTGCCCAGGGTTTGTGCCCAGCTGCAGTGCCCAGTGTGTGTGCCCAGCTGCAGTGCCCAGTGTGTGTACCCAGCTGCAGTGCCCAGTGTGTGTACCCAGCTGCAGTGCCCAGGGTTTGTGCCCAGCTGCAGTGCCCAGGGTTTGTGCCCAGCTGCAGTGCCCAGTGTGTGTGCCCAGCTGCAGTGCCCAGGGTTTGTGTCCAGCTGCAGTGCCCAGGGTTTGTGCCCAGCTGCAGTGCCCAAGGTGTGTGCCCAGCTGCAGTGCCCAGGGTTGGTTCGCCAAGAGCTGGATCACTCATTGGGTTAGTGGCTGCTGAGGTCATGCTGAAGGAACCAGGATGAAGCCTATGTCTGCATGTTTTGGGTAGTGTGTTGCTCAGCGGGTCAGGACCTGGTGCCTGGATGCTGTGCCTGTGATGAGAAGATCACTGGTTCAATTCCTGCAGTCAGCAGCAAAATATCCATCAGAGGATGCTTCAAAGGTAAACCATTCGGTTAGGATTCATTCTTTAGCAAGATAATGACCCAAAACACACTGCAATTCAGAATAATGATCTGACCCTCCTGGCCTCCTGAGGAAGTGGACAGAAGAAGCCAGCCAAGACACAGACTCAGTCTCCTCCAGACTTTGCTGTGATTGTAATTACTATTCATACTTCATACTTGTAGATTGAAATCACTGTGAAAGACCCAACAGTGAGGTTTGGCCTGTAAAAGCACGTCAGCTATGGGCATGCTGGCTGAGTTCCATCCCCCCAGGGTGAGGGGACATGCAGTCTGATGATGCCCTAATCCGACCGGAGTGACTCGAACACTAACCTGCAAGCCACAAAACACCCTCCCTCGCCATCCATGGGCAAGTCCCCTGTAATCAGCCTGTTAATCGGCGTGTCTGTGTGCACCTGAGTTATCTCTTTACATTTAGTGCTTGAACATGAAAAACGTGACTGCCAGCCCTACCCAGTGGTGTCACAAAGATCCTCCAAACGTCAACTCCCTGCTCCAATCCATCGCCACCTCCTGGCTCCCCGCTGCTGCTGTTTGAGCTGCTAAATCTGCTCCTTCTTTGTACTGCTGGAGCTTCCTGCCATAAAAACGCAAAGACAGACAGACAGACAGACAGACAGTTAGCACTTTAGCTAGCTGCCACTGGCATCATGGGAGCTAGCTTGGCCTGTGTTTAAGCATCCTCTCATGTTGCTATGGAGACTAATTATGAAAGGGCCCAGCTGATTGGCCCTAGCTTGTTAGCTTAAATATCTCATTGGAGTTATTCGGAGGGTTAGCTGGGGGGCGCTCATGGGGCAGCCAGAACATCGAGGTTCCTCCGTGGGAACCATTTGTTATGGCGTTTATTTGGCTGGTTTTTCATTACTTTTATATATATCACCCCTCGCCAGTGACAGTCCCAGCTTCAGCAGAGAGATTTTTGGCATAGTGGTACCTTGTGCTGAGTGTCTGTGGGGAAAACGACCAATCAGGGTGATTGGAGGCCACACTGACCCGAGGTCGAGGTGAGGCAGAAACACCAGCGAGGCAGCTCTCTTCAAGTCAGGGTGATTGGAGGCCACACTGACCCGAGGTCGAGCTGAGGCAGAAACACCAGCGAGGCAGCTCTCTTCAAGTCAGGGTGATTGGAGGCCACACTGATCCGAGGTCGAGGTGAGTCAGAAACACCAGCGAGGCAGCTCTCTTCAAGTAAGGGTGATTGGAGGCCACACTGACCCGAGGTCGAGCTGAGGCAGAAACACCAGCGAGGCAGCTCTCTTCAAGCCATGTGAAATTTAATTTCTTCTTATTTTTCTTAAGCTTAATTTATTTGTGATGAGAATGAAAGTGCCAAAATAAATGAGAACACCCCACCGAGAGAAGAGCAGCAGAAGACGATGAATATGAAGCAGCCTGGTGCTGACGGCGCGGATGCAGATTAACACTCCTGAGCGACGAGCCCTCAGACCTGAATATCAATGTGCGGCTGCACAGCTCTCGGCCATCTCAATGAGCTGGGCGGGCTCTCTGCTTTATATCTGACTGATAGCTCACCACGGTCTGCGTTCAGGGGCCCTGGAACGTGAGAGGATGCTGAATGTTCGTTCTGCTCGAGGTCACACTACCGACTCTCCATCTGAAGGGACTCTGAGGCTGTGCTCTGAGAGTCATGGGTTTTGGCAGGATCCCTCACCAGGCAAAAAGAGAGTATGTGTATGACTACACAGAAATAACACAGTCACCTGCACTTGGTGGTCAGGTAGCTATTGAGTTAGTATTTGTATGACTACACAGAAATAACACAGTCACCTGCACTTGGTGGTCAGGTAGCTATTGAGTTGATAAATGATTGAAGGTTTTAGCATCACAGCTTGCCTTTCATTTTTATTACTTAAAACTTCCCTGCCAAGTTTTCGAGTTCTGAATTGTGCCAAAGCAGACAGTTTGCCTTTCGAGTGCCCCGGAGACATTAATTCACTTCGCTTCAAAGAGTCCAACTAGAATGCAAGTTTACAGCGAGTACCAAGGCGATAATTACAAAATGCTAACTGGCTCCAGCTCCCGTGGGAGGATGAATGTGGGAACTGTGGTTTCTTGTGCTAATTCATCATCTCCCAGCTGGAAATCTGGACGCTGGGATATGAAACATCTCCAGTATGGAGCAGTATGACAAGCAGGTGCTTGGAGCTATCCAAAGAAATACACCAGAAAACAATAACATGCAGCAGAAATGGATGAGTATGCGTATGGATGAAGGAGTTTGCTAAAATCAACATGGATGGGTGTCTCTACACCTGCCCAGCCCAAACGCCACACACATGCCAATCATTCAGCCCCAGATCCAGACACTTTTCAGTATGACATTTACTCTGAGCATCCATTTACTCTGAGCATCCAGCTAGTACACGGTGGTGGCCATGATACTGTCTGCACCGTGGGAGGTGCTTTCCCAGCAGAAACTTCCAGCACTCCTCGAAGGCTCCTAAAGGGAGTTTCAGTGCTGGAGGAGAACAGAGCTTAGACCATGTAACAGCCATTGGCTGCTTCCTGCTTCTGGCCACCATGGGATGAAATGGGGGTCCTGGAAAGGGAGTAGAGTTCGGGGCGGCCATGATTACTTAACCAGGTCTGGGAAGTCATTGGTTGAGCCAGCTGGGAGCCCCGGCCTCTGGGGCCCTATCAGCCAATGGGAACAGAGAAAGACCTGGTTCTGCTATCCTAGTGGAATTGAGGAATGCTGCTGAGCACAGATGGCAGTACCGCCAGCTCCTCAGAAACTGGGAATGTGTGTTAGCGAGCCGCAGAAGGAGTGGGGGGCGTACCTCCGCCCAGGCCCCGGTTTTAGGGGTCCCACCGGGCTGCTGAACAAGATCCCTATAGTCTAATCTTCTTCGTCTTGGGAGTGAGCAGTCAGATGGAGGGAAAGGCTTGGTCCGGGTTTTCCCAAGGCCTGGGTAGGATGTGCGTGCTGAGGTGTTCCCACCCAGCCCGAAAACAGACTGCCTTTCACCATGATCCCATCCAAGACAGCAGCCAATCACAAGCATCCATTTTGTTTCCTGCGCTTGGGGAAATACTGTAGATCTGGCTGGAGACCAGGCTGTGTGCTTCTCCTGAGAAGCTCCGCTGTACCTTGTCCTGCCTCCACATCTCGTCCTTAAAGGTGTGCGTGTGCCTCTCTCTCTCTTTCACCCAGCCCTGAGCCCCCAGAAACAACCCAGGACTGCTCTGTGGACCCTGACCGAAGCGTAACTGCCGATGTGGGGCTGAAATGGGAGGGGGCAGGGCTGTTTTAATTAGAGGTTGTTCATCTGTAAATCCCAGCTACTCGTGCGGCTCTCGCTGAGGTGTCTGATGGCCCGGAGAGGGCTGATTCCTGGGTGTGTGTGTGTCTGTGCATGTGTATGAGTTACATGCTTATATGTGTGCGAGTGTATGTGATTGTGCATGTGATAGTGTGTGTACCTGTGTGTGTGTGAAAATGTGTGAATGTGATTGTGTTTGTATGTGTGTAGGTGACAGTGTGTGAGTGTGATTGTGCTTGTGTAGGTGACAGTGTGTGTGAGTGTGATTGTGTCTGTATGTGAGAGTTTGTGTCTGATTGAGTGTGCATGCGAGAGTGTGTGTGTCTGTGACTGTGTTTGTATGTGACAGTGTGTGTCTGTGATTGTGTATGTGATATTATGTGTATGTCTGTATGTGTATGTGTGAGAAAGAGACAGAGAGAGCAAGAGATAGTCTTTGTGTCTGTGATTCAGTTTGTATGTGATTGTGTGCATTTGAGTGTGTGTGTGTGTGTGTGCAATTGTGTGTGTGTACGTGAGAGTGATTGTATGGTTAGGAATGAAAGGGAAGGATATAGAACTCTAACCCTGCACCCACAGTAGGTCAGTAGCTGTAGAAATGGTCATTTTGGTTATATTACTAGGTAGGTGTCTTCTTTACTGGTTCATATATACAGTCCTGGTTACCATTATTGGCACCCATGACATTTAAGACACAATATGTACAATATCTTCTGGAAAACAAACTAATCTAGTGAACCGGCTATGGTCTATAGACACTCATGTTTGGTACAGAACAGCAAGTGATGAAACAACAATTTAAAAAAACAATAAATGGAAAAGAACTAGAACAGAAATATTGCCATGACAGCGGTATTGGTACCCTTTGAATCACTGTGAAAGAATAGATTTGGCTCACCTGTGATAAATTGGAAGTTTGACTCACCTGTCAGTGCCCACATGACTTGAATTAGCCAATGAAAGATGACTTCAATGCTTAAAAAAACCTCATGTTATTCTCTGTTCCTTTTTTGGTGAAGAAAAGTGAGCTCTCTGAGAACATCAGAAGTGCTGTTATCAAAAAATGTATGGCTTCCATTGGGTATAAGACTATCTCCAAAGACCTTGGTATCTGTTTCAACAGTATGCAACATTATTAAGAATTTGATAAGTATGGAACTGTCAAGAACCTCCCTGGATGTGCAGGAAAGAGAAAAATTGATGAGAGAAGTCTTCATAGGTTGGTGCACATTGTGGAGAAAACACCACCAAAGTCCAAAGACCAACAGGCTGAGCTGGAACAATCTGGAGTCATAGCTTCAGGATGTATCATACACTGCACATTGAACCGAGAAGGGCATTATGGGCGATGGCCAAGGAGGAGCCCAATGCTGGAGGAAAGACATCACATGGAACGAATGATCTTTTCCTAAGAGTGGCTGGACAAACCACAAACCTTCTGGGTAAATGTTCTGTGGACAGAAGGATCCAGAATAGAGCTTTTTGGCAAATGCAGACCAGCATTTGTTTACAGATGGCAAAGGAAGCTTATAAGGAGAATAACAGACTACCTACAGTTAAGCAGAGTGAGGATCCATGATGCTGGGGGCTGCTTCACTGCCTTTGCTGCTGGAGGCCTTGAGCATATGACAGGAATCATGACTCAGTGGGAGGGAGGATC
>JAODLC010000100.1:639129-649910 GCA_026781145.1 Hippopotamyrus pictus
TGTCCACTTTGGATAATATGCTCTAGATACCGTATGCCTTTATCCCTCCATAAAGTGAAATTTAACACTTTCTTGTTTAGTAGGATGTCTGGATTGTTCCAGATGGGCGTTCGTTGGCATGGGGTTAGCGAAGATTTGTTTAATTTCGACTCTTGATGAAATGTGATTATTATCACTACTTTAATCATCGGTCCAGGATGTATTTGGCTCTAAGTCTTCACTTTCATTGGATTCATTGGACAGAATGCACAGTTTGCTGCTAGCTGAAAGGAGGATGACTTTCTGGGACCCTACTGAAACACTAAACTCCAGTCCCAAACCATGTCAGTTTCTCCCTGGCTGCACTGTGGACCCCCTTCCTGCACTGTGGTCCCCCCCCTGCCTGCACTGTGGACCCCCTGCCTGCACTGTAAAGCCCCTGCCTTCATTGCTGACTCCATGTTCAATGTCTGCCACCCCCAACACATGACAAAACACCTTGTGATCCCAGTTGACAACTCTCCAGGCTGACATGCGGTCTAGTCCCACCCTCCAGAAATGTTACATGGAAGTGTTACGTGGGCATTAATATTAGGCATACAGTAAAACTGGTCTAAGTGCAGGCTGTGTCCTCAGGCCTGTACCTGGTGGTGTGCCTGGCCTTCCTCCACCTGACCATGGGTTAGTTGGTCCTGATGCTGTCCCTGGGGTAGCTGGACCTCCTGGATCCTCTTTACTACCTGATTTGCTAACTAATGCTTGGATCGCATTATAGGTCTTCCTGTTGTACCTTTGGGTGAGGTACTGTGACCCCTCCCTGGGCAAGACAACAGAAGCACAAAACAGAGGGATGAGATGAAGGAATTTTATTTAGATATGAAAATGGCGAAGGGGGCAGGGGTACGAGGGCATGGGATGATTATGAGGGTATCAGCTATGTGTGGGTGTGTGTGAGTGTGTGTGTGAGTGGGTGTGTGTGTGTGTGTGTGTGTGTGTGTGTGTGGGTTTGCATAGATCACATTTGAGGACCAAATTGTCCCCAAAGTGTAGTAAAACCTGAAATTTACCTACTTTTGGGGACATCTTTTGAGGCACAAGAGAAATGATTGAATCCCCCCCACCCATCTCTCCATTATGCTACTTAATGTGCAAGTGCCAGAGAAATAGAGTCATGGTCAGCATGACCACCAGCCTCAAGTTTAGAGGTCAAGTCAGCAGTGTCACTGTTACACCCCTGAGCGCTCCCTCCCTGGCACTGCAGCTTCTTAGTCTGAAGTAGGTAGAGGAGAGGCTGCAATGCTGCCCGCAGGCTGACGAAGGAGTAGCACATGGGGTAGATGTAGCAACGAAAGAGCATCTTGGGCTGGGCAGAGCTGTAGGGCAAGATGGCAGCAGCGGGCAGAAAGCAGGTGAGCAGCAGCACCAAGATGCCCCTCACGGTGCGCAGGGCGCGCTGCTTCACCGGGTGCCCGCCTGCCCGCCCCAATGCCCGCAGGATCGACACATTGCAGAAGGTTGTCACCATGAAGGCAGCCACAAAGAGGCCCACAGAGATCCTGTAGCTGTGCCATAAGACTGAGGCAGCCACCAGCGCCGAGTAGACCAACACGAAGAGCCAGAGGAGGGTAGCGGCGGCGGCACGAGAGCGGGAGGCCGAGCGCAGCCGCAGGTACGCTATGGGTTGCAGCACCGCCGTGTACCGGTCCAGGCACAGGCAGCACGGGAATAGGGGCCCACCCACCTCACTGAGGCTGAGGGAGAACCGCAGGGCGCGTCTGAACGCCGCATGTCCTATCAGCATGCGATTCAGCAGGTGGGCAGGCAGCAGCATGCAATAGGAGCAGTCCAGCGCTGCCAGGCTGCCCACAAACACATCGGAGGTGGAAACGTCAGCCTGCTGCCGCAGCAACACCCACAGCACCCGCAGGTTGGATGGCACGCCCATCGTCATGGTCAAGATGTCGAGCGTCATCCAGAAGAGCAGGCCGACCGCTGGCTTGGGGCAGCATGCGTCACCCTGAGACGAGTTAGAGACGGGCCCGCCTGACAAGAGGGTGAGTCCATTCAGGAATGAGCACGAGTAGAGACTTCTGTTGACCATTATGCGTTTCTCTGCATACAAACAGAAATGTATCAACAATCAGTCTATTGGCATTAGTTTGTGTGTGAATTATTTATTTAGGTGCCTGGGCAATTAAAGAGATATCAGCTTCTTTCTGTGCTGTCTGTGCCTCGATGAGCTGTGGCCCATAGTGTACCTGTGACCCACGGCATACCTGCAGCCCATGGCATACATGTGGCATACCTGCGGGCCATGGCATACCTGTGACCCACGGCATACCTGCGGCCCATGGCATATATGTGGCATACCTGCGGGCCATGGCATACCTGTGGCATACCTGCGGGCCATGGCATACCTGCGGCCCATGGCATACCTGCAGCCTATGGCATACCTGTGGCATACCTGCGGGCCATGGCATACCTGTGGCATACCTGCGGGCCATGGCATACATGTGACCCACGGCATACCTGCGGCCCATGGCATACCTGCAGCCCATGGCATACCTGTGGCATACCTGTGGCATACCTGCGGCCCATTGCATACCTGAGGCCAATGGCGTACCTGCAGCTATACGCAGCCTCCCGCTTTGCTGCTGATTCCCTCATTCATGCCTTCATCTCCAGCCATCTTTACTACTTCAACTCACTACTCTCTGATATTACTGGTAAATAAACTCCAAATAGTCCAGAACTCTGCCACCCGCATCCTTATCCACACTCAGTCCTATCCACACATCATACATACATCTTCACTGGAACCCTATAAAAGAATGCATCCACTTTAAAATACTTTCCCTGACATTCAAAGCTCTTAATAACCAAGCCCCATCATACCTTTCTGAACAGCTTCTCCCCTACCAGACTCGATCCTCCTCTTCTGGCTCTCTCCTCATCCCCCCCCTTCCAAACTCCATGGCTATGGTTACCGCACATTTTCCCGTTTAGCTCCCTGACTATGAAACTTCCACCCTGCTGCTATTCGTCTGTCGATCTCCTTCTCATATTTCAAACACGAGTTAAAAACCTTTCTGTTTGCTCAAGTGTATAAGCTTCCCCATCCATAATATGTTTTGTCATTTTATTTTCTGTTTACATTAATCTATGTAAGCATCTTTGGGATCTTGAAAAGTGCTATATAAAATTGTTATTATTATTATTATTATTATTATTATTATTATTATTATCAAGAATACTACTACTAATAATAATAATAATAATAATAATAATAATAATAAATTGTAATTATCTGTTTATACAATAGCTAAATGAATTCATTGCCATAGTGCTGCTTAGATCCTTGCAGCAGTTTTCTGCCTGAATGCCTCATGTTTCTGGACACATACCACCCCCCGCAGGACAGGAAGAGCATTGCATGGTCACTTTGAAGGACATTGTCCAGAAAAGGTGAGAAACTGCACAGCCACTTTTATCAGTACCCGACTATGCAAGAAACAAAACTTTCCTAATTTATTTCAGAAAATCTCGAATGCAATAGCTATTTTGGGTTCTTCAAAGTTGCAAAGAAAATATTTTATCAGTAGTCTGTATTAATTTTATAGCAGAACCTGCACATAAAGACTGCACATAAAGACATTATTCATACCCATTTGTGTAAGCAAAGATGCTTAGGTCAATAGATGTAAATCCTACTGAGAAACCGGCTACCTGTACAGTTAGGGCAACAGGTCTCAAATGCTAATGCTAATCCTCACTGTGAGATAGCTGTGTAGAGCCAGGGTGATTTTACACAAGCACTGCATTCTGTAAAACAGCACAAATGAAACAGATTAACTGCCAGGAAAGATTCCCTGTCAGGAGGTTACAAAAAACTGGCACCCACATGGTATATTGCTGAAGTAGATAAGATAGAAATGCAGAGCAGTGCTAGCAAATACGCAGAGCAGTGCTAGCAAATACGCAGAGCAGTGCTAGCAAATACGCAGAGCAGTGCTAGCAAATACGCAGGACAGAATACTGAGCAAAGAAGACAACAAAGAGTACAAAAAGAATGTCAGCCCATCGCCAGCTCTGGTGAAGCAGAGGGACAGTTGCATCAAAGCTGCTGGGTAATCACCTTTTGACGGTACAGAGCAGTGGTGGTACTCACCATTACAGCCGTAAGGATGCGAGGCACACGGACAAGCTTCCTGGGGGGGGGGGGGTTTACCTCCGCTGCTCTCTTGGGTGTGCTGACCTTCTCCTTTTGCTGCAGTAACAGGCCCACCTGGGAGGGTAGGCTTTGAGTGCGGATGACACACCTGGTCACTGCTTTGGATGGAGACAAACACCGAATGCAGGGCATGCAGGACGTGAAAAAAATACATGCCAAATTCTACACAAAGCCAAGGGCCACCGCCCCCTGATATTGCTCTGTTTTGCCGAGCGGGGGTGTAGGTGCTCGCTGATTGCTTTTTGCAGGGCCCCCGAGTTTGCCTGACCCTAATCCTAACCCTAACCCTAATCCTAACCCTAACCTTAACCCTAACCCTAACCCTAAACCTAACCCTAACCCTAACCCTACCTCACACAGATGAGAGCTTTGACGTCGGCTGCGTGTGCCTCTCACAGGCTGCCAGCTGGGGAGCCCCGTCTCAGGGACTGCAGTCAATGCCATTGGTCTGATCTCCAGAGCGAATCCCAAAAAGCCATAATTTCATATCCATCTTCCAAAACTTGTGCAGCCGGCTACAGCATTGTGGGATAGTTTCTTTTTCATGCACTTTTAAAATACAGTTAGCAGTTCAATGTTTCCCATCAAGTGAGTAGGAGAGGGTGTCTGCCCATCCCAAGCCGTCTGCCACTGTCCAGCATCTGGGTTTAACTCCGGCTAAGCAGCAGCGTAAGCAGTTCCTGTGCAGTGCAGCAGCCATACCAGGCTGTCATGCTGCCCATCAGGATACTCCCTATTACCCCAGAATGAAAGTGTTTTAAAATGAAGTGAGATAGTGCATCCTGAAGGGAAACATGAACTTTTACAAAATAAATCTACAACAATCTTTGTACTTTGGTGGCCCAGTGCAACCAGACACCTGCTGGGCTCCAGGTTCGATTCCCAACCTCAGTGGCACGTGCAGGGTTCTTATGTTTGTGTAGGTACTCCAGAAGCAGACGTGCCAACACTTACGACACGCCGCACTGTGGTGTTCATGTCGAAATCGGGAGAGCAACCGCAGGTCAACATGGGGCAGCAGCGCAGTGGGCAGGTTCAACTGAAATGCACAAAGACACCCAGCAAGGACACTGTCAACAGCAATGTAGGGGCTCAGCAAGCAGTGCGGGGGCTCAGCGGGCAGTGTAGGGGCACAGGGGACTCAGCAGGCAGCTTCATCTGAAAGGTACAAAGACACCAGCAAGGACACTGGAGGCAGCAATGTAGGGGCTCAGCAAGCAGTGCAGGGGCACTGCAGGGAGGTTCATCTGAAAGGCACAGGGACACCAGCAAGGACACTGTAAACAGCAATGTAGGGGCTCAGCAAGCAGTGCAGGGGCACTGCAGGGAGGTTCATCTGAAAGGCACAGGGACACCAGCAAGGACACTGGAGGCAGCAGCATGGGGGCATAGAGGACCCAGTGGGCAGTGTGGGGGCTCAGCAGGAAGCCTGAGGGCTGTTCTCTACATAAGGGGAGGTTGCATGTTCTCTCCGTGTCATGCAGGTTTCCTCTGGGTACATTGGTTACTTCCTGCAGTCCAAGCGCATGCAGGAAAGCTGACTGGACTGTCATCACCTCCAGGGTGGACCCCAGCCATGCACCTTATGCAGCGTGAAGCAGGATATAGGTGACTCTGACCAGGATAAGAGGTTGGAATGCATGAAAAGACCCCTCTTTAAAGCTAGCTGGAATATTAATTCTCACCTGCCCAAAATCATTTTGCAGCTATAGATGATGAGGGTTAGGGAGCGTGAACAGTTTACATGCAGGGTGGGTGGAGTCACTGGTGATCCTGAGGGTTGGGGAGCGTGAACAGTTTACATGCAGGGTGGGTGGAGTCACTGGAGATCCTGAGGGTTGGGGAGCGTGAACAGTTTACGTGCAGGGTGGGTGGAGTCACTGGAGATCCTGAGGGTTGGGGAGCGTGAACAGTTTACGTGCAGGGTGGGTGGAGTCACTGGTGATCCTGCAGACTTGGGTTCTGCCCCTTGCAGAGTAAATGTCTTGCAGGGCTGGTTGAGAGTTTCCAATGGTGCGTTCAGCCAAGTGTAGCACCCTCTTCAGGGCCTTCCGTTCCTGTGCAGCATCCATACCAGGCTGTCATGCTGCCCATCAGGATACGCCCTATTACCCCAGAATGAAAGTGTTTTAAAATGAAGTGAGATCCTGCAGGGAAACATGAACGTTTACAAAATAAATCTACAACGTAACGAGGCACCCATAGCAGCACAAAAAAAAACCTGTCTGCACAGCTGTCTGTGAACAGCATTATGTTTAAAATGGACTTTTGTGGATTGTTGTCAGTAAGGCGAATATGTCAGTTTCAACAAGATACAAACTAATCTTGGTTTATTCTCACAATTAATAATGAAGTTAGTTAGCTAGCTATTTAGCCATCATCAGCCATGTTAAAATGAGTGATATAATTCAAACAAATGACCATCATGAATACAAATGTTAACTAGTAGAAACATAAATACTAGTTATGTTGATGACTTCATAAAACATGTTTTCATTGATCATTTGGATTCAAATGGCATCAGTAAACAGAGGAGAATGGTTATACTCCATTTATAATTAAAAAATCAATATAGTTAAAAAGTGGATGTATGTGGTTTTCAGCAGACAGCGAGGATATGATGATGCTTGGACAGATTAGGTCTCTGGGCTAAGCCCCCGGGGTGAATTTCCCGAAGCCTTCTTAACGCTACGTCGTTTGTAAGTTCTATCTTTTAATGTAGAAAAGCGTTAAGCATTAAGGTTTCAGGAAACCGGGTCCTTAAGATCTTAGGATCCGAGCAACACCCCTGAACACTACAACTGCTTTGCACAGAGCACGAACAGCAGCGAAACGTGACAGCGTTAGGGGCCTCCTGTTATTTAGCTGGAAGATGCTGAAACATCGCAGGCGGTAGCCATTGGTCCTGCACACGCAGCCGTCCATTTATGAGAAAAATGAACCAGCTTTTTCAGGATGAGTCAGACAGCAAAGCTACACCTCAAGATCTATATTTGGAGAAGCTGGAACCAGAAAATATACCAAGTTACATCCGATACACACGCTTTGCACTTCTGTCACCAAATCTAGAGACTGCGTAGGTAGGGCCCTTAAACCAAAATGCTGCAGGGACATTGTCTGGCCGGGCGCCTCAGACAAAAGCTTCTGATAAATCAGGTGTGTTAAATTAAGGTTACTCCAAAGCTCTGCGGGGTGGCAGGTCTCCAGGAGCAGGGCTGGTGACCACTGCCCAAGTCAATCTGCTTCGAGAGCATTTTAAATGCTACATCATCAATACCAACAAGTGTAATGTAATCTATTGCAGCTTGAATAAAAGAAAACTCTAAATGCGATGACGCTTATTTATGCAATATGCAGAATGATATAGAATCTTTAGTTTAAACTAGACTTGCTCACCCTTCCAGCGGAGCTTTGCCTCCTATTTTTAAAGCTACAGCTTCCGCCCACGTACATGCGATGATTATGATTATGTCACGTGACACTAGTGTCCACGTACATTCATCGGCGTACGTCAAGGGCCAACTTTTTCCAATAAAATTATTACAATTTTCATCCATATTTGGCTGCATGCCCGTTTACATTTATGCAAATATTGTTTAGACGATGTCTTGTGAAAGTACGCAGGATACACGACACGGAAACGTCGGACGAAGAGCAAATTTCCGTCTGGAAATGAGTGAACTGAAAAGATAAAATCGGAGCCGAAAACATTGCGTCCTCGAAACAAAATGAAAAATGAATTAACATTACAAGCAGCTGAAACAGTATTAGATATTCACTTTACCACTTTAATTTTTTGCGTGCTTCTTTTAGTCCTACAAAACTTTAGCACTTTCAGGGGCGCATTACCAAATGATAAAATGTACATATGGTCATTAATCGATTCATTTCAAATCACGGAAATACTGCTGCTGTTCAACCCAGTCTATACACTCGAAATGAATCGGAAGAAGATTTTTCAGACATCAGAGGGTTTTTTGTGAACATGCAATGAATATTTTTTTTTCCTAATATACAGAACTTCGTCTGTTCATGAACTAAATTCTTTTAGATCTCATTCAATATTAGATAGGCCTATTTGGTGTAATCGGAGTTAAAAATTTACCGTAGCCTTAAAAATGAACACTGTGGGGGACATCTTAAGAAATGGGCGTATGGACCGCGGAGTTCTTTGTCGAAGTAAAACATTTCAGCTTTCATGCAAGAATCAATTTCAGATTACTTTAAATCCTGTAACCTTCCAAAAAGGCATCGTTGGCAATGGAAACCCAGACCTAGAAAAGATTAAATTCACAAGATCAATGTAGGCAAGCTGAAATAAAGGTGGTTCCTCTGCCTCAATTTATTTTTATTTCCCCTAAAATCAGTTATTCTGTAATATAACCGAAAGTAACGGGGGATACATGGACAAGTCAATAAGGATGCTCTTCATCCCGCAAAATCGCAGGACACCACCCAGACCGGTACTCCTCCTTACCGGTGGATTCTGGGTACAGACTGCATCCAGCAGCATCTGCTCCGCCTCCACTGACCTGCTCGACTGTCCTCCGTTGCCATGGCGATGACGTCATCCTGCAGCACAGGGGAGCCTGGGCGGCGGCGGCGCGAGCAGTCTCACGCACCGCGAAAAGGGTAAGGAGCTACAGCCCAAGCGAGAAGCCGCACGCCCCTGCAGTCCTCCGTCGCGAGCCGCCCTCGAACCCGCAAGTGTCGCCATGCGCGAGATCGTGCACCTGCAGGCCGGACAGTGCGGCAACCAGATCGGCGCCAAGGTGAAGCGGGGATGTGCACTGGGAAGGGAAGGGAATGGAAGGGATGGGAAGGGATGAAATGATTTGGGGTATAGCATAGCTACCTGCGGGTTTTTAAATCACTTTGCCTTCAATGTGCCGACGCTTTATTTCAGTGCCCATTAGTGTGCATGCATGAAATCGATATGTTTTTTTACATCGTTATTCTGAACTTTAGTAAGAACAGTCGTTCATTTAGCTGCAGAATTTTCCAGAATCCTCATGTAGAAAATGGTGGAAATCCATCTACGGTGGAAACAATGGAACAACGCGAGACTAGTACCCGCCGGTGCATCTGTCTGCTTGTCCGTCTATCTATAGCTGTCTGCATTGTGTCTATATTATCATAATTTTTTATACGCGTGTATTTTATTTTATATTTTAGTTACTTTTTGTTTAAACGGTTCGTTTTATATATTTGCGTATTTCGCCTGCGATGCTTTCAGCACAGATGCATAAAGATGGATAATTTTTAAGGCTACAAAGATGATAAAAATATGCATTATTTTCGTAATATGATCGACGATCTTTGCGGTCTGGTTGCCGCGGGGGATAGTCGGGTGGCAGCGGGGAGTGGCTGGCGTTCTACGCTCTGCAAGTCATCTCTCAAAAATGATGCAGACGAAATATAAACGAATACGTGCAGCACTTGTTAATTTGCGATGCAACAGATTTGTTATAGTAGCCTAAGTAAGGCACAGACAGCGGCAGTAAAATGGCTATCGTAGTATGAAGGATTACGTTTAAGTCGCTGGCTCGTTGCCCCCTCCCCCGTTCCGCCCTGCAGTTTTGGGAGGTGATCAGTGATGAACACGGCATCGACCCCACCGGAACTTACCACGGGGACAGCGACCTGCAGCTGGACCGGATCAGTGTGTACTATAATGAGGCCACAGGTAAGGTGCTAGGGCCACCCTTAAATGTGACAGTAGTGAAACGGCAGAAATGGGCGTAGGCTGCTGCATGACAGACATGAGAGCGCTGTTAGCTATGTCCGTGATTTGGGATGTGCGAGTGCTGTCATCTTACAGATCAGCTGGACTTTCCCGGGAATGAGGAGAGTCCACACAGGGGTACAAAGACTGCGTGTCATGGATGGCTAGACAGTGAGTTCTTAACAGCTGATAATGTTTCAAATCTCTGTTTTCCAGGAGGAAAGTATGTTCCCCGGGCGATTCTAGTGGACCTGGAGCCAGGGACCATGGACTCTGTCCGCTCTGGACCCTTTGGCCAGATCTTCAGACCTGACAACTTCGTGTTCGGTTTGTTGTTCTCTGTGCTTGCTGTGCTTAGCTGGGATCATCTTTGCTGTATGCAGCGTGAGTGTGTCTGATCATAGGTGCAGGGATGGTAGCACATCGTGTGGGTGTCTGTATCTGTGTGTGTGTGTCTGTGTGTGTGCACCGGGTGTGCCTCTTTCATACCTCACTCTTGCCTTAATCCTTGCCACTAGCTTCATGCTGTTTACTCATTGGAGTGGTTGTCAGTCTCTGTGATCGATTGACCTCGTCTGCTGCCCTGTTGCTTATACTTGCTGATACAGGCCAGAGTGGAGCTGGGAACAACTGGGCCAAGGGCCACTACACAGAGGGTGCGGAGCTGGTGGACTCGGTGCTGGACGTGGTGAGGAAGGAGGCAGAGAGCTGCGACTGCCTGCAGGGCTTCCAGCTCACCCACTCGCTGGGCGGGGGCACCGGCTCGGGCATGGGCACCCTGCTCATCAGCAAGATCCGCGAGGAGTACCCCGACCGCATCATGAACACCTTCAGCGTGGTGCCCTC
>JAODLC010000100.1:664413-675346 GCA_026781145.1 Hippopotamyrus pictus
GCATCACTGGGCTGTTTGACTGCTGCCTCACTGTACTGCCTCACTGTACTGCATCACTGCGCTGTCTGACTGTGCTGCATCACTGGGCTGTTTGACTGCTGCCTCACTGTACTGCCTCACTGTACTGCATCACTGCGCTGTCTGACTGTGCTGTGTTCATCGCTGCTGATCTACCTCTTGTCACCTGTGTATCATTGCTTCTTATGTGTTATGTGGTTACTCCATGTTGACCTTACCTTTTCCCCGTCTGACCTGCTCTGTGCCATGCTGCGCTGTGCAATGCTGTGGCACGCCAGTCTCGCCCACGTCGCCCAAACCGCAGGAACATGAGCCCCACGGAGGAGCACAACCAGCTGGAGCCAGATGGCACCTGGAACTGCAGCTGGAATTCTGCCCTGGAGAACGGGTGAGTGCGCTGAGGAATGAACAGGAAGGCAGGATGGGACTGGGGCAGACAGAGGGACTCAGGAATGCGAAGAACATAGAAATGAGGGCAGATACTGAAGATGACATACTTCACAAAGATGACATGGGCCAGGAGATGATGATGAGGAGCTGGAGGGGGAAATATTTGAAGGTTAGGGGTTTAGGAAAGGGTGAGGCAAAATGAAGCTGTAAGGTTTTGTTTAACGTGAGGACTTGCAGAGACTGAGTGCAAGTTTGTGTGTGTGTGTGTGTGTGGGCATCATTCAGAACACCAGATACTCAGCAGAGCGTGACAGATGACGCCCAGCCAGATGATCTGGACAGCGAGCTGGTGCCAGACCCAGAGGAGATGGACCTCCTGGGGGAGATCTTTGACACCCTTAGCCTAAGGAGCTCCCATGATCGAGGTCTGATTTATGCCACCCGCAGCCTAGACCTCTTTGGCCCCGACACCACCGACTTCATCGCGCGGGTAGAGTATCTGAAGCGTGGGGCCTAGAATGCATTGCCTGCAACCCTCACACGCAAACGTACAGTCTAATGGTGGTCACACTTCTGAACTTTTCTGTGCTCATACTTGTTGCAGCACAAGATGACGACCCCAAGCCAGGAGAGTCTGAGCCCCTCCACTGGCAGGAGCGAGAGTTTGCTGAGCTGGGGGCAGGACGGGGACTTAGAGGAGGGGGAGGAGCGTGAAATGGAGGAGGGGCAGGATGGGGACTTAGAGGAGGGCCTGGATAACAGTCTCGGGAAGATGGGGAAGGAGGATGAGCTTGCTGAGGGGACAGAATGGGAGGCTGCTCCTGCAGGCAGCACGGGGGTCGCCTGGGAAACAGGCACCAGCACCGAGTGGTGTGACCCCTGCAGGGGGTGTGGGGAGGGACAGGACTCACTTTTAAAACCAGAGACTTATCAAACGGAAGGCTGTCCCTTAGCGCAGGGAGTGGAGGCTGAGACCAGCCAAATCTCTGCAAGGATGCTGGAGCAGCCAGTCCCTCCATGCCCACAGGGGGAGCCAGCCTCTTCAAGAGCACAGCGGGAGGAGCCAGTCCCTCCAAGCCCACAGGGGGAGCCAGCCTCTTCAAGAGCACAGCGGGAGGAGCCAGTCACTTCTATTGTACAGGGGGAGGAGCCAGTGCCTTCAAGTCCACGGGGGGAGGAGCCTGTCACTTCAAATGTACTGGGGGAGGAGCCAGTCCCTTCCATCCCACAGGAAGAAGCAGTCCCTCTAAGCCCACAGGGGGAGGAGCCAGTGTCCCCAACACCCAGGGTTCAGGAGACAGTGGTTCTGTTCCAGGTAAAGGCCATGAAAAAGCCAGTAGATGTGTGGAGAAACACCCGCAATGCTTCTCCCAATGGGAGGCCGGAGATGGCAGCCACCCTTGAGGCTGCCGATGATATGGCAGCACCAACCAGGAGTGAGACAGGGACTCTGGGGGAGAGCGAAAGCTTGCCTCTGGTCAAGGTGTCGGAGCTGAAGAAGAGGTTTGAGGCCTGACATTGTGCCTGTGGCCTGATCCCATAACCAAGGCCTGACACCATAACCAAGGCCTGACATTGTGTCTGTGGCCTGACACCATAACCAAGGCCTGACATTGTGTCTGTGGCCTGATCCCATAACCAAGGCCTGACACCATAACCAAGGCCTGACATTGTGCCTGTGGCCTGATCCCATAATCAAGGCCTGATACCACAATCAGAGCCAGAACCTGTCACCAGACAGTAGGTATTTTCCTGCAGATTTCCCAGTGTCATTGGTGATGAATACTGTTGGCATTAAACCATTAAGTACTGGGAAGGGTCTCTGGCTGGCTGTCTCTCTGCAGGGAATCATGGATCAGAGATGATCTGCTGGATTCAGGTCTGCATGATGCGTGAAAAGCAGTGAGACCTGTTTACCAATCTTTTGTAAAACAGGCATTCTTGACTTAATAAAAACATGTTTTTATCTAGGAATACAGGTTTCAAAGTTCTGACTGACTGTCTGGTAGTCTGTACAAATCTCTGACATCTGGCTGTCATCTAATTGGTTAATTGGTTACTGCTCTCATAATCTGCCCTTTCTTGCATAGTTTTGTACTTCATGTTAAATAAATAAATGTATGGAATTTTCTATTACATGCTTTATGTTAGATCAGATTAGAATGATTGTTAAATCATTTAATCTTGATCATAAGTGAAGAACTTGCTTTGATATGGTGCATGACAAACTTCCTGCAACAGATCCTGGAATAGATCTTATACGCATTTTTTAAGGATCATTATGGGAAGGTTTCCTAAATTAACGAGGCCTGATATTGTTAGAGATAATAAAATATTGAAAACCGACTGTAGTTATTTCTATACCTAGTTTACTGAAAATCTTAGTGAAGCCTTCAGACTCATTTAAAGGCCAAGCAACTATTAATTTCATGATGCTTCAGGTTTGTGGTGTTGCAATCCACTATTGACGCTCCGCATGGTTTGCACTGAATCTTGTTTTCTTTCACATTTATCCATGTCGGTAAGGTCTTTTCCTGCCTAATGCTGACTGGTGCAGATTAGGCCAAGGGCAATGTCAAATTTTTCATAGCATCACACTGTCCAGATCTTATACTATAGTATCCAATTTTTTATAGTAATTTCAAAGGCAAAGATATTCCAGTATTTTAAAATCTTGCTGATGAAACTCACTGAGCAAAGGGGTTTCAGGGTCAGCATCAGTTTGTCCCAGTCTTCCGTGACCCCTCCCCATTTGGCCAGCAGGAGTTGCTGGCCATCCTGTCCTCCCTGTTGTCAGCCTTTGTGTGTTCCTCTGCTCCCTGTGGGCCACATGGCTCAAGCATGCAGCTACCTGTTAACCCCTCTGTTGTGTGTTCAAGTCCCACCTTCTCTGCTTTTGTATTTTGTTCCCTAGTGTTTCATTAGTATCAGTTTTGTTAGTTCCTATGATTTTGTGGTTTGTTTCCTGTTTTGGTTTCTTGCTTTGTGCCTTGGTTATGTTTTACCTGTCTTTCTTATTTCTCCAGTGTTAGATTCTGTTTCCTTGTTTCGGTCAGTTTTAGTTTCCCTGTGATCTCCTAGTTTCCATGAGTTAATAATTAGTTTCACCTGTTGTGTGTTTTCCTGCGTCAGTCCTTGTGTGTTCTCCCTGATTGGTTTATTGTTTCATGTTTCGCTCCTGCTGTGTCGTTACCCAGTTTAGTTTCTATATTTAAGTCCCTGCCTTAGTTCAATTCCCCTGTGGTTCATTGTGTGAATGTCTGTATGCCAGTGATGTTGAATGTTGTGTATTTTTGTTTTTTTTTTTTGTATCCTACCTACCTACCTGCCCGCCTGCCCCTTGTTGCCCTGACTCATGTGTAATTAGTCTTTGTTTATCCCCTTTTACTTTTGACCCCTCTTGGTCTGATTTTTTTTTGTAGTGTTTTCCCGCATCTTCAGTTCCGTTAATAAACCCTTGTTGTTCTGTGAGTTGCCAGTGGGTCGTCCACCTTTCTGCCTGCACCATACCTTGTTCTCGCACCAGAACCCCCCGGGTCCATGACATCATGCGCATGATCCAATCATGCACAGCTGCGATCAGCACTAGGGCTTCAATACTTTTATGGCACCGAATGAATCACTTACATACCATGGAGTTTCAAAAAATGCCTTGTCACTGAGTACCACATTTTGATACCTAAGGAGTAAATCTCATCCACATCAGTGAATCAACATCTGTCTAGGGAGGGTGAAGGAGCTGGAATTCATACCACTATCAACACATTCATTCATTAGCATTTTGTTTGTGGTACTGATTGTTTTTTCTTTTCATCTTCTTATCACCGGTGCCACCAGTAAAATAAGCATACGGCCCTGACACAGAACAAAGGGTGGGTACCATTGGACTGCCGCAAAGTGTATCTAGTCTAAAAGTTTCGGAAATCTGGTGGCCCAGCGGATCACCGTCTGCATTCACAATTTGTAAGTCCCAGAACTTAAGTTAAATATTTTTATATATTATGATACTGTGCTGAGTGTGTAAAAAAAACCAAGGAACTAAAAAATAAACTGAAGATCTGTGTTGTACTATGCAATGTAATTTTCTTTTTGTTAAAATGAATTTTGAAAAGTGGTATTGAAGAAAGTATCATCCAGGAACTGGTATCAAAGTTAATGTGTCAGTACTTGGACCAGTATCAAAAACATTTGAACTACACCCAGTCCTAATCAACACTAACTAAAGATACTACTTCTGATTGGATCTGTTTCAAATTCTCCTCTTCCTGACATTCTCATCTTTTTATTTGTTAAAGTGTCATAGTTTTTGGCATCAAAGATTAAGTTTTATTATCGTCAACAATAATAATAATCATTATTTACATAGCACTTTTCATACATAAAAAATCTCTATTAATAAACTGATTTTTTTTCATGGTTTTGTCAATGAAATTAACTTTGTCTGGGATAGATCAATGCAATCCTGCACTATAAAAGTGACTATGTATGACTAGACCCACTAAGGAGCGGTATTGGTAAGATTCCTAAATTTCAGAGCCCAAAAAGAGTTATATGGGCCCACCCTCCTATGAGCCCCCCCACCGGGATTGGGTGCAAGGTAAATCAGGTGGCAGTCAAAGGCAGGGGCCTCAACAGACCAATTGTCGGCTACCAGATTTGACTTTAGGGAAACGGAATGTAACCTCTCTGGTGGGAAAGGAGCCAGAGCTGGTGCAGGAGGTACAACCCACCGACCGGGCTCTGGAACCAAATCCCTGGAGAGGGGTTGGACTCCATTCCACCCCGGAGCTGCCCACTGTGAGAGACACTGGGCAGGTGGTCCCCTGGTTTACTGCCTGTACATTGGAGTTCACCCCAATGAACGAAAGGATTACCTCCCTTCGACTTTGAGTAGGTGATATATTCCTTTGGGTCACTCTTCCCAAACCAGTCTTCTTGACCCCCAGAAGGTCAGTGCATCATTGGGTCTGTCCCATGGTTGATCTCATTCTGTCTTTATAATACAGTAATATCAAACTCCATCAGAAGTCTGAGGTTCTCTTGACCCATGGTCTCTGCCTTCTTTCCCACATCTGGATTGTGCCCATCTGGAGTCCTGGTTCAGTTCCATTGCAGGGTGACATTGTGGATGCTATGTTATGGACTTATGAAGTCCACAGTTCGAAAAGCATATGAATTGTGAATTGTCCAGGAGACTAAAAAATAATGACAATTAAGAATGACGCCGTCATTGGTTCAGTGATGATGTTCTGTCACTTGGTGCTGCTGCATCCGGCCTCTTCGTCACATTTGTTTCTTTCAGGCTCGTTGCTGCAATGTAAGAATTGAACTTTTTCAGGCCTTTGCTGCATTGCATTGCATCCTATTATATAATACAAGCTAGGAAAAAAGCAAAAGTTAACAGAAATAAAAGGAACAAAAATTTATTGTTTTTAATTTTCATTTGAACGACTGGAGGGTGGGGGTACTGCAGTACAGCAATGTCAATCTGTCTACACGTAAATTCTTCAGTATAAAATTAGCAACACAGAAGTGCTAAAATTATTAGGTTTACCTTCCTTCAAATCCTTCATAATCAGATCCGTAATCGTCGTCGTCGTCGCCGGACAACTCGATTGCAACCTGTGCTGCTTTGCTGTCGCTGTTGTCGGACGTTGCGACGTTGTCGCAGTCGTTGCGTGTGCTGCTGGTAGGCTTGTAGGTGGAGGAGGGATTCCGGCTCTGCGGAAACTCTTCTGTATGCTTTCTGGTCTCACGTTGTTCCATGCCGAAATAACCCATTCGCACGCTTGACTGAACGTCGCACGTCGCTGCTGGCCAGAGGGAGAGAACAAACGCCGCGGCTAATGACATGGGGCAGCTTCTCTTAGAGTTTTAAAACATAAATGAGCATTTTCTGCGGTTTATAGAATGAGGCGGCTAAGTGGGGGGAGGCTTATCATTGGGGAAATATGGTATTCATTATTTCTTTCTGACTTCCCATTTTCCTGCTGTATGCATTATTCTCTATAAAGAATGTAGTAACGTGTTAAAACACACCCGTGTAAATTGCCTTGGGGTGACTCTGTGAAAGGCACTATATAAAAGTAAGTTGAATTGAAGATGGCATACAACTAAAAAAGTGCCTGCAAGTCTTTGCATGAGACATTACAGGAAAGACCTGCATGAAGAGCAGTGAATACCTTTTTGCTTTTGTCTCTATACTTATGCATCGGAAAATTCAATCGATAACCAATATACTTCTGACTCTGGTAGTGACACTTGCCTGCGCCTCTTAGCCAGACAGAGCTATAATGCAAAACAAAGTGATCATGATGAAACGTATCCATTGGGTTCTCCCAGTCGCAGAAATCTGTTCTTAAGATGCATTGATTGTCTTCTTTTATTGCCGTAAACTTGGCCATTTTGAGAAGTTGTTTTCTTTACTTTGGTTGTTAAGGTCTTTTGTGCAATTGTTTGCCAAACTTGGGATTCATTAAGTATGAGACCAAAATAAGGGGAACAAGTCAAATGCTGAAGTGAAACATTAAGCAAAAATCTTAAGAGTGTTTTGTGCAACTGATTTTATTTTAAAGAAAGGAAAATCTCAACTCAACGTGACGTGTGCAACCGGCCCCTGGTCTTTATGAGCAGAGCTGTTAGCTGGTTTTCATTCCAGCTGTGGTGATTATTAATTAGATTTAATCATTTTGCTGTTGATTGACTTCTTTTCATTTTTGATGATGTAAAATCGACAGAACACTAAATGTAATGAGGCAAACAAGTCAACTAACCTCAAAAATGTAGTGTCCCTCCCCAAATCATCAACCAGAACACAAAACGCAATCATGAGATTACCAGATACCAGTTCATCTACCCTAATAACAGACAGCTTAGTTAATTACTTCACAAATGCCTGGTGAAACACTGACTGTGATGAAGAGCTGGAACCCCAGAAAGCTTCAGAGCTACAGTGTTAAGCTATTTTGAGTGTGAACCGGTCGCTATGTTTGAGGTTCTACTTAATTTAGGTGACTTTGTCACCTGTGGCTTCATTCCATTGTCTTTGTCTCTGTCTAACTCCTGTGGTCTGCCATTGGGCTCCCGTTGATTAATCATTTCCATAGAAATCTTGGACCCAAGCATTCTGTGGGTAAAAGCCAGCCTTGCGCAAGGTGTTGTGCAGAAAGGGGGTTTCCAGCTGGAATTGAATTTTGGGTATTGAGAAACAGAGCATTTATCTCAGCCAGATCAAACAAATCAATGGAAAGCATGAACAATTTGGGAACATTCTGAAAAACAGCTTGGTTCCCAAAAAATCTGCTAAGTCTGACCAGGCCATAACTAAAGGGAATGTAAATGTATCTATATATATAGGAACTCACACTACACGATAGCACAGAAAGAGGAGAACTTGGGGACAAATGGGGACCGGGGTGTTGGGCGGCGACGGGGGCACGGAGTTGGTCAGTTTTCACACAGCACCGAGGTATATGTGTGGCTCTGTGGGTTAGCGAAGGACAAACGAGAGAAAGTTACACTTTGCATGTTCAGCTTCATGTTTATTGCTTTCCAAACAACCCCACAGAGACGCGTTTTGGTGGAGTGCCTTCTTCAGTGTGTCATTTACAGTGTGTGTATTTTTGGTGTAGTGCCTTCTTCAGTGTGTCATTTACAGTGTGTGTATTTTTGGTGGAGTGCCTTCTTCAGTGTGTCATTTACAGTGTGTGTATTTTTGGTGGAGTGCCTTCTTCAGTGTGTCATTTACAGTGTGTGTATTTTTGGTGTAGTGCCTTCTTCAGTGTGTTATTTAATGTGTGTATTCAAACCTTAAATAACCACATTCATAAGCCCTGCCCCTGTACCTCACTGACCCTTTAAGACACCGGAGCGTAATCGCAAATGCTATAATCGTGCTGTCAATATGCGGAGAAAAATGTTTTATACAACATAACACCAAAAGCTTTAAGATAAGGGGCACAGTCACATGTTTATCCACATTTGTTGGTTACCTGTTGACGTGTCCTTGTGGTTTATATTATGTAGGGCAAGCAAAGCGACAACTTAAAACAAGAATCTGTGTACATAAATATGCCATTAGGGACAAAAATTACTTGTAATTTTAATGCAACTCACTGAGAGTCATGAGTTTGGAGATTAACCAGTCTGCCAGAGTTAGGGTCCAAGAGAACTGCATTCTGAAAAGGGGGTTTTGGTATCTTATGGTGGTGGCCTAATGATTAGGGAAGCATACTTGTGATTGGAAGGTTGCTGGTTTGAATCCCTGACCAGCAAGGTACCCTGCACATGGTACTGCTCCTCGGGGACTGAATTAGCTGCCCCTTGCTATGTCACACGTGGGACATAAGCAGATGACACATTTTATTGCTGTGGTGTGTCAACAATGACATTTAATCACTTTCACTTAATTTTTTTCCCCAAATACAGCCACACTGAACATAAGAAATTTACAAAGGAGAGGAGGCCATTCGGCCCATCAAGATCATTTTGAGGAGAACTTAACTAATAACTCAGAGTTATTAAAATCATATCTAGCTCTGATTTAAAGGAACCCAGGGTTTTAGCTTCCACTACACTAGCAGGTAGACTATTCCATACTCTAACTACACGCTGTGTAAAGAAGTGCTTTCTCAGATACATTTTAGAATGGCATGAACAAGGCCTTTTACCTTACCTGCTTCTTGTGATATTAATTTTTTTTTCCATATGATGTGCAGCAGTAACATTATTATTGTGGTATTTTTATGTGAAGATGAACTGTCATAAAGGTATCTATCTTAATGTTATGTGTTGATGTCATTATGCTGATGTTGTGTAGGTACGATTCCCTACAGCACTGGCTGTTTCTAGGGCTGTGGACAGACCTATATGACACTATAAGACACTATGGCACCCTGTATGACACTTCTTGAATTGACATTGGCTGTTTCGGTTTTTAAGTGTGGATATTTAAGGTTTGAATGCAGACATTGTAAATTACAGACTGAGGAAGGCACTATGCCTAATTTCATTTGTACGGAGACATGTTAAAAGTAATAAACATAAACCCAATCATGCAAAGTGCAGCCAATTCTTGTTTTTTATTTTACTGACTTAATTATGGTGCAGCATTCTGAAAGTTGAAAGAGACTGGGACTGAAGGCCATCTTTATTTTTGAATTACAGTGGGTTACAACACTATGCCTGTCATCAGAAGGTTGGCAATTCAAACCCTGTGGTCGGCAGAGTGACGTGACCATTAGGCCCCTGGGCAAGGCTCCCACTTGTCGAGTGCTTCATGAGGGCCTGGTTGACCCTGCATTCTCAAAAAACTAAATATTAAGAATGTGATGTTATTATTCTGTAGACAATGCAAAACCTCTCCTGTGGGTTATTTAGTAACATTGAGCTGATATTTGCTTTTCACAAAAGGTTCATCTAAGTAACTAGATGTAAGAATCTTTGAGTTGCAGGCATTTATTTGTATAAATGGACTAAATCACTTCTGATTTGTATTATTTACAGAGAAAAAAAGAAAGAGATTAGATAAGAGGTCCTTCTGGGAATCCAGTCAGATACAGGAAATCAGTCACATATCCAGGCCAATATGGCCAAAGAAAAGATATTCAGAGGTAGATGTACAAAAAACATGCCGTCACTGGTCTGCAGCTCGTGCACGCTGTGCCCAATCATTTACGCTGGATGTACATTAAAAACAATAAAATGTTGGAAATGCTGAATCAGCCAAAAATCTTTGAAGCAGCTGATCTAACAAAATATTTGAAGTTGCTTCAATGTAGATAATTTATTTGTTTAACCTGTAAAAATTGGTTTAGCGATAAACTAAATTCTAAACTAAAAAAATAATTAGTGTGGATCCTTATCTGTGTTCTGGACATCAAAAGTCTGTCATTAAAAGCTGCCTAGCTTGCTTTTGTTAAAAGATATTAGGGCCTGACAACTGAATATCAAGCATGAGGTTAACTTTACTGCAGTGACTGGGGAGGAGCCAACAAAGAACACTCGCTAACCTCACGCATACTTTACCGCTTTTCTTTATGTTGTTCATTATTCAGTAAGATTGATCGTTATCGAAACTCACTCCTGATTGGCTGCCTCCTCAGAGTAAACACCTCATCAGCTCTACAATGCTCCAATAAGAAAGCTGCAATGGCTCACTTTCTGAGATTGGTTAATGCAGTATCTTTGCTGGGAACAAAGGGGTGTTTACTCTTGGGGGCTGGAGAAGCGAAAGAAGAGGGGACCAGGTTTGTATAAAAGAGAAGATGAGGAAAGACAGGCACTCTGTCTCCGGGCAAGCAGACAGGCAGGATGCGGGCAGCGATGGACCTTCTGTGGCTGGTGTCTTTCACCCTGATGCTACCTGCGCTCTATCAGTGCCATCCACTGTGAGTAAACTGCTTATCTGGATACTCATCAGTACAGACATATTGTGAGTACACTGCCAGTCTGGATACTCATCAGTACAGACATATTGTGAGTACACTGCCAGTCTGGATACTCATCAGTACAGACATATTGTGAG
>JAODLC010000100.1:721649-733268 GCA_026781145.1 Hippopotamyrus pictus
GATGCCTGCTGTAACAGAGGGGGCGCTAAGGAGTTTGCGCACGCTGCTCCGTCTCTGCTGTTGCTATACCAATACCATTTTTTTCCTTTTGCGATTGTCAGTCAATTGCTATGTTTACTTGTTTTGAAAAGCCTATTAGCGTAACGTTAAAAATACACCATTGTCTTAATGTAATATTTAGTGTTATACCGCTGAGTATGAACATGTTAGCGGGCTCGCTGGTCTTCACTTATCGTAGTTTTATCCTTGTGGCAGGTTGACACAGGAAGTACGAACTGCGTATCGGGCCCTTTTCGGCATTTCACTGTACGCCGCTGTGGTGCGCCTGCACTGTATACAATTTATATTGTGTTTTATTTTCATATGTCTAAGAAAGCACTTATGTATGTGTATATTTACTTTTTTTAAACTAAATGTCTGGAATTGGGTCTATAGTGAGACGTTTCAAATACACGCGTAATATTTCTCGTGTTCCCCAGTTCTCATTCCACTGCGGCTTTTTCGCGAACGGAGCGCTGCTCCCGCTCTTTGGTTTGCAGCCCCTCTCTGATAAAGTTGCTGGCCGGCGCCTGTGTCCCTCCGGGGGCGGGATGTGCTTGGCGACCCTCCCCCACTGCCACGCAGAGACGCTCCTCATATCGTCTTCGCCGTACCTCGCCGGGGACCCTTTGGAGGGGCCATACAGCGGCGTGTCCGCCGTCTGTCTCCGCTCTTTCTCCGTGTTTAATCTGGGGTGAGCGCTGTCATGGCGCAGCGGAGCCTCAGATGGCAGCCTGGTTTGCGGACGGTGGGTGTAACGGTTAAAAAAAAAAAAAAACTCTCCCTCCGGTTTCAGGTGTACCGACTACATCGTGGCCAGTCTTTAATTCTTCATAATAAAGCTTAAGTGGTACGATTCTGCGAACTTAGCCTCAACCCCCCTGATACATTTATCCAGGTATATTTGTCCCGATCAGTAACACTGTTTGGCATTAACGATGTTGAAAACACCGCTTTTTGTTATATTTCAATAACGTTTTACGGAATAAAACGATGAAAGAGCGGAGTAATTAACAACCAGTTGTTACTGTCCTGGTTTCATATTTTTGTTTACGTTTAGTCATAAATTTAGGCTTCCTCTAAATGCGGGAATGATGATGTCGTCTGGTACCTTTCGGGAAATAATATCATGGAACTCTTGTCTTTCGGCGCCCTAAATGTTTTGCCCTCCGCCGCACGATGGGTGGAGAACACTGGGGCGCGAATGCGTTACAAACAAAAGATTAACAGCCATCGGTAATATATCGAAACAAATAGCTGTCATGACAATAAATTTTTATTTGCAGAAATTATATCTGCAGACGTTAATCTAGCACTTTATTGTGCCGCTGTACAAGTTATTTAACCCGGTGATGTTGCGATGATTATATTTATGGTTTATGTGGTTATTACAGATGTGCAGTAATTAGCAGCCCTTGCCAGTTATTGTAACGCCACCGATTTTTACAAGATTAACTTGTGGAAATAAGCTTTTTAGGCGGATGAGTTGGCGGACGGCGCGGGTAAGAATGTGCGCAAATGGATAATTCCGTAATACCACCTTAAATGATCGCCGCACGGCCTATTAGGCAGCAGTTTCTTATCGTTCCGCGGTCCACCTTAAGCGCACGATGTGGGCAACGCAGGCGTACAGCGGGTCTTCCGCCTCATTTCCAGCCGGGCTCGGACCGTATCGGAGCGGCGGCGTCACTTCGGAGACGGCGGGACCTGACCGAACCCGCCCAGCACCATGTCCGAACCCAAGTATCGCGACTGGATTTTGGAGACTATCGACTCTCTCCGCTCCAGAAAAGCCCGACCGGACCTGGAAAGGATATGCCGGATGGTTCGGAGGCGGTACGGGTCAGACCCGGACCGGACCCGTTCGGAACTGGAAAAACTGATCCAGGAGCAGACGGTGCTGAAAGTTAGCTACAAGGGCTCGATCTCGTACCGGAACGCTGCCAAGGTCCACAGAAAAAGCCGAAAGAAACCAGAAGCGCTCGGGGAGCGGAGCAAGCATGCCGATGGTACGCACGGTCCGACGGGCGCCGAGGAGACCGGCTGCTCCACCGAACCCCCCGAGCCGAAGCGGTGCTGTGACCTCCAGCCCAACATCCTGGCCATCCCCGGTCAGAAGGACGGGACGCCAGCGGTGCTGGCTAGCGGAAACGGCTGCTTAGGCTGCGGCGCAGCGGTTTGCAGGAGTCAGGCTCGCTGCGCTGCCGGTGCACCGCGAGACAAGAAGACAGCGCCGGCGGGGGGCAGCGCCACCGCGGCCGGCCGGGACAGATGCACCGGCAGTAGCAATGGAAGTGACGCCCCCGGCAAGATCAGGGCAAGCCGCGGCGTGGAAGGGGGCTCGTCCGGCCAGGGGGGCAGTGCCGACAAGGAAAGAAGAACTTGCACGCTGACAAACAGCAGCCACCTTCTGAGACGCAAAAAGCAGGCATCCCTGAAGCCCAAGCTGCGTGTCGGGAGGAGAGCTACGCCGGATGCCGGCAGCCCCGACCTGGGCGACCGCCTGGTGGCGTCCGTCCGGTCCTTGGCTGAGAAGAACCGAGGTGCAGTCACCCGGGGCCACCCGCCGCTGGGCTTGAAGGAGATCCTGGGATTCCTGGGTTCGCAGGAGCGCCTGTCGCAGGAGAAGCTGACCCGCAGCAAAGTCAGAGCGGTGCTGGAGAGGGAGGTGGCGAAGGGTCGCCTGCGCAGGACCCGATTTGGGAACATCACGCTGCCGATGCGTGGCGTGGGGGCGAAGCCGAAGCCCCCCGCCCGGCTGCTGAAGAGCGCGCTACAGGAGCGGCACACGCAGGCGGCCAAAAAGGTGACTTCGCGTCGGCAGTGTGTCCTGCGCCCCGCACGAACACTCCTCTCCCCCTCCCTTGGCGGTGCGGTCGCGCTATATAGGGCTTCGCCCGCCTGTTCGGTTTCGTAATTAGATGCTGTAGAAATGGACATGCAGAACGCAGGGGTGTGGGGAGCCGTGCGCTGGCCCTCCGGTCACATGCACAGACTGCGGGGGCCAGGCTGCCCGTTAACGTGTGCGCCGTTACTCCCGGTCCGGTGAAAGTTACGCGATCACGGACTCCCCGTGATTCTGCCGCGGACGCGTTTGGAGGAGGGACTGTCGGACCTCAGACACGACCGAGAGCGGTGGCGGAAACGGCAAACCCGACTCTGGCTTTGTCTAATCCGCTTAGATCCTCGGTGTTTAACACCCCTCATGCTGCGCATCCAGCGGCGCGTCTGACTGCGCACCGGCGCTTTGCTTTCGGTGTTTCTCTCTGGCGGAACCGGCATCTTCATGTTTTATTGGCACATAGCAGACAAACCGTGCAAAAAAAAGGGCAAAAATTCGAAATTCTGGAATGGCTTAGCTGATAAATATGATTCATTGATGAAAACTATTTTTAAGCAGCATTATATCTAAAATAATTCACATTTTAAGTTCAGTCAGTGAAATGTTCTGGTGCAGAGAAGGGGATGCCTTTTAGCATATGCCTGTCAGTTCTTCAGCATTTTCACATGTCTTTCTACTGCTGTGCCTTGAGGTGGCGCTGAAGGAGGAGGAGCCCATGGAGCTGAACAGCAGTCAGCAGAAACAGGAAGAGGAGGAGGAGCACTGCGAGGAGGCCCAGGCGGGAGGTGACGGTGGCCCTCTGTCACCAGCCGAAGGGGATGGGGGGGCAGCTGTGGGCCAGGCTCTCGGGCCGCCTGAGCCGCCGCACCCCGACGCTGCGGCCCACACCCCAGGGCCCCTCCCGGACGCTGCCCCTGTGCGGGTGGAGAGGCTGCCACCCCTGTGCTCCACACCCCCCCCCAGCTGCACAGCCTTGAAGCAGGAGGAGTCCGGCCTGGAAATCTGCCCCAGTGACCTCTGCCCTGGAGAGGAAGCATGCACAGAACCCCCAGCTGACACAGGTACACGGGGTCTGTGTCTGTGTGTCTGTGTCTGTGTGAGAGCAGGGTCTTCAGGTGACATAGGCCAGGTGAGATTCAGGTGAGCCCTCCCATAGCAACAGAAAACAAATTTTGTCAATTCATTGATATTAAAAATTAATAACATTTCAGTAGCACAGTGTACCTGGCTGCTGACCAGTTAGCTTGCATCTGTTTCGCAAGAAAAGTACAGAAATAACAAAACTAGTGTAAATAACTGTTATGAATTAGGTGATCAGTGCTCATTGTTGACACACACGGTGCACCTCAGTGGTGCCTTGTTGGTCGGGGATTCGAACCTGCGATCTTGCAATGACAAGTGCGCTTCTTTAACCATTAAGCCACCTCTACCCACGTGGGATGCTATTAGAGGTATTCCTTTTCTTACTCGCTCTTTTGCACCCTCCAATCAAATGGCGCCCTATGCGATCGCCTATAGGGCAGGCTGGCCCTGGGTGTATGAGAGAGAGAGCGAGTCTGTGCAGTGATGTTGTGAGATGTGTCACGGCACACGCTCCTGTTGTATGTGTTCCACATGGTGGCGCTGTCCTGTGTGTGTGTGTTTGTTTGTTTGTGTCCGTGTCCTGTGGGGTTTTGTCACATGGAGAGGAGCAACAACATTAACATCATCATCATCATCATCGACTTTGAAAAATCTCGCTGAACCGAAGGACTGATGCAGTGTGACTGATGCAGTGTGGGGTCACCACTGGGCCCCAGAGCAGGGCCCTTAGCCCCAGTCACTTCAGGCACTCTGTCTGACCCTTGTGAAGCTTTGTCACTGGAGTGTCAGCTCACCCTGTGCCTCCTGCTCTACAGATTCAGTGGGTGCTCGGATCTGTGCTGAAAACGCCCCCTCGGCCCTCTTCCAAACCCCGGCCAATCGTTTGGGCTTCTTGCTGGTGTCCATGCACTGATTCGCTGGTGAGCGGACATGGTACCTGTGACTGCCACTGTGTGGTCACAGATGGTCACATCGGTCCTCCTGAGAGGCTCTGCTCCCATCAGGCTCCCTGCTCCCCCTCTTGGCCTTGAGGGAGAGTAGATGTCAGACATTCCTGGACCATGCCACCATTTCACAATAGGGCCTAAACTCCTCTTCCTGTAGAGGACAAACAATCAGACCTCTAGGTTTCTTTCAGTGTTTCCACATCTGTGTTCAGCTGATCCTTGAACATCTTGGAGGGGGACTAGCTGGACCACATGGCTGTTTTCTACAGGGTTCTTTGCACCCCTGTCTTTGCAGGAGCCTCATAGGTGCCCTGGGGGAACCTCCTTCCATTCTTCCTGATGAATCAGATTTGATGTAACTGCCTGCTCACACTTCAGACTGACCCTTATTTGAGGCTTATTTGTCCCTCTTGCGTCTTGCTGGGTTGTTCCCTTTGCGCCGTCGTTCCCTGCCTCATGCCCCTCTATCGGCTCGCAGTGTCTCTGTCGTCTGAGGCTGTTCTCCTCACACTGGCAGTGACTTTCTGTCAAACATCCTCATCCTTCCCTGAAAGTCAGACATCTCCTCTTATTGTGGCAGGCATAAAGGCCAGCTGGGTCTGTCCGCGGTGCGCGATGGGTGATTTGATGCCGAGCGATGGAGCGGTCCAGGCGGTGTGACCGTGCTGCAGCCCTGCCTCCCCCCATTCGCTCAGCCTGCTGAGCGGGGAGCTACCTGCACGTCAGCCCTCATGGAATATGTGCGAAGAGCTCGACTGTCAGATTCCACATAGAAAGTGTTTGTGATTAAACTGTGTTATAGGTTTATTGGTACATATTTTTGTGACTGCAGTCAGTCCAGGTGTGCAGCGACATTAAGGTAATTGTGTGGTTCAGCAGCTTAATCTTCCATGCCTGTGACTGGAAGGTTGCTGGTTTGAGCTCAGCTTAGGCAGAACAGTCACATGTCTGTGGGCCCTTGATGAGGCCCTTAACCCCCCAGCTCCATGGGTGCCACGGCAGGTGCCTGGCTTGCCTTACCCATGTGTCTGTGTGTCAAGGATGGGGAAGGAGAGGAGAGAATTTCCCCACAGGGATCAATAAAGTGTATTATTATTGTTATTATTATTCTAATAGAGAATGTCCATTACCTGAATTTTATCCAGAGGAGATCAGTTCATGGGTTGTGTTGGAAGCACAGTACATTACAGAGAAGCGGAGCGGACTCAGCGCACGGCCTGGCCTCCGGTCTTCGTCCACATGTCCGTCTGTAACTCAGGGTGATGGCAAAGGGACAGCAGGGTGACGGAACCTCTCCTCTACCAACAGGGGGCCCCCGAGGTGGGCGGCCACCACAGCCTGTGTCCCCACTGGCCCCAGGAGAAGAGGAGGGAGCAGAGGGGAGAGTGGTGAGCCCCGTGCAAACGGCTCCTGATGCACAGGTAAGCATGGCCTGCGGCGCCCTCTCCGGAGCACGTGTCACGCCATCCCCCCCGACAGTGCCTCGCTACAGAGACCTTTCCCTGTCTGTCCACCAGGGGGCAGCACTGGCTGATGGAGGAAGCGTCTCCCCGCCACGCTCAGCTCAGGCCTGTGAGTCCGGCTCTTATGCCGCTGCCATCGGGGGGGGGCATGCGAGTGACGAGCGGGTCAGCATGTCTAGTCTCACAGGCACCATCTCTGTTCCTCCCAGGTTCCGGATGCAGGGTGGAGACGGGCGTGGCTTCCTGCCTACTGACCCCCACAGCCTCCCCGCCAGAGTCAGGTGCCGTGGAGGAGCGGACCGTCAATGGAGCCGTGTAAGAATGTGGGGATGTGGGTCTGGGGGGGGGGCGGTAGCTTTGCAAATGAAAAGTGATGAAAAATGAAAGTGATCTCCCAGTGGAGGGAAGCCCTGCAGAGAACAGCAGCACCTTCAGCTTCATGCCAACTGCCTTCAGAGATACGCGGTCGGCCTTGGATACGGGAGTTTCTGATCTGCAGGTCATTGGCTTAACACCCCAGAGAGCCTGTGCCATCACCCACCCAGGCCAACCTGTGCCCGTCACCCCCCAGAGCAAACCTGTGCCCGTCACCCCCCAGGGCAAACCTGTGCCCGTCAACCCCCAGGGCAAACCTGTGCCCGTCAACCCCCAGGGCAAACCTGTGCCCGTCAACCCCCAGGGCAAACCTGTACACACTCACCAAAAAACCTTACACCAAATCAGCAAAACATTACTCATCTCAGTTCTTGCAAAACCCTTCAATTTTTAAAACATTTTCTCATCAATACAGTGCACACAAACCATCATTTAAATTTGCACAAGAAGCACCAACTACACACTGACGGTATACGGGTGAACAGTAGGCCTCTTCCACCAGATGCTGGTTTTCTTGCAGTTCTGTGATAGATCTTCTCATTATGAAAGTACAGTACATGTTACTCTACCAGTAAGGCTACAGTAACTTACTAATTCTCATTTCTAAATGTCTGAGGAGATCCCTGCGACAGTATAGCGGCTCAGATTTGGTTGAGTCCATTGTGCAGCTTCCCTCATGCTCATCACATGCTCATTACATGGTCAACAACATGGTCAACAACATGGTCAACCACAGTCACTCTGATTTCTCTTCTCCTCTTCCTCTTCCCCATCCTCTCTTTTAACCCTGTCCTGCTTCACCTCTTCTTTCTACTCCTCGTCTTCTTACTTCACCTCCTCCTCCTCTTACTGCTTGTCCTCTTCCAGTTCTCATCGCTCTTGCTCCCTGTCAATGTTGGCCTCCATTACTGTCCAAACCAAACGTTTACTTCTATCCCATTTCTAGTGCTCAAGGTCTGATTTTTAAGCAAACTAATTATTTAAGTGTTTTTGCATGTGTCAGTGTGGAAAGGCAATTGGCAAAATACTGTAGGAATGTGGAGACCAATGTTTATAGTCTTGCTTAGAAGTGTTATTAAATTGCTTTACACTCAGTCTGCAGTGAGTTGTGCTAACACTTTTCCAAAAAGTGTGTTTTAAAATTACAAACTAAGTGTAAAGCAGAGAATGTGCATTTAGTTTGGCAGACTTGGTAAATGCATTGGCTACACATGTTAATGGCTTCAGAGATCGTACGTCAAGGACCACTGTTAGTGTTTAATCGTTCAGAAAAAAAGCTGCAATATGTGTGTGTGTTTTCCATCTCTCCAGCTTAGTGAAGATGGAGAAGACCTCCCAGAACTTGGTGGAGTGGACTGTGGCGGACGTGGCCAGCTACTTCATTGCCGCTGGCTTTCCGGAACAAGCCGCAGCCTTCAGGACGCAGGTACGCCTTGCAGTCGGGCCAGAGCGGCGGCAGCGGGGACATCCAGAGAGTTCTGTCATATGTGAGATGTCACTTATACGCCAGTAGGGGGAAGAGTTAACTGCTGAGTGGGTTTTGGTCATTCCCGGTGCCTGGCATTGACTGTTACTGGGGACACTGGAAAGGTACTTTTTATCTGGATATAAATACTTCTGGATGATGTAACACAGAAGGAGCCCATGAAATCAGATCCCGAGGCAGACCCGGTGCCCTTTTGTCCTGTACGGTCTTCTCTGAATCCTGAACCGGTTCTCCTCCAGGGGGTAGATGGCACCTCCCTGGGTGACCTCATGTAAAGTGTCCGGTCCAGGCTGGTGTTGGCAGATGGAGCGCATGTCCATGTTGTGAATTCATGGCTGTCCCGCAAGAGCAGACCAACAGATCGAGGCAGATGGAGACTATTGGTCTCTGGGCCTGAACTCGGGTCTCAGATTTAGACTGGTTTTATAATGCGTTGGCCAGGTTTGGCTCAGGCTTATTGTAGCATCTTGACTTTATTTGGATTTTGTTGTGTTAATTGCCTCTTCTTTTGAATCCTTGCATTAGTGTGCAAGACTAGTGCGCCCATGTGGTTGTTATTGGTATCTGTGTTTAAGTTTACGCAGCATCACAGCGTAAAAGCTGACGGCTGCGTTAATTTGCATGAGTCTTCTGCTGGTAGTGGGAGGTGTAGTCCCAACCTTCTGCTGGTGGTGTGGGTGATCCTCTTTGCGTTCGCACCCACAGGAAATCGATGGGAAGTCCCTTCTCCTCATGCAGCGCAACGACGTGCTGACCGGACTGTCCATCAGACTGGGCCCCGCCCTCAAGATATACGAGCGACACATAAAGGTGCTGCAGAGGACCCACTTCCAGGATGAGAGCGCCCTCTGCTGACCGGACAGGGAGAGACGCACACACGCCTGGAGGCGGCCAGTCTGCCGGTACATGGACACACTCACACGGGGGCGTGTGCACACATGCCCCACATGCGAAGGCAGACACATTTACACATGCGCACACATGCACATGGCAATGCGGGGGGGGGCGCCCTGCTGGCCCATGTTCGACCCGGGTCATGGAGCACAAGCCGGTGTGGAACCTGCGGTAGCACATGGTCATGCTTCTGCCCTGGGGAGGTGTGAGTCCAGAACCTCACACCAAGTCAGTGCTGCTTCCTTCCTGGGGGGTGCAATACCCCTGAGCAACCCCCCCCCCCACCCCAGTTGTTCCAGCTGCTGACACCAGCAAGCACCTCCTCCTTCCCCATGATTGAGGAATGTTCCACCCCCTTCCAGAACAATCCAGCCCCAACCGCACACCCTGTGGATTATAGCTGACTCATGGAACTGAAAAAAAACTGTCCATCCAGTTTTATACTAGCGCTGTTTTTATATGCTGACTTTCTGTCTGTGCAGCCTGTTGTTTTGGTAGGGAAGGATGACACGGCGGTGGGCAGATATGGTCTTCTGCTTCTCCACAGACGTTTTTAGCGGTGTGATGTGCTTTTTAAACTCGTAGTGAGCCTGTTGTTCAGATGAGTGTTGGCATCGCTCACCACTGTGCACCACTGCCTGTGCCTGAAGCGCGGTGAAGCTTCTAGCCTGTCCACCAGGGGGCGAGACCATCATTATCATCAGCATCAATCACCATCACTTGCCTCCATAGGTAACTGTCAGGTAGAGTCCAGACAGAGAGTGTTTGGCTGAAAACAGACTACATGAAATTGACAGGCCTACATCAAGGCTACCAGAACATAAGGATACAGTAGCTTCAGGTCTGTGCCCCACTTTATTATAAGGAGCCCAGCAGATGGCTCTCTAGAGCTCTGGATTTTATCCATGTAAGTTTTTTGTATTTGTGTCACAAGTTTACAAATTGCAGAGTATTGCTTATACTGGAGTCTTCCCCACATGTGTTTATATGGAATACGTTTAGAGCAACTTTCCAACAGAACACCTAGCCCTCTTGTGTTGGACGTTCTGTGTGCATGATTGCCTGAGCGTTTGGTTCAGGTGTGCTGAGCGCTGGAAGAAGTAATGCTGGTTTAGAGGAAATGGAAGACAGAGCTATGTATTTGATGTTGGGGATGTCATCCCTGAAAGCCGAACGTCACCAAAAACCTCACTGAGCTCCTGGTTTGTAGGCAGCTCACTGTATCAGCGCCACTCTGGCTCAGCTTTTCATCAGCATGGAGCCTCCCGTGTCCCTCAATGTCAGGTGGCCCCATGACCCATCTACAGTCATTTAGATAACAACATATGCAGCAATAACAAGCATTTCCTGCCCCCACTGAGGGAAACACAAGGTGGGACGTGGGTTTCTCAGTACAGAATTAGATATTCTGATGCAAAGAGGACCAGGTAATGTTGGATGACTTAAAACAGTTTAAAATGTCAAAAGTCAGGCTGGAATCATTCAGTTGGGCTTCACGCTGCTTTCTGCAGTGTCTCTGTGATGTCACAGACGTGACATGGTTATGTCTTATGTTCTTTTTGAGCTGTAAATTTTATTTAAGGGAGTCTTTGTCTGTTACAAATCTGACTGTAGCCTCCCACACAGGAACGTTTTCTTGCAGGTGGAATATTGCCCCTTGGTATGAAATGGCACAACTTGTTTTCTAACTGGCTTATTCCTCTGTGGTTGTCAAAACAATGTACAGACTGTTGTATTAATCTACATTTTTTTTTACAGTCACACTTGAAATTATATTGCTTGTTTTCATTTTTTTAGGAAATGCTTTTTTGAATAAAAGGTATGAAATAAAAATATATATGTAACATTTTCATTTATTACATTATTTGAGTGTCAAGATGCTTCTATCAGAGTGCAGAAGTTTCGAGGCTTCAGCTACCATCTGTCGTCATGTTTGTACATGTATGATTGAGAGACTACTGGTTTAGGCAGATCCGAATACCTGTGTTCCCACAAAAATGATTCCTGTTGATGTTACCGGGGAAAACATGGAAAGTCTCAAATCAATTATCCCCCTATGTTTTGGTATGGGAGGTAGACAGGGGTGCTATAAGAACAGCAGATGCCTAAATCCCGCAAGAGCCAATGTCTCGTTGGATGATGGGATAGAGAAGTCCAGTCATCAGGATGAACAACGCGCTGTTTGCCTTGTTTTTGACATACACCAGCATCTGTCATGGGGGAGCACAGAACTCTCATGGAAATACCTTAGAATCTCTCCGGGAGAGGCGGTATGCATTTCTCAGGGATATACCCAGGGATCTGTCACGGAGAAGCAGTACGCGTCTCTCAGGGATATACCCAGGAATCTGTCACGGAGAAGCGGAACGCGTCTCTCAGGGATATACCCAGGAATCTGTCACGGAGAAGCGGAACGCGTCTCTCAGGGATATACCCAGGAATCTGTCACGGAGAAGCGGAACGCGTCTCTCAGGGATATACCCAGGAATC
>JAODLC010000100.1:733926-749038 GCA_026781145.1 Hippopotamyrus pictus
GATATACCCAGGGATCTGTCACGGAGAAGCGGAACGCGTCTCTCAGGGATATACCCAGGGATCTGTCACGGAGAAGCGGAACGCGTCTCTCAGGGATATACCCAGGGATCTGTCACGGAGAAGCAGTACGCGTCTCTCAGGGATATACCCAGGAATCTCTCACGGAGAAGCAGTACGCTTCTCTCAGGGATATACCCAGGAGTCTGTCACGGAGAAGCGGAACGTGTCTCTCAGGGATATACCCAGGAATCTCTCACGGAGAAGCAGTACGCTTCTCTCAGGGATATGCAGGGATATATTGACAAAAGTACTGGGACACCTGGCCATTTCACCTACAGGAAATTTTTTGACACCCCATTCTAAATCAATAGGTATCAATGTGGAGTTGGTCCCCCCTTCTCTCTTCTGGGTTTCTAGTTCTTCCACACCAAACTTATCCAACCACATCTTCATGGACCTTGCGTTGTGCACTGGGGCACAGTCATGCTGGACCAGAAAAGGACCTTCCCCAAACTGTTCTACAAACAAAGTTGGAAGCCTGAAAATCAATCCCATACCATTATCCCTCCTCCATCAAACTTTACAGTTGGCACAATGCAGTCAGGCAGGTAATATTCTTCTGGCATCCGCCAAACCAACTCACCCATCAGACTGCCAGACAGAGAAGTGTGATTCGTCACTCCACAGAACCCTTCCACTGTTCCTGTGGCAACATGCTTTACATCACTCCTTACGACGTTGGCATTGCGCTTGGTGATGTGAGGCTTGCATGCAGCTATTTGGCCATGGAAGCCCAGTCCATGAAGCTCTTGGTGCACCGTTTTTGTGCTGGAGTTAATGCCAGAGGAAGTTCGGAACTCTGTAGTTACTGAGTTGAGATCATTAGAAACTTTTATGCACTATACGCCTCAGCACTCGGTGACCCTGCTCTGTTACTTTGCGTGATCTGCCACTTTGGGGCTGAATTTCTGTTGTTCCTAAACGCTTCCACTTTGCAATATCACAGGACCACACTTGAATTAATTGAGCTCTTCAGAATGACCCATTCTTTCACAAATGTTTGTATACCTGACCACATTGGCTAGGTGCTTGATTTTATATGCCTGTGGCAATGGGTCTGAGTGAGTCCAATGATTCAGAGGTGTGTCCCAGTACTTTTGTCCATGTAGTGTAATTAAAACATCCAGTAAATTGAACATATATTGACACCAGCATCAACATTTTACTGCCTGCCTCGCAACCCCTGCTGGCTGTCGCTTAATGCAACATTAACAAAGATTAACAACAAGTATTGGCATTAGACTATAATCACAACAGGAACAGTAAATAAGGGACGTGCTCCCTGTATCACCTCTGTGTGGTTTGTTCACCTGAATCTGAGGAACACACAAAGCAACTTGCTATTTCTCTATTTGCCACCAACAAAATGTGTCCCTATTCAAAAGCACCAAGCCATGGATGACATACTATATGTGCTGGGATGTTCTCCAGGGCTGGGAAGGGCAAGCAGCCGAGTGGGCGGGGAGGGGAGGGGAGGGGGCACATTCTTGTGAGTGCGGGATTGGCAGCAGACACAGAGCCACCCTGAGTCCTGCCATTTTCACCCAGCCCCGAGAACCTCAACCCAGGCTCCAACACACAGTCCTCAGTACCCAGGACCCACAGCGGGTGCCCGGTCTGCTCTACGGGAGTTTGCCCAAAAATGCCAGCCACAGGGAGAGCGGAGTGAGTGCTTACTCTGTGCGAACTTCTCAGGCTGTGTCCCTGTGCATTCGTTTGCCCAGGCTTGAATCGTGACGCCTGTGCATCTCTGAAAATATATTAATCTGGGGTCCCGCTTGTGTCGGCAACTGTTTCCTGAATTTCAAGGGTTTTGTAAATCTATGATTATAAAAATGTTTAAAGCTGTTGGCATAAAAAAGACAAGTTAGGGAGAGGGAGAGAGAGAGAGAGATTTGTGTTGTAGAGGGTAATGGAGCTGCTAGTGCTTGATCTATCTTGGGGGTAAACAGGGCTGTGTGCCGGGCTAATTTCAGACTCTCAGCATCACATGGCGTAACAAGAGCTGAAGTGGGACAGGCGGGGTGTGTGTGTGTGCGTGTGTGTGCTTATATGCATGAAATGCTGCATGTAAGTATGGATGGATGGATGGAAGGAAGAGACCACGAGTCTGTGCTGCGGTGACGGACAGTGCTGTCGGTGTCGGACACGTTCACAGACTGTGGCACACAACAGGTTCCGTAAAGGGCGACTTTGTGTTCTGTAACACGGAGCCTTTGGACAGGTTGTACACACATACACATACAGCAGAAACTCACTAGGATCCTACTGATTTTGAAAGAAATCTTATCCATTTCCCAGTAAAAGCAACCTGACACGATCCTACTTGTTACTTTTAAACATTGAATGTGACAAATGCAGGCATATTGATTAACAACAGACATAACAGAGACCAACACTCCTGCATGCAGACACACATTTTCCTCAAATTCCCATGCAGTATCAATGTAATGTGGGGCACCTGGGTCTCTCCTCTTTCATTGTGAAAAAGCTGCCTTATTTGCATGAAGCTGGTGTGGTGTTTTCAGACATTCTGAGTTCTCTGATGGATGTGGGGTCTAACAGGCTCACCTCCACTCACCTCCCAGCCCCAAGGCGGAGGACTACTCCACAGCTATCCTCAAGCAGAAGCAGAGGCCAAACCGTCTCATTGTGGATGAGGCTCTAAATGAGGACAACAGCATCGTTTGCCTGTCCCAGGTCCGTGTTTGCATGTTTTACTGATGTCTCTCCAGAGCAGTTGTGTGACCCATATCTCTCAGGTTTTTTGGTGTTATCTGTATCTCTCACGCATGTTAGTGTTACTTGTATATCTCACGCATGTTGCTGTCACCTGTTTCTGTAAGGCGTGTTGGTGTTACCTGTATCTCTTTGGCATGTTGTTGTTGCCTGTATCTCTCACGCATGTTAGTGTTACCCATATCTCTCTTGCATGTTGGACCTGTATCTCTCAGCCATTATTGAGCATGTCTTTTAAATGTAATTTTAATGTTTTCTATTTTGAATGTATCTCTGTGCTGCTGTAAAGCACTTTGAATTGCCTTGCATTAAAATTGTGTTACATAAATAAACTTTCCTTGCCTTGCATCTCTCAGGTATTCTTGTGTTACCTGTACCTTTCAGGCATGCTGGTTGGCTGGTTGCCTAATAACCACCCAACCAGCTGTAGGCCCATATCAACCAACTGTAGGCCCATATCAAACTTACCTTTTTTAGTTAAGGACATTGATAATATTTTTTAGCAACTTAATTCTATTATTGGTAGTATTGGGTCTCTACTGCATTTGACATGATTGACCACTAGACAAGTTACCACTAGACAAACTGGAAAAGTGGGTGGATCTTTCTGGGACCATTATAAAATGCTTTCAGTCATATTTAGAAGATAGAGGTTACTATAGGTAATTATGAATCTGAGCAAACAAGAATCACATGGGGAGTTCCTCATGCCTCCTTTCTTGGGTCTCTTCTATTCAACATCTACATGCAGCTCCTTGCCCAGATTATGGAGCATTATAACATCTCTTACCATAATTATGCAGATGACACTTAACTCTACATTACAGTGTCACCACTATGCTGCAGCTCCTTACACTTGTTGAATAGGGGCACGGAACTAATCAATGTTTAGATGTCTCAGAATTTTCTACAACTGAACACAGAAATAATTGAAATAATTGTTTTTGGTCACCTTGAATCCATGAAGCTAAAACGTCAAATCAAGTCAGAAATCTTGCTGTAAAATTCTGATTTTAAATTTTAACAGCCACATAAAGATTATTACAAAATCACCTTAAACATACCAAGAATTAAAGTATTTCTGTCTAAACAAAATAAATGGTTATGGACTTATTTTCAGCAGGTTACTATTGTGATGGTCTCTTTATAGTCGTGGCTCAAAATCAATCAGAAAGCTGCAGCCAGAGTCCTCACTAACACCAAGAGAGTAGAGCTTATCACATTGGTCCTTAAATCACTGCACTGACTTCCTGTGCATCACAAGATTAATTTTAGGGCATTATTACTTATCTACAGAGCACTAAATGGTCCCAGGCTTGCATACATTTCTGATTTACTTGAACATTATGAGGCATCCAGACCCCTGAGGATCTGGGAAAGGTTTACTCACAATCAAGACAAAGTGAAGTAGCGCATAGTTTCTATGCTCATAGTATGTGGAACCTGCATCTTGACGACCTGCACTGTCACTGCAATGTTACATATTTTAGTTGTTTAACTATTTGTTTGCTTTCAACTTTTGTTTTTTGTGTTTGTTGTCTTTTAAATGTAATTGTAATGTTTTCTATTTTTAATATATATCTGCTAAACTATGCTATGTAAATAAAATTCCCTTGCCTAGCATCTCGCAAGTAGGCTTGTGTTATCTGTATCTCTCAGGCTTGTTGGTGTCACCTTTAACTCTCAGCTGTGTTGGTGTCACCTGTAACTCTCAGCTGTGTTGGTGCCACCTGTATCTCTCAGGCTTGTTGGTGTCACCTGTAACTCTCAGCTGTGTTGGCGTCACCTGTAACTTTCAGCTGTGTTTGCGTCACCTGTATCTCTCAGGCGTGTTGGCGTCACCTGTATCTCTCAGGCGTGTTGGTGTCACCTGTAACTCTCAGCTGTGTTGGTGTCACCTGTAACTCTCAGCTGTGTTGGTGTCACCTGTATCTCTCAGGCATGTTGGTGTCACCTGTATCACTCATCTGTGTTGGTGTCACCTGTAACTTTCAGCTGTCTTGGTGTCACCTGTATCTCTCAGCCGTGTTGGTGTCACCTGTAACTCTCAGCTGTCTTGGTGTCACCTGTATCTCTCAGGCATGTTGGTGTCACCTGTATCTCTCAGGCGTGTTGGTGTCACCTGTAACTCTCAGCTGTGTTAGTGTCACCTGTACCTCTCAGGCATGTTGGTGTCACTTGTATCACTCAGCTGTGTTGGTGTCACCTGTAACTTTCAGCTGTGTTGGTGTCACCTGTATCTCTCAGGCGTGTTGGTGTCACCTGTAACTTTCAGCTGTGTTGGTGTCACCTGTAACTTTCAGCTGTGTTGGTGTCACCTGTATCTCTCAGGCATGTTGGTGTCACCTGTAACTCTCAGCTGTGTTGGTGTCACCTGTAACTTTCAGCTGTGTTGGTGTCACCTGTATCTCTCAGGCATGTTGGTGTCACCTGTATCACTTAGCTGTGTTGGTGTCACTTGCAAATATCAGCTGTGTTGGTGTCACCTGTATCTCTCAGGCGTGTTGGTGTCACCTGTAACTGTCAGCTGTGTTGGTGTCACCTGTAACTCTCAACTGTGTTGGTGTGGGTTCCTTCACTTTCTCAGACGAAGATGGAGGAGCTGCAGCTTTTTCGGGGAGACACGGTGGTTCTTCGCGGCCGAAAGCGCAAGCAGACTGTCTGCATTGTTCTGACTGATGACTCCTGTGCTGATGAACGTGTGCGAATGAACCGCGTGACACGCAACAACCTACGTGTGCGTCTCGGAGATGTGATCAGGTATTTGAGAAAAGGACATCAAGAAGCAGGTTTGTCGGGTATCAGAGGGGCAGTGCATTGTGTGTGGCTAGCAGTGTGCAGGGCAGAGCTCAGAGCATGATTGGACCACACTCAGCATCTGTGGCGCAGGTAACTTGAGATCGCCTGACTGCAGTGTTTGTACATCGACAGTATTCAGGCATGCCCAGATGTGAAATATGGAAAACGCATCCATGTGCTGCCCATTGATGACACCATTGAGGGCTTGACCGGCAACCTGTTCGAGGTCTTCCTGAAGCCCTACTTCCTGGAGGCTTATCGACCTGTACACAAAGGCATGCAGTTCACCGATCTATCCTCCTCAAAGCAGTCAATTACAAATGCTACTAACAATCTTGGATTTTTTGTAAACCCCTTCATTAACATTCCCTGCTGGAGGACTCATACAGTAAGTTAATTGAGAAATTAGACTCTTTTTATTGACTGTATGGACATTTTCAATATATAGTATCCATCATTATGGAGCTAGCAAATAGTGTTTGTTCTAATGCTTTCATATTGCTGAAATTGCACGTGCACTTCCCAGCCTGCTGTGACGCTGTACAGTTACCTTGTGGCAACATGTCTCCACTCTTCCTGCAGGGGACATCTTCCTAGTGCGGGGCGGCATGCGTGCTGTAGAATTCAAAGTGGTGGAGACAGACCCAATGCCACATTGCATTGTTGCCCCAGACACCATCATTCACTGCGAGGGCGAGCCAATCAAAAGAGAGGTGGGAGAAGGAAGTCACATGACTAAAATGTAGCATCACGTAATACCGTTCTGCAAATCTTCTTGGTTTACATCTGGATTGCCTTTGGCCAATAGTTCTTGATAGCATGTGAATAATTCATTTTCTGATCAGCTATGTATACTCAAGATGAGGGCTTAACTCAACAGCCTTTTTCTGATGAATGACATTATGGTCAAACAAATGAAGCTGTTGATTGCCCTGGTCAAGGATGAGGAGGAAAGCCTCAATGACATCGGCTATGACGACATCGGCGGGTGCCGTAAGCAACTGGCCCAAATCAAGGAGATGGTGGAGCTTCCATTACGACACCCCACCCTCTTCAAAGCCATTGGTGTGAAGGTGAGGCAGGCAGCCAGTGCCATTGACTGCTAGAAACTGCTCCTTTACAGTTATCCCTATGGAAACACATAAGCAGTGAGCGGATAGCTTTAAAATTCACACTTGTGAATGGATGTAAATAAGGCAGTGACTGTATTGCTTCGTACTGCACTGTTCTTGCCTTGACCCCCCAAGACCTAACATGCTACTGTCACATCCTTCCCTGTAGCCTCCACGTGGGATATTATTATATGGACCCCCAGGAACAGGGAAGACCCTTGTGGCTCGCGCAGTTGCCAATGAGACAGGCGCCTTCTTCTTCCTCATCAACGGTGAGTCAGTCCCCATAGCCTAACTTACTCCCCAGTTTTCCTTTCTGTGTGTTGTGGACAGTGTCATCATCTCAAGTCACTCAAGAATTGTTTCTACTGCATGTTGCATCAATCAGTAGAAGTCAGATCAATCTGGTGTTGTAAGGTTGCACTGTAACATCCTTCTGTTGTTGTACCTCTGGTTCAGACCCCATTGCTGTACTCCTGCTGTTATACGTCCTTCATACTATGATCTGCTGTGGTCTGCTTTACTGATGGAAATATTGTTCAGCCCTAAGTCCTGTGACCCGCTGCCCCAAGGGCCTGAGATCATGAGCAAGCTGGCTGGTGAGTCTGAGAGCAACCTGCGCAAAGCGTTTGAGGAGGCAGAGAAGAATGCACCTGCAATCATCTTTATAGATGAGTTGGATGCCATCGCACCCAAAAGGGAGAAGGTAGAGTGTTACTGTGTCCTGCTGCACCATTTCAGCTTTCTGTCTTTTGTGATGTGCTCTGTAAGGTCACATCATTCAACAACTTCACAAAGTTATATGAAAGAGTTTTGCAGGTGTTGTCAGGCCATAAGCTCTGTAATGCTAAGGTTGTTAATACAAGGGGTTGTGGTCTTGCTGTGAGCTCTACAGTGTTAAGGTCAGTAATGACTGAGGGTGTGGTCTTGCAGACACATGGTGAGGTTGAGCGGCGAATAGTGTCACAGCTCCTCACCCTGATGGATGGCTTGAAGCAACGTGCTCATGTAGTTGTCATGGCAGCTACTAACCGGCCCAACAGTGTGGATCCTGCTCTGCGACGATTCGGTGAGGAACAATCTGGGGGCTCGAGCTGGTGACAGGCAGAGAAAGAGGGGTTATGACCAGTGGAGTTACTAATGACCAGAAGGACAGAAGTGTCACTGATGACCCAGAGACAGAAGCAGGCCACAGAAATAGACTAGACACCAATGAAGAGAACTACAGGAAATATGAATGGATAGAGGGACAGTGGTCAGTGTTAACTGGGAATGGCTCAGTGATAGACAGGGGTCACCAATGAACAGAGGGACACTGATGACAATACAAAGAGAGACAGCAGCTACTGATTGATCTTGTCCACTTCTCTCCTTGCCCCCCGCCCCCCAAAGGGAGGTTTGACCGTGAAATTGATATTGGAATTCCTGACTCCACTGGACGGCTGGAGATACTTCAGATCCACACCAAGAACATGAAGCTGGCCGACGATGTGGACTTAGAGAGGGTGAGAGGATGGGAGGGAAAGAGATAGGGAAGAATAAAAGGGACAGATGAAATGCATAAAAGAGCAGGAAAGATGGCGGGAAAACAGAAGAAAATGAAAAAAGAGGTTCTAGATGTTAAGAAACAAAATACTGACCAGGTGTAATAGATGGCACCGCAGGGAGCTTTGCAAGGCGGGTATACAGGTGGTCAGGGTGAGGTCTTTCTGTAATACTGAGAAATGTGAGGTGTGATGGTACTAATGCTTAGTATGGAGCTCTTTGTCACTGGGAAGTCAGTAGGGGTGTGAAGATGCATTGTAATGAATCAATTATCAAGGTGGCGATTCAACTGCATCAATCCGTAATGGCAGAATTGATTTGGGGGGGGGGGGGATCCTTAAAGGTACACCGATACTCCTAGGCTGGGTGCTCTTGTGCTAACATGCTGAAGATAGATGCACAAAGCATCAGCGCCATCACACAGATTTCCAAAATGTATGATTGGGGTGGAAGGCTCATTAACATTCTTAAAGGAAATGCTACTTGATGATCTTCATCATGCAGCACTTTCGGGAAACTCAACCCTGTTTTTGTAGCACAAAATGCTATTGCTAATGGTTAAGAAAATCTTTGTCCCACGTCAGATCTCCATGGAGACCCACGGGCATGTGGGTGCAGACCTGGCGGCACTCTGCTCAGAGGCAGCTCTGCAGGCCATCCGAAAAAAGATGATTCTTATTGACCTGGAGGATGACACCATTGATGCCGACCTCCTCAACTCCCTTGCTGTCACCATGGATGACTTCCGGGTCAGTCTGCCTTGCCATTCCTGCTGTTGTATATTGAATAATAATCTTCAGCTATAGCTGGGAATGACTCATACTCCCCCAAGAACAAAGTAATGGATGTGAGGGACCCTAACAGACCCGGTTTCCCATCCTCGTATGTCTGTGTTTTTTCATTATCACGTGTCCGTCTGGGAGTTGTATCCATCTCCATCTGTCTGTGTTCCTCCATGCCACTCCATCCACCTGAACTCATGCTTGTGAGTGTGTCGCAGTGGGCTCTGGGCCAGAGCAACCCTTCTGCCCTGAGGGAGACAGTAGTGGAGGTCCCACAAGTGAACTGGGAGGACATAGGTGGTCTGGAGGAGGTGAAGCGGGAGCTACAGGAACTGGTGCAGGTAACCTCTTCATGAGAGACCTAACCACTTTGTAGGATATCCACGCACGAGTATAACTCTCAATTCAATGTAGCAGGCCTGATCTTATCCTAATACAGGATTATAATTCATGCCAAAGATATTCTACCATACCTGAGGAGTTTACCGATGGCACAGTGTTTTAATCATCTTCTTAGTAAATCAAAATATTTGCAATTGGGGGTACCCCAAAGATTTTCATTGTCTAGGGATTGACCAGCAACTCACAAATTGCCTCTGCTTTTCAATTGCTTCCTCCCAACCTGCACAGTACCCAGTAGAGTACCCGGACAAGTTCTTGAAATTCGGTATGACCCCTTCCCGTGGAGTGCTCTTTTACGGGCCCCCAGGCTGCGGCAAAACTCTGCTGGCCAAGGCCATCGCCAATGAGTGTCAGGCCAACTTTGTGTCCATTAAGGGGCCAGAACTGCTGACCATGTGGTTCGGAGAGTCCGAGGCCAACGTCAGGGACGTTTTTGACAAGGTGAGGCTTGATGTGTGACAGGGCATCGTGGATAGGAAACAAGGCAGGGAGTGTTGTAATGGCCTGTTGGGATGCTGATATACAAACACCAACAGGTATGGTGTGGCTGGAGATGGTGTGAGGCTATTAGGTGTTGGGATGGCACAGTGACCTAAACCCTCCCAGGAAGGACCTTGTCTTCTCCCACTCAACACAACGTGTGAAGGACAGTCCTGTCAGTCATGGCGCTCATGGACTTTTCTAATTGAGGGCATGCTCTGTGTGCTCCTTCCGTCACCTTCTCGTTCGCAGGCACGGCAGGCCGCCCCCTGCATACTTTTCTTTGATGAGCTGGACTCCATCGCCAAGGCGCGCGGGGGTGGTGCCGGGGATGCAGGGGGGGCAGCTGACCGAGTAATCAACCAGATCCTGACAGAAATGGATGGCATGACCAACAAAAAGAATGTCTTCATCATTGGCGCTACCAACCGGTAAGAAGTCCACACAGGTTTATACACACCTGTGTGTGTGTGTGTGTGTGTGTGACCATGTATGTATTACATTGTGGGGACCAAAACTCAGCTTTATAAAAATCTATCATTGCAATAAAAAATACTAAAAGTGTCAAGTCTTGTATTTTGTTTGGTTACTTATGATTAACGTTAGGGCTGGGTAGGGGTTAAGCCCGTCATTGTTGGGATTAGAGTTTTTCCCCATAGAAACAAGGACATGAATACAAACGCGCTTGTGTAAACATGCCCCTTTCTGGCCCTTCAGCCCAGATATCATCGATCCAGCCATCTTGCGCCCTGGCCGTCTGGACCAGCTGATCTACATCCCGCTGCCTGACCTGCCTTCCCGAAGTGCCATCCTGTCTGCCAATCTGCGCAAGTCGCCCATTGCCCAAGTACATGCCCCGCCTGCATGCCAGAGCAGATGGTACCTGCTCTGGGAACATAACTACAAATGAGATTGGCCATATTTCATAAAAATGCTCTTCAATCAGCGCGGATCGCCTGAATGAGGTGGCGAAGTGCTGGCTGACTGAGAACACCACACATGCGTGTCTCTCTGTAACATGCTGTCCAGGACGTGGACCTGGCGTACCTAGCCCAGATCACAGAGGGCTTCTCTGGGGCTGACCTGACAGAGATCTGCCAGCGTGCGTGTAAACTGGCGATCCGGGAGGCCATCGAGGCCGAGATCCGCATGGAGAGGCAGCGGCAGGCGAAGGCGGGCACTGCCATGGTGAGACCCAACCCACCCGCTATATGAACCACCTGGAATTAGTGTGCCAGCCTGACTGACTGAGTGCAAGCAATACATGAATGCAGGAATAATTAAACAAGTCTGTCAATTAGCAAGCCCCTGAGGGGACTGAAACAAGTGAATTAAATTAATGACTGAATGGGTAAGGGAACACACACACTGTGCTCTGACTCACAACCATACACTGTGCTCTGTGACTCACAAGCACACGCACGCACATAAACGGGCGCACACAGTTCCTTCTTTCTCTCTCTCTCACACTCTTATTGTGCTTGGTTTCTCTTTCACCGCTCACTATTTCCCATTTAGGATGAAGATTACGACCCGGTGCCCGAGATCCGCAAAGACCACTTTGAGGAGGCCATGCGTTTTGCCCGTCGCTCCGTCAGTGACAATGACATCCGCAAGTATGAGATGTTTGCCCAGACGCTGCAGCAGAGTCGGGGATTTGGTAACTTCAGGTAAACAGACAAAGATGCACACACACACATACCCAGTGATTTTCCTCAGAGGAATGTTCCTTTTCCAGCTGGTGGCTGTCCTTTACTACACATGGCATAGCATGTGTCAGTACCTATGTCAGAATGAAGTGACAGCAGTATCCATTTCTCTTCAATTCTTTTTATAGGTATTTTTCTAGCTTTTTCTTTTTTCTGTAAAACACAAATGTTTTTACATATGACCTGTTGCAGATTCCCTTCAAGGTCACAGTCTAGCGGAGGTCAAGGGTCAGGACAGGGGGGCAGGGACCCAGGGGACCTGTACAGAGACGAGGGGGAGGATGACCTGTACCAGTGAGTGGGGGGCAACACCCGCAATGTTCCTGACACCCCTATGGAGACCCCACAACTCAGCAACACAGGGCAGTTTGCACCTGAGAGAGAACCATAATCATCAGCGACTTGTGGTTCCGTTACATAGCTACTGGCTGAACGCGTGTGTGTGTGCGCGCACGTGTGCATGCGTGTGTGTGTGTGTGTGTGTGTGCCCGTGCGTGCACGAGTGCCTGGGCGATGTCAGCACATGCTTTTTTGATTCAATTTTGCTGTTATTGATACGACATGTAAACACAGACTCGGAAGATGCAGGACTGTGACCTGAGAGCCTGGAGTCTGATAATAAAGGGATTTCACATTCTCTACTCTTGTGATAAAATAATCATTCTGTTCGGTTTATAAGCAAAAAGAAACAGAAAATATTATGCAAACATTTTTGTGGCTGGTCATCTTTTTTTATCCTCTCACCGTGTGTCACTTCATACTAATGATCCTGCAGAGTTTACCTCTCGTTCTCCGTCCGTCCCTTGCTGTAGGGAAGCTGCAGCATATCCCAGTCAGCACGGTCCAAAAGGCCAGGAAAACAGGACAGGAGGCCAGTCAGCTGCCCTGCTCATGTTCACACAACCAAACATTCTGGGCAATTTAGATTTAGATTCCATTATACTTAAGCATGAGCCTTCGGACTGAGAGCAAAACTTCAAACAACTTGGTTTGAATATAAACTTTATAAACTTTGCGTTTTATAAACTAGATATATTAAATATACACAGAAAACCTGTGCAGTCCTTCACCTGGTAACTGTATCAATATTCCTCAGAACACACTGTAAACTCACACAGCTCTACCTGCTTACCTGATGCTATTACTGCTGACCGCTATACATCACAAGCGAGTATGGGACCTGCTGGCCACGTGGGAGCTCATGGAGGGCTGAAGGGCGGAGCAGACCAGGCACAGCTGGGACTGCCGTGAGGAGCTTGGTGCCCCAAGCCTCGTTTACTCCGCCACCTATAACAGCATGCATTCGCCATGTATGCCGGCACACGCCTTTCTCAAGGAAACAAGATCTATGTACATGAGACGTGTTTACAATGTCACAGAGCAAACTCAGAACTCTATTTGGACTTCAAAATGGTTTATTTTAGAAATCGGTCCTACCTACAGAGCAGTCATCAGTGTCATAACAATTCTGGGTTAGCCTTTGTAGGTTTTAGGAGCTGGACGTTTTACGGTGATCCTCCTCTCGCGGAAATTGATGGTCATACCAACAGATGCATCAACAGCCAATGGATGAAGAGCCCTAGGAATGGCGAATCCGACGGGAGCAGTGGTGGGGCTGTGCGGGGCCGCTATTGGAGGATGCCGAGCAGACAGTGGGGTGGGGGCTGGGGAGCACTTCTACAGGACGAAGGGCAGTATGGGGGAGCGCAGAGGGGGGTAGTCGCGGAACTCCTTCAGGTAGCTGCGGTGCTTCCCCTTGGCCCATACCGTCATCTGCACAAAGCCCACAAAGGTGAAGAAGGCCACAGGCAAGCACTGGGTCATCATGGTGAAGCTCACCCAAGATCCCAGCTGGGGAGAAGAGCAGGTGGAGAGAGAGGTCAGTCAGTCCTGTAGGGGGGTGGCTGGTGCCTTAAGGAGCAAACCTGAAGAACCCAAGCGGCACCGCAAGATCCACCAATTCTGCATATTTAGTGTATTTAGTGTAGCATATTTATGGGTGTCACTGTTGTATTATTTGCAAACGGCAGCTAATGTTTAGCAAATGTGTGCAATATTCATCCATCCATCCATCTTCTGAAACTGCTTGTCCCACTCAGGGTTGCAGGGGGTCCAGAGCCTATCCCTGTGGCTATGGGAACAAGGTGGGGAACAACTGAGGATGGGGTGGCAACCGATCGCAGGGCACACTCGCACGCCAGTCAGTCGCACACCAGTCACTCGCACGCCAGTCACACCTATTGACAATTTGGTAACTCTAGTTAGAATCAGTATGTTTTTTGGAATATAGGGGGAAACTGGAGTACCCGGAGGAAACCCCATGACATCGTGGGAAGAAGATGCGAATTCCACACACATGGAACCCTGGCAGAGACGCCAACCCTGGCCCCAAAAGTCTGAGGCGACAACGCTAACCACTGCACCACCGTGCTGCCCAGAGTGCAGTACATCAATTTAATTTATTTAAGGGTAAACTCCATAGCTAAATACACCCAAGGCTGTCAGCTTCTGTACCACAACAACTCTGTGGAAACCGCTAGCCCAGTAGCATCCAGCTAACGCTAACAGATCCCGTTGCTCAAACTCGGACCTACAGCTGAAGCTCAGCAGCTTTTACACAAACACCCTGGTGAAGTGCAGAATGGAGGCAGAATCTGATCCTTCAGTAGCCAGACCCCAGAAGGGCCTCCAAAGAAGGCCGCTCCCTATGATCAGGACAGCAGAGCTATGCGATGTCACTTCATCACATTTCTCTTTAATAAATGTAACAGATTTACTCCTTCATCCCAGCAGGGGGCATTCTAGCTCTTTCTTCAATGAGCTGCACGGTTCCATACACACCTTTAGTAAGCAGCTCTAGTGCAGGGCAGGACGGGCTGTCCAATAAACGGTGTTTTCATCATCACCGTGATACGAACATGCGTGATGAACATCGCATAAACAATGAATAACGAAAATCATTTCATTTACACTCACCACACATTCACACACTCAAACACCTGACCTATCAGATGGACCTGTCATGTGAAATCTCTTCCACGGTACGAATGCCTTCCTCCTCTGACACTGATTAGCTGTCAGGCCAATGACACAACCATAATGCGCCAATGATGGGATTCGGACCACCCCCTAAGCTCACCCTTACGGCAACAGCAAGCATTTACTGAAATAAAATACAATTACGTGTTTAAAAAAAAAAAAAAAAAAAAAAAACATAAAAAACATTCAAAACATGTTTCGTAGTAATTGTTATAAAAAATAGATTATATTTAACTTCATAGTATAACCAACATTTTGTTAGATTCAATGTATATTCAGCTCGATAGTGATATGATTTATCAATTATAACCATTTATTTAGCTTGTTAAAAGTAATGTGTATTCAGTGACATGTTTTATTATTACCATGTATAAAATATGCTTACAAATGTTTCAAGTGTTCTTTTAAAAAATGTTCAATTGTATAATCAACATGTTCATTATAT
>JAODLC010000100.1:762809-773061 GCA_026781145.1 Hippopotamyrus pictus
ATCAGCGACCAATCGGTCATTTAGAGACAGGCATGCATTATACGGCAGGGATGCCTTTTTCGGCATAACACCTGTTCTCGCCGCCGCTTGTTGAATCCGAAGCTCCGGCCGATTTCATGCGCGCAGGTACTGGTGACGGACGTGACACTTAGCCGCTGTCTTCTCACTTTTCCTTAGGACTTAAGGGAAGTCCCGGTGGTGGCGGTCCGAACGGGACCAGCTTCAACTACACTTTCCATGGCGACCCGCACGCCATGTTCGCGGAGTTCTTCGGGGGGCGTAACCCCTTCGATCACTTCTTCCGCAATGGGGGTCCAGATGAGGACATGGATGTGGACGACCCTTTCGCCAGCTTTGGCATGGGTGGGTTCGGGAGGTCTTTCGGCTCAAGGAGTGGGGGCCTGGAGAAGAAGCAGGATCCGCCAGTGGTACATGAGCTCCGGGTGACCCTGGAGGAGATCTTCTCGGGCTGCACCAAGAAAATGAAGATCTCCCATCGGCGGCTGAACCCAGATGGGCGCACCACACGGACAGAGGACAAGATCCTGACGGTGGAGATCAAGCGGGGCTGGAAAGAAGGTACAAAGATCACGTTCCCCAAGGAGGGTGATGAAACGCCCACCAACATCCCCGCTGATGTGGTGTTCGTGCTGAAGGACAAACCGCACAACGTGTTCCGCAGAGACGGCTCGGACATCATCTACACAGCCAAGATCTCCCTCAGAGATGTGAGTATTTGTCTTGTCACCAGGGGATGCCGTGGTATTTAGTCACTTTGTATTTTTAATGCTGATACTGCAGATCTGTGTAAGGAAGGCCCCCTCTTTCCCCCCAATGGTTGAGAGACGCAGCTCTTTAACTTCCAAGATGCATGTAGTGCCATAGTTCCTGTGATGGAGGCAGCATTAGGTTACAAAATGGCAGCAATGTGATTTTTAAGAGTAGCGCCATGGCTGCCTTTGGTTCCTGTTCAGGAAATAAGGTGGAGCAGAGGTGGTGGGAAGCTGTGAGCTGCATCTTCTCCTGCATTGTGAGCAGTCAGCACTGTGAAAGCTGGCCCTCACTTTCTGTCTTGGCTTCCTGTTTTTCAGATCGGCGAAGACCAGTAATGTATGTTAGAGTTAGCAGGCTTAATGATGGTTGTCGTTTTTATAGTCAATGTTCATTTCTTGGTCGGTGTTGCTATTGTGACTAATGTTTCACATTTTGTACCCCAGGCGTTGTGCGGCAGCACGGTCAAGGTCCCCACACTGGATGGCCAGACGGTGACTGTGACGACCCAGGATGTGGTGCGCCCTGGGATGAGGAAGCCAGTGAGCGGGGAGGGGCTGCCACTGCCCAAGTGCCCGGAGCGGCGAGGAGACCTCGTGGTGGAGTACGAGATCAAGTTCCCCGACCAGCTGAACCAGAGCACACGCGAGGCACTGAAGCGGGTGCTTCCAGCCTGAGAGTAATGCCCAGCTGGCTGGTTACAGGGGGACTCTCACAGTTTCCCCAGTAAGACTTCTGAGGTCCAGAATAAGGGGTGGACATGCTGTGCATGGCTTTACGGTCCCCCCCCATTATTCAGCCGTCCGTAACCCCATTATCCTTGACATTCCTTGTATCCCCTTCTCCCCCAGAATGCTGGAAGAACTGTTCCACATTACATTTGTGTCCCCAGCTGCACGGTCTCAAGGCGCTCTGCGCAGTATTTTCAGTCGACACCATGGTGTCCATTCATCAGGTCTCCTGGGTTCTTGAATGGCCCCTTTGGTTTGGCCTGGTCAGGCAGTCATGGTCCACTCTCCATGCCCTTGTACTCTTAGCATCCCAGCTGCTCACTATGCGTCCGGCGCGTCTCCATTTAGGGCTGTCTTACAGTGAGACTCTGACTGCAGGTTGGCGCCGGGGGCGTCTGAGGGGTGCCTTTGATGTACAGGAACTTATGGTCATGGTGGGTATGAGATGCAGACTGGATGGGGTCACGGCTGATCAGCTTCATGTCAGCCCCTCGTGGCTGAGGGTTTTAACTAGACCGGTTCAAACCAGCCCCCCCCCCCCGAAAAACAAAAAAGATGCTGTACATACAGATTGTTAGGCAATAGGGGATGGTTTAAGTGGGAAGGCCAATCATGGGGCTCATTAGGTCAGGGTGGCTTTGGTGGCGATGGTACCTCTGAAATGAGAGGGACGAGGACAGGCCCCTCCCACCCCTGTGGGATGTGTAGGGTTACTTTACTGCAGACTTGAAGTACTAGTCTTGTCTCTTATGCTGGCTTTTTCATCTTCTTTATGTTTTTCAATAGAGGGGATTCGAGACACAGTGTGACAGTTGTAAATGGTTTTTTAGTATCACAGTGGTCTCCAGACCACTTCCCTGTGAAGCTGTAATGGACCAACGTCTGTTAATGCCAAGTCATGGCCACCAGAGGGAAGAGGGAAGTGCTGCTTTGAGCTCCTTCCATTCCGGCACTAGGCACAAGCTTTCCTCTGATATACAGTTATTTTCCAATATTACTTGGTTCTTGCATCATATTTTGGATAGTTCTGACACTTTGAGGGTAACTACTGCAGAAGTCAAAAGTGGTCAAGATTCTGCTAGCTGCCTGGACTCTGCTAGCTGCCTGGACTCTGCTAGCTGCCTGGGCTCTGCTAGCTGCGTGGACTCTGCTAGCTGCCTGGGCTCTGCTAGCTGCGTGGACTCTGCTAGCTGCCTGGACTCCTACAGATTTTATTTTATTTTTTAAACCTTAAATCCAGGAAGATCCAGTGCTGGCAGTCACTGATGGATGGAAAGCCAGCTTAGTGTCAGCTGGTTGAAACCTGGCCATCCTTCACTTCCAGGTCATTGTTTTTGTATCATACTTATGTATTATTATTGATAAAATAGCTTATTTTACAGAATAAAGTTATTGAACATAGTGCTGTTGCCTTATTCTTCCTTTTTTTCAAACCCTAGGAATGGGGATTTTGGGACTGTTATTTAATCAAAGATGCATGGTTAGCCAGTCTACGTCATCTAGCCTAACAACAAACGTTTGATTAGCCTAATGCGTTTCATTTCTGTATTTTAATTGACACGGTTATATGGAAGATGAAAACGACTTGCTTGCAATTTTTTATTTTTTTTTTTGCAGTTATCTCGATAATTTTCTCTGAATAATTCCAAAGATATTGTGATGCCACATGGAGATTTACTGTGAAGTGCGTATTGTGTCCTGTCTGCACCATGGTCCAGGGAAATCCTATGTGATCAGATGTGCAGATGATATGATAATATAAATACTGACACATGACATTAACAAACCTTCACACACACATTCAAACCTAAACAAACCTGGGGGGGGCACTTAGCGATATGTGCTATGCTTGACCGCCTGACACTGTTCCATCGACACCGTGGCAGATATAGAGAGCGACCCTTAGATATCAGTGTAGAATAAAACTGCATTTAAGCTGCAAGTACTTTTAAAACACACAGCTTATGCTGCCACGCTAAATGATCTCGTTATCTGTAATCGCAAGTACATCCGTTCTCGGCTTCTGTACTTTTACTGACTGTATATGCTTCAGTTTTACTCACAGTCACTTTAAAATTAATTTACTCACAGACAAACGTTAACAATCACAAAGCGCTTTTGTCACATGATTAGACCAAGTAACTGAAGTGAGAACTGAACTTCTCAAGCCAAATATGTAACAGTACATGTAAACGTCAATAGGTGGCACTGTATGCACCTGAAATAACATTATTCATGAAACTGATTATAAAGGCATGACAGTAATAAAATAATGGAAGCTGTTTCCATTTTTGACTGTCTCAGTGAGAACTGAGGGTTCGTGATTTGAGTTTGTACATAAATAGGAGTCAAGTTCATCAGTTCATCGTCATATTCCTGCCTCATACTGCCGACAGTCGTTTTACTTCAAATTGTCCAGTTCCAGCCAAGGTTCAATGTTACCAGCGTCAGATTTTAGGAGAAACATCTCGGAGAGGCAGCACTGCCTGTGGACCTGTCTCACACGTTTCATTCTTTTCTAAAGTGACATAATCTGCCGAGTGTGTTTCTGACAAATGCCACTTTAACTTAATAAACAATTAAATCTGCACCAAGAATATTTCAATTTAGTTTGTCTGCAAGGTGCTTAGATGCGATCACAATGTGATTTACTATGATTACCTCCAGATGTTTCAAAATTGATCAGATCAGCTTGTGGACTGATGCAGCTTATGAAAAACTTACAAAACAGTCGGAATAAAGGGCCTTCACAGGTAAGAAAAGCATGGATGAGAATAAAGAAAGAATTAAGTAGTATAGGAGTTTCATACTAGTAGTTTGTCTTTCTGATCCACCTCCATGTGCAGAAATCAGCTTCTCCCCTGCACAGCAATTCTCAGGGCAGCCACATGGTGTCGCTGTATCAGTAAGCCCAGTGAGGAGGGCAGGGAAACACAGAGAGGAAGGAAGAGGATAAGGCTGCAGTTTGTCAGACCATCGATAGCAGAGGTGTTGTGAGAAGCGGCTGAGAGTAATTAATCAGAAGGAAGTACGACACAGGCAGAGAGTGACACACGTTTTCCGCGGGACGGGGGGGTAACTGGGGGCCGCGGATCAGCATGAGGTACCTGCTTGCCGTCGTCTGCCTCCTGCGAGGTGAGTGCTGAGTGTGTGACGCTCCGTGCGAACAAAGTGACGCTCTGCACCGCGGTGCTGCCTCTGAAAGCCGCTTTATTCCAGTTTGAATTAAATACTAAATTCCTCTCCTTTGATTGACAGCTTGGTGTGATGCAAACTCCACTAATGTGACAGGATATGTGGGAGGTGGAGTCAACATCAGGTGTAACTACTCAGAAAAATATAAGAGCAACAGTAAATACATGTGTAAAGGTGACAGCATACCATGTGAGGATCTCATTAAAACTGATGAAAAGAATAAGTGGGTGACAAAGGGGAGATTTTCACTGTATGACGACCCTAAAGGGGGATTCTTCACCGTGAACATCACTGGGTTACAGCTAACAGATACTGGGACATACTGGTGTGCGATAGATAACAGTTGGTGGCGTGATACATACATTCAAGTTTCTCTGAATGTTCTGAAAGGTAAGAGATGTGAGTTTTTCTGCATAACCTTCCTCTCTGCTTTTTTAATCATATCTTTACCTTGTTATAGATTATTTTTTGTATATGCATATATTTGTAATAAAAGTTATGTGTAGTTTGAAACATTACCTTAGTCTAACCCTATTTGTGATACAGAGCAAAAAACACACTACAGTGTGTATATATATATATATATATATATATATATATATATATATATACACACACAAAAAAATATTGTTTGGCTGTATTTTTCTGTATGAAGACTGAACATTCAACATTGCATTTGCATTCATATTATTGTATGTTTTTACCCTAAAAAACTTCTAATTTTTATTACTGAAAAATGTGTCTACAAACATTACTGTGCAAAAGTCTAAGTGAGTCATGGAAAGTTATGTTAAAATGATATTCATGTTGGTGTAAGTTATGTCTGACAGTGTGTGTCAGCTTAGCCATTGCAAAACTAAAGTCACCTCTGTATATGCAGCAACCATCACCAATGTCTATTTGTTGATTTGACCACTCGCACGCCATGTTTGTGTAATCATCAAATTATTTAACTAATTAAGGTAATTAAGTGAGTTGGTGAAATTTTACAAATTCATGTAAGTTTAAGAACTGGGGCGATGGTGGTGCAGGAGGTAGTGCTACCGTTCGGCAACCGGAGGGTTGTAGGTTTGCGCCCCGGGTCCTCCTGACCCCATCGAAGTGTCCTTAAGCTAGACACTGAACCCCAAATTGCTCCCGGTGAGCTGGTTGGCACCTTGCATGGTAGTCTCCGCCACCGGTGTGTGAATGTATGGGTGAATGTGAGGCATAGTGTAAAGCGCTTTGGGGGGAAAAAAAGCACTATATAAATGCAGTCCATTTACCATTTATAACTGAAGCGATGTTCTTTCAGCCATCTAGCAAGATATCAGCAAGTCCTTTTTTTTTTGTTTTACTCTTCATTTGTACATATTCTAATGTTACATTTGGAGCAGATATACAGGTAAATAGCTTTAAACATGTTCCTCAGCTTCCTGAGACTTTTGCACAGCACTGTGTGTCCTGACAAACAGAACTAACGCTTCATTTGTGCTGGACGCAGAAAGAGCTTCTGCCCTACAGTTGCAGCAGCCATCAGTCCATGATCTCCTCAGCTTACCTCAAAGCTGTTCTCTCTCCTCCTTTTGCATGTCACTTTCTCTCACTGGCACCTTGATGCTGCATTACATCACTCTTATTCACTTTCAGCTTTTGCCCTCTTGTCAGTTCATATACTTACATTTATTTACATTGTGTTTTATGAGTATAATTGTATTTACTGTATTTTTGTCTGTCTGAAAACTCCATGTGTATGTTTGTGCTTCTCAAATAAACCTTGATTCTGAATCTATTAGATGAATATTTTTGCAGTTGCCTGCTTCAGCTTTCTTGCTTTTATCAGATTGATTGCCAATTATTGCAGAATATTAGAAATGTATTACAGGATCTTCAAATGCAGAGAATTATGATCATGAGTCACCAGTTTCCATGACTAGTTTCATATCACAGCTCTACATCAGGCACGTGATGCTGACATGCAGTGTTCAGACTCCAAACTGTTTCCTGAACACTATCACACAGAGAGCAGCGGCTTAACTGAACAAATCAGAATGAAAGGGCGTGTTCTGTTTGTTTTAGTCGCATTTTCTGTTAGCATGTGAGAGCATCAAGAAATCTTGACAGGCCTGTAGTTATGTTACGATGGTGGGTCACGTCTATACGTTTCTGCTGAATTTCTGTAGTCTCTGTGAGGTTCCAAAGCTGACACAGCAGGCAAGGCTGTGATGCTCACAAACATCCTGAAGACACTCAGAGGAAACAGGTGCATTATAATTTTGGACTGAATGATTTCAGCACGCTTTCGTTTCTGCAGAAGCACATGGTTTATGCAGGGGGTGGCTGCTCAGCTTCTAGATGTGGGCTTGCACCTCCTCACCTTGTAGCTGTGGCCTCGCCCCTCCTCAGCCTGTAGCTGTGACCTCGCCCCTCCTCAGCGTGTAACTGCGGCCTCGCCCCTCCTCAGCCTGTAGCTGCGGCCTCGCCCCTCCTCAGCGTGTAGCTGCGGCCTCGCCCCTCCTCAGCCTGTAGCTGCGGCCTCGCCCCTCCTCAGCTTGTAGCTGCGGCCTCGCCCCTCCTCAGCCTGTAGCTGTGGCCTCGCCCCTCCTCAGCTTGTAGCTGTGGCCTCGCCCCTCCTGGCCTCAGGTTCTGCTCTGGTGCTGCTTAATGTCCCTGGAGTTTCCACGTTCTCCTCTGGATACTCTGGCTTCCTCCTGTGGTCCAAAAGTACTCAGTTTATGCAGGATGGTGTCCCTAAAACTATAAGCTGATAACGACAAAGCAAAGGAGGTCAATCATTCAGGGCTGGTTAAAGCACAGGCCGTCCCTGGGTTAAGAATGACTTACTTACAGACACTCTTATTATAACTGTATTATTACTATTATTATTTTTAAGTACTATATTATTACTGTTATTCTTGCTATGTACTGTACTATTATTGTTCTGACTTATGTACAAATTTAACTTAAAGACAGACTTAAGTATGAGATCTTGTTCGTAACCTGGGGCTGCCTGCACTAATTCTCCAGGTTCAGATTTACCCCATCAGCTAATTTCATGGCGCTGCACTGGTTACACACAGAAAACCAGGAGACCGCAGGCAAACCCCTTTAGTTGTTCTGCTGCACATTTTGTCTTGATATCTGACTTTTTTTGTCTTCCCTGTGAATGGCCAGACTCCACAAATGCTACAAAGCCATCAGGAGCAGCAACAACAGCAATAAAAGGAACAGCAACAGACACAACAATTATACCTACGGTAACATCAACTACACCGGCGATTTCGGTGACTGCATCAGTAAAACCTTCTGGAACCACACCCCGAAAGACAGCATCACCAGGTAAGCAGCTTAACCGTCATTATTACAGACTGTTTCTGACTAATGACTGAGTTCTGCTCTAACATGACAGGTCACATGTCAAAATGGACGTATGTCAGTACGGGATAATAATCACAGACTTTCATCGGGTCAATGCCCCACAATAATGTTCATTTAAGTGTTCTGTCTAGTGAGGGTGGGATTGGGGTGTAGGGTGGTTAGAAAAGTATGTCTACATGTATGTTGAACTGATTCTGTTAATGGTTCATGCAAAAATAATAAATATATTGATTAAAAAAAATATATAATCACAGACTTTTAGGTTCCAGTATGAGACTGGGAGATGCGTGTGACTCTGGGATGGTCACGCTGCCATTCGCTGCAGTACTTCCCCATAGAGACTATCGTAGAGTGTGCAGTGCACATTAGGTTGCGGAGTGTGACCAGGTGTATGGCTGCATGAAATTCATTTTTATATACATTTGTTTCGTTTTAAAAAAAGCGTTGTAAGTCACGTAGGTTTGGGACAGTCTGTATTTGGTGCTATCGAGTTGGTGTCGACTCCTTGTGACCATACAGACGGTCGGTCTCCAGAATGTCCAGTCTTCTTTGGAGGTCTGCAGGCTTCCTAGTCACATGTTCATTGGTGTGATAACTGATAATCCATAAACATGCCTGATTACATTTATAGGTACCATTTAAAAAGCACTGTAGCACTCAAATGACATCATGCTAAATTGTTTACACGGCTTAATTAAAAATGATTAAGGTAGCAGAACGGTTTTAACAAACTTATACTGCACAAATTAGGCTGAGAATCGGGTGGTGTCACCCATATATATGTATATACGGTTCTTATGTGCTGAATCCATGCCTTGAAGAATTTAACATTTGCCCTTCCTGTTTGTGATTCTGCCTAAAGCTTTCTGCCTGATTACTGAGCCTGCTGGGTTTTCACCATTTCCTGTGTTCAGACCACATGTATGGCTTGTGCTTTTGCACCTTTGTCCACCTGCCTTTCGGTTAAGACCCTTTCCGTCTTTTGAGCTGTTCTGTAGACATCAGGGGGTCATATGAGGTACTAGGTAGGTGGACCTGATAGAGTCCACTGAGAATATGATCCAAACCGTCACCCTGACTCAGGTGCAGCACTATAAAGAGTGGGACCCTGTGTCTAGCTTGTATACATTTCGTATCTGACCTGGTAAAACTCTACACTTATGTTACAGTGTGTACCGAGTTCTGTGAGAGTTAGAAGGTCCATATTTCCTGTCTTTCAGAAACTCTGCTGCACATAACTGTGGGGCTGACTGTGGTTCTGCTGCTGCTTGGACTCACTCTGCTGATCTTCTACAGACAGAAGAGAAAGAAACCAGCAGGTGGCTGTTAGACACTCTCACCGAACACAGGCTGGAAACACAAACCTTTAGTGCGTCTGTGACACGCACACCCATGCACATGCACACGTCTGCATAATAAACCATCAACATGCTTCAAACAACATGCCGCATGGTTTAAACCATCAGTGATACACGCTAGGCTCTCTGTATTCTTACACAGGAAGTATGTTACCGAACCATATTTCAATTCCCCATTTACTTACTGTCCCATGAATAGGTAATATATGAAAAATGTTATATTAAAATGTAGGTTCAGGTTTCATCTGGTAAAACACTGCAGTGTTATTATCCAAAAATGCAAAGCGCTCCAGAGTAGCCCAGAGATATTCATATACTGGATAAATATGATTCATATTTACTTACATAAGTATGTAGTTTAACCAGGTTAACATGTAATACTACGGCAAAACTGAAAACAATACAGAACTGATGTGAGGGATTTTTTTCTCTCTAATGTAAAAAATGACATAAGACTCGTCTCTCTAAATAACCTTCTAATCTTTGCTAAAATGTAAAAGTTTGTGGTGTTTCTGAGCTCTGGTCTTGGTGTTTCCTCCACAGCATCTAAAGCCCTCTCTGACCGGACAGATACTGACACCAGACACCCAGACACAGTCAGTATTCCTCATGTATAGTATACAATCCACACTCTGAATGATACTGTTACTGATGACCCATGTCCTGTAAGTGGAGTAAGGTGTGTTTTTTATACTCTTACAGATCCAGTGTAGCTCTGAATATGAGGAAATAAAAGACCAAATTGCTGTGGTTCCCTCCCTCCACTGCACAGTGGACTTCCCTGAAAGTGCTTCTCCCATGACTGTCTACTCCACTGTAAGCCCCCCCAAAGCCTCATGT
>JAODLC010000100.1:841327-858583 GCA_026781145.1 Hippopotamyrus pictus
GATAGCAGTACTATTCCACCAAGCCGTTCGGGGTGAAGCAGGTGTGGGATAGCAGTACTATTCCACCAAGCCGTTCGGGGTGAAGCAGGTGTGGGATAGCAGTACTATTCCACCAAGCCGTTCAAGGTGAAGCAGGTGTGGGATGAGGTACAGTTACAGTGAGTGTGTCCTCATTTGCTGGCATAATGATGTCAGAGGATGGGGGAGATGGAAGCTTGCTGATCAACCTGGTGGTGTGTTTAAATGCCCATGTGTGCTGCACTCTCTGACTCTGGCCGCCGACCGGAACCCCCCGGATCCAACCAGCCGGCCATCGCCAGCCCCAATTCCGACCCGCCAACCACCTCCAGCCATGATCCCAACCTCCCAGCAATGACTTAGCTGGCAAGAGAGGACCCAGGAGTCTCCTCTGAGGAAGAACTGGAGTGGGATAAACTAGGCCTCATCCTTATCCCTGCTATGGACCCCTGCCTCATTCCTCATGTCCCATGGTGAGGGTTTGTCAGCGATGTCGGCAGGGAAGAACGAGAAGAATGATTGGAGTCTCCGTCTCCCAAAGAGGAAGACAGGGGCATGCTATTCATAATAGGCACTCCTGTGCCCACACCTGCCCTGCAAGGCCCCTCAGGGCCCACCAATCCTTGTTTGTGCCCCTGTCCCTGTTCTCACCCTGGAGATCCTGCTGCTCTGGTGACACCCCCTTATCCTGCATTTCTGGTGGCGCCCCCCTGCTCGGACTCTGGTCATACAGACCTGTCAGTGCTCCCCAGCTCTCTGGACTCCTCAGTGTCCTCTGATCTCCAAGGTCTTCCAAGACTTCAGAAGACCCACATCCCAGGGTCGGCACCCCGCATCCCGGGATCTAACAGAAACCCAGGCCTGCCTTGGATTCCACCTGTGTTGCCCCAGTTTTTGATCCCATGCCCTGCTCTGGTTCTCTACCCCAGCTTGTTCCCCATGTGGTCAACATCAAAGTTGATTGTCTGGTGTTTGTACGGTCCCTAGAGTTGCCAGTGTTTGTTTAGTCCCAGTACTGTAGCTGTGTCTTGTGCCTGATGGTTTCTCCAATTTAACATTTATCTTATCTCTTCTAGTTTTGTAATCTGAAGTGCCCCTACTGTTCCTGTCTGTGTCCCTGGTCTCCTAGTTTGTTCAAGTTCTGTGCTGGTCTGTGTTTGGTCTGGTGTGTCCCATTGTCCCTTGTCCCCATGGGGTTCCTTGCACCTTGCCTAGGGTCGGAGTCTGGTGTGCATTCTTTCTCATTGTCTTAGGTCTGTGCTATGCCATGGTGTGAGTCTACGGCTGTCTTGTCTTGTCCTCTGTTCCCCTGGTCTTGAGTCGTTCTCTGCCATTTTTTTGTTCGTCTACGTTCTGTCTGGCTTTTGTCCTGTCTTGCTGTGTCCAGCGTCTTCACCCTGTCAGTCCACCGCATTATGTGGACGCTTCTCGGTTTCCCTTTCATTTCTAGAGGTCACACTTTTGGGAAGGCGGGCACCTTCATGTCCTGCCCTGCCTGATCCCCATACTCTAACAAGTCATACCAACTGCTCATCTTACTTCTTCTAGCCCTTATTTGTTTCTAGATCCATTTGATCCTTATTAATAAACCTTCCTTTGTTTGCCAAATGCATGTTCCTGCACCTTCAGTTCCATCTACCCATGAGAGTTTCCTTCACTGTTTGCAAATATACATCTATAAATATTCAGTAAAGCCATTTTCACAATTGCAAAAAGCCTTGGCATTGCTCTAAAAAAGAAGCCTCACAACCATTTAACAGTAATGTTGAAGCTGCTTGCAAAGCTCAAGCCACTACAAAGCCTGCTAATCCATGGCCTGAAGGAGATTCCCTGCAACTGCAGGTTTGCTTTTGAAAGGACAAATTGGAACATTTTTGAAAATCAGTACTTCTAGATACATACAGAATTGTGTTGACAATATCACAGTTAAAAAACTGTAGAGTGTTTCAGAGAGTCATCAACACAACCAAGAAGATCATCAGCTGCCCACTGCCCATCAGCTGCCCACTGCTCCTGGCCTGAAGAGGGCTGCTCAGCCTGCATCCCAAGCTCCCGGCATAAGAGGGGCCCCTTCTTCCCGGTCACCTCCAGGTGTCCTGGCTTCACCTCATTCACCTCCAGGTATTCCCGGCTTCACCTCATTCACCTCCAGGTATTCCGGCTTCACGTCATTCACCTCCAGGTATTCCAGCTTCACCTCATTCACCTCCAGGTGTCCCAGCTTCACCTCATTCACCTCCAGGTATTCCGCCTTCACCTCATTCACCTCCAGGTATTCCGGCTTCACCTCATTCACCTCCAGGTGTCCCGGCTTCACCTCATTCACCTCCAGGTGTCCCGGCTTCACCTCATTCACCTCCAGGTATTCCGGCTGCACCCTGCTTGCCCCCAGGTTTCCTGGCTTCGCCCCGCTCACCTCCAGGGGCCTCATGTATGTTGCATACACGCTCACACCGAGATGTATAAAACTAAACATGGCATAATGCTACACATATGTTAACGGCAGCCTCTGACTATGCATATGCACATTTCTGCTTGGTTTTGTAAGTGGGTGGCACCTAGTTTAAAAGTAGTGCTGCTGTTTCTCTGTGGTTTCCCTGTATTTCTTATATTCGCAGCCATGACACAGGCTTCATAAAATGCACTGAAATTAACTAATGTAATGCACTTCTAAGTCAATTTAGATTTCCAAGAGCTATCCTTTTGGAGCAGTGTGCTGAACTGGGGCCAGTTTTACAAGGGCAGACTTTGAGGAATTGTGAGTCTACCTGTTCCATTGCAAGTTCGGTCCAAACTGGGGTCTTTAGCCACAAGAGCTTTTCAACATGAACTGGCTGACTGATTGGGTATTTCTCAGTCAACACTGGGGATGGTATTATCCACTTGCCATCCAGTGAAAGGAACTCTTAACGCTGCAGCTGTCACGCACACCGGTCAGGCGATCGCCACGAGGACCCGGACGTAGGCGATCGCCACGAGGACCCGGACGTATTGTATGGAAGATAAATAGCCTCCTGAGACCCCACCCATTACTAAGTTACTTTTCTAAATAAATATTGAAAGGTTGTGTTGACTAATAGGATCAACTCTGCAAAATAAAAGAAACGTTGGTGTGTATTTTCTCTCAAGGTGTGTCTTGCGAGATCCCTGTTCTTTGTTCAGGTTACAGAGCCTCTCACTGTAGAGCTTCACATTTGCAATGCTTTAAATTTCTTAAAGTCTTATAAAGGCAGGGGTCTTACAACCCATAAATACTGCTCTAAGCCTGTTGTGACACAAAAGGAATTTCGTGGCTGTGCATGCACACAGCAAGCGTGTATAAGCATGTACCTCTGACACAGGCAGCGTGCGTGACTCTGTCCTGTAGATACCAATGGCGATGTCTCCAGAGGAAGAGCAGAGCTTTTGGTAGAGTCTGCCATATGTGCGGATCCAGAGGTCCTCCTCTGTGATCTTCATCTGCCAGACACAGGCAGAAGAACCTCATCTACCATCTCCATTTTTGCCCCACGTGGTTTTTGTGTTTGTGCTTAGTGTAAATACTCACGGCACACAAGAAGCCTGAACCCGGAGTGGAGTCGAGTCCCAGGAGCAGCCGGGTTATGGAGATCATGTAATCCTTCACAAAGGACTGCAGACATGTATGCAGAGAGGGATAGAGAGAGAGAGAGAGAGAGAGAGAGAGAGCACTGAAGTAGCAGCTCCAGCCAGCACAATCACAACACAGCACAAGGACGTGGCCTCGGGCATGGCGAGGCAGGACTGGTTTACCTGGTAAAGCAGTGTGTCAAGCATGCTCACACTGAACACCTTCCCCGCGGCGAAGGGCAGCCGGAACATGAAGACCAGGTTGGAGCCTTTCTCTCGCTCCTTCTGTGTGGGAGAATGGTGGAGCGGGGTGAGGACAGTGTCAGAGAGCTACACTGTCTCTAAAATGGAGCCAGATCCACCCAAACAGTCAACAGTATAAGGAACGCGAGGCTTCACCACGTATACCTCAGAGCATCGGCTGTCTATCGCAACACTCAAACCATGTGTTTGCAAGGGGCCACTGAGCAGTCACTACGCTAGGGGGCACGAGGCCCCGAAAGGCCCCAGAAACAGCAGGCTTGCACCTGGCTGAGAGATGCATAGCCTACAGAAAAAGGGTCTATGACCACAAGCACTCAGCTGAGCAAAAGATGCTGCAAGTCACAGATTTTTAATATCTGGAGCAAGACAGGAAAAGGTACAGCTGACGCATTAACATGCACGTTCAGTGAACCTGTACTGTTTACATTCCAGGTGGAACTCTAAAGGTCATGCGGCGTCAGCCTAACCTAGTCAGCGGCTCGATATCTAATCAGCACAGGACGTATTTTTTTTGTATTTTATTGTACTTAGGTACACGATACCAGTAAATAGACCAGACACACCTACATTTAATGCATTAATCTATAGTTTAATGTTACTCACCTTATAGTAATAGGCCTCAATGCAATGAAGTAATACATATCAAATATCTCAATAACCAACATTAGTGTTCAATATTTCAAAGTTTTCTCAAATTTTAGATTTTCCAAAACAGCCCATTTTTCCTCAATGACAGAAGAGCAGATTCTTGGCATTCTTTCAACCTGCATTCCGGAGGCCTGTATCACGAAGCAGGACCCCGGAATGCTTGTCCAATAGTCCTGAAGGAGTTTCCACAAGTTCTGGGCTCAGGTTGGCTACCTTGCTCTTACTCTTCAATTCAACTCATCCCAAACCAGCTCAATGGGGTTTAGGTTGGGGGATTGTGGGGGCCAGGTTACCTGTCACAACACTCCATCACTTTCTTTGTCCACAATATAATATAGTTCTTACATAACCTCGAGGTGAGCTTAGCGTCATCATCTTGTTGAAAAACAAATTTTCAGTAAGTGTGTCCAGACTTATGACTGGTATTCTATTTTGAAGGATAATGACTGCAGTCCAGAAGATATACAAAAGCAAGGCTTGTGCTTGGTTTTAGAAGCTGTAACTTTATTCTTTCAGGTCCTGCTCATGCTTAATGTCACTTTACACCACCTGCTGGTCCTGTGACATAATGTCCAGCACCCACCTTCTCCAGTCTGGAGAGGGCCAGAGAATAGTGGTCCTTCACCTTGAACTGCATGAAGCGCATGTTAGCTGGGTGGGTGAGCTCTGTGATGATGCTGAGGGCAGGGAAGAGCCTGGGAAAAAGAAAGAAATACAGTGAAAAAGGGAGAGACAAGGAAGGGAGGAGAAGGACACACACGGACAGAAAGAAAGGGACACAAGGAGACAGAGGGACAGGGAGAGACAGGGAAGGGAGGAGAAGGACACAAGGACAGAAAGAAAGGGACACAAGGAGACAGAGGGACAGGGAAGGGAGAAGGACACACATGGACAGAAAGAAAGGGACACAAGGAGACAGAGGGACAGGGAGAGACGGGGAAGGGAGGAGAGGTACACACAAGGACATCTTTACTTTTAACATATTTTTAAAGTATATTTCTGTATTTTCAGGACTTGTTTTGTGAACTTTTTTTTTTGTTTTGTTATCCTTTATTACATATTCTGGAGTAGCGGCAACATTCATGCATGTGACAAATAAAAATCTCGAATCTTGAGGATGTTATGCCTGTGATTAGAAGGTCACCAGTCCAAATCCCATGGTCAGCAGAGTGATGTCACTGTCGGGCCCCTGAGCAAGGCCCTTAACCCCCAATTGCTGCTGGGACTGTCTGACCCTGTTTTCACAAAAATCTTTGTCCCTTTGGATAAAGGTGCCTGCTAAATAAGTACGATGTAAAAATGTCCTGGTTGTAGAATTTGCTTGCTGTTGTGTTCCCTTGCTTTTTCTGTAATCTGCCAGGAAGCAATGGTGTCCGTGTGAGTCTGGCATTGCTAACTGTCACCTTGTCTTAATGGGATATTGTTCGGGTCAGTGCCCACCTCACCGTGTCCTTGTGTCCCTTCTCCATGTGGCCAGGAGCCATCACTGGCCATCCCTTTTGTAGTTTCATTGTCTTTGGCCCTAGTGTGTTATTCCAGTTCCTGGGACTGTCACATGGTTCAATGGGTTGAGTGTGTGGTACAGAGGCTGAAACTCTCTAGTCATGAGTTCAAAGCTGGCCTGGAACCAACCTCAGCTGTTTCATTTAATTATTGGTTTTTCTGTTCTTCCTAGTGTTTATTAGTTCTGTGTTCTCCTTGTGAAGCTTGTGCCTTGTTCCACATGTTCCTTTATTTTCTATGTGTTGAATTCCTGGTGTGTGATTAGTGTTTCTTGCAGTGTTTGTTAGAGTTTCCCTAAGAAGAAAAACTAAGAAGTTCCATTCACAGCCAACCGGACACAGATTCAACAGCCTATTTTAGGCTTCTGTGACTGTTCCCTGTATACTGTATAAGCTGTTTTAAAAGTAAATGCCCCGGATTAATTTGTGAAATGTGCATGTCAGTCCCTTGATTTTGTACTTACTAAATAGACACAAATAGACACTTAATAGACACAAAGAGACAGAAAAAACACACTCTTAAAATACATGCACACAAGAAACATTCAAACATGCAGTGGCGCAGTTCAATGCAACACTCAAGGCCCACCTAAAGAGAGTCTGGACGTTGACGATGGTCTTGGCATCAGCCATGTAGTCCTCCTCGGCGATCATGGAGCTCTCCTTGTCCACCACCACCATGGTGTCAGCAAATGTGATGCCACAGCGGAGTAGACTGTCCAGACTGAAGGGAAAGAGGAGGGAAATGTGGGTGGAAATGTGAGGGTCAGAGGCAGGATGGATATAACAGTGGCTACTCAATGAGTAACTAGAGAGAGGGCAACTTTGGTGAGAAGTGACTACGAGACACCTAGTCATATCAAGTCTTCACGGGTTGCTTACTTGTCAATGGATCCCACGGTGTAGAAGACCATGGGGAAGCAGCAAATGGCCTCCAGGAAGTAGGCCTCAGGCCTGCGAGCAGAGAGACGCCCCACAGAGTCACAGCAGCACTTCCAGGAATATAACCACTGCTTCTTTAATTTGCACTTGAGGACCAGTACTTTTGATCTATGTGAATCACAATGAGTTTTATAGGCCATGTAAGTTCACACTTACAAGGCATTTAGCTTGCAATAAACTCACAATCAACACTGAATGGTAAATAAGCTAAAAATAAAAATCATAAAGCAAGATTGCTGGCTTAGTATGACAACTTGTTAGGATTAAGGTAGTCTGAGCTAAACACAAGTGAACGAAGATAAAGTCCACTTAAACTGGGGCACCCCAATCCTGACGAGCTATCCAGTTAAGCAAAAAAAGCTTTGTGATACAGGCCCAAGCTCTCTGACTGCTAAGCACTGCAGCAGTGTGTTGACCCTAGCTTTGTATCTCATGGCTTCTATAAAGTGCTGGGCTCCCAACGTTAAACACTGGGGCCCCAGTAAAGTGTTGCCCCCCCCCCCCCCCGGATCTGACAGGGTTTCCATGCCCCTACTGCACCCTGATGATAAGCTGTGAGTAACTCACGCTTTTTCGTGCTTAAGTCATGTATCTAAATGCATCTTCAGCTAAGGATCAGAAGGGCCACAGTCCAGCACCATTCCCAACATCCAACCCAAAACAGTAAACATTACGTTAAAACACAGTAACATTAACCTTCCTAAATCTGTCTACTCGCACACGTAGGTCATGCTTTTCCTGATCACAGAGTTCTTCATTGGCTAATCCTCCTAAATCCCACCCCATTCCCCGCAGAACCACCCACGGGCTCTCCAGCAGCAGCACAATCGGATTCAGCTCCTTCTTGGGTCTGTAGTACGCCCGCAAGGGCACCAGGAAGTTGTAGAGGCCATTTCCAGCACGCTCTGCCGATACAATAATCAGCTTGTTCTTGAAGCCGTAGGAGCGGGCATCCTCGAAGGGCACGTGGTGGCAGCCCTGCAGGAGACGACGACGAGATTGAGAAGCGATGCCTGTCACCCAGAGGGGCCAGCGGGGGAGCGTCTCCGCCAAAGTGCCTCACCTTGTCCAGGCGGAGGCAGCAGAAGGACACCTTGTCCTTCAGCAGGTGGCAGAGTGTGGGCGAGCTGCCGATGTAGGGCGAGTTCAGGGGGTAGCCCTTCACCCACCTGCCGCAGAGAGACAGCACGACTGTGACACGGTACTGTCACATCTGTGTGGCCTTTCAGATACCGATGAAAGAAAGAAACACCAAGATACCTAAACCTCCCTGAAGACTGTGTGAGCAGCAGTAGTCTTATGAAATTAAATGCTGCATAACTTGCCATTTACCGATGCATGAAACAGATACAAGGGGGAATGTGTTTTTTCAAATACTCCGTCTTGCTGGCCTTGATACTTTAAGATGCACAGAGGTGGAGACAAAGCTCTGGGTCTGTGCAGAGGGTCAGTCATTCATCCAGCATTAGAGCTCTAGAGCATTTTGGGGGTGTGTGTGTAGGGGGGGGGATTATAAACAGTGACATTCTGATCACAGGCATAGAGGTCTAACCTGCTGAGCCACATGCCTCCCCCACCCAAAATGTTTGTGTCAGAAGTGGTATTTGAACCCAGTCCTCCATATGAAGGCCAGAACACCCACTGTGCAAGGTGTCTGTCCTTGCGCCTGATGCCTTAAAATATTCAGCCATCCTGACACCAGCGAGGTCCTTCGCCGGTATGTAACTCAATCTTTCCACACTGTGTCCCCCAATTACTATTGGAACCCCGTTACCCCCACTCACTCGCAATGCCCCGCCCAGCTGTGTCCCTCAGCTCCTCCTTTGCTCTCCTCCCCTTCTCCGCTCTCATCCTCTGATTGGTCACTCAGGAGATCCAGGGAGGGGCTGCTGACCCCGTCCACCACTTCCAGGACTGGGCCGATACTCTGCCGTCTCTCCCCTGCCTCCTTGTCGGGTAGCACCAGAGTATTGGTGCCCAGCTTGCTGCCTGCTCCACCTCCACCTTCCACGCTGTCGGGACTGCTTCCGCTGGAGTCGGGCAGATCCATGGCCACGGTGCCTAACAGGGGGTGGAGGGATGGGAGGAATGATATGAGTACTCTGCATCCATTAGCGATGGGATGAATCACAAGTACTCTGTATCCATTAGCGATGGGATGAATCACAAGTACTCTGTATCCATTAGCGATGGGATAAATCACAAATACTCTGTATCACTTAGCAATTGGATCAGTCATGGGACTCTCTGTATCCATTACTAATGGGATCAATCAAAAGTACTCTGTGTCCACTACCAATGCGATCAATTTCAGCAGAACTGGGCTCTGCTGGTCGACAAAATTCAGTCACAGTTTAAGCATAAATGCCCACCCACTGATGTAATTTCTGACTGTTTCCATTGTTTGGGGGGGGGGGGGGGCACAGCTGGGGAGAGACTGGCAGGAGACAGAATTATAGGCAAATAGCTTTTTCGTATTTTCATCTGACCAGTCAGGAATGAAACTGCACCCTTGGTAAAATCACTTACAGACTGAAAGTTAGGCCCAATCCCATTTCTCCTCCCTTAACCCTACCACTAGATTTCGAGGGCCCTCCCTTCCGAAGCTGACTTCACAGCTCGTAGCCACAAGGGGTAGGGCTTGAAATCTTTACCTAGGAATTGGGACACCACTCGCTTACGTCATTAGCAGTCGATCATTGCACATACGTTTCACATTTTGCATGTTTGTAACAATGCCGGCTCAAAGTATGGCGTTGTCGACATGCGGGCATTTTAATCATCATACTCCGTTTGATGAATGCTCGCGGAAGACGTCTGCGACGCCTGCTAACGCTTGTGGATTTTTATGAGATATCGTTTAAAAACGACTCGTGTTTGTGTCAGCTAGAGTGCCTGGCTAAAGTTTTACCTGTCGCTTTACCTGTGTCACAATGTTCATAATATAATGTACCTAATTTTCATTGCTTAATGTATTTGGCATACTATTTCCTTTTATAAATGTGACTTTCTGTGCATGTACACAGCGATTAACATACAAATTAGAATAAACATTATTTTATGTACCGTTTAGCAAATGCTATCCAAACGCCGTGTTCTGACAAAACATATCTATCGAGACGTGCTATCGAACCTTTCTGCGCATGTGCAGTTCCACCGTTTTCGGATTAGGGTTAGGATTTAGGGGTTAGTGTTGGGGTTAAGGTAAGGGTTTTGGGGGGTTAGGGTTAGGGTAAGAGTTAGGGTTAAGACTATCGATTAGCACTACGGTATGATGTTTTGATAAAGTATGACGTTTTGTCAGAACACGCCGCATGCTTAAATAGTGCATCGCGGTAGAATATTTTTTTTTACCTTAACTTTTTACAAAGTACATGTGCTATATGTGTTCGGATTATTTGTTTTATTGCCCTGTATGCATGAACACATGGAACATTTTAAAGGTAAAATCATTTGTTTGCTCTGATACCATTTAGGTAGCTTTAATGAAAGAGGACTTTCAAGTTAAGTAATGTGTATCAGCAATCGGGGGTGAGTTTCCCAAAAGTGTCGTAGCCAAAACATTACATAAAAAGGACTTTTAATGCTCTCTCTCTGAATAAATACGTTCTTAATTCTTCGACGGTTTTGTGAAACTCACCCCCTGCTCGGTTCTTTTTTGTGAATACTACAGAGATACTGAGATACTGCTCTGTCTCTACATACAGAATTAGCGATTTTCAGAAAATTGTTTTTGAAAAATTCAACCTCATACTCAGTTTCACTTGCATTAAACTAAGATAGTCCGCTAGAAATTAGATTTTTTTGCAAGCGTATTTATAAAGATGTATTACATTTATGACCTTCTTTCCCCACACCGCTAGCCATCTTTTCTTTTCTTGTTGTGTATTGCAATGCATTTTTGGAATTTTCTTCTTTCACTCGGTTTTGAGTCAGCGTCTGAAAAATCTCAGTTTCGAGGGCTGAACACCACTACCCCTCGCTGCTAAAAAGAAATGGGACAACACTACCCTACGCGGGTATGCGCAAAACGGAGGGGTAGGGCTAAATGGGGGTATTGGGATTGGGCCAAACGCTACGTAGGTTACCCTCCCAGCGTAGGATCCTCCCAGCAGCAGCTGTTCCGCATTAAAAAGGGAAATCCCCTTTTCCATCAGTCTTAGGCTCTTTGTTTACCTTGTAAAGTTTATTGGTCGTCAGTGACCAGCTGTTTAGCATGAGGGCGGCTTTTGAGCAGTGGCCGTGATTTGCTTACGGACTTGGCAATGGTACGTCAGAATCGGAATTACAATCGGACTCTTTCTTGCATCGCGAAGATCGTTATTGTTTTTTTGTTGTGGTCTTGTTTTGGATATCGCTTCACAGGAAAAGGTAATATTTTTAATTTCCTTTAATGAACTTTGCATCGTATCTCCGTTGAACTGCAAAGTGACTAAAAACTGCTTAAAAGTCACCGTAGTATGCTATACTTATATATTTTGTGTGCATGCGCGAGCCTGCTGTAGGATGTTGTGACTGCTCCGTGTGCCGTGCTTTAAAACTTTGTCTTTATTTTCAACCGTTATTCCAGTTTATTTTGTATTAGTAAGCTGTGCCCTCTCTAAACATGCGGGTAGAGAGAATTACTTCTGCGTTTCTTTTGTTTACTGCTCTTTGTTTGGAGAGTTCTCTGGGCAGATCGCCATTGTTGTTTACATTCCTCCATCAGCCAACGCGACGACAGCGTGTGACGTAATTCACTCCGCGACCGCTAGACTCCGGACAATGCACCAGAACGCTTTTGTCCTAATATCTGGCGACTTCAATCATGCTTCCCTCAACAGCACACTATCCACCATCTCACAGTTTGTGGACTGGCCCACCAGGAAAAACGAGACGATGGACTTGCTGTATGCTAATGTCAGAGGCATACATCTGCACAGCCATCCCACCACTGGGCAGATCGGACCACAACCTGGTGCACCTTCAGCCCACCTACCTACCAGTGGTCAAGAGGCAGTCAGTTTACACTTTTTTTTTTAACCCCTGTCCGGCAGTTTAGCAAGCAGGATGTTAGTCTGGGTGCTTTATTGTGCCAACACTTTTATTTTGCCAAGTGGATTTAAGCTCTTCTTGTTACTTGAGGTATACTCTTTATTAATCATTTTAGATTATTGCGCCACAAAACCTGAGCTGACAGGGGGAGTTAGCAGAAGTAAAAGAGAGAGAGAGAGAGAGGAAGAGAGGAGGGAGAGAGACCGAAGTAGAAGAATAAATAATAAAAAGGGGGGTGGGGTCAGAGAGAGAGAAAGACAGGGAAAGAAATAATACATAACAAAAAGTAGAGCAAAAAGGAAAGAGTAATAAAAGGACAGCTTCTGCATCTTACTGCTGGACACTGTATCATCACACCAGCTGCTGTATCTGAAAAATAAGATCCAGGTATACACAAAAAGTATACATATGCAGAAACCAATGGTACCATTATAACAGGGAATACGCTTGTGCCAGTATCTGCTTCTGGAATTAAATACGTTAATAACAAAGAAAAAAACAATACATAAGCAGACTGCCACGATCTGGCGGGTGAGCGAGCAAGTAAGCAGGCGAACAGAGCCGGATGGTCGGTGAAACGGGGGTTTTAATGGAGAAGAGGGCAGACAGGCACCAACAACGAGAAACATTACATGACAATACAATGACAAATCTGGGGAAGACTGACTCTGACGAGGACTAAATACAAAAGACTAGCTGGCATTAACAAGAGACGGGTGAGAACAATCAGGTAGAAAACATGGTGTAACGAGGTGGGCGTGGCACACATGAGGATCGAACGGAGCTGGGCGTGACACAGACCAACAGGAACACTGTCTAAATATCGCCGCACCAGTATCTGCATCTGAGAGGAGGGAGTGGAAGCCACAACATAATAATCTGTTCTTTAATAGGTTCAACATCAAGCCTTTTCCCAGCTTCTCCAGCTCCAGCACAGCACTCATTGCACCCAGTGCACCTGTTCCCTCCATTAGTGTCATGCCAAACTGCAGCACTTCGTCGTACCTCTCCTCTCCTCCATCTCCCACCATCGCACCAGCCAGAGCCTCCACCTCCTCTCCTCCTACCACTGTTGACTCTGACACCCATAAACCATCCATCACCATCACTGAGGACCAAGTGAAGAGAGGCCTACGCAGAGTCCATCCTGCCCAGATGGCTTAAGCACACAAGTACTCAAGCTGTGTGCCTCTCAGCTATGTGAAGTACTGCTAAGTATCTTCAACTTGAGCCTCAGTACCAAGAAAGTTCCCATGCGGTGGAAAACATCGTGTCTGGTTCCTGTACCAAAGAAGGCGTGACCCAGTGCCCCATCGGACTACAGGCCAGTAGCACTCACCTCACAGAGAGTGAAGGCTTTTGAGAGGTTGGTCCTGGACACACTCCGCTCCTTGGTGAGGGAAGCGCAAGATTCTCTTGAGTTTGCCTACCAGGCCAGGATTGGAGTGGATGATGCCAGCATCTACCTGCTACACCGTACCTGCAGCCATCTTGACAAGCTGCGTGCATCCCTGTGGATTACATTCTTCGACCACTGCCTTCAATGCAATTCAGCCAGCTCGTTTGGGGAGCAAACTGTCTGCTATGCAGGTTCATGCTCCCCTAGTTGCATGGATTTTGGATTGCCTGACTGATAGGCCACAGTACATACAACTTCAGGGATGTTCAAGTTTGACAAGGTGTTGTGTAGCACTGGAGCACCTCAGGGAACTGTTTTGTCACCGTTCCACTTCACCCTGTACATATCTGACTTTCATATATATATCGGGCCGATATTTGGCATTTTTTAATGCATCAGCATCCGCCGATATCCGAGTGTACTACGCCGATTTACAGACAGGCACGTCTGCGGGCAGCCCAGTGTTATTGTTGCTGTGGAACACGTGACCCATGCTGCCTTGTGCAGGACCCCAGCCAGACGTTTTGGAAGAGTCCTGGGAGAAAACGGTAAGACTTAAATTCTGATCTTTAAAAGACCTATTTATTTAACTGGTTTGCTATGAAATGTTGCTTTAAAAGAAAATGCGAGCGCTTTTGAAAGAGAACGCGAATTACGCTGTCGGGAACTGGGGTAATGATAATGAGCCTTCAACCAACTGTAGCTTACAGATAACGTTAAGGATCATTGATTCTGACAAGAGTTAGTTTTGTGCGCTTGTTGGTGGGCTCACAGACCTTTTATTAATCGTTATAAATCATTTTAATTGTTAACATGCATGGCGGAGAAAACTGTTCGAATGCGTGGTTACCATTCACTTGAGCTGATGCTGACAATGGTCCTTGAAACAGTGCAAAATGAAGACCTACACCGACTCCAGCCGAGGAGCACGTCTTCTAGTTTTGCATTTGAGAGCGGAGATTCGAACAATTTGTCAGACATCTACATAAAAAGTGCACGACTTTGCACAGTTAATTTCCTCATTAAACATGTCTAACCTTTATACAGGCTTATACGTCGACAACGTCACGATCACTAGGGGCTTATGTTGTCCTTGCATACAAGGCTGTGTAATACGACAAACTTATTTCATTTTCTGCGATCGCTAGATTCTGATTGTGAATTTGGCTTGTAAGCTATCTGTCTGCTAAAAACATAAACAACATGTTTGTGAATGGTTTTGGACCTTGTACAATACTCATCATACCATGATGCATTTGGCTAAGTGTTTTTTTCTTTCAAAATGTATAACAGTGTAATTGTTTTAATGTGCATGGAATGCCGGTGTTATGCCGAAAAAGGCATCCCTGCCGTAGGATGCATGCCTGTCTCTAAATGACCGATTGGTCGCTGATCTGAAATGAGTTGAGATACTTTGTCGAGTTAGGCTACCGTAGTGCTAATCGATAGCCCTAACCTTAACTCCCAAAAAAGCTCAACTCGTCAAAACACCGGCATGCACTCTACGGCAGGGATGCCTTTTTCGGCATAACACCTGTATTGTAGAATGAATTGAAGATGAAGGTACTATAATAAAAATGCTAACCTTGCATTTTTTCTTCTGTTTTAGTAATTGCTGTCTGATGGCTGAACAAAAATCTAATCCTGTATGGCAGCATTTCACCAAGCCAACACCAGGAAAAGCCAGGTGCAATATCTGCAGCAGGCTGATGAGCTTGGGAGCTGAAGAAGGAGTTTGCTGCTAAAGAGATTCTGATGCTGCTATTTTTATTGTTTATAAGTTTAAATTTACAAGTTATATTGTGTTTTTGTTATTTAAGTTTATATTTAAATTTACACAAATCAGTATTCAATAAATGCTAAGTTGAGAAATTTTGTGTATCGTTTGTTATTAGTGTGATATTTTATCATGCAAATAGAGGGGAAAATGTCCAGTTTTTGGCCAAAAAATATCGGCAGCATATATTGGCCATCGGCTGACCCTGACTCCTAAATATTGACATCGGCTATTGAAAAACCCATATGGGTCGACCTCTAGGCTGTACTTCCTATGTAGACTGCGATCTTTTAGAGTCTGCAACACCATGTTGCGGATGTTCTGTGAGTCTGTAGTGGCCAGTGCCATCTTCTATGCTGTGGTGTGTTGGGGTGGTAGCATGAAAGGGGCAGACATAAATAGACTTAACAATCTGATCAGGAAAGCTGGCTCTGTGGTGGGTGAGGAACTGGACAACATGGAGACTGTGGTTGAAAGGAGAACATTGTCCAGACTTCAGTCCATCATGGACAATGTAGCTCACCCACTCCACAGTGTGGTGGACAAACTGAGGAGCACCTTTAGCCACAGACTCACCAGCTTAAAGCCCTCCACTGAACGCCATAGGAAATCCTTCCCTCTCATTGCCATCAGACTCTACAACTCCTCCCTCAGTCACACACCCACACAATAATCCGTGCGATAGCCTGTTGCTTCTTGCTGTATATTTATTTATTATGGGTTAAATCTATCACTGTGCATTATTTTTGCTTTGATGTGCAACAGTCTACTATGTGCAATACTGTGCAATGTTCTTACCAGGTGCTGGAACATTAACATTATTATGTGCAATATCATACGTTGTTCTCTAAATGGGAGCTAAATCACTGTTACACACAATATCTTATGTGCAATATCACGACTTGTTCAATATTACTCTTCATTACTTAATATTACTAATATTACTTAATTGTACTTAATTACTACTACTGATTTTCTAAGGTGCAATAACTTATTCCAACTATCACTTGTCTAGTTTTTCATTATAGGTTATTATACCAAGCATTTCTGTATGTAGCATAGTCTATTCTTATTGCGGTTGTTTTATTCCTACAGATTTCTATTTAGATTTTATCCAGACTATTTTATTTTATTATATACTGTTCTTGTGTGTCTGTGTTGTGGCAGTCATATCGCATAAGCAATTTCCTCCGGGATCAATAAAGTTTTCTGATTCTGATTATACATTGCGGCTTGCCTCACGGGTCATTATAAATAGTCCCTTGTGTGACACCTGTGTGGCGACGAGGTTGAAGTTGGCTCCTTATTCACAGCTCCTTATTCGGATTTTCCTGTCCACCTTAAATGCTGCGCAGCCCAATGCAATGACGCGATTGCGCCTGTAGGGGGACTCATTCAGCGAGACTTAACTTCCGAACAATAATACTAATAAAAAATGTTACAAATAGGTATTATATATATGTAGCATACACACATGTGATCAAACACATATACACATATATTTCAATTCCTATAAGTTACTCTAAAAAGTAATAATAATAATGATAATGATTGCTCAACTTCGTATGCGCCCAATCTTGTATGTGCAAGTGTAGGTGTGAACTGATTTGTCATTGGGTGTGCTGGTAGTTGATGCCGTCGGGGGGGCGTGACAGTGACCCCACCCCCCGGGCCCAAGGGGAAGGCAGGGGGAACTAGGCAACCGAAGCCACCCCGCCACCCCCACAGCATAAGGGCCCACAGCCACGTGTCCCCAAGACAACCACCCGCCCGACCTGAGAGGGAGCCCACAAGGGACTAAGGGGGCACCAACCCCCGTACCAGGAGGCCCGCAGAGGGGGGATGGGCAGCGAGCAAGTAAAAATTGAGGGGCAGTGTCTCGGCGCACCCCCCCACTGCCCCTCAAAGCCCTAGTGTTGTGTGAAATGTGATGTCAGGCCCAGGGGAGCAATAAGGGCGTGTCAGGAGTGCCCCCCCCGCACCGGGGCCAAATCCCCGACTGGCCCCGATTAGTCCCCATCCCCGACCCCACACAGCCGGCAGCAGGGGACCCCCCCCCCTCCAGGTGTAGACTGGAAGAGTCC
>JAODLC010000100.1:909167-920015 GCA_026781145.1 Hippopotamyrus pictus
TTTGGCTGGGCTGAGACCACCAAAGTGAGCTGAGTCTTTGGCTGGGCTGAGACAGCCGCAGTGAGCTGAGTCTTTGGGCTGAGACAGCTGCAGTGAGCTGAGTCTTCCCCTCTGCAGGCACAGGTAGGACTGGCTGAGCCCCGCACCTGGCTCTCCGCTCAGCATATGGATGTTCTCCCCTGCTGGCTTTAACTGCCAGTGTCATGGGTTTGCTGTCTGGGCAGAGGTGCACTAACTGCGGACAGGCAGGGCAGTTACTGTATGCTGCCATCCGGTAGTAGATAAATGAATAAGAAATAAATGAATAAATAAATAAATTGACAGAAGAAGCATGCGGTATGGATAGTGGCCCACTTCTGTATGCAGGAAGGTAAGCCTGATTATGTTTAAAAATGAATTCTTCTTGCCTGTTTTTCAATGTTTGGGTGGCTATACAGTACATGGTTAGATTTTAATATTAAAGGGACATCAGGAGACTTCTGAAAAAATGCATATTACTTACTCACCGTTTTAATAGTAACAAAGCAAACAAAGATATCGATCTTAGCTGATAGTACACCGTAAACTATGTAATATTTTCGGGAAAGTGAAATATTTGTCTTAAGTGTTGTCTATTTGATGTACAAGATATTTAATCGATGACATCTTGCGCGAAATCACAAAAGCCTCATAAATTTATGTTTGCTGTGGTCACGTCAAAGAGCCCATAAGGTGGTCTAATTTTCCAACCAAGCTGGGAGTTGAAATAATATACTGATATTTTTTACGAGAAGATGAAGAGTTAAATAGTCCACTGCTAAATCTCCTGGGTGAGATTTAGACAGGAAATCACCAGAGAAAAATAAACGTTGTTGGATGTCTTTCATTGATAACATCTCCCTGTTATGGATGCAAACTGTCATAATACATTAATACAGTCTACTGTATCTACAAAGCGTCAAATTCCCAGTGTCAATGACAGTCTAGCTTTCTACTTCATGGAGACTGCAAAATAACATAAAGAAGCTTTGGTAATCACTTATAATATCAATACACTTTCATGTATTATACGCCAGCGCAAGTGCATTAAATCGCAGCTGTTTTCGGTCATAACTCAGTAATTCTGATTTATAAATTTAGAAATTTAGAAATTAAGGCGGAGATCGGAAGGCATCAGTGCGCTTTTCTCGGCAGTCGCACTTACTCCTGACTGACTTTGGACATGAACCGAGGCCAACGACATCACGGTTTAAATTTGCTCTGACAGTATAAAAATAAAATAATTGTTTTATATCAGAGTAAATAAATAAACGGTTTAAATCAGAGCAACAAATGGCACAAGGGTTTGCGGAGCGGCTTCTCGAGATCGTACGCAGTCTGAGCCTGCTAGACTGGGACCTGTTGCACGAATACGGTCCATAAAAAGGAGCGCCATCGCTGCTGTTGATTATAACACTCACAGAAATCATGTATATTCCATATACCCTATACATGCATGTACACGACGTGCAGCAAATCCTTGGCCATTTCACTTTTATGAGGTTCCACGCGATCAAGTCATTTAACATATGGTTCACGTGTATTCCATGCAGGGATTACAGAGATCTAGAAATAAATATTCATTTTTCGCAGAAACGCGTAGAACAGAACTACCGTACATTGATTCTTACCTGTCATCTGCTTGCCAATCACCGAGCAACAGGTCGCGGAAGCGGTACCGCGGCGGCAGCGGCAGAACGTCTTTCTCCAGCTCCACCATGCTGCCGGACAGGCGAGCGGCGGCTTGATAAGCGGCAGGCGCAGATACGTGTCTCTCTTCACTCCCGAAATCTCAGCTCATGTGCTGTTGGATTAAGACCATTGATGAGCGAGGGTCTCCTACCCAGTCGGGGCTGATCCCATGTGCCGCAGATCGGAGCTGCGCGCCTCCTCTAGCGGCGCCCGGTGCCCCGGAGCGGCCCATCGTTACGTGCGATCGGTGCGCTGGGCGTCATTATCGAGGCGCCCGGGGGGCTGTGAACTCACGCGGCGGCACTCGACAGACAGTCGGTGGGACTTGTCAGTGGCCGGTTTTCTTTTAAAGTTCACACACCCACGCACACAGCAAGACAGGGCGATGGGGGGGGGGGTTGGGGGGTGGGCGTTTATATTATTCTAGAAAATGGATTTAAAGTCCAAATGCTCCTTTTTGCATGCATGCTGTCATGTTCTGCTGTTGTGTTTGCTATGTACTGTATTGTCTGCATAGGCCCCGTAAGGCATTATTCATTTCATTAGCTTATTGTATCTCAGGATTTAACTTGATTTGCACTTTTATTTACTGTTCAGTCTATCTGTGGAGCATTTTGAGTGTTTGAAGGTGGACCACAAAGATGATCTGATGCTGCTTACAGATTTTCAGCCCTTATTGCACAACACAGGATCTGGAAACAGAAATATCGAATGTTTCTACATCCTGGGGCTGTCTGAGGCACCACTAAGGCGAATAAGATTTTGAAGCCTGGTCATGAGCTGCTCAGTGCTGCAGACAGCCGGGCTGCTCAGTGCTGCAGACAGCCGGGCTGCTCAGTGCTGCAGACAGACAGCCCAGCTGCTCAGTGCTGCAGACAGCCGGGCTGCTCAGTGCTGCAGACAGACAGCCCAGCTGCTCAGTGCCGCAGACAGCCGGGCTGCTCAGTTGAAGAGCCGGCTTCCAGTACTTTTCTTACATCCCTCCTCCCAGCACATCTCCTTCTCCTCCCACAGGAACTCTTTGTGGTGTCCACCTTCCACGTTGTTCAGTATAAATGAATTTCCATTCACACAGGCCTGTTTGGTGCTTCAGAGCATCTAGCAGGGCTCAGAAACACATTGGGTTCCATCTCTACACCATCCGCCAGCACTTCGATACTGTTCATTTTGATTTCTTTTTTCAAGCCATCTTTACTTTCCTGTTGGAAATTATAAAGTAGTTGACTATAATCAATAACTGCATTCAGCATGGCTGATGAGAGAACTTTCACTGCAGTTGACTCACAGGAGGGCATTTTCTTTATTATTTACAATACCAGAGAATTCTCTATTTTTAAGGGTCTTCTGGCCAAAGCCGGCCAGTTAATGAGAAATAGAAATATAAGCTCATGAAAACATCACATTGAAATAATGAATTATACAAGATGAAACAGTGAGAGGCAGGGTACAGCTTAATAAACACTGAAATTAGAGTCAGTGCAAGCCCAGTCAAGACACTGCAGACCCACTATAATCCAGCTGGATCATTAAAAACTAATTTTATGTCTTTAATTGCAGTTCTATCAAGCAATTCCTTCTGAACATATGGCTAAAGATGGCTAATAATCAAACATACTGTAAAGCTCATTAAGCATTCATCATTTACTCTCTCCTGTGTTCTGAAATAAGGTTAACAGTGACAATGCAGAAGAGGGAGTCATATGGAGTGTAAGTGTGGGTCTAAGAGTGTAAGTGTGGGTCGGAGAGTGTAATCATGAGTCTTAGAGTGTAAGTGTGGGTCTGAGAGTGTAATCATGAGTCTTAGAGTGTAAGTGTGGGTCTGAGAGTGTAAGTGTGGGTTGGAGAGTGTAATCATCAGTCTTAGAGTGTAAGTGTGGGTCTGAGAGTGTAATCATCAGTCTTAGAGTGTAAGTGTGGGTCTGAGAGTGTAATCATGAGTCTTAGAGTGTAAGCGTGGGTTGGAAAGTGTAAGGGTGGTTCTGACAGTGTAAGTGTGAGCCTGTGTTAACGTGGGCCTGAGAGTGTAAGAGTGAATCTGAGAGTGTAAGTGTGAGTCTCAGAGTGTAAGTGTGGGTCTGAGAGCGTAATCATGAGTCTCAGAGTGCAAGTGTGGTTCTGAAAATTTAAACGTGAAGTTTAAACATGATAAGTCTTTGGGGTTGTAAGGTATGCTCTGTACTCTACTACAGGTCTGGTCACACGTTGGGATCCCCAGAACTTGAAGCTGGAATCTTGTTTGACCTTCTAGACATGCTGAAGATCATGATTGTTGCATTGAGAACCGGCAGATGAAGATGAGAACAGGCAAAGGAGTCTATGTTCTATCTATCACATCTGCACCTAATCCCTGTGACGCCTGAAACAGGGCATTGTTTTCCCAAGTAATGATCCTACTCCCTGTGCGACCCCATCATACATGGCTAATTGCACCTAATTGGAATTTCACAGTCTGCTGCTGTTTTCTGGTGTTGATAACATTTGTAACAGTCATGTATTACTCTGTTTGTAACACAGGAGTTGCTTTGCATAATAGTTTCATCTAAATAAAAACATCTCTATCGCTCACAAATGCTTATCCTGGTCAGAGATGGTTCCAGCAAGCACAGGGCACGATGCCGGGGTCCATTGTGGACAGAATGCCTGTTAATAATTCCTGTATTTTGACACCCTTGATAAGTGATGGTAATAGCTGCTATATTATTTCCTCACCACTTTTCAAGGTCTGTGTTGTGAGTTGAAATGTAGAGTAAATAAATATGGAAGTATAACATAGACTTTATAGATTCTTGTCTGTTATTCACCGAATCTGTTGGAGGTATTTGTTTCACTGACAGGCTCATTCAGAGACAGTGACCGGGCACCATAACCCAAGAACAAGGGGCAAAGGTGAAAATAACCATGAAGGCCAGAGGGAGAACATGGACACTTTTCTCGGTGCTGCAAATATGCAAGACAGAACCATATACCCACATATATGGATAAATTTTTCTCATGTTATTTTACTAAAACACCTGTTTCCCTAAGAATTATCGCTACAGCAACAGATTTGCGGCTAGACCATATAAAAACCACGCCTAGAAAACGATCCGTCTTCCAGCTGTTAGCTACTTTGAGGGGGGGGGGGGGGACAGATGCCAAAGAGTACATGAAAAATTAATGTTCCTATTATTCATAACCTGCCATGTCAGATCATTAATCTGTTTCTTGGCAGTGGTTCTGAAAAACACCAGTTACACTTAGGTGACGCTACATTTAACTGTGCATTGAAATCTATGCATTGAATCATAATTCTCTGTGATGCTAAGAAAGAGCTAATCGAACCAAATAGATTTCTGAGTGCCAGAGATGTATCACACAAGGGCCTGACAAGCTCGTCACACCTGCTGTCACAAGTCAGCTGCTTGATGCGTTTGTCTCACCCATTTAAGGGCCAAATCCACGTGTGCAGAGACATAGCACCCCAGCGGTAAGCACTGCAGATGCCGGCGTCAGATGAGAGGCTGATGTGGAATCCTTGGAAATTGGATGTTCTTTGATAAGTTAGTTGCCTAGTAGCCATGGTAACAGCGTAACGTGCCCAAAATATCAAAGAAAGAAGTGCATTTCCTACCAAACTGACAGTGTATCAGGCAACATTGTCTCTGCAATCCTCACAACAGCAAAGAAAAGGCAAAATACTGTGTGTGGGAGGGATCAGCAGGCACTGCCAGTCACTGAGCTCTGGTGGGAGGGATCAGCAGACACTGCCAGTCACTGAGCTCTGGTGGGAGGGATCAGCAGGCACTGCCAGTCACTGAGCTCTGGTGGGAGGGATCAGCAGGCATTGCCAGTCACTGAGCTCTGGTGGGAGGGATCACTGGGCACTGCCAGTCACTGAGCTCTGGTGGGAGGGATCACTGGGCATTGCCAGTCACTGACCTCTGGTGGGAGGGATTACTGGGCATTGCCAGTCACTGAACTCTAGTGGGAGGAAGTCACTGACCTCTGGAGGGAAGGATCGCCGGGCACTGACAGTCACTGACCTCTTTGAGGCAGGATGGGCACTGCCAGTCACTGACCTCTGGAGGGAAGGATCGCCGGGCACTGACAGTCACTAGTCACTGACCTCTTTGAGGCAGGATGGACACTGCCAGTCACTGTTTTCTGGTGGGAGGGGTCACTGGGAACTGCCAGTCACTGAGATCTAGTTCAGCGAATTTCATGTTGCAAATTCCAGTTAGGCTGAATTGAATAGCGGTTGATTGTGCATGCTTAATCCTGGCCCCAGCAGGTTTGAGGCCTTGTCCCCCCCACCAGCGGCTGTCAGGTGCCTCGATGTGCTTTTCTTGTTGATCATGGTTACTGTCGACCGCTCTTCTCATGTTTTCTGCGTCCCAAGAGCTCATCATCCCTATTGCTTTCATTGCTCAGGAATTATTTTTCAATTATGTTCGTATTTGTGCATTACAAGAAAAAAGTACCAAAATCCAGTTTCTGCTGCAGTAATATGGATTTGGAAAAGATATACTTAATCGCTGGCAGATTTCACAAATGTTTTGTTGTATCTAAAAAAACAGTTTGGTTGCAGCTTTTCGTACCACTACATGAATTCAATAAGAGCATGCTTGTTACAGCTGGGTAAGCGTGAATGCTGCTGATTTCCTGACCTGCAGTAAATCTGGGTTTGTCATACCGAATAAAAAGGAGGTTTTATTATCCGGCAGGCCGGACGCCACAGGCTGGGACAGCGGCCACGTGCATTGAGCTGAATGTGAAGGGTGTGGAGGCATGGCAGATGGGGCTCCGGGGTAGACCTGGGGGAGAGAGATCGGCTCCTTCCCCGCACTTTTGGGACACTGGTGGTTCAGGTTAGAGACAGCAGTGCTCTCTGGACCCCTGTCCTGCGGGGAAGGTTAGGGGCTGCCGGCTGTGCCCTGTTGGCATTCCGCATGGACTCCCCCTGGGGGTGCACACACTCTCCCCCCACTTCTCCTATGGCTTCCTTAGTGCTCAGCCGGGAGGGTTTAAGAAGCGAGGAAAGCTGAACCCTGCATACGTGTGCGTGTGATAATGAGGGAGGGTGCCGTTCATTATAGCCAATTTTAAACCAGGGTTGGATGAATAAAGCTAAAATTGCAAAAGTAAACAGGCAAAGTGTTTCATTTAAAAAAAAAAAAAAAAAAACATCCTTCCAGGAAAATCAACACATTCTTTGTAATTAAAAATTGGTGTGAAAGAGGCATGTTGGGAAGCCGCCTGGCTCCAGAAGGATGGTGTTCCCGCTGAGGCAGACCCCTGCTGGCGGCTCCAAGGGGCCCCGGGCCCCAGGGCCGTCGTTTTCCAATAGACAGCGCAGGCTGGAGCTGGCCTGCCAGTGAGAATGAGAGCAGCACTCCTCTCATTCTCATGTGTGGACAGTCTTATCATAGGCAATGCCTTTCTACTGTTATTGTTTCAAGTATACAGTCTTTTTCAAATTTTAATACATTTCAGTGGGTCTGTTGTTTAGTGAATATAATCCCTCTGTTAATATTTTTCTAGCGCTGGTATAAGAGAGGCTGTATTTGTTCCTGTTCGTTGACTCTTTCAGCGTGTGCATGAGAGCTAAGGGTTATCAGATAGATCGCTCAGCGGTCACATCACAGACTCCATGACTGCCACTGAGTCACTGTGAAAGAGTCAGAGACCAGGCCTGGACACTGACCTCACATAATCTGCTGTCTTATACAGCATGTTCATTGATCTCCAAGGTGCCTATATCCCTTTACAGAATAGAATTGTGATACTTTATTGATTCCTGTGGCAGAAGCTCTCTTTTTGCCTATCACATCTTGCTCTCCATGAGACACACAGACATATATGCAGGTGAGAGCAAGCTTGGGTGTGACGACGCAGGGTCAGCCAGTGTGCAGGGGCCTTGGAGCTGGGGGTTAAGAGCCCCACTCAGGGGCCCACAGACATGTGACTCAAACAGGCAACCTTCCAATCACAGGCACAGAGATTTAGCCCAGTATAAATGCTAACAGTGATGACAGTTTATAGCTTTAAGCAGTGAGAGCTACATAAAGACATCGCCAGAAGAGCCTCAGATCATTGTGTGCCGGAAAGTTTTTTTGGAAACGTCTTAACTGCGAGCTTTGATGTTTCATTTTTGCATGAATTTAAAACCAGAGCCTCCTGTTCCACATCTATTTTTATATACAAGAAAAGGGAAATATAAGTTTGTCTCATTAAACAAACAGCGTCCAGGACAGGTATTAAAACACCATGCTCTGCCTTCTGAGATGATTAATACCAACAGTTCTTTTTATTGTGCATCCACCAGCGTGTGCAGCGTGTTACATTAAACAGGCAAACAGATGTCTGGGGAAGGACTGGGTATAGTCTATGCAGAGAAAAGAAATCCCAGAAAAAAGGAGGGGATACGAGCCAAGGAAGAGCCTTGGCCCGCAAGCCCGCCTCGGAGCAGAGCGGCGTTCAGTAGCAGATGGGGAGGGACCCTACCTTTTCACATGCTCTGAGCGTCTGCGGGATTCGGCCACGCTTTACTCTACTGTGCCTGGCTACGTACGCATGGATATGTCATTTCCTGCATGGTTCTAAGACATTACCTTATCTCTGATTAAATAGGGTATCTGAACTGCCTATATGCCACCAAACACCAAAATGCCTGTTCACCTTCTGCTGTGCCCCCCCCCCCCCAAAAAAGAGAGAAAAGGCAGATAGGACATTGCCAATATCTGCGTGTCACCCTCCAGGTGTGGCAAGGACCGTGCTAAATGCTAGCAGTTACACACTTTTAAGGAGTTGGGCGACACACTGGGGGCTGTGGCTGCTGAGCTCACGGTGAGCATCTCCCAGGCCCTAGTGCCCACCCAGCTTGCTCACTGGGCACACAGCTCTTTGCATAAGCTGCACACAGGCACCTCTCTGACAAACAGTAAAACAAAAGAACATGTCTGTCTTTCTTTCACGGTTGTTATGCAACCGTCACTCCTCACTGCGGCAAAAACAGTACGGCTGCGAGCGGCTCTTTTATAAGGTTCTCATGATCACCTCCACCGAAAAGGCCTGTTTGATACGAGCATTTGCTGTGCCTGTTCTGGCCTGAGAGCTGCCCCGTCCTCCCAGAGACCAACACTGGTGCATTTTGATCTCCTGTGAAGGAAGCCTTTGATAGGGCTGAAATGGTAAACTGTCAGTGAAGTCAAGAGCACCACAATGGCACTTATGGCTATGCTGCATGCAGAACAGAGCTGACTTTGATCCACGAGATGCAGCTTTTTTAGGAATTCAAAGGTAGCATTTGTCTCTGGTGTTTAACAGCTAGAAAATGCTAAACATCAAAGTAAAAGGCATTATTTCCAAGTGAATATACATGCACACATTGCTGAGTCTTGATGTGGAAACTCAGGCTGACTGCTTATGCATATCATAAAATCCTGTGTATTAACTGACTTATAGCATTAAAATAGAACAATGCTAATATTAAAATGAATAATGTTCTGAGTTTTTTTATCCTGTTTCTAATGTTTTATGAAAGCACATCCAATGAACCAAACAATAATATTCCTTTAAATACACACTCCTGTCCAACACGCCCTTCAGCATGCCTACCTGTTCACCTATATTTGTATTTTTTTTTAGGAAATATGGTGCCCCCTATAGATGAGCTTGGGAAATGCGATCCTGGTGACATAGAAGAAGCAGCCACTGCACAATACTTGCATGTGTTACTGTCTGAACTAAAATGTATGAAGAAATGTCTATATCAAAAGGCTGTAGTTATATAAAGCATTAAACTGATTATAGTTGTGTAAAGCTCGCCTGCAGTGCTCGGTTGGTGGTAATTCATCGCATTCACTGTGTTTTACACCCCAGCTTTGTGCCTGCTGTACAGATATATGCCTGCACACTACCGGCAATGACTCACCCTGCTTGGCTCGGCATTGGACACGCAAGTAGGTTTTTTTTAAGAAACATTATCGTTACTTCACTCATTTACATATTTCCCTGGACGACACAATCTGTCCTTGGCACAGAGCCAGTCCACATGGTGAACGTGCCTATGGATACCCAGGTGATGCTGAGCAGCCGCTGTAGAGCATTGTGGGTAACAGTCCCCTTTCACCTTTATTGCACGTTGAGCCAGTTGAGGCCCATGTTCCTGCTGTGGCCCTCAGGCAGCGGATGTGAAACCGCGTCTAAGGACGTTGCATGCTGTCACCAACTTTCTGACACCAAGGTACTGAACTAGCAGAACAGAGGCTACAACGGGATCTTGATTTAATTACGACTGGGCTCATACCTGGCAGATGAAATTTAATGCAGATAAATGTAATCCAAGGTAATCCATGCAGGGAGCAGAAATATAAAGTACAGATATTTCATGGGTTCCACTGAAATAAAGGTAGCTGATTATGAGAAAGATCTCGGTGTGTATGTTGATGCTTCCATGTCCCACTCTCGCCAGTGTGGGGAAGCAATAAAAAAGGCCAATAGGATGTTGGGTTACATATCTAGGTGTGTGGAGTTTAAGTCAAGGGAGGTGATGCTAAGATTATACAATTCCTTGGTAAGACCACGTCCAGAGTATTATGTGCAAGTTTGGTCACCCTATTTTAAAAAGGATACTGCTGCCTTGAAATGGGTTCAACATAAGTCTACAAGAATGTTTCCTGGTCTTAGAGGAATGTCTTATGAGGAGAGGTTAGCTGAGCTGAATCTGTTCAGCCTCGAGCAAAGGAAACTGGTATGGATGCTGTTACGTCAGTATTAATTATAATACAAGAACTTATAGCCATATGTGGAAATTAGTGGGAGAAAATTTTACACTGGATTTGAGAAAGCACTAATTTACACAGTGTGTAGTTAGAGTATGGAATAGTCTTCCTGCTGTAGTGCAAGCTAAAATGCTGGGTTCCTTTAAATCAGAGCTAGATAAGATTTTAACAAGTCTGAGCTATTAGTTAAGTTCTCCCCAAACAAACTTGATGGGGCAACTGGCCTCCTCTCGTTTGTAAATGTCTTATGTCCTTATGAAGGCTGTTCAAAGGAACACAATATGCATCCAAAGAACAATGGTAAATGGTAAATGGACTGCATTTATATAGCGCTTTTCTACTCCTACGAGTACTCAAAGCGCTTTACAATTCATGC
>JAODLC010000100.1:929108-939987 GCA_026781145.1 Hippopotamyrus pictus
TCTCCACAGCAGCTGAGTAGAAGGTTTTTAGGATCGCTGGTGTGACCCTAAATCTCCTCAGCTGCCTCAGGTGGTATAACCGCTTCCTCGCCCTGGTGACCGGAGTGCTGACATGAGTGTCAAGTGAGGCCCGCGGTGAGCAGAACCCCAAGGTACTTGATGTTATCCACCCTCTCCACTAGAACACTGTTGATCTGGAGGGGTGAGAAGGAGCGCTGCTTCTTCTTGCTGTAGTCCACTATCAGCTCTTTAGTTTTTCTGACATTCAGACTGAGGCAGTTGGACCTACACCATACCGACAGGTTCTCCACCTCCCTCAAGTAGGCCGACTCATCGTTGTTGGTGATGAGTCCAATTACCACTGTGTCGTCCGCGAACTTCACAATGGCGTTGGAGCTGTTGGAGGCAACGGAAGTTGTTGGAGGTACCATTGATCTATTTTTGCACAGCGTATTGATCATTGACTGTAGGTATGTACATGTATGTACTGTATGTATGTAAGTATGTACGTATGTATGCATGTCCATGCATGTATGTAAACAGAATCTGCACAGACCAAGTTCAGGCCACAGCCCGGCACTGTGTGGAGATGATGCACCTCATTTGTTTATTCAAAGTCGTCATCTGAATAGAAAATCACTTCACCTGCTGTGTTACTTCTGACGCCACCGAATACTGGAAAATGTGCGCTTTCCAGTAGACTATATATATCAGGGCACATCATGCACTGCGCAAGTTCTTCATTAGAGCGCTACTGAATATTAACCGAGGTTCCCAACACCTGCAAGTCCACTGATTGTACGTGTCATTTGTTGCCACCATGTGGACACAGAAAATAGAAAACACAAGGCAAAACGTTTCACTGAATCGCAAAGGAAAATATCTGCTGTCAGATCAAAACAGGATCTTCGCTGATATTTAAGATACAGAAAAGTGAACGTTAGAATTAAAGAGCATGGAAAGGTCACGGGTAACGTACTATCTTTGAAATATTGAGACTTCGGCGCACATGAATAATGTATGGTTAACTTCTTAGATTTCTAGTAAACATCCAGAAAGGATAGTGAAAGGTTATCGCTGAAAATAAATACCAAAGTGTACAATAAACACAGCACCAGTAATCTATAATTATGTCAGATTGGACGTTTCACTAAACCCGATCGAAGTTCATTTATTACAGAAAACTAGGTGGATAAAAAGCCAAAACCACTCCAAGGAAAATATACACCCGAGGACGCGAATGACAGGAGAAATGGCCAATCGTGAGACTCTATGGAGTTCCGCGGTCCTGGGCTAAATATAACGCTCTTCCTCACTTCGCCAATAACAGAGCTGATCGGCTAGACATTCAGCCATATTGGCCAATCAGGTAGCGGTCGTTTGACATAAGGCGTGGTCGCAGTATCCAAGCGGAGGTCGGGTGTCGCCTGACCGGATGGTTGAAGTTTTGGGTACTGACTGGAGTTTTGTTTTATATATTTTTTTAATGCCCTGGAGTCTGCAAATTATATATTGGCATCTTTTGATAACTTTGCAAACATCTCTCGACGCCATCCCCACCTCGTCGGAGGGTACGCTTGAGACAAAAACGGAGAGGCAGAGAGTATTTCTGCAGCCCTACCGACTGTGATACGGGAATCCAGCTGAGGCGAGCGAAGCCATGGGGAACCAGGGTATGGAAGATCTGATCCCGCTCATCAACAAGCTCCAGGACGCCTTCAGCTCCATCGGGCAGAGCTGTAACTTGGATCTGCCACAGATCGCCGTGGTCGGCGGGCAGAGTGCCGGGAAAAGCTCAGTCTTGGAAAACTTTGTTGGCAGGTAATGAGGGGAACTAGTGCTGACGTGGGGAGCGCTGACATGGCGTTCGAGGCGCATCGGTTTCTTCCCTCGGGCTGAGCGTCCTGGGAGACCTGCTGTCCGTCTCGAAGCGTCCTTATTCACGGTCATATCTCACGCTTCTCATTCTCGGGATTGTATTAGGCCGCCTGGGTCACAGTTGCGCTTGGGCTCCGGGCGGGAGCGGGGTGCTGGCTTAAAAATAACGGAAAAAACAGGACGTGGTTATTTACGCATATGCTAAAATGGGAAAAACTATGAAAAGGGTTGAAGGGGGGATATGCATGATTTTTGTTTTATTATACACAACACCGTGGGTTCTCGGATAATGCAAGATTGGCTGTCGCCGGTAATTTAACGTGCAAGGTAACGGACTGAGTGTAACTGTGACGGTAGAAATTAAGTAGTTAGATATTACTGAAGTGAAGGCTGTTTACTGAATATACTACCGTTAAAGTCGACTAGAAATGTTCGGCCGGCCGGCGTAAGCGCATCTTCTCCGTTTTAACAAACTTTTCTCACGCTCGTTCCCCCTGCTTTCCCTCGCGCGGCTCCCAATCTGCACTCACGAGCTTTCTGGTCTCGCTGCCCGGGTCGAGCCGGTGCCTCGTGAGCTTTTCCGAAGGTAGCGGTGAGTGAAGCTTCCTTTACGGTTTTACAGCTGCACATGTGAACTGTTGAGGTATTTACCCGAGTTATTTTTAATTTGTGTTTGTCGTTTTTTTGCCAACCCAAGTGCACTACATAGGTTTGATGGCGTTAAAAGGGCATCTAATTGCCTAATTGACTCATCCTTGAAAAGTGGGATGCTACTGTATTACAACACAATGAATTCGGTCCAAACTGAGACTGTTTTAACATCTGCATGTAGAGCGAAAAACGTCTCGACATTAGGTATTATACAAAAAATTTAAAGAATTCCCCTAGACACTTTTGGCCCACATCGCTTAAGTAGCAGTGTTTTAATACGGTTCCTTCGCTTGAAGGAAACTTTACTGCTGCTCTTTTGCATTTTAGTGCACTGCCACACATGCAACCGGGTGTGGTGGCTTACATACATGGTTTGTCTTTGCATTAAGAGAGTGACGGGGAAATTGATTGCGCCTGGTGCCCAGAAGCCGGTGGCCTAGAACAGCCCGGTCCTGGCGCACGTGAACAGTGACGTCATGGCAGGAAGACTGACTCAGGACCTTCTCTAGTGTCTGAATGTATATTTGAATGGGTCAGTGTAAGCTTGTTGTTCTGACGTTTCCCTCTCTGCGTGTCCTATTTGATGCTGTCCTGTGTGCCTTTTATTGTTTTCTTCTTTTTCTTTGTGGTGTTTCTTTACAAAGAGTAATAACCCTTGACCAGCCACTCCCTACCTCTGAAACTACTGACTCCCAGTTCTGGGAACCGTTTCTTTTTTTCTTCTCCTACTTTTCAAATGAATCATATATAATTGGCAGAACTCTTCATCTGTGGAACTAATCTGCCTCAGGCTGGTCACCCGTGTTTGGAGTGGGGGTGCGTTCTTATGCAACCAGCGTACAGCACATGGCTACCTGTCTGTCTGTGGTTTATCATCTCACATGTGTAGAGCCCTCGGTCTGAGGTGATGCAGCATTATCTTCATGACGGCCCCATAATGCCACTAACAGGACAGATTGGGGTTAGAACCCTCCTCAGTGCCGGCTGGACACTGTGGCCTGAACAATAACCCTTCAGTCTGCTGCCTCTTTGTCTTTCTTTGTATAATTACTCTTCGATTCTTCTGTTTTTTGTTTGTCTATTCTTATGTTCAGTCGTGCATTTAACTACGCAAAGTGCTGCTGCCATAGTGGTTGTGCAGATAAACATTGAACATGATTGGCCATACTTGTATATTATGTGGCTGTGTTTATTTGACATGGTGCTGAATGAACTAACTTGGCTTGGGCAGATGAGTAAATTGTTTAAATATGTTTGGATTCTTTAGAACATTTCTTTTTGAGCTTTTAAAAAAAATTTTACCACTAACTTAGTGACTGATATCGAAGTCATTGTATTTTGGTTTCTTCTGTTGCCTTTGTGATGTGAGGAAAGTGTCGTGCCCTGTGAGTTAGGCCCTTTTTGACCAAACATTCCAGTTTTTGCAGTTGGCAGTGCTTATGGTCATAATTGGTTTTTCCCTTTAGCACCATTGACCTGGATTAAAATGACGACTGACTGGTGTAATTTGGCCTCCGTCGTCACTATAGGAAGTTTAACCGTCTGCAGCCTAGAAATCAGACTTCCATAAATAATGACTTCCAGAGCCAGGAAGGAAAAGATGCATATAGGGCGGAATGGAGTTTCTGCACTAGTGTTGCCAGGGATACCGAAATTTGCATGAGGACCCTCTTGCTGTAGATGTTGTAGATGCTGTGCGTGTCGTATTAACTGGGTCTGGGACCAAGGGATGAATACCATCAGAATGCAGTTACCCCATCCCGGCTGCATTTGGAGATGTCCCTGGTTTTTTACTTTCTTTCTGGGTTCTCAAGGGGAGACCATCACTGGCGTTAAAAGCATCTCTCTGAGAGAGACATGCAGAGCAAATACACCCTTGAGTGCTAACTGTCACACACGAGTATGAGTCATAATGGACTTTCGGGTTTTGCTCTTTTCAGTCTCTCGCTCCCTTTCACACTCTCATCCATTGTTGTTAAAGGATTCCCTGCTTTTCCACTTTGACCTGTTTTTGGGCTGCAGTAACTCCTCCCTGGCCCCTTGACTGCCCATTCGGTCCACATGCCAGTCTGGTCCAAATGAAGACCTGCAGCTTGATGCCATAACGGGTCCCACCGCTCCCATCATGGCATGCACGTCCCAGTACAGTGTGAAGTGACCATTCCCATGTATAATTCAAAGTGCTTCTGGATGCTTAAAATGCTATGGGCTCAGAAGCACTCTAAAGTGATTTGCGTAAAAATGGCCCTCTTTCAGGAAAGAGTAGACAAGGTTGATTGAAACCAGCATTGACTGGTTTGGTTTTGGTTTGCAATTTGTTGTTATTCTGCATGTTCAGTTTCTGCTGGAAGGTTTTTTGGAAAAACTGTGTTGGATTAAAATATGCACATGGTAAAAAAACAGCTGTAGATGACATCAGTTTGGTTCATGCTCTGCCTTTTTTTTTTTTTTTTGCATGGTAGTCTTAAGACCATGGTGGAAAAGTGGGCTGGGCAGTAAACCGCCTCTGGGCTGGAAGTCCTTCCAGTCTGACTAATCACAGCACTCTAGCTACATGTCTGTTACGGACTTCATCTTTGCTATATATTTGTGGTCGATCGCTGCTGTTGCATGCATCGCCGTTCATCAAGCACCGTGGCTGCCATTAAGGCCTATCTCCCCTGAGAGACACTTGGAGGCCCCTGGATTCTCAGGCAGGAAGGCGGCCAGAGAGAGGGGGGTCTCATGCAGGAAGGTGGGCAGAGGGAGGTGTGTCGGGCAGAAGGAGGGGTCTCGGGCAGGAGGGCAGGCCGAGAGGGCTCAGGAGCGAGAAGCTGCATTAATATTAGAGAATTGCAGTGCTTCACCTACCATTATATTAGGGGGGCGCCCCACCCCTCCAACGGCACCTCCTGCCCCCCCTTGAAGGTCAAGTTAATTTTATTTAATTTTATTTTCTATATAGCACCAGATCACAACAGAAGTCATTTAAGGTTACCTTTCCTATAGAACAGGTCTATACATTGTCCTTTTATTATCTGTTTTTACACAATAGCTTGTCATTTTTGTCTCTACACAGTCGCGGGTTTACAATTCTCCTCTGCTCTCTGTATCGTGCGTGATGGTGAAGGAGAGCGCACTCCCACCAGAAGACAGAGCGCTCGCATCGGAAAATATGTCGCATCAACCACCAGAAAAGCAGACAAAAATGAACAGGGTAATAAATACGTCTCACGATGGGATCTTCTGCTTTAAACTATCGCTATTTTAAGCTATCGGCTATCACTTTTAAAGCCTAACAGTTAATGTGTTTGCAGGTCAAGACAAACATCCGCAATAGGCTGCAAGGAGACCATCTTGTAGCCTGCATTCAGATCTCAATAAATGGGCCATTTCTGACTTCCCATATCAAGAGGCTCTAGAAATGTTCTTTCAGAAGCCCAGAAAGAGACGCCGCAGTGACAAAAGCTGCACACTTTGTAGATAATTGTCATAAAAATAAATGTTCTGGTGTGTAGTTCAGTTGTTATATTGACTGCTGTCATTAATTAAACACTTAATTGATGATAAATAAGTGTCGGGGCAAAGTTAGGAGCCTGGGACAGATCAGGACAAAAAAGAGGTAGCTAACGGCAATGTAGGGATTAGTATTAGTAATGCACTTTAGTGTGTTTTAGACGGTCTCATGGCATTTAGGGTCATCATTAAATCAACTTTGCATTTATAAAAACGCTCAGCTTGTCTCCAGGGAACCCCATATAACATCTTATGCCTGTATTTTCATGTGTGGCTGATGTGAATGTGTGGCTGATGTGAATGTGTGGCTGGTGTGAATGTGTGTCTAATGTGCTGTATCAGTAGTAATCCTCCATACGTGTTGTGTGGGAATGACTGGTTTAAAGTTGGATTTCCCTTCGGGGACTCGCCCTGGCTGTCAGGGGAGGTAGGTGACTGGTGTTCAGCACCTTTTAGGTGTGTGTGTGTGTGTGTGTGCGCGCACGCATATGTTTGTCTATCCTTCTGTCTGTCCCCGTGTGATCATGTTTATGTGGACATTTGGGCCCCCCAGTGTGATTAAAAACCTGTTATGATTTTCGGTACCCACAATGGGAAACTCAATAAAAAACCTGTGACTCCAATCAAAAAAACTGAAAATGTCTTCTGTTTTGTTTGGTAGCTTATGGTTAAGGTTACGGCTGGGTAGGGGTTAAGGTTGTCATTGTTGGGATTAGGGTTATACCCATGGAAATGAACTGAGAGTCCCTATAAACGTGTGTGTGTGTGTGTGTGTGTGTGTGTGTGAGAGATGGGAATTCAAATTCTGATCAGGCTGTCCAATCAATGCCTGTTGGACAGAGAGGTATCTTTTCATCCTCCCTTATCCCCTCACCATCACTCGCTGTATGTGGAGGCCAAACTCCAGCCCCCACCGCTGCAGCTTCAGGGCAGCAGCCTGTCTGGCTGTTTCTACCCAGCAGCAGCTCTGCTCCTTTGTCAGGCTGTTTGCTCATGTGTGCAATTAGTAAATAAATGCTGTCATTCATGTACCATCCATTTGGTTTTGGGAAATGTGCTATTCTCAACTACTGGGTCATTTCTTATTTAAAATTATCATATAGTAATGTCCTATATCAGCTTGGTATAAGCTGTTTTGGGTTAAATATTGGCTTTACTCCATTGTCTGTGCGTCAGTATCGTATCATTTTATTTGTACTGTAAAACTGAACGCACCGGTAGAATGTCGTCCGATACAGCCTTTGGATAGTGATTGAATGACGTCATGGCAATAAGTGAGTGATACTCACCAGGAGACTAAGCAATCCGTAGTTTAAGGTCTGTGTGATGCAAAATGTGAGGCTTTTTTGGGGGAAATTTGTCTTGTGTCACCACGTGGCCCTGGAGGAGTGGCTTCAGCTGGTGTTGTGTCACATGTCCATTCTGCTTGAAGATGTATGTGGCTGCCTGTGTTTTATAAGCCCCAGCTGAATGCTAGACGCGCAGGCTATCAGCCCGAGCGGAGCGCTTGGTGAAAAACGCACCGGCCTTCCTAAATGGGCTCACTGTGCACTCCCTTGCTCTGTGACAAAGGGCGTCCTTGTGTCTCCCTCTTGCTCCACTGCAGGGACTTCCTTCCCCGGGGCTCCGGCATCGTCACCCGCAGGCCTCTCATCCTCCAGCTGGTCAACTGCGGTACAGGTGGGTTTCTGCCGTCCCTTGTCTACCTGATGCTCACCCGGCTTCCTGCTCACCCTCTGCCTTCAGCACCACTGCCTGGTTTCATTGTGTTCCTTGTAGCACTACCAATCACAGATAATCTGGCTTACTTACATTTTCATAAAACATATTACAGGACTCGCAAAATTTCTGAGTCCCTGGTAACCTTTTGGCCTGGTATTATTGAGATTTTGGTAGGCCAAAATGAATTTTGACTGGCCCCAATAAAAAGCGAAAATAATAATAATAATAATAATAATAAAAACCTCCTTCTGCATCACGAACATCAGAGGAACGCAAAAAGAAAGGACTGACTCCCTGCAGCTGCACATCCAGGGATCATATATCGATCAACAATTTGCCGTTAAAACACATTCGATTATGTGCGATCAAGCCACATTTGTTGTAATAACTGGCACAGCACTGTAACATTAACATTATATCACAGATCAACATAATTGCTTAGCGTTACCATTACATGATGAAAATAATATAATACTAAACAATATATAACAAAAGAATAATAAGCAGGAGGTTTATTATGTACTTACCTATGACTACACTGAAAAATTTTGTCCTCCAGTTTTCATACCCAGCCAGAAATAAAGAAATAAAACCTCCATTATTATCCACAATGTTTAAAAAGCAGCTAATTAACGATATCCTCATCACGTAACTAGTGGCTCACAACCACCCAATAATATCTATTTTCTCTTTATATAGTTCGCTTTCATATAATGTTAGTTCATGTCACCTTATGCATTGTACTGAATACGATTGGTGTATTAATATGGCCATACTTGACTTCTCTTGCTTGTTTTTAACATGCTGGGAGTAACCTATTACCATGACTGACAATGCACCAAGATGGCGGCCGTGGCAACAGGCAAATAGCGATGAGCGAGCTTGACTGTCTAAGGATATTAGGATAGCAATTTTGTAAGCCATGTATAATATTATTATTATTATTATTATTATTATTATTATTTATTTTTTTTATTAATTTTTATTTGAGATTTACCATAAATTCTCTCTGTGCTGTTTGTTTGGCTTTTTCTGTGTGAAGGTGTTTTCTTGTCACGTATATAATGGATATAAGGGATAAAAGAAATAAGCTGACGATTATTCTTTTCAATGTTGGTGGTCTCGTTCGGTCCTGGTGGCCAGATGTCCTTGCTCTCTCTGCCTGCAAGCCGCATCCCTTTTGTTAGGTGGTGATTAAATTTGGATCCGGTCACATAACACCTTTTTGTGTTTATATGTTGACGGAAAGCCTATCCTCATCCCCATTTCCAGCTCTCAGGGCGGTGCAGGTTTTGGTTTACACCCGCGGCCGGTCAGCCAGAGCTATGACCTTTGGGCCATGCCCCTTGGCACGCCATCAACCGTGGTTCGACACTGGTAACCCCTGGGTGCAGTTCTGATTGCAGAGCGAGACGCTGCCTCTGTTCCAGTCTGCTGTTGGTGTCCCCAAATTGCACTGCTTTTGTTATTTGGAAAAATCTGTGCCTAAGTTGGTAGAATGACGGGAGTTTCAACTTTGGGTGCAATTAGTCTGGATGATGATGGTGGTCCTCAACATGGCGGCTTCGATTAGCGGTCCTCGTCTCCATAAGTAGGTCTTTACAGCCGCATCTCCACATGTTCTCCTACGTGTTCCCAGCCTGGTCCCATAATCCTGGAGATGAAAAAGCATTGTTTAAAGGCACCCACCCTCTAACTTTACGAACCATTCATCAACAGCAAAGAGCTTGGGGAATAGAGCCTACAGTCTTAATTTACCAAGATGATTGGAAATGCCCCAGTCTCATTGGTGAGTGAGACTCCTTCACATTAAGGTCCTGCTCTCTGTATCCATATGCTGAGTCAGCCATTAGTGTTTTGGTCATATGATTCTCATTTAGCCAGGGCAGCAGGTGGCGCACTCATTAGGGACCCTGAAGGTTCCCAGTTCCCAGAAGCCCCAGCAGGGGATGAGTTACTGCGAAAGAATATTCAAGAATTTATTTTAGCAAGAGAGATTTATTCTGTCAACGGGGTGGGGGGGATAACTTGGTTGCTTTGACTAGAACTTCCTCAAACAACATCACTGCTCCGCAAAGATCATGAATTTTAGTCACCCTTTCTCATTTTGGGTATGTCTTTGAGTGCAGTTCTTTGCTGTTTGTGTGTGTCTGTTTTCCTGCCGTTTATCTTGTTGTGGGTCACAGGATGCCAGCGTAGGGCACCGGTCTGGGGTCCACCCTGCCTTAGACGTGCCAATTAGCCTGGCTACAGGGTAAAATAGCAGCGTCGTAACCGGTGCCTCACTGGTAGAACATTAAGGCTCTGCGGGATGTGGAAGCCCGGCTCTGAAGCGATGCTGTCGGGCTGACCCGACAAAACAAATTTGTGGCCTTCGTTCTCTCATTTAACACCACCTTTTTCACAAAGAGTGATGCACCTGCATGTGTTGAAGTGTCAGCGCGTTCTCCTGGCTTCACCCGTCTGTCTGGATGGCCCTCTGTAGAGTATGCCGAGTTCCTGCACTGCAAAGGCCGCAAGTTTGTCGACTTCGAGGAGGTGCGACTGGAGATCGAGGCCGAGACGGACAGGATCACGGGCTCCAACAAGGGCATCTCTTCTGTCCCCATCAACTTGAGGGTGTACTCCCCTAACGGTAACACACACCCTTATGCCTCATAAGCGTCACCTCTACAGTCAGCTGTTGAAGTCAGACATACACGCAGACCATGCCCCTGCTCATTCGCAGTGCTGAACTTGACCCTGATTGACCTGCCCGGGATGACCAAGGTGGCAGTGGGTGACCAGCCCGTTGACATTGAGCATCAGATCAGGGACATGCTGATGCAGTTCATCACCAAGGAAAGCTGCCTCATCCTAGCCGTCACGCCTGCCAACACTGACCTGGCTAATTCCGACGCCCTCAAGGTTGCCAAGGAGGTCGACCCGCAGGGTAGGATTCACCGGCCGGCTTCAGAGGATGGGGGGCGACCGCAGGACATAAGCACTATATCCTATATTCTTCTCTCATCTCCTGGGCTGTTAGTCTGCATTATGTCAGGAGTGTTATTCTTTATATTTAATGTGATGATTGGAGGAGGAATGCTGTTGCCACGGTGATGATGTATCTGATGTCCCCCCCCCCCCCCCCCCC
>JAODLC010000100.1:940156-962414 GCA_026781145.1 Hippopotamyrus pictus
GTATGCGCACTGCTGCGCTGGGGGATGTCAGTGCAGTGTCAGTCATGCTGGTGTGTATGCGCACTGCTGCGCTGGGGGATGTCAGTGCAGTGTCAGTCATGCTGGTGTGTATGCGCACTGCTGCGCTGGGGTATGTACACTGTCGGTCACACTGGCCTGTATGCGCACTGACACACATGCCTTCAAATGATTACACACACGTACTATGCTGTTGTGGTCAAGTTTGCATACAGTTAGCACTGACATTCATGTCATGGTAGTATTGTACTTTCTGATTTTCACTGCTCCTTTTCGGTTGTGAAACTATAACCAAAGAAACAAACATGGCACACACATTTGAATTTATTGTGGGCTTTCTGAAACCAAAACAAATGGTCATAATTATACATACCTTCTAGCTGATAGTTTGAGGTTCTGAAGAACTCCTCCTTCATTTTGCAGCAGAACAGCCCCAGGGCATGATGCAATCACCAAGCTTAACAGCTGGTACAGTGTTTACCTCTTCACCTCCAAATCATCTGACCGTAAAACCTTCCTCCTGGAGTGTTGTTCTTCGGTCGAGCCTGAACGTGTCGAGCAGAGCTTCCTTTTTGCCCGGCAGCCTTTCAGGCCGTGGCGATGTAAAACCCGCTTGACTGTGGAGAGTGATGCCGTTGTTTCAGCAGCTTGCACTTCATGGCAGACCTGTTTCTTGGTGGTTCTTGGGTTGCATCTGACCATCCAGAACAATGTCCTCTCATCTGAGGGTGAAGGTTTGAATCTTCGTCCAGACCTTGGGGAAGAGACTGCGGCACCAGATAAGTTGTACGTACTTGCCATCTGAAATTGTTTTGAAATTGCTCCAAGTTCCTGACCGGCGTAAGTCTACAGTCCTCTTTCTCCAATCAGCACCAAACTCCTTGGACTTTCACATTGGCCTTGACACCAGTTTAAATGACATTTTGGAATTCTCAGCACCACGTAATTAATAATCTAAGTAGGTTTATGTGTATGTGTATTTTCTATCCCATTTGGCAAAAAATTGTACCTGTGATGGTTTTAGAAATCCCACAATAAATCAATCAATCCATCCATCCATCCATCCATCCATCCATCCGTTTTCCAACCCGCTTATCCTACTGGGTCGCGGGGGGTCCGGAGCCTATCCCGGAGGCAATGGGCACAAGGCAGGGAACAACCCTGGACGGGGGGCCAGCCCATCGCAGGGCACACTCCATTCACTCGCACATTCACACCTACGGGCAATTTAGCAACTCCAATTAGCCTCAGCATGTCTTTGGACTGTGGGGGGAAACCGGAGTACCCGGAGGAAACCCCACGACGACACGGGGAGAACATGCAAACTCCACACACATGTAACCCAGACGGAGACTCAAACCCGGGTCCCAGAGGTGTGAGGCAACAGTGCTAACCACTGTACCACAACGCCCCCCCCAAATAAATGAAAACTTCAAATTTAGTGTCGTCGTCGATGATGATGATGAATGTTGTAAAATCATTCTGCCACCAAAAAAGCAGTGGAGCTGTGGAGAATATCCAAAGCCCAATACTTCATGACAGGCTTGTCAGTTTTTCTAAGTGTATATAAACTTCTGAGCACAGCTAGAGGTCATCGGCCCCTTGTGTCAGCGAAGCCTTTCAGTGGCGACATCCTGTTCAAGTTGATTCCTGCTCAGCCTTAGCTGTAATGTCAGTGGTGCTTTCAGGCTCCCTCTTCCCTTTTTGCTAACTGATATAAAGGGCATCTTCCTGCCGCCGCCCAGGGTGACTAAGACCCCATTCAGACTCCTTTGCAGCCTGCCCTTCCGCATTCGCTGGAAGAGAAGGCCCCACTCAAGGCTCACCGCTGCCACCCTCAGGTTACATTGGGGTGGTCAACCGCAGCCAGAAGGACATCGATGGACGGAAGGATATCCGAGCTGCGCTGGCGGCTGAGAGGAAGTTCTTCCTGTCGCACCCGAGTTACAGACACATAGCTGAACGCATGGGCACACCTCACCTGCAGAAGACCCTCAACCAGGTAGAGGGTGTGGCCTATGGTTGCACTGCCCCCTTCTCCTGAGGCCTGCTCTTTACCGTTTAATCCATATGGTCTGCATACCTCTTGCTGTCTTCATCCATCGTTTCCCTTAAAATGAAATGCAAATCGTAAGCTTATTTATACCACTCATGGACATTTGGACACTTGGTTGCCGTTTTGATGACTTACAGAAGTGTTTGATGTTTGATTGCGATGGTTGAAGGGAATGAAGGTGCCTTCCTTAGCCCTTCTTGTCCTCCGGTGCCCCCACCACTATAGCAACTGACCAACCACATCCGGGACACCTTACCTGGGTTGCGGAACAAGCTGCAGAGCCAGCTGCTGTCCCTGGAGAAGGAGGTGGAGCAGTACAAGAACTTTCGGCCTGATGACCCCACACGCAAGACCAAGGCTTTGCTACAGTGAGTGCTCCAGCAGTCTGTCGATGGTCTGTTAGGTTGACGGCCTGTTATGGAGGTCTGCAGACGCACACGCACGGATATGGGAATGCTGCCCCACAGGATGGTACAGCAGTTTGGTGTGGACTTCGAGAAGCGAATTGAGGGCTCTGGGGACCAGGTGGATACGGTGGAGCTTTCAGGGGGTGCCAGGATCAACCGCATCTTCCACGAGCGCTTCCCCTTCGAGTTGGTCAAGGTACGTCCCCAGTTACCTTCGATGGCACCAGTGTTGTTACCATAGTTACACACGTCAGTGGAAATGCAGTCCACGATTTTCAGTGTTAATTTGCATTCCGCTCAGTCTGTTTGTAGAATGTGAAAAAGGAAATCTCTTTGGTGAAGACTGCTTTGAACCTAACAGACATTGTAGTTAAGTGCAGCGTGTTTACTGCTAGTGGGGCCTGAGTAGTCTCCTTGCACTGCCTGTGTTTGCCTGGCCTCCTATCCAGAGTAGGTGCTGAACGTTGTAGATTTGCCCGTCCACAGGGCAGCGGCAGGTGCCGCCTGCTTGACGTCCAAGTGAACGGTGCTGTGGAAGCCCGAGCCCTGATTGGTTGTCTCTGCTGCCAGAGAACTTTTCTTTGACCCTCAGATGGAGTTTGACGAGAAGGAACTGAGGCGGGAGATCACCTATGCGATTAAGAACATCCACGGAGTGAGGCAAGTGTGGGGTGTAGACGGGTCTCCCTGCCGCGTCCTGCAGTCCCCGTCACCTCAGTCCCTCTGCATCTCTGTGCCATGGCCTCTCCTGTCCTCCCTCTCCCTGTCTCGGCCCCCAGTCTCGTCATGCATTCCCCCCCCCTCCGTCTGTCTCCGTCTCCCTCTTCCTCTGACCTCACCTCTGTCACCAGAGTTCGCTGCTTATTACTGTGTTTCACCGCAGTGTTTGTCTTCTCTAAACACAATCCAGCTCTGACAAATGAGTGTTTTGTCTTTTGTGTGTGAATTCTAAATCTCTCTCTCTCTCTCTCTCTTCTCTCACACCCCCGCTCCTCTTTTCCACCGCCGCCCACTTTGCTGTGCCTGTTTGTTGTTTGTCTGTAATGTTTGGGTGTGATCATTCATGTGTATTTTTCTCTCTGTGTGTGTGTGTGTGTGTGTGTGTGTGTGTGTGTGTGTGTGTGTGTGTGTGTGTGTGTGTGTGCGCACATGTGTTTTGGTTGTCTGTGTGCCCACCTCTCTTTCTCTATGTTGTCTTTGTTCTACATATGTCGTTGTGTAAATATGTGGTCTCTGACTGGGGTTATATAAATGTTTGGTCTGCACCCCCGTGTTTCATCTGCATGTGTGGTTGTGTAAATGTTTGGTCTGCACCCCCGTGTTTCATCTGCATGTGTGGTTGTGTAAATGTTTGGTCTGCACACATGGATGTGTAAATGTTTTGGTCTGTGTGTAGGACGGGCCTTTTTACTCCTGACCTGGCTTTCGAGGCCATTGTGAAAAAGCAGATCATTAAACTGAAAGAGCCTTGCATCAAATGCATTGATCTGGTCATTCAAGAGCTCATCAATACCGTCAGGCAGTGCACCATGAAGGTATCTTCACAAGGAGGCTCTGCTGATGGGGGGCACCATGGGCTGGGCAGCTAGTTGTGCCGTCCCGAATACCTTCTTCTAGTGTATCCATTAAGGGTGTTTCCTCCATTTGTGACATGAATTGGTGTTTCTCAACCTACAGTCCCTGGAGGACGTTAATTGGTCGGTAATTCAGCACCGGTCTGGGGCCACCGTTACTGGCAGCAGAGTGCTGCTCGTTGCCTTAATGGAGATGTATGTATGTTTGTGCACCCAGATGTGTGACGGAGCTTTTCTGACAGTATTTCTTTTACACTTTTCCTCCGTGTGATAACCTTTTATTGGAGAGAATTGTAGCTTTCACAGTGGAGCAGGGTTGAGAAGCACTAATGGAAATGTTACCGTAAAGTGTAGAAGAGCTGGCTAAGCTAATATGAAATGGACCTTCTAAAATCTTAATCTTAAACTTAATCCAAATCCAAGCGCCATGTGCCCTACCCGGCTAAAGTTCAGTGTGTTTTGGGGAGGATTGTAGTGGACTGTATCTGCTCAGGCACGCTGCAGGTTTCCTTACCCCCCCCAAACCCTGTTGTTTTTGAAGGGTGCCCAGCCGTTTGTGGATTTGCTGAAAGAGTAATGCTAGCCCCCCATTATGGAACTAGACTGAATTTATGTCCTTGGAAAAAACAAATTGTATGATTTTGACCGCAAGTTTTCTGAGTCCAGCTCTTTCTGGACCTTCACCTGGGCAGCTCCTGGCTCGAACCCAGTTCATACCCTCTGTCAGCATCTCGTACGATGGGGGTTTGCCTTTTTGTGGTGGTATATCCCTTTCAGGAGCTCTGCCCTTGACCCATACCTCCTGTGCTGGACACTGGGTTTCATGTGGAAACCTGCAGCTTGTGCCCCTGATGGTTCTCGCCTGTTGGTTTATGTCTTGTGTTGAAGTGGAAGTGCAAACTAACTAACTAAACAAAGTACCTTTTTGTCTCCTATTTTTCTTGCTGTCTTCTGTCTCTCTTGTGTCCTCTCTCTGTCTTTGCTGTAAGTACGTTTCATTACTCCGCTCCGTTCCTGCTCGCCTTTCCAACTTGGCCCATTCCACGTGATAAACCCCCATAATTCCCCAGGACAGGCCTCTTTACGCCTGACCTGGCATTTGAGGCCATCGTGAAACAGCAGATCCTCAAACTTAAACAGCCTAGTTTGAAGTGTGTTGACCTGGTTTTGTCGGAGCTCACCACTCTCGTCAGAAAATGCACTGAGAAGGTAAAGACAGGAAGGGATGAATGGATGTAAGTCGAGGGAAGAGTGGATGAGAGGACAACAAGAAAAAAAGAGATCCTGCCTTCCCTCAGCCTTGATTTGGCTGGCCTGTTTTCCTGTGTAGCCCCGCCCCCCCCGGCTCTGCTGATTACTTTCCTCCTTACTTTCTGGTCCTTGATGTCTCTTTCAAGTCATTCACTGCTCATCCCTGTACAGCAGCTACAGGATCTCTCTCCTCAGAGGCTATCCTGTTGCTCTGGTCATTGTTCCTGACCCAAATCAGATCTAAGCCAGATGGATTTACCTCCCTGACCTAGAGGAGCTGCTTGGTCTACCTCATGTGTCAACCTGCACTGTAGCTAGAGCTCAGGTTCCTTCTGGGTCTGTACTGTTACATTTACATGCTGAAAAGCATCAATGAAATAAGACCAATACATCATTTACCACAAATACCCTGTTGTGTGTTGTCTGGCCTGGACACAAAACCCCTTACACTAACTGTTCCCGTCTTCTCTGCTTGGTAATTTCATTTCTTTGTGACACTTTTAAAGTGTACTTTCTGGGATTTGAACCCGCAACCTTTGTATTGATAGTGGAATGCTCAACTCGTTGAGCTATAGGAAGCCCCTGTAGGCTGCCATTTGCCCCCAATCTGCAGATTTTCAAGGCGCCTTGTTCACCACATTGTTGTCTTTCATGCTCTCCGTTAAAGCACGAGAGTTCCATGATCACACGCTCTGATAAAAGCCAGTGTCTGAAAACGCGCCAGTCTGGCTGAATGGAATAATCACTCCATGGCTGTAACTGTAGACCAGCTCTTTCAAGACACTCTAAACCCCAGTGACGACTCATCTCGGAGGCGCCCAGAGGAAATTGTCAGACTTTAAGTGAAGGTAAAGTGACTGCTTTATTATTCAGCTCGATTCAGAGAATCGTGATGTTTCAGCTGAAAATCAGGTCTCTTCTCGGGTCCTCACTAGAGAAAGCCCCCTCATGTCGTCATGGCCTTGTTGATGGCTTAAAGTATGTTGGAAATTGAACCTGGTTTTAAAAATGCCAGTTCACAGGCCTTCGCCTGCTCCCTCTTGGGTGGGTTAAAAAAGCAAAAGGCCATGCTCTCTCACGGTGCTGTACTTGTGTGGTTGCCGTGGCAACAGCTGCATGTGTCTCCACCTTGTGGAAAATGGTGGAATAGCAGGGTCTGTTTCCTTTGCCTTTGCCTTTCCTTCCAGATGATCTCTTTAACTGCAGCTCTTCTGAAAAAAACACCTCTGGTCCCTCTTCCTGTTTTCCCCAGCTAACACACTGCCTAATCAGAATTTTCCCATCCACTTGGAATGACTGTAATAAATACACGTTCCACCCAGCTGTATAAATCATGCATGAAGTTGGTCAGTTCTAGTTGATATGAATGAGCTGTGTTATGACGGTGTCCGGCCTTTTGGAGTATAAACCGGTTCAAGCAGGTTCTGCTGTTCTGGTGTATCAATAAAATAAAACCCAGACAAACAGGTTCATTTCAAATGGATGGTGAAAGTCCAGCATGCATCACTGTCTGCTGTTTGGTGTGCCTGCATCAGCATCAGTGTGTGAGTACACAGTGTGTATACCCATAGTGTGCATTTGTCTGAGTGAGCGTGAGATTAGCGGAGATGGCATGAGGACTTTCCAGCAGCTGCAGTCTGTGGGTGTGTCGCTCACAGCTGGCATCCTACCCCAAACTCCGAGAGGAGACCGAGAGGATTGTCAGCACCTTCGTCCGGGAGCGGGAGAGCAAGACCAAGGATCAGGTGGGACTGGAGGGGCGCCCTGGGGCTTTGTGTTGGTGGGTGTGCCCCAGCATAGCACACGACAACCAAGAACATTCCTGTAGGTGCCAGCTGACATGCACCTCAGTATTAATGGGTGTCGTTTGTGTAGGTGCTGCTGTTGATTGACCTAGAGGTATCCTACATCAACACCAACCATGAGGACTTCATTGGCTTTGCCAAGTATGTATTCCAGTTCCTGACTCTTTCTCCATTTTCATGCATTTTATCTACCTGTATCACACCTTTCTCTCTTTTTGTCTTGGTTATCTGACAGTGCCCAGCAAAAGAGCAACAACAAGAAGCGAGCCGTCCCGAACCAGGTACCCTTGATGATTCCGGTGCATTTTCACTCCTAACTATTCAGCAAGTTTCTCTGTCTGGCTCAGACCAGGTTCCTACACTCATCAGGTTACCCTCCTCACTTGCTTACTATGCCACTGTTCTTCTATTCCACCTCCTCCTGGTCCTTAATTAAAGGAACTGTCTTCAAACACTCTCTTACCTGTCCAGAATTAAAGGCCCCATTTGTTTTCTTCTTGACATTCCTGCCCATCCCACCAGCCAGGAATGCACAGGACATCCTTCAGTTTTGGCAGTTCAGCCCTTCAGAGTGGCCCCTAGGTCCTCAGTCAGGTGTCAGAGCTGTGTCTAGGGCCTCCTGCACATTCCCACGTGATCTGCAATAGTGTGCTGCTTGTGTAATGCCACTGTGTTTCCGCACTGCTTTGCATTGCACGGCAAATCAGCAAACGTAAAACAATGTGACCCAGTTGGCTTAAATTTGCTTGTTTAATTATTCCTTCCTTATTGTGTATAAGCTGCATGGCTCACCCTATGCCAACCACCAGGTGGTTGATAAATGTGACCCCTGGTGTTCAAATCCAGTTCTAGTTACTGGACGGTCATATGTTAAGGAAGAACTTTCCAGTGGTACTCCTTCAGCCGCCTTCTCTGGTTCTAATCCAGAAGCCTGTGCTTGTCCTGTTTTGGCTGTCTTCTCTGGTTCTAATCCAGCAGAAGTCTCTAGTCATCCTGTTTTGGCTGTCTTCTCTGGTTCTAAACCAGAAGCCTGTGCTTGTCCTGTTTTGGCTGTCTTCTCTGGTTCTAATCCAGAAGCCTGTGCTTGTCCTGTTTTGGCAGTCTTCTCTGGTTCTAATCCAGCAGAAGTCTCTAGTCATCCTGGTTTGGCTGTCTTCTCTGGTTCTAATCCAGCAGAAGTCTCTAGTCATCCTGTTTTGGCTGTCTTCTCTGCTCTTCAAGCAGCACATACTGTTGCTAGTGTTCTTCTCCCACTAGAAGTCCTGTGTGCTGTAATGTGATTGAGTTTCGCATCCTGTAGGTAGAGAATGAAGATTCTGAAGCTGGCACAGGTTCTTCCTGTGGTTCCTCTGCTCTGGCCTTATTTGCTGTCTAGCCCGTGTGACCTCTTTGTGCTCCCAGTCCCCTCCCCACCACTGGAATGTGGCACAGAATTGGGGACCACATTGCTGATTAAGTATTTTCCCATGTGTTTGTTTTTCCACATTTCAATCATGCAGGAACCAACCGCGGAGGACAAGGTAGCACATATCTCATCTGCTGGTGACTTGGGTTCAATTACGTAATGGTGTAATTCACACAGTCCCCACAGTTGCCTGTAATTGCTAATGACAGCTAGCTGTGATTACGCTAATTCAATGCGATAATTGCGGCAAACTTCACAGATGTTACCGCAGCCATCTACGTTTATGTAATTGAACACTTGCATGTCTTGTCTTTGTAGAATTTAAAAACCGTGTGTGATGCTTCATTGCGCCTCAGTGATGCAGTGATTTATACTGTCGTTGCCTACTTGCTCTTTCTGTTTACATTTTCTCAAAAACTGTATTTTATTGGAGGTCACTTGAAAATGAGATCAGTTGTCCATCCGACCTTAAATATCTGCCGTCTGATGTGTGTTTTTTTTGGGTCTGAACAGACGCGTATACACACTCTCCATATTCTACAGATGTACCACTCTGGAGATATTTGGATAACTGTGTGCCTCTGTTTATTAATGTAAATTGGATAAACCCTGCTAATACCAGTCCTCTGTCAGAGCTAATCGGAGTTCCTTTGGTATTACATGGTTATATAAATGACTGTCACTTTAAGAGTCTACTTGGAAAATGAGTTGTATGTGAGTTCATGCCATGTCCCCATTTGCTTTCAATGCCTCAGCATTGTTGGGACTGCAGTGCCCCCAGTGGTGGCACCCCAGTAATACAGCGATATGTCTGGTTTCGCTGCCCCTGCCCTGGTGGTTACTGGTGTGCCCTTCGCCATGTTTTCCATGCACACTGTGCTGGGATGAGAAGATCAAAGGCCTGAAGAAACTCGGACCCCCCTCCTCAATCCTGTGTGTTTGTGTCAGCAAGTGATTCTCAGCAGTTTCTCCTCCTACATCTTCCATTTTTTAACAATTAAAGTTACCAACCCCAGAAATGAGTAATCCGATTTTTACTTGCACCTTTAGAAATGTTCATGTGCCGATGCATAATAGATGCTGCCAAGTCAGCCAAGCCCGTTCGGGTGGTGGTATTGTCAGGTCCATTGCATTGGATCTGGATACCAAATTGCATGTGTGGTTCTTAGGTGTTATTCTTCTCGTTCTCTCCCCTTTTTTTTCCTCATTTGTCATATGATCTTGTCCTCCTCTGGATCTGTTCCTGCTCTACTACCTGCCGAGTCTGATCCTTTTGCCTTGCCAGTCTTTGCTGCTCTGACCATAAATGCTGTCACTCTGTGCTTTGCCATAAAGGTTCAGGCATTTCCATCCCTAGGTAAACTGTGACTTAAGGGTCAGTTTGGGTTTCGTTTTCTAATCCAGTATTGGCCTAATGTGCACTCTGGGGAAAGAGGATAAGTCCAGAGCTACCCCCTCAGCAAAGGTGGCTCCTTGAAGCACTTCACCTGGTCTGTACTGTCTAACCCAGCAGGTTGGCTTCTGCCTCTTAGCCGGGTTAGCCTCTTAGCCGGGTTAGCCTCTTAGCCGGGTTAGCCTCTTAGCCTGTTGGCTCCGCCAGTGAGGCTGATTCTGTCCCCCAACACCTGCAAGTCCCAGTCATGCAAAGTTGCACATGGTCTAGTTTAAGCGTAAAAAGCAAGATGGAAAGATCAAGTCTGGCAAAACCTCTCCTGATTTTGTCTGTCTGACCATTGTGCTTCTCATTTGTACTGGTCCTGCTGCATTTTCACTTGGGACCTCCAGCAGCACTTAAACTGGAGATGAACCTCACAGGCTTGTCTAAAAATGGTCTCTGTCCCCAGTGCACTGTGCGCTGCACTTTGTATATTTAATTCATGTACATTAGACTTGATTTCAGATTTAGAACAGTAAGCTGCTGCTTTTAATTCTTCTGTGAGAAATAATTCAGATGATGTCCTCATTTCATTTGGTTGAAAGTCAACATCACCTGCCTTGGTCTTGAGCATTTAGTTTAAGCAGAAGTTTGTTGCTCTGCATCACGCCTGGGTGATTGTCTGTGGAGGAGCTGAATGTGAGCCTCACCCTGCCAGCAGGGGCCATTTTTACATAATTATATTCATGTCCCATTAAAACTACAAGAGAAGACTTGTTTTGTGTTGAGTGTTTAAACTAGGGACTAGAGTTTAGTTAAGAATATAGGAGGGGGGAGACAGAAAGCCCAAAATAATGAAAGTGAGCATTGTAAAAGGCCTATCCTTTGCGGTCTGTACTTAAACACTAGGAGTATTAGAAAGAAAATTCATGATTTAGAGGCTTTCATTTAATCAGACTCTTGCGACATATGAATAACAGAAACATGGTTGAGTGGCGATGAATGGTACTGGATAGTAAGGGTTGTTTAATTGAAAATCAAATTGTATATAATTAATGTTTAATGATAGTTTAGTATGGGTATTCACTGTAGAGGACACGAGTAACATGCTAACTCCTATTTCTAATCCAGCTTCGTCTTTGGCCAATATATCTAAAACTGAAGCTGAGCTACAAAGCCCAGCTAAGCTCCAAATAAATAAATCGCAGGGCCCTGATGGCCTCTTATGTATAGTTTTAAAAGGGATGAGGGATATTATTTGTCAACCTTTAACTTTACTATTCCAGAAATCCTTATCTACTGGTGTGGTAGCTCTCATTGTGGTTTTTACCTGGATTCAGAGAACATTCTGGAGAATAGCCAACATGGATTTAGGAGAGAGATCCTGTTTAACTAATCCACTTGAGTTCTTTGAAGGAGCTACAAGAGAAATTGATCACAGAAAGGCCTACGATGTGATCTACTTAGATTTCCAGAGGCTCAATGTCACAGTGGCCCTGCATTCAAAGTGCAGGAGAACATTTTAAACTAGATTTGAGAAAGCACTTCTCAAAGTGTAGTGAACTGAAACCTTGGGTTCCTTTAAATAAGAGCTAGATAAGATTTTAACAATTCTAAGCCATTAATCGAATTCTCCCCAAATGAACTTTATTGGCCAAATGGCCTCCTTGTTTGTAAATTTCTTATGTTCTTATATTTTTTTTTCCTTCCATTCTTTTTTAAGACCTACCCTCTGAATCAGTTTTTCTCTTTATTATTTTCTTTTTTCTTCTGGAGTCTTATTTTTGTGTGCAAGTGTGGAAGAAGCAGTTGAATCTGAGAATTTTATATAAAGGTACCACAAATATTCAGGGACCCATGTGTGACTCTGCCTGTGATGGGAAGGCCGCTGGTTGGAGCCTGACCTCAGCGGGATAGTCTCGTGTATATGGGCCCTTGAACAAGGCCCTTAACTTCCAGCTCCTTGGGTGCCGTTGCAGGTGGCTGCCTTTCGCTGCCAAGCTTGCTCTCACCTACATGTGTCTGTGTTACGGAGAGCAAGACGGGTCTCGGTAAAAAGATCATTTTCCCACAAGGGATCAGTAAAATGCTGCTGCTGCTTTACTGATTGTGCAGGCCAATGAAAACTGCTCTTTCGCCTAGGTTCCCCTTCTGCCATGTAGACGGTGGGTCAAGGTCAGGGGAAAGTAATGTAAAGTACTTGGAGTTCAGCTTCCAATGTTTTCCTATTTAAGCATCTGACTGTTAATATAGTTAAAAGTATTGTAACACTCTCCTGCAATCGATACAATTTGCTCCCCGATTGTGAAAGGGCTGAAATATCAGCATCTGGCTGGCTTCCACCCTGACCAACAAGCCCTGACACTGAGGCGATAGCTGCCCAGAGCGTCCTGTAAGGACCAGAGTTCAAGCTGACGTGTCCCACACCCCACTCCCCCTACAGACGATCCGTCGAGGGTGGCTTACCATCAACATCAGCATCATGAAGGGAGGATCCAAGGAATACTGGTTTGTCCTGACCACGGAGTCCCTGTCCTGGTACAAGGATGACGAGGTAAGGGATGGGGGAAGCGTCATGCGTACTTACACTGCATTGTGGATACGATGTTTGTTTATCCTTTGACAGTGACCTCTACCACTCATTCTCCTTGTCCTCTCTGCATTAGAGGTCCCTTCTGGATCTTTGCTTTTGTTTAGGGCTTCAGTTCATTTACCTTTTTTCCTTGCTGCAGTTCTGGGTTTCATGGGTTAGAGTTGATGTCCTGATCCATTCCATTCTTCTGATTGGTTGAGGTTGGTTATTTTCCAGTGGACAGTCGCTGACATGTTTTTTCAGCAAAAGGGGATGTCATATTGGCACAGTTTGCTCGGGTTATTCTGGTGAGTTTGGTGTTTAATCAGACTTTATGCTTTCTCAAGCACTGGAATGTTCTCACTGGAGGCTACAGCACCAGTACAATTTTCATCTGGACTGTATTCATGAGAAGCTGGGCTGTTGTCTGGTTCTTGAATGTACAGCCCATCCGCCCGGGCGATGTACCAACCGCTGTCCATCGGCATGTCGCCTCATGATGTCGCCTCATGATGTCCTCACTAGCATCCCAATATTCCAGCGCATCTGTGTCATCTTCAGCTCTATGATGCATGGCTCATACGCTGGGGTGAAATTGGTGGTCACAGTGCAAGAAACGTTAATAAATGGATTATATAAATATGTAAGACATTTAACACATGACATTGAGATATGCACATAAGACAGCAGAAATTTGTTACACTTGCTTTCATGTTTAAATACCTGGTTTAAGGTGCAGGAGTTTGGTAGAAAACGGTAGGTACACACTCAAGGTCACATGGCGTCGCATGGAGTTCTTTTCCTCCTTTGGTATCTGCGGGAGGAGGAGGAGGTTTAAGGTAGTCTGGGCTAAATGTAAGTGAGCAAAGATGAAGTTAGCAGGTAGAGGTTATCATTAGCTTCTGCTGATTTTTTTCGTTTTGGTTTTTTCTTTCGTGGTTTATCGGTTTAGCGTTATCAAATTGAACTTTGAAGTTAACGGATTAGCAGTTATTGACTCTAACCTTTCAGTTAGCTGTGCCCATCAGTAGGCATGGCAGGTTTCAGCTTGGTTGAAAAACTGGGGAAAGTTTCTCACCAGCTACTGAGTCCTTGGGGATACTGCGCATCGTGTGCGGTTGAGAATTTTCTATCTTAAATGGAAAAGTCAAGGTGTCCCCCACCCCCCCCACACGCACACACACGCAGATGCAGACACAGACACACAGACAGGGCTGTTCTCACATTCCCTCCCATCGTCCCAACTGGGTGGCCTTGTCCACAAAGGAAATTAAGAGCAATGAGAGAGACTGGCAGGAAATGCACGTTGTAGCCTCATATTGACTTCTCGCACCTTTACATGTACTTCGGAGGCCCTGGCGGGTAGGTTATGCCCACCGTGGCACAGTTGGCATCTGTGAGGAGATGGAAACGGGTCCGGCAGGTGACCAACGAGAACTGACTGTGATGCTGTTTGGGTGGATGCTTGCAGGAGAAGGAGAAGAAGTACATGCTGCTTCTTGACAATCTGAAGATCAGAGATATTGAGAAGGGCTTCATGTCCAACAAGCATACCTTCGCCATCTTCAACACAGAGCAGAGGTATGGTGCTGCCTGCCTCCCCAGTCTATTAGACTGTGTGCGACGAACTGCCTCAGCCTGATGTTCCAGTTGTCCTCAGGAATGTGTACAAGGACCTACGGCAGATTGAACTGGCCTGTGCCTCCCAGGAGGATGTGGACAGCTGGAAAGCCTCCTTCCTTAGAGCAGGAGTCTACCCTGAGAAGGACCAAGTATGTTCACAGTGAGCACCTTCCACACACCCTCAAACACAAGCCCCACCGCGTATCGATGGTCAGGAGGAACTTGGCTTCATCAAGATAATTAAGTGGTTTTTCTGCTTGTTCTTGTTCCTTCCGTACGCCTTTAAAAATATATATGAGATGTTTCCAGCGTAGCTGCTTTTAGGAATGCTGACAGTACCTCTGAGTAAGTTCTCACCATCTTGCAGAATTTAGTGTAAAGTGATCTAGGACACCACTTTCTTATAGCGCAGGGTTATTAGGTGGCTCCTATGTAGCCTGTGTAAAGCTTACTTGGCATACTTTACAGTCATGAACATCTGCTGTGTACATTTGTAGGCGTAGTTCTTCTTAGTCACCTCCAGCTACGGGAGGATTAACGTTGAGATGCTCTTCCCTCGGTCTCAGGTTGAGACTGAAGAGGCCGCCCCAGCAGACACCATCTCCATGGACCCCCAGCTGGAGCGGCAGGTGGAGACCATCCGCAACCTGGTGGACTCCTACATTGGCATCGTTAATAAGTCTATCCGTGACCTGATGCCCAAGACTATCATGCACATCATGATCAACAGCGTGAGTCAGCTCTACTGTAACACGCCCTCCCAGCATGCACTGGGGCTCAGCACATCTTCCAGGGCTTGTTCTTGCCGTCCTCCTCCAACATGGACTACGTTCTCTGTGTTGGTGTAATTTATTTGGAAACTAAAGTGTCCCCAGGCTACTGACCTGGGAGAGTCTTTGAGCTCCACAGTATGTGACATAACCAACTCGCAGCTGCATGTTTTCCATCTTGAACATCCACTTTGGGAGTTTCGGCTTTGCCCGTGTCAAGACGTGTTCTGATCGGCAACGACAAGTATGTTTACTGTTATGGCCCGTGTCTTTACATTAAGCGTGGATTTGAACTGCTTTGCAGCAAAAACTGTTCATTATGCACATTGAATTGGCAAAAAATGTTTGCTATAATATCAAATCAGAAAATCTCTGGGGCTAAAAAGCAATCCAAACTGGACATGAACCAGCAATGTTCTGGACCCAGTCTGTTCCCTTAAGCATTGTGCAGTCTGCTATCTGGATGCTCTTCATTAACTCCTAGTTTAAGCTATTTTCATTTGGTAACCTCTGCGACATAAAGCAGAGCAAACAACAGACAGGAAGCCGGGAATCTTTATAGCATCATAATTTCATAATCTAATTATTTTTCTAATGTGATTTTTTTTAAGCAATCATTACTATTATTATTAAATTGCCGTCTTAAATAACTGTCTTCCTGTACTAGGCAGATAAGCTTTGTCTCCTGGGCCTTCATGTCAGAACAGAGAACGAGAAGTGTTTGTTTATTCATGGTTATAAGCACTCTCCCCGCCGCAGACCAAGGAGTTCATCCACTCGGAGCTGCTGGCCTACCTGTACTCAGCAGGCGACCAGAACTCGCTGATGGAGGAGTCTGCAGACCAGGCCCAGCACCGCGACGAGATGCTGCGCATGTACCACGCCCTGAAGGAGGCGCTGCACATCATCGGGGACATCAGCACCTCCACCGTGTCCGTGCCAGTGCCCCCACCTGTGAACGATGGCTGGCTCCAGAGGGACACCAGGTCGGGGCCCTCCCCTGCGGTAGCGGTGTGGGGTCTTGCAGACGCCCTTTAATCCACTGAACACAGGCTCTTCCCCATAACCGTGCTGTGACTTTTGGTTGGACGGTCTGGCCTTAAGTCCCGTCTGCCTCTGCGCAGCGTCTGCTGATGCCAGTAGGTGTGATGCCTCACTGCTGTGTGCTTCTCAGGCTTCTCAGGCCTAGAGCAGGTCCTGCCTTAGCGGAGGGATGGATTTGCACAATGTGAACGGTCATGTTGGAAATGCATCTCTGGAATGGTTTGTTGGGAGTGGATCCCATCGCCTTCCGGTTGGGAGTCATGACGACGACATCATTGCTGACGGTTCTACTGTTTCGTAAATAAACTGGATGCTTAGAAAAGCAGTAATGAAAGCTGGAGAGCATTTTGTTCTTCCATAGAGAAAGAAAGCTAAGATTGAGGTGAGTGGGGCAGCACTTCACAGGTTCTCACACCTTTTATATTCTTTTCCAGCCCTCCATCCCAGCACCGGCCCCCTGCAGCTGCCCCTGTCCCCAGCCGCCCCCCCGCAGCCAGGGGCCCCACACCAGGACCTCTCCCAACCCCTAACTCCTTTGGAGCCCCACCCATCCCCTCTCGGCCTGGGCCAGGGGGCAGCATGGACACCCCGCAGGTCCCCTCCCGGCCTGCCCGCGTTCCCCCCGCTCTCCCCCCTGGAGTGCCCAAGTGAGCTGTGAGCCGTTTAATCCTCCTTTGGCCCCCCCTGCTGGCTGACCCGTCTTACTCACTTGTCGCTTCTCTCCCCACAGCCGAAGGCCCCCGGCTGCCCCAAGCCGCCCCACCATGATCCGGCCAGACTCCCTGATGGACTAGGTCCCGCTCCTCAGCACTTGATAACCTCCATGGGGGGGCAGGGTCAGGTCTTGCAAAGGGGCGTGGCTTGTAGCATGGAGGGGTGGGGTTACCACTGGGTGAGGAACTCAACCGTCTACTGGCCACCCATTCGTCCAGTTCCCTTCCCATGTAATCTGTTTCAGATAGACACTGATTTTGGGACGCTCCTATGATCTGGCCAAAGTGAAATGTGACCGATTGGGATTGAATGAATAGTTATAATAGAAGAGTGGGCTGTGAGAGTCATTTCTGCCCTTTAAATTTTACCATTAAACACAAAAAAAAACCCAAAATCACAGTTGCTCAGTGGCTGCCCTGCTATCGACCCCTTCTGTAAAACCCTGACCTCTGACCCTTAATACATCCGTTAACATCCAGAAACACATTAGCCTGCCCCCCTGGTTTTCTAACCTCTTTCAGTCTGAAAATAGACTTGTTGTTGCTGTTGATGATGATGACACTATCATGATACGATTCTTTTTACTTTTCATTTGCTCAATTTGTGAACTTTCTACTGACCTTGTCTCTAGTTTTAAAGCAATTTTCTAAATGCCAGTATGTAAGAGGAAAGATGAGGAAGAGGTGTCCGTCAGGCCGATTTGGGAGTGTGATTTTTCTCCTCAGATGTGTTTTAAAACTTTTTCTGTTCTTTCTCAACGCACTCCAAAAGTGACGTCTCTCCCTGTCCCAGAGTAGATCCTGGGAACACCAGCACTTCTGGGAGAGTCTGTGCACAGCAAAGGAGTAGACCAGCCAGTGCTGGGCCTTTTAGTTTGCGTGGGGCGTGGGGCGTGGGGCGTGGGGCGTTCCCAGAGGAGCTACATGAGCTCCTTCCTGTAGTCAGCCCGCCGGCCTCAAACTGGGCAGCACTTACCTTTATGCTCAGTTACTAGCACATGAAGTGACTGATGGAATTTTATGGCGTATATTTTATGGATACGTACATTTTCAAAGAGCTGCCTTTCATTCTGTCATTGTGTTTTTTTTGCCTGTGCAGGTTGAGTGGTTTGATTCCCTGCTTCTGTCACCCCGGTGACCATCAGTCATGTGCTGTTGTAGAGAAAAATTAGGGAGACGTTTGCTGTCAGAGCGGAAATGGCACTGAATTATTAGTGAGGTCAGCTGGCTCACCAACAGTAACGAGTAACAAGTGCAGTACTAGGAGATATAACATGCTAATCCACGGTAACTCCACTGCCTGGACATGCAGAGCTTTGATGCTGTGGAGCGAGGTGCTGGCCGCGCGTTAAGGGGGCCCCTGGCCGCGCGTTAAGGGGGCCCCTGGCCAAGGGCCGTCAGGTCGGCTTTCTTCAGGCCCATGCTCAAGGAAGAGTAGAATTCTCATTCCTCACAGAAGCAAGCCCCTGGCCGCACGTTAAGGGGGCCCCTGGCCGCACGTTAAGGGGGCCCCTGGCCTCAGGCACCTGCTCTGGTTCTTGGTGGTTTGGCACTACCCATCAGGCTCCTCGCGTGTTGGATTTGAGATCCTGCTGCCTCGTGTGGCGCTGATGCTCACTGCAGCCTTCAGGATCACACACCCTCTCTCTCAGCTCCCATGCCCTACTCCAGAGCTCTGCTGTCCATCAAATGTGGCTCCTGAGTGCCTGTGTGACCATCGCAGGACCTTCAGATACATCAGATATTACATCCAGTAAAAAAATGCCCTGAAACTCTAAAGAAAGTTGTAGAAACTAAGCTGATATGAAAGGAGAGTGTCCAATAAAGGAATTGCTTATGGTCACTGGTCTGTGTCGTCTTGTTTCTGGTCAGTGGGCCAGAGCTTCGCCCCCCCCTACCCCCAGTACATTGACTCCTGACTCTCCACTCCTTTTTCATCTCCATCCTCACACCAATAGAGTGTAAAAGGTGGGTTTCTGTATCTATGCTGAGATACCGCGTTATCAGTCTCGCAGGGACCAGCCTTCTGCTTGCATGGTTTCCGATTCAGACAGTACCACAGTCCTCAGTTGCAGTGTTAATAGTCATATTGTCTTTTTGTAGTCTTTCCAATCATCTATCCACGGGCCACCATTTATCCCTGTCCGGATCACGGGGACAGTAGTCTAAACGGGGATGCCCAGACCTCCTCCTCACCAGCCACCTCCCCCAGCTCCACCGGGGGGGGTATTCCCAGGCCAGCCGATAGATCTAATCATACCAGCATTTTTTGTTCTGCCTTTGGGCCTGGCAGGACATCCCCGAGACGCCTCCCTAGGGAGGCATCCAAGGTAAATGGCTGAGCCACCTGAACTGGCTCCTTTCGATGCGGAGGAGCAGCGGCTCTACTCCCGAACGTCAGAGCTTCTCACCCTGGACGTTTCTCTAAGGCTGAACCCAGACACTCGGCAGAGGGAATTCATTTATGCCGCTTGCATCTTCAATTCAACTTTTATATAGCGCCTTTCACAAGAGTCGTCCCGAAGCGCTTCACTTGGATGTGCTGTGATACATAAAACATCATCAGAGACTGATACAGAACGGGAAAAAGGAAGGATAGAAATGAAGCCAGAGGACAACAGAGGAAAGGAACCAAAAACTCCCAAGTAAGGAGAAAAAACCTCTTGGGGTCCAAGGTCAACTGGCCGCCCAATCCCCCCGGGCATCCTAACATTACTGAAAACGTAAAAGAGTGGACATGCTTGTTAAAAGGTAGGTACAGTATAAGCTTATATCCCGTTGTATCTCATTCTTTCAGTCACTAATGGTAGTTTTTCCAGTTTTGTTTTAGCATAGATGGCTGCCATTCTGAGAAGCCTACCGAATGCAGATTCTATGTCTTTCCGGCTTAAACCAACATCAGTGGTACTGAGTGGTCAAAGTTAGTAACTAGTCTACCTAGGGAGTGTACAGCTCTGCTCTTTCTGATTAGGGCTCAGAAAACTCCAGGGGACTTTGAGACCTGAGTAGTTTCTGTTTTTGTTCTGAATCCCAGTTCTCATACAGCCGGAACGACTCATTTTAAAAAGAACTCCTAGTCCCTTCCCAAGTCCATGGGCTTTTTATGCAGTGTTGCCAGTGATCTGGCCACTGCACAGCTCGTATGATTATCCCATCCACTGTGGCTAATTAACCTCATTCCTACTCTAAGATGGTCTACAACCAGATTGATTCGGCTGGATTAAACTTACTGTGCACAAAACGCATTCATCCTGCCCCCTCCCGCATGGGACAGTATATATTTTATTTAACTCTCCTACATAAATGAATGTAAATACACACGGTTGCCTCCAAGTTATTGCACTTGTGTGATTGTAAAAGCGCAAATGCGTGCTTATGTGAATTTGCGCTACTATGACAAGAAAGCACCGTACATTTTAACTTGTATAGTGCAAATGAAGTACAGTTAGCATATAAAGATTAAAATGCATTATTTTGTTTTCATGTCAGCTCAAATGCACATAAAATAAGTATGCATTTACACTGTCACCACAATCGATTGTCGCTCGTATCGTTCTTAAAGATGAATGCGTACTTGTGTACCAGTTATGTTCATCCCTGATCGACTGTGTGGTTTCCATGTTGTTAATAATCATGCCTATACTGTCCAGGTTTCCTCTTGTTTAGCAATCTCAGAAAAAATCATCCCTTAAAACTTTTTTTACACAAAACAATGTGCCAATTAATAATAGCTTCTGAAATGCCTAATTGTATGACATTTGTTATCACTTTTATTTTATTTGTCATATTTTGAATACTGCAGTGGTTGAGTGGCTTTTTCGATTAACTGTATTTATACTTGGGCATGATTAGGTTGCTGCACTGATATGTTTTTCCAAATGCCTTAATGGCGGAAACATATGAAATATGTTTAGACATGGCCTGCTGTATCATAAAATTGCCACAAGATGGAGCCAGAAACAAGGAAAACAAATGATCAGCACGAACCTTTAGCCTACTCTTCACACTTTGATTCAGAAGGGCTATAGCAAGTCAATTTTACACAGCAGGATTGCTGCTGGAACTGAAACTTGCATTCTTAAAGATTAATTTCCAATGAGAATACTCTCACCCATCATCCCACAGCTACGTATTACTCTCATATTTTTATCTAAGATTTTTGTATTGTACTGCTATACTGCTATATGTGACTGTACTATTAGGCCAGTGTATTGTTGCTGCTAGAAACTGAATTTCCCAGAGGAAGCTTCCTAAGTAAGTCTGTAAGTCTGTCTGTCTGTCTGACATTTTTTATCATCATGATTCACAGGCGGAAAAACAGTGTGTAGAAGTCTAAATGGTAGAGGATGTGGGGTTACAAAAGCGAGACGTTTTAAATATACTCATCTTACTGTATCATATTGCACTGTAAAATTTCTGCAATATTTTTATTTTAAGGCCTCTGAACTCATTCATCGGATAAGTTGGCATCATAGTGCTTTATATTCAGTGTGTGAACTTGAAGGGCAGCTCTGAATATGGAACCTAAAGAGGGTTTCAAAAAAGAATGAGCGGAAAATGAATGCATGGCTTATAAAGAGAGTTAAGAATGGAACTGCACTGTTCTTAATGTCCTCGAGGGCACTGTTGCTTTAGTTATCAGGAAGTGGAAGTTACAGGAAATCAGGGCGACACTGCCTAGACACAGTGGTCCCTCAAAACAGCAGAAAGGACAGAGAACTTCATAAGAAGCCAGACAGAAGCCCACTCAAGGAGATACGGCGTAAACAGCCGAATGAAGGTGCACTAGTAAACCTCATTGCAGTTTTTCTCGATTGTATTGGCACAGTTCGTGAAACATAGTTACCATTCTCATGACTATAAGAGCATTTCTTACAAAAAGGTTTCTGCATGCAGCACAGCACATTGACGACACTGGTTCTCAGTCACTTTGGCTCATTTCTTGAAAAACTGGTAACATTGTCAAAAGTCTGGGTACATTTCCCAAAATAGCTTATATGATATAGCACAGCACCTCAGCCTAGCTGAAATAGGTCATCTTATATGGAACAAAGCAGCACCTCAGCTCATTGGCAAAAGGTCAGCTTATATGATACAGTGCAAGTGTGCATTACACCTAGTATTTACAGCTTTTTGAAGCTTTGGTGTGTACTACACCTAGTGTACTATGCGAAGAGAAACCCCCAACACTGCATAGTGCACCAGGTGTAGTACACACCACTGCTTTACCTGTAAATACTAAGAACGGGAAACCTAAAGCACTGTGCAGTACACCAGGTGTAGTACACACCACTGCTTTTCCTGTAAATACTAGGGAAGGGAAACCCACAGGACTCTGCAGTATACCAGGTGTAGTACACACCACTGCTTTACCTGTAAATACTAGGGAAGGGAAACCCACAGGACTCTGCAATACTCCAGGTGTAGTACACACCACTGCTTTACCTGTAAATACTAAGAACGGGAAACCCAAAGCACTGTGCAGTATACCAGGTGTAGTACACACCACTGCTTTACCTGTAAATACTAGGGAAGGGAAACCCACAGGACTCTGCAGTACACCAGGTGTAGTACACACCACTGCTTTACCTGTAAATACTAGGGAAGGGAAACCCACAGGACTCTGCAGTACACCAGGTGTAGTA
>JAODLC010000100.1:995451-1006015 GCA_026781145.1 Hippopotamyrus pictus
TGGGGACCAAAAGTACCCACAATGTGATAAAAACCAGTTTTTTTGACATTGTGGGGACCATTTCAGTCCCCTCAAGGGGAAACTCAATTTTATAAATATCTGTGACTGCCATCAAAAACTTACAAATACGAAAAAGTCTTGTGTTTTATCTGGTTAGGGTTAGGGTTAAGCTTGTCATTGCTGGGATTACGGTTCTTCCTACGGACATAAATGGAGAGTCCCTATAAAGATATGAATGGGTGGACTGTGTGTGTGTGTGTGTGTGTGTGTGTGTGTGTGTGTGTGTGTGCGTGTGTGTGTGTGTGTGCGTGTGTGTGTTATTTGCTCAGATAAGAGCTCAGAGTTTGTTGGATACAAACTCATAGACTCAGGTTGGGTCAATCAGTTCTTTCAGTAATTGTGGATTGTAAATGTTCCTTCCTCAAGGGCCCAGCAGTGACATTGCTCTGGCAGCATGGGGATTTCAACCAATGGCCTTCTGATCATAGCTACAGCATCCTAATCTGCCGAGCCACCCCCCATCCCTCCAATACCGTCAACAACCTGTCTGCCAGTCTGCTTCAATCAGAAACCATCTACCCACTAAACAGTTCAACCATGGTGTGTCCATTAGCCATTTTAGCTGTCAGTTTTTATGTGGTTGTCCATTACCCTGCTCTTCCACCAGCCTCTCATTACACCCGAGTCTGAGTTTGTATCCAACAGAATCTTTTTGACAGCAAGTCTCCTCTGCAAGGACGTGTTTGACTATCCATCTGTGAACAAGAGCCTTTGACTATTCCTCTGTTCTCATGTGAGTTTTCTTGACCATGAATCTGTCTATAACTGATTCTGTTTGACTTTCTGTCTGCCTGTAAGATCTAGTTTGACTGTTGGTCATTCCAGTCACCGTTCCATCACTTCATCAGACTTTTCACTCTCTCTTCATCCTATCAGTCTCTATACAGTAAATTCAGCGTAATGACCCAAGGTTTGCATGCCTCAAACTCCAGAGGAGAAACACTCCTGGCAGTCAGGTTGACGGCTTTGATACTCCACGTTCATGTGGTATCCCTGGTCACATGACTTAGCCAGTGTTCAGGGTTGCTCTCGCTATGCAATAGTAAAATTTTTTGGGGTTTTCAACCACCCTGGATGTAAACTATTTTGCCAACAGCCACAAAGGCTGTGTGTAGTCGGTGAACCTCGAAACATGATATCTCTAAGAGCATCTTTCACAAAGGATACTGGACTTATCTACTAACCAGAGACCATTCATCATGAGTCTCTACTTAACATTACAAGCCAGCAAATCACAAACTTATAACTGGTTTCAGTTAGGTCCACCTACCAATATCAACCTTGTTATATGGGGCAAACAGTTTCCAGCAGTCCTTGTGAGTCCGTAGACTGCTCAGAGGAGATGTCATTACCAGCATGTAGGCTGAAGCCTTAGAGGTTAAGCAAATGTCAACTATAAGGTTTCAAGCTGAAGTACCAGGAGGGAGACAGTTGCTGGATCCAGCTAAGGTGGTTTCCCAAGTAACCACCAGAAATAATCAGATGTGCAAATGGTTTGTGGAGAAGCTTCTGAAACCACAGGTGTCACACCTGATGCACATTCCCATTTAGCTACAAGAGCTGCTGCTGAAGCGTTAGCATTAATGTCTGGCCAGTGCGAGACTCTTAAGCCCACAGCACTGTCGCTGCAGTGGTACCATGCAAAACTTTCTGGTTCCTGTGCCCTGTGTTTGCCTCTCTGTGGCTGTTCGCCGGAATTTCCTGCTTGGGATCAAGAAAGTATATCTTTCCATAGATGAATTACAAGAACAAAAGAGACAATTGCAAGCCATGAAGTTTGCGCCTGGTATCATTGTCACGCAGCCCGGCTTGCACCTTTAACCAAAGTGACAATGGTTACTGTGCTTAGCCTTCTCTGGATGTCCTGTGCTATCACCCACGAAGGCTGCCTGCGGCCAAGAGCTCTGTCTCGTTGGGGGCCTTACCTGCATGGGCCAAGGCCAGGTGAAGAGGAGTGCCAGGGTGATGGCCTGGGCCAGGGAGAGGAGTGTAACCCAAAGCATGAGGGTGCTGTTCAGGCACTGATGGCGAGCCAGAGCCTGGTGAAGTGCCGTTTCCGTCGACGACATCTCACAGACGCAGACCGCAAGGAGTGAGAGAGACACAGGGACGGACCTCAATTCTTCTTCTCCTTTTTTCTCTCTTTCGTAAGAATGGCTGAGAGAGTGAAACGTGCGTCGACTTCCTCCCCGCGGCTGTCAGTCTCTGTGAGCGCTAAAAAAAAACCTCTTCCTCAGCTCAAGCGCCGGCTGTGTTGACAGAAGCCTGTGATCCAGGTACGCGTCCCTCTAAATGCAGACGTCGCCGAGGTCTGTCGACCTCACTGCACGGACGTCGGAGGAAAAGGCGGGACGCTGAAACACCAAATAGGGTGCCACCCCCGCAGATATGGATCTCAGTGTGTCCGATTCAGCCATGCCATGATGTCATGAACAATCAAAGGGAGAATCACGACACAAATGGAGAGGAGCAGCACGCAGCTTTGTTTGTGAGCCGCGTGTTGGTGGGGCCTGGAAGATTAACGCCCTTTGTTGCGGTATGCGGTCTGCCAGCAGCATACTCTACGGGGATGGCCCCGAGGATACTGTCACATATCAATTTCTGCTTCGGCGTACCTGTTTACACCCAGCATATCCGCACCCCTAATGGAGAGCAGGCCAATCCGAATGCTGGTTGGCTGCATCTCCCATCTCACACAGCCCAAAAAAACAAAACCCTCTCTTGTGCTGAAAGGAAGTAGGTGTGATTTTTCCACCAGTGTTCTCCAGTTCTTGATATGAACCGTGCCCCTTCGTGATAGCCGCTAGTCAAATCAGAACTCCTCTAGGGTTAACCCATGCCGGTTAGGTCAGCTCGGCAGAGAACAGGGCCATTACATCATGCTTTTGTTTCTCATCATCCATAGCCTGAGCATTTTGTTCTGTTCAGACTGCTGGTTTTTCCAGAAGGTGTAAGATTTTAAATGCAACTAACAGCTAGTTGGAATTGCTAACAAAGCAATAACAGCAGCAAGAACAACAACAACAACAACAACAACAACAACAACAATAATAATAATAATAATAATAATAATAATAATAATAATAATAATAATAATATTATTATTATTATTGTTATTAATTGCTGAATAACTGGAATGTCTGGGGCAGGAATAAAACATTTGCTCTCATTATCACACCCATTGTGTCTCCAGACCACATTTCTTGTAATCACAGGTTTTGGCAGTAAGCGGCAGATGAACAGCAACGCTGAGGCTGATAACAGGATAATGTGGGTGTTTATATTTGCGTCTCTGTGTTTGTGTGTACATTTGTGACTATCTATTTCTGTCATTCATGGGAGGCCGGAAATCGCTAGAAACAAGAACATCAAGAGCAGGGGGCAGGTCCTGTGGGCTCCAGGCTACAGCATCATCACTTTAGATCGTTCTGCTTCCGAGCTTATTGGCAGTGGGGCTGCATCTCTAAACAAAATTTCCCAATGAAGTCAGAGCTGAGGCTTCGGTCAGGGACTTTACAGAATCGCCCCTGTAAAACCGTCTAGCTGATAACGAAGCCTTCTGGATGACAGCCAAGAATAAAATGCCTTTAACTTTTGGCGTGTACTACGAAGCGGGGTTACTGGCTTATCGGGGTGACTTGTCGGATTTAAGGTACCACAGTTTAAATGGACTTCATACTGGTTCACTTACATTTTGCCCAGACTACCTTAAATCCGAATAGTTACCCCGATAAGCCAGTAACCCCTCTTCATAGTACAGACCCCAGATAATTACACCAGATGTTTCCAAAGTGCCATCTGGCTCCTTTTTGTCTTCACTAAAAGTTTTCTTCCCCCATGGAGGTGCTCAGTGGTCTCCAGAATGTCATGTACCTGTACACTGATAAGCCAGTTTACTTCCTGGGCTGATGGGATATTTGGGAGTGTCATGTGATGTGCCATGTGATGTGTCATGTGATGTGTCATGTGTCATGAAATGTCATGTAATGGGTGCTGAAGAGAAGCGGAGGTGGATTCTGAAAATGGCATTAGGCCTGGATTTAAATCATTCATATTCGCGCCCAATAATGTTTATTCAGCAATATTTAATTGGATAAGTTCAACAGAAGTGTCCCTTAAAAAGATTTGCTCATATCTTTAGATGGTCTTTGTGTAATAGACCATCCAAGGAGGAGATTCATGTTGACAGCTTTGAATATTGTTATGTGAGTAAACAAGGTAGGGTGAAGTAAGTGGTGGCGTGGAGGTCCCAGTGATGGGATGGGATGGGATGTGATGGGGTGTGATGGGATGTGATGGGATGGGATGTGATGGGATGGGATGGGATGGGATGGGATGGGATGGGATGGGATGGGATGTGATGGGAGCTCATTTTCTCCACAGCTTGCGGAGATGCCATTCTGTGAAGGTCTGTGAAGGTCTGAGCATCTTAACCCTCTCAAGGCAGGCGTTGCTGATTTGCAACAGTTAAAAACTAACTACCTTATTACCCCAGATACATATTTTATGAGTTTTTTTTGCTCAGAAGTACCACTGCAGGACTTGGTTGTCCTTTAGCAACAAAAACTTAATTTGAGCCTGAAAGGGTTAATCATGTCTGTGTCTGACCTGAACTAGAATAAATGCTGTCATTTTAGGAGCGACAAAATTACTATATTTGTTCCTTTCTTTGAGCCCAGAACACATCACCCAGGTAAATATCACTAGCGTAAATAACCCAAGGCTGTGATGGCTCTAGAGAGTGCAGGGCAGTTTCTTCCTATAAATGAATAATTATTCTTTCACTTTCCAGTACCTCACCTCTCACCGCAGGTATGTCCACATCCGACCGGACCTGAATGGCTTAATGTGTTCAGCCCAGAGCTCCAACAGAACCTGCAAGAACATCTCACACTATTAGGCATGGGGACTCGGTCACACTGCTCCAACTGGGGAGCGTGAGCACAGAGATCTCTGCTGATCAGGCTGTCTGCCAGCCTGCTTCAATCATAGTACATCCACCCACTAATGAACCTCGACACTTTCTCCGTAGACAGGTACACTGACTCAGGGAGCCATGTTCAATGAAATCCCCCAAACAGGCACCTTTACCTGAAACAATATGCAGTGGCCATTCTCACATGCAGCAAAACATTTTTGATGGAATAGTTCGAGTCCTACCCCCTGGACTAAAACCACCTAACTTCGAGTCACTGTAATTTACCAGCACGGATATCAGAACCAGTCCCTGCCTTGTCCAGTCTGCCCTTCCATTCCCAGCATTTTAAACCTTCTTGTCTCCGGCCCCAGTGTTCAGTTCATTTTAATGGCTGACACCAGCCCCTCACAGAGTCCCCATTATAAGTGTATATATGCCTTTACTCTTGCTCTACTCCCAGTCCTCCGAAGTGTTAGCCCTTTGTCTCCTCCTTTGTCCTCCCTTCCCCTCGCTCTAACCCCTCATGACTCTTTTGTTTCTGGTAACGTGTATGTTTGGTATGTTTGAATAAGGTCCCTCCATTGTTTTAAACCTGCATCAAGGATCGTCACTCTGTCCCATCCGCCTCTCATGACCACAGGGTAGCTGCTGAAATTAAGCTAAAATACTTACTGCTCAGATGCAGTGTGAGCACATGGCTTTGCAGTTACAGATCTACTGCACTGCCGCCGTTTGTCCTGGCTGCTCGCTGGCTCCTCTACAACAGTGGATCTCAAATCTCCCCAAACACATCGGTCATGAGCCATAACTTCTTCAGATACGATGAAATTCATAGAGTGGTTCGCTAACAGTAAAATATGTTGCGCACTTTGTCATCGAAAAAACACAATGACTGTGCTCAGAAAAAAATAGCTCTGTTATTATTTTTTTGATGTCACGCTTTCATAAGCCAACATCCCCCCACAGTGTATTGTGGACTCTTCTGTGTGATGTCATGCTTTTATAAGCCAACATCCCCCCACAGTGTATTGTGGACTCTTCTGTGTGATGTCATGCTTTTATAAGCCAACATCCCCCCACAGTGTATTGTGGACTCTTCAGTGTGATGTCACAGTACCTGTCTATGCTAACCACCCACCAGCTTTCTTTCCAACGCACATTTTCCCCTGTGTGTATGTCAGGGGGAGTCCCAGCTGTGCAGGGGAAGCCCAAGTCGTCATAAACCTAAAGTGAAATCAGGTATCAACTCAACCTTGACTATATACAACCTTCCTGTCCTGGGGAATAAAAGACATGAAAGTTGTTCTGTTCTGCTTTGATAGTAATTAAAATGGCACAGTCAGGCTGTGTAATTTGCAGAAGTACCCACGTGATTCGACAATCGTGGGGTTATTTGGGAAGGGCAGGATGAGAAAGCAGGAAGTATTGGAAGGTGCAACAGGAAGCATGCAGCTCAGTCTTGGAAAGATGCGTGAGGAGGTGGTGCACTTCAGGAGGTCTTAGAGCCCTATACAACAGGGTGGTGTGAACCATTACAGCTTTTCATGATTGCTTTGGTACATTTCATGAAACAAACTTAACATTCCCACGACTATAAGAGCATTTCTCAAAACACTTCAAACATGTAGGACAACACTATATTTTAGCTGTGAAAGGCTATAACTTACCCAAAACTATTAACTTATTGAAAAAAACTGAGGAATACTGGGTTAGTCCCCTACTGAAAACTAGGGTCCCAACAAAAATTCCGGGGTTTAAGTCCCCCAGAAGAACACTGGGTTTGATTCCTGATGTGGTAGGGATTAGAGTCCCCTACTGAGAAGACAATGACAGCCACAGGGGGATGGAACCTCCAACAGGCCAAGAGGGATTCACCGTGTGAGCAACAGCTCATGTGGCTGCTGGTGGACAGGCTGCAACCAGACATCAAGAAGATGACCATGACCACCTGTATGGGATGGGACAGAGCGCAACCTGATAGAGTTCCTGCGCCACATGTAGTATCTGGAAAAGACCTACAAAGATTAGAGGAAAGAAAAGAAAGGAAAGAAGGAAAGATTAAAGGAAGAAAAAACAAGCTGAGGAGAAACTTATCACGGCCTCACTGTCCTATTTCCAAGCCCCGAGAAGCCATGGCATGGAAGGGGAAGTGAGAGACAGAGGGCAGGTAGAAGGAGAAGGGTGGAATTACTGAATAACATCAGATCATTGTTGTACATATGTTTTTTTTATTATTTGGTGACAGTATGTTCCCTCAGTCTATGGAGGTTAACAAGCAATCATTATATGAATTATTTCTCAGTGACAGTTATTAAATTTTTTTTGCAGTTGCTAAATTGAGTCCTCAACAGTTTGCCTTGCTTCACTCAACAATGTAACAGCAGCCTAACTGCACTGCACACAGCTTTACCTGTGTATGTGAGCCCGCTGAACTTCAGATCCCTTCTGGTGTTTTTGTGAAAAAGTGTAAATGCAGTGTTTGAATGTGATTAGTTCACATATTTTTTCTTGTTGTAGTCTTTAGGTTTGTAGTCTTTAGGTACAGTGAGATTTCTCCTGCTGACTGGAGCCAAATGTTTTATCTGATCAGAATTTTGCAATGTTTCCTCCCTTCCTCTCCCTCTAAATATATCAGTAAACATTAAAATTCGAGTTGCCCTTGACTACCATACAAGTTTAAGACCATAATTTTTAAAATGATGAAATTCAAAGCAATAAACAGCAGTGGTACACTCTTTAACCATGGTAAGCCTAAAACATGTCAAGAAGGGTTAGCAGTTAACAATACCGCGTTTTACTTTTTAATAAACGTGTAATAACATGCACGTGTCAGTGTGCTGCATAAATATTGTAAATAAATGCATTTATTGGGTATTAATCATCCAAAATTGCTTGTTCTGTCTCTCTGTATTTAATGCATTCAAATGGCCTGCTAAGGACTTCCTGGAACTATTTGAAGTCTACATGACCCACGTGACGATCAAACATTTTAAACTTCCATTGACGCAGCTCTCTCTTTACACGGCTCCTGTCTGTGATGACCCAGTTTGCCTCACATAATCGTAATGGTTCCACATCAGTCTAGGCACACCATTAGCATAATTATTGGGTTTTCAGCATTGTAGCTAGAACATCGCAATTGCTTTTCATCTCGCACAACAAATGATTTTACGATGCTGGTTTCAACATGCAAGTTGTATGAAAAAGTCCAAACAGCAAGGTGAGCAGCTTGTAAATGTCTGCGGCCTTCTCCGAGACCTTGGAGGGGGGTGCTGGAAGGCACCCATTTGGGACTTCGTTGTTCTACTGGGGAACTTTAATGTTGACGTGGGTAATGGCAGTGAAACCTGGAGGAGTGTGATTGAGAGGAGTGTGATTGCTGGATCATCCATTTTGCAATTGTATTGTCAGATCTGCGCTGGCATCTTTTGGATACTCGGGTGAAGAGAGGAGCTGAACTGTTAACTGATCACCACCTGGTGGTGAACTGGATCTGATGGCAGCGGAAGATGCCGGATAGGCCTGGTAGACTCAAATGCATAGTGAGCGTTTGCTGAGAACGTCTGGTGGAGGCCCCTGTTTGGGAGATCTTCAACTCACACCTCCAGCAGAACTTCTCTTGCATACCGAGGGAGTCAGGGGACATTGAGCCTGAATGGGCCATGCTCCAGGACTCCATCGCTGAGGTAGTGGTGTGGAACTGTGGCCGAAAGGCCGAAATTACAGGTACTGTAGGCGACAGTGGCAAGGAAAAACTCCCAAGAAGGAAGAAACCTTGGGAGGGACCGGACTCAAAGGGGGAGCCCATCCTCCAGGGGCCAGCAAGGAGAGTCAAATAGGAGAAATGGCTAAGTGCCGAGTCATACTGACAAGCCGGTGCCAATGCTCCTTCCAATCGCCAGGCAACCAGAAGGCAGGCAGCGGGTCACACATGGAAGATGACACAGGCAATACAGAGAGCCTGATGCACGGACGTCATGGGGCAGTGGCGACATCACATGTAGCAGGGTATGCTGGACATCTTGATAGATTGAGGTCTTCAGGCAGCACACCCCAGGAGGAGTAGGGGAAATAAAATGTGCAATTAGTAAAAGTAGACTATAAGCAGTGCTAACAGTTAGGTGAGTGCAATATGATGTGCAATGTGCAAGCTCCAGCAGATATGGCTATGGCAGCATAAGTAGGAGGGAGAGGCAGGTGGGAATGCAGGCATGGGGAGTCCCTGAAATGTCAGCACTCCAATCCCACAAGCGATTGTGAAGCTAGAGTGACAGCACTGTCAATTCAGTTTATCCAAAGTTCAATTGAGGTGGGGGGAGGCATGTCCATGGATGCATTGATGTGTAAAAAGGGAAACCTTATATACAGTCCTGGCGGAGACGGGAAGCCGGTGAAGTGAGTGGAGAATGGGAGTGATGTGCTCATGTTTTCGCACTCTCATCAGGATCCTTGCTGTAGAGTTTTGTATGTATTGGAGCCTCTGCAGGCTCTTGCTCGGAATCCCAAAGAGAAGTGCATTGCAGTAGTCCAGTCTAGAGGAGATAAAGGCATGGACCAGCTTTTCGGCATCAGATAGGGAAAGAATGGGGCGGAGTTTGGAAATGTTCCGGAGATGGTAGAAGGAGGCCTTACAGGTGGTTGATATGGGATTCAAAGATGAGTTGGGGATCCATTCTTATGCCAAGATTTGTGACTGTTGATGAGAGAGATATATTGGAGCCAGAAAAGATGATGCTGGTTATGGGTGATGATTTGGTCTGATGAGGAGTGCCGACCAGGATGGCCTCAGTTTTGGAGCTGTTGAGTTGAAAGAAATTGTGTTCCATCCATACATTTATCTCCTCCAGACAGATGGTGAGTTGAGACGGGGATGATGAGAATGGCGTTGCAGCTGTGGCATTTACAGCTGCCGACCAGAGAGCCGGGATGGTGGAATTTGTCTGTGTCATCAGTGTAGCAATGGAAGGAAAGTCCATGGCGGCTGATGACCTGACCAAGCGGAGAAAGGTAGAGGATGAAGAGCATGGGGCCAAGAACTGACCCCTGGGGAACACCACAGGAGACCATGTGTGGATTTGAGGTGGAGTCACCCATGGCAAGGTACTCTATCCGGTTTGTGAGGTATGATTGGAACCAGCTGAGGGCAACGTCAGTGAGTCCAAATGTGGAATGGAGCCGGTTTAATAAGATGTTGCGTTCAACTCTATCAAATGCAGCAGATATGTCCAGGAGAATAAGCAAGGAGGGAGAGCCAGCATTGGATGACATCAGGAGATCATTTGTGACTCTTACAAGTGCAGTTTCTGTGCTGTGAGTTGACCGAAAACCAGACTGGAATTTTTCATAGAGGTTGTTGAGTTTTAGGTGGATGGCAACTACTTTCTCAAGCACTTTGGATATGAAGGGGAGAATGAAGATGGGCCTATAATTGGAAAGAACTTCTGGGTCAAAGTTGTGTTTTTTGAGAAGTGGTCTTATAATGACTTTCTTTAAGACAGAAGGGATGTGTCCAGTTTGAAGAGAGTGATTTATAACAGAGGTGATAAGCGGACTTAAGATAGTGATATGGGTCTGCACCAGGGAGGT
>JAODLC010000100.1:1034526-1044875 GCA_026781145.1 Hippopotamyrus pictus
GTGCCCGTTGCTTCCGGGATAGGCTCCGGACCCCCCGCGACCCAGTAGGATAAGCGGCTTGGAAAATGGATGGACTTCCTGTAAAGCTCCACTTCCAGTTAAACTCCACTTCCTGTAAAACTCCACACCCCACAGCAGCTGCAGCCAGACACTCTTGGGGTATTTGGCTGCAGATCTTCGCCAGAAGGATCTCCACGGTGCGGCCGGAAACTCCACTTCTGGGCTGGACCTGCATTTTCTGAAACCGCTTGTCCTATTCAGGATGCTGGTGGTCCTGAGCCTATCCCTGTGGCTACGGGCGCAAGACAGGGAAGACCCCAGGACGGGGCGCCGACCCATAGCAGGGCACAAGGCAGGGAAAAACCCAGGACGGGGCGCCGACCCATAGCAGGGCACAAGACAGGGAAGAACCCAGGATGGGGCGTCGACCTATAGCACGGCATACTCACGCACCGTTAACATATACGGAGAATTTGGTAACTCCAATTAGCCCCACGGAAACCCCATGACAACATGACGCATATGAAACCCCCCAGAGACTGAAACGCATGTCCCAGAGAACTGTGTAATGAGATATATTAATCGTATGGATTTTTAATTGTTTTTTTTTTTTGCAAACCAGACATTGTATGTGATATTACTGAGGGGGATGATTCCCCCATCTCAACATTTCATGGGGATCGTATTATATAAAAAAAAAAAAAAACGGTTAACGGATACTGTTCAGACTGAGTGAAGTTTCTAAAATAGGTTTTTTCACAATCACGTGACAGCCCGCAATACACGACCAAGTAGATCGATGTAGAGTACAGCTTCTGTACCTGGTGCAGAGGTTAAACTAGCAAAATTAGGCTGGTCATGCCTTAAAAGAACTTGTGCAGTGTGCTTAAGATCATACGCTTTAGATTGTTAAAATAGGGTCCTTGGTCTCCCAATTCAGTTTTAACCAATTAAAACCTTGCAAACACCAATAAACGATTGCTTTAAAAATAGTAATTAGCCAAATTACTATTTAATTATACATAAAAAAAAAACATATTTTAATGTGAAAATGTTTGGGAAAAATGTGGATTTAAACTGTTTATTATACAGAATAATAATATGTACTGTATTACATTAAACATTACTACTGTAATTTTTACGGTGAAATTCTGGCAACCACAGCTGCCAATAATTTACTGTAAATTTAATGGATTATTATTATTTTTTTTTTTTTACAGTGAAGCCTGTTCCTGCTCTCTCCCTGCTAATCTCTATACCTAATCTGTGTGTGTGTGTGTGTGTGCATGTGTGTACTCAACAGGGTAAGCTGGTATTTGCACTTTTCACACTGAGGAACAACTTTGAGTGTAGGGGTTTGTGTTTGCCGTTCTAACTAATAGTTCCAGATCACCATCAGCTGGAGACCTTCTGATGTAATTCAAAGAAAAGTCTGTGTGATGTGGATGGAGGAGGGACTTCATCCCAATCCTTTGGATATAGTTACCTAGATAGGCTGAGCAAACATCAGCATTTTGGGCTCAAGGGGGGGCAAACCCATATTAAAGTTTGGTGAGCCGCACAGCAAAAACTCCTGCTCTTTACGAAAGATTTTGGGCCCCCAGTCCAGAACAATTCTTTTTTAGGGCCCCTGTCACTCCGGGGCCCTTGGGATCGTCCTAACTCCCCCACAGCACCCCTGAGCAGATGTAACTGGAAATACCCTCAGTCCAAACAGATGAGACACAGGGAGCAGAGCTTAATGCAGTGCAGATGCAATCTCAGCTGGGAAAGTCCTTGTCATGAATTCTATTTATATATTTTATTGCTATATTTTTGAACAGTTACAAGAAATTCTACTGTGTGTGTACATGTTTCGACTCAAAGTACAAGACATGGTTGTTGACTGCCTAAGGGCTGGATGGACCACAAGCGTCTCTCCTTCCATCTGCATTAGATTTCTGATGACGGCAGATTTAACGGTTTAAGATTAGGTTTCGATGACGTGCTTTAGACATGTTTTTGGGGTTCTGTGTTGCAAAATAGCAATGCTGATAATGCAGCAGTAAATATCATTTGCCTCAGTCACGATTCTCAGCCCACTGTTTTTGCTGTCATTGCATAAGAATGAGTAAGAAGCCCATCAATAAACATGGCCAGACGTAGCATTTCTTTGGAAAATGCCATAAAGTAAGTTACTCAATTACCAGAAAGTCAGAATCATTTAGTTTATCAACAGCACTGTCAGAAAATCCCTTCCATTGCTAAGAGATTCAATAAACCTCTAATATTTACTTCTATGATCTCCTAGTTGCTATTTTATGTGTTGTGTGTTGTGTTTGTGCAAGTGATTCTTTTTGGAAAGTTATGATGTTTGTGAGAGAAAACAGGGTGCAGGAGAGTCACTGAGGCATCATCGTGGACCCTGAGGTCAGGTCATTTTTCAACAGTACAAGGCCTGACAGCCGTGGTGGAATCTTGAGATTTGTGCATAATTTTAATAATTCCCACAAATTCTGTGTACATGATGTGGAATATTAACAAGCTTAAATTACCTTATTAGTGATGACGAATAACAGTAAAAATGAAAAGGTAATTTTCACTTTATATATTGTAAATATAACAATAGTTTCCGACTTGAAAACAGGACCTGTACAGTGTGATGACAGAATTGCCTTATAACAATCCATATGTTACTGATCCCCATGGGGAAATTGTCTTTACACCTCCCTAAATTTGCTCTTTTTTGCAGAGTAAGCTGTACATGAAGGGCAGCCACCTGTAGTGGCACCCAGGGAGCTGGGGGTTAAGGGCCTTGAACAAGGACCCAACAGACGTGCTGAGGCTGGGTTTGAATTGGTGATCTTCTGATTATAGGCACATAGGCTTAGCCCACTGAGCCACACACTGCCCCTGTAATGTGACATGACATCACCCCTCTGACCCCGATATACCCATCCTCCTAATGTTAATTTGAAACCTACATCCCTGGGGTAGGGTGACCATACACCCTCTTTTTCCTGGACTTGTCCTTTTTTGGGACCGGAAATGCCTGAATTTTGCCTGGATTTTGTTCTGTTTCACATTGACATTTGCTTTCTTTGCCTCTCTTTGCATCCTGCCCTCTTTTCTGCTAAACAGGATATAGTCACCCTAGCAAAGAGAAAGTTCAATGCGGTATGGTGACTGGTTATATGATAAAACTGAAATGAGTGAGTTTTGTCCTTTCTAGGGGTGTCCATGGCCCCACTACCCCTACATTTCACAAAAGCTAATCTGTACTGTACTTCCTTAATCATGCAGCAGCTGCAGCTAGGACTTGAGGCCTGACAGTGACACACTCAGAGGTGCCTGTCTGTTTGTGTTAAAGGCCTTTTTTTTGTCTGTCATAGACATCTCAATTTGTAGTTAAGACATGCGTGATCAGCTTAGGGTAGGCGTCCCCGTCCAGCTGACCGACAGAGACGCGCGTGATCAGCTTAGGGTAGGCGTCCCCGTCCAGCTGACCGACAGAGACACAAGTGATCAGCTTAGGGTAGGCGTCCCCGTCCAGCTGACCAACACAGACGCGCGTGATCAGCTTAGGGTAGGCGTCCCCGTCCAGCTGACCGACAGAGACGCGCGTGATCTGTCTGTTTGTGTTAAAGGCCTTTTTTTTGTCTGTCATAGACATCTCAATTTGTAGGGTCACATGGAGCGCCACCCAGGGTGGCAGGTTGCCAGGGCGGCATGGGACGCCCGCACAAAATAATGATTGCATGTGACATTTGCACAATCAGTTTTCTATCATCATTGGCACGTGACATCTCTGATATCATGTCCCCATGTGGGTAGTTTTTCCCTGTCAGAGGCGGCACCCTGATTCTAGTTTGTGAGCTAGACAGTATACTACTCAGATGGGGAGGGGGGCAGGGCTGGGCTGACCTCAGGTCTCCCCACTGGAAGTCCGAGGTGGGGGGAGCAGGGGAATCTATCAAATAGCATCCCCTTCTCACTTTACAGTACTAATGCGATTCCCAAAATCAGTATGAATGTTACCATTATTGATTTGTATCACTCCAAATGTTTTAAAAATGACGGTCCTGAAGCAGGGGGTGGGAAATAAAGACACAATTTTTGTTGGGGGGAGGGGGTTTCCCCCTGGGTGCCATACAAGCTAGAACCACTGCTGGGTATCAGTGTCCTGTGCAGAATTCATCCAAACGCCCATATATCGCTTTTAGCTGTATATGTTAATTGCTTCCATTAAATAAAACACAGTCCAAATATTGTTTTAGGATGATATTTTACCGCGTATTCCTGTTATGTAATTACTCTTGTACAGTAGGAATATCCATGCAGATATAGTGCACACTTGAGACCCAGACTCCCTTCTGTTCCCTTGTGTTCCGCTGATCTGACCACCCTCTGTAGAACTTTTGCGGTCCAGAGCATTACGGTTTCCATAGCAGGTCGTGTCCAGACAGAATACTCTCAATGGAACATCGGTAGAAGCTGCTTAGTTTTTTGGAGTTCATGCCAAGCCTCCTCAGCCGCTGTAGGAAGAAGACCTGCTTTATTTCAAGTAAAATGGTTTTTATGACATCAGGAAAGACATTACAATATATTATAAATATTACATAAATATATTAATATGAAGTCTCTCGCTCCGGAAATGGGTCAAAATCATAGCACCATCACTCATTGTTGCGAGTGGTCCTGTCAAAAACCTAAGGGGACGAGCTCTCTCACAACCACTTGAGGAAATGTGTTTGGTAAGGATAGACCAAAGATAGCTTCAAGGAAAGTTCAAGGCGTGGTGCTGCCAAACTCTACTATACCACAGGATAATGGGCTTGCCGCGGTCCTTCTCTGAGCCCGGCCTCTTTGGAAAGAACATCCTACAGCTGCCTCCGCAATCCCTCAGCACAGGCTACAGGCAGGAGAAGAGCCGGCTAGTGTTGGAACTGAGGGAGTCTAATGACCTGGCAGTGAGAAATACAAACATACAGGTCTGCACAGGGCATAAGTGGAAAGCCCTGGCAGAAGCTAACATCGCGATTAGCAGACTGCAGCACAAAGAGATCATGGACAGAGTTCAGACAGGCAGAACATGTCTTGGGTGGGGAGAAGCTCTGCTGGGCTGGTCTAGGGCCAACAGAAAAGAGAGAAAGGATCTGGTGGTGTCTGAAGTAAAGAGGACGGAAGACAAGTGCTTTTTGATCAAGGCTGTATCACAAGAAGACAATGTGGCGATACATCTTTGGCAGGAACATCAGCAAGGCAGAGCTGTGGAAGATCCCTCAGGCAAAACTCAATTTCCTTCTCAGAGCAGCATATGATACCCTCCCCTGTCCACTGAATCTACACTGGTGGTTTGGTCAGGAAGAATGCTGCTCCCTCTGCAGCAGGCAAGTCAGTCCATTCAATTCGTCAGAAAGGGTTGGGGCAGCAGGAGTGCCACACCGAGCATTTCACCAAGCGCTCCCTCCACCCAGGACTGGAGAATGAGAGTTGATTTCGGCAGGCAGCTCCAGTTCCCCAGTGAGATTACCAGTACAAGCCTCCGCCCTGACATAAGTGATGTGGTTCAATAGTGCCAAGATCGTGTTCCTCATTGAGCTAACTGTGCCATAGGTGAAGGGAATAGAAGCTGCCATTCAAAGGAAGAGGCTGAAGAACTCCAATCTCATTGCTGAGTGCCAGGAGGCTGGATGGAGAACTGTCATCTACCTGGGAGAAGGGGGATGTCATAGCTTTGTCAGTACATCAGCCGATCACCTACTGAGGGAAATGGGAGTAACCGGAACAAGCTTGCAGAAGACCTACTGAGGGAAATGGGAGTAACTTGAACAAGCTTGCAGAAGGCCTACTGAGGGAAATGGGAGTAACTTGAACAAGCTTGCAGAAGACCTACTGAGGGAAATGGGAGTAACCTGAACAAGCTTGCAGAAGGCCTACTAAGGGAAATGGGAGTAACTTGAACAAGCTTGCAGAAGGCCTACTGAGGGAAATGGGAGTAATCGGAACAAGCTTGCAGAAGGCCCTGAAAGACCTGGCTAAAGAAGAGCTGGGGAGATCATGGACATAAATTATGGGGGGGTTGTAGCCCCCCCAATAAATCAAAACCAGCCAATACAACCTCCCCTATAATCTTGTTTCCCCCATAATGGGTGGAGACCTCAACCCCCCTAATAATCTTGTTTCCCTCATAATGGGTGGAGACCTCAACCCCCCCAATGTTCCAGCCAAAGTTACGCCCTGGGGGGAGATAAGGTGCACCTAAGCCAAGGTCCAGCAGCAGGGGGTGGAAGGGAGACGTAATGTTGCTCATCAGCGGTACCCGGATGATTGCAATCAACAGTTGGCTGGGGGGAACTATTCTGTTTGTGGAGACCCATAAATATTTAGGCAAAGTGTTACTGTTGTGGCTTATTACTGTCACATTATAAATCTTGTATGTTATTTATATTAAATAACGGCCTCTGTGGAAAGTGGCTGGAGGAGCGCGGCCTTCCATGGAAAGTGGCTGGAGGAGCGCGGCCTTCCATGGAAAGTGACTGGAGGAGCATGGCCTTCCATGGAGAGTGGCTGGAGGAGCGCGGCCTTCCATGGAGAGTGGCTGGAGGAGCGCGGCCTTCCATGGAAAGTGGCTGGAGGAGCATGGCCTTCCATGGAGAGTGGCTGGAGGAGCACGGCCTTCCATGGAGAGTGGCTGGAGGAGCGCGGCCTTCCATGGAACATGGCAGGAGGAGCATGGCCTTCCATGGAAAGTGGCTGGAGGAGCGCGGCCTTCCACACCACAGGCTTCTCACACGAGGCTCCTTGGGAATTGCACAAATCCAGGGTGTATGTCATTTTCTCACTTTCTATAAGAACAATGCGGGTATGATGAAACAGCACCACTACAGTGAAGCGTGAGTCACCCTCACGAGGACGTTTAACACACCCCTTTACAGCGGGGAAACTCCAGCCCCAGCGCAGCACCTACAGGAGACACAGAGAAACTCGAGAAATCAGGACGTCTGGCACCAACAACCACACTCCTCTAATATTCTTATCAATATTAGAGTTGGCAAGGCATGATTGCTTTATGCAAATGTATGCATTTATTATTGTAAATCAATTACCAGCAATAAACAGCGTGGGCTCAGTGGGCTAAGCCTGTGTGTCTGTAATCACAAGGTCACCGGTTCAAACCCAGCCTCAGCATGTCTGCGGGTCCTTGAGCAAGGCCCTTAACCCTTAAATAAAGTATCGATTATTAAACAACAACAAAGATTGTCCAAAGGTCATCAGAAATCCAAGCCCAACAACAGATCGGCACCTTGTCTGGTTGCTAGTCACTGAGCACCTTGGCATCTAACCAGCTGTGCTTTGTAATCTCAACTCTGATTCTGCTTTCTGTTTGCCAGTTTCCTCAAATAAACCCCTTTACATCATCAGTCTGGCTTGTGAGTTTCTGTTCACGTCACCAAAGCAGTATGCAATACAGGAAAAAAAGCAATCTGTAAAAAATTGATTTTTACATTACATTTAACTGTAAGGCACAATCATCAAAATGAAAAGAAATGAATGCTTAAAATATATCACGCTGTGTGTAATAAATCTATATAACATATGGGTTTCACTTTTTTGAATTGAATTACTGAAACAAATTAATTTTTCCGTGATATTCTAATTTATTGAAATGCACCTGTAAGTCAGAAGGAAAATGAATGTATGTCTAAAAAATGTCTGAGGGGCCTCGAACACACTATTTTGTTACTGGAGACTCACAATAATGCCTTCCAAGGTAGAGTGGTGCGAGGAGCACGGCCTTCCATGGATAGTGGTGGGAGGAGCATGGCCTTCCATGGATAGTAGTGGGAGGAGCATGGCCTTCCATGGATAGTAGTGGGAGGAGCATGACCTTCCATGGATAGTAGTGGGAGGAGCATGGCCTTCCATGGATAGTAGTGGGAGGAGCACGGCCTTCCATGGATAGTAGTGGGAGGAGCACGGCCTTCCATGGATAGTAGTGGGAGGAGCACGGCCTTCCACACCACAGGCTACTTACATGAGGCTCCTTGGGAATTCCACAAATCCAGGCAATACATCATTTTCTCACTTTCTATATATAGCAATGTGGGTATGATGAAACAGCACCACTACAGTGAAGCGTGAGTCACCCTCACGAGGACATTTAACACACCCCTTTTCAGCGGGGAAACTCCAGCCCCAGCGCAGCACCTACGGGAGACACAGAGAAACCCGAGAAATCAGGACGTCTGGCACCAACAACCACTCCTGTGAAATCATGCATCTTAGCCATTCTGATGCATTGTCTCAGTTACTGGACATCTATATATGTGCTGTGTGTATTCACTGGTCGCCACACAGATCGCTGTTTGTAGAAGCACGCTGTCTGCATTAACGAGCAGGTGTATCTGATAAAGTAGTCGCTAGGGCTGAGCTGAATATCCAGTTGACTGCATGCTTTCCAAAGCCAACTGTCATCCATTATAGACGAATATATGTGTCTGTCTTCAGTGTTTCTGTCTGTTCCCTCGTTGGATTTCAGGGAAGCGGCACCATGCATAGGCCGGCTACACACACTGTCCCTCCCACATAACCATTGAATGCAGAATATTCTTCTTACTCGACACCAATTACACATGTGCTTGAGACTTCGAGACATGCATTACATGCAAAAAAAAAACGCAGTACATGTGTGAACTCTGTTCTGTTGTATTGATTGTATTTTAAAATCTCTTGCTTCATTGGGATCATATAGATCATTTGGTACTTGACTTTGTGTAGCTACCGTCTCAGTTGTGTGCATTTATAGAGTTTTCTGTGTTGTTTTCTGTCTAATACATTCGGTTTTGCCACTGACAATAAAATAAGTCATGTACTGTAGCATTTTCAGCAGGCTACCTAACTGGAATTTGGCAGGTAACATTCCTCCCCACAACATGCACACAAATACACAGGTAACCCCCACCCAACCCTAACCTTAACCATAAATAATCAAAGAAAATGCAAGACTTTTGGCATTTTTAGTTTTTTTGATCAGTCACAAATTTTTATAAAATCGTGTTTCCCCTTTGTGGGGGCTAGAAATGTCCTCAGCTTGTGGGATTCCTGAGGGAGCTGACAGGCACCAGCAGGCCAAGTGGAATGCTGCTTTGGCAGCAGCAGAAACAAAAACGTGGGTGTGAGAGGAGTTTGGTGAGGCCATGGAAAATGATTTTCCATCCGCCTTGAAAAGATTTTAGGAAGCTCTCAGGCAACTTAGGAGGGGAAAGCAGGGAAGCCTGAGCTATGCTGTTTGCAGCCAGGATGGAGAACTACTGACCTCAAATGGGGATATATTCAGGCGCTGGTCAGTCTGAACTATGTTCATAATTTTACTTTTGTTTCCTTGTATACTCTTGGTTAGTTATGTATTGGTGTATTTCTGTTACAGTTCCTTGTTTTTGCTCCCTGCTGTTCCCTGCTTGTAGTAATGTTCTGTAGCTTCAGGTGTTTCCTGTTAATTCTTATGGCACCCTGCACAACTAAGCAGTCTAGGGGTTTGGGAGCAAAACAAAAAGGAAAGAAAACAAAAAGGAGAAATTCTCAGATTACAAAAGTTTTTTTTTAATCAAAACAGCTATTCACAAAGGTTGGGAGCATAGCATAATCCTCAGGAGGGGGAAAGGCCAAAATAAGAAACCAACCAAGACCAGCTATTCGGAGTGGAACTATCTTACCTCAAAACACAAAAATAAACAGAAACTGCCCTCACTCCCTAACTAACCAAAAACAGGAGAAAACCACACTCACACAAAAACGGCACCCACCTCCCACCAAGCTCCCAAAAGGCCTAATTACAATAAAGAATGTGGAAAAAAGGAAAGAAACATTGCTTACAGCACATCCTACTCTAAACCAGGCCAAGTAACTTCAACTAACAACCAGGGGGTATTATCCGTATGTGCATTACTCGGTTAGCCGGATGTAATTGTTGACGATTTGGCATGATCCTGGATCTGTCGGTTTTTCGAAACTCTTGCTGGATGTGTTGCCATAGCAGCACATCCAAATCCTCAAACCAGGGACCTGTACTATGTATGAAGCGAGGTTACTGGCTTATCGGGGTAACTTGTCGGATTTAAGGTAGTCTGTGCAAAATGTAAGTGAATGAATATGAAGTCCATTTAAACTGTGGTACCTAAAATCCGACAAGTCACCCCGATAAACCAGTAACCCTGCTTCGTAGTACAGTGGCCTGTACTACGAAGGGGGTTTAACCAAATCAAACTTAACCCCGAGGTAAATTGCGAACGTGAGGTTGACAAAATCAGGTTGACTCCATCGGGGCTAATCAGTACTACGACGCCAGTTAAGAAGTTGATTTGTTAAAT
>JAODLC010000100.1:1112084-1122456 GCA_026781145.1 Hippopotamyrus pictus
GCAGTAAATACAGGAAGAATGTGCTGTGTCCTGGGCTATGCAGTAAATACAGGAAGAATGTGCTGTGTCCTGGGCTATGCAGTAAATACAGGAAGAATGTGCTGTGTCCTGGGCTAGGCAATTTGGCATCTCTTACTTTTATACATGTATTGTTGCCTCAATTTTTTGACTTTCACATGGTATTGCTCAGTTGACTGGTCAAATCCTCTCTCTTTCAGCCATTGTCTGAACATTTTGAAAACTTCAGAGTTTTATGCGCTGTTTTTAGGAACGGACACATGTAGTCATTTACCCAGATTCCAAGGAGGCAACGTATATTGCTGCTAAACCAAGTAAGACGTCAGTTAATTTCTCCTTCTCTGCCCGGCTGCTACCAGTTTGCATGCTCAGCCACATCTCAGAAAGCAAAGTGCACATGACTGCAGAAACAGTTTAGCTCAAACTCATGGAGGAGACCTGGAAGGGTCAGATTGAGGGGGGATCGTGTTCACACCACAAACGAACCACTCCAGAGTCCGTTTGGGACCGGACCAAGAGCACCTCGGTACGCCTGATTTGTTCCACATGCGAGTGTGGTTACTGTGTTCACACCTACCCAAGCAAATCACACCAAGAGGCTAATCGAGTCCATTTTAACCGGATTAAAAAGTACTGGTATGAAAAAACCCTTAGACTTTACTCTGTGACACAGACACTTGATTTTTACGAACTTTCAGAAAATCATTTTGCACACAAGCAGATTCTTAGCAAGTAGCTCACAGACATGGCTCATATGCACACAGACGCACAAACACACACACGCACACAGGGCTCTCACACACAACTCAGGGTCGAGGGTGGCAATCGAAAAAAGACACCGATTCACAGTCAGAGCAGCAGGGGGTGCTTACTTGTAGGTGGTGGTGGCACGATTCTGTCGGAAATTGTCCCAGGACGCAAACTCATACAGCATGTCTGTACGGTACGGCGTCCAGGGCATGACATACAGGCGATCCCCCGACTGCAACGGGTCCTTGCACCATGCCCCCGACTGGTGCTCCGCTTCCTGCACAGAGCTGGCCTGCTGCACCCTCAGGAGGGTCCCGGGACACACGAAAACTGGGGGTGGGGTAAGGTGAGGGAGGGGGGAGAGAGAAGAGGAGAGGACAGAGAGCGGCAGAAGATAAATAGAGAGATATAAAAGTAGCGCGTGACCAGGCAGAAAGAGAGAGAGAGAGAGAAAGACAGAGAGGGAGAGAATGAGAGAGAGAGAGAGAGAGAGAGAGAGAGAGAGAGAGCAGTAAACGGTCAGAGAGGCGGGGCCATGGATGGATGTGGAGCGGCTGTCGGCCACACAGTCTCTCACCTAACCCTCAAGCTTCAGGCCCAGGCAGTGTGAAGTGCGTGGGGGGGCATCCCCCTGCAGGGGTGCCAGAGTTCAGTGTTTATACAGGGGGGCACAGGGGCCGAACACACACGCACACGGGAACGACAGACACGCTGGCACACAGCCACTGGAACGCAGAACCGCACATGGCACGTCACACATTCATGAAGAGGAGCAGACATGACACACACTTGATGCTCACATTGCACGACAGTGAGTGGGATGGGGTAGGAGAATGAAGGAGGGACAGGAGCAGGGGAGGAGGCAAAGAAGGAAGGAAAAGTGAACATAGTGTGCGTGTCTGTGGCCTTTTAACACCTTATCCCTGGGAGGAAGTCATCCTCCATGGTTTGGGGCATGAGAGGTAGGAGCGTGGGTTGATGTGCAGGAGGGCAAGGAGGCAAGGGGAGAGGTTATACAAGGGTATGGAGTCAGGTAACGTGCTCCAAAGTGGGAGGGGAACTGGCCGAGTCCACAGCGGAAAAAGGCGGGAAACACACTGCACAGAGATAAACAGTCCACAAGTGTAGCAACTGCAAGCTCCACCCACGAGGGGAGGGGCAGATCAGGAGGGGTGTGTCTTAGCATGACATTAAAAATGGGCTGCTTTAAGAGGGGAGGAATTACAAGTCTACCTGAAAAAAAAAAGACAGTAGCGTACATAACGTTCAGGCAGAAGGCCCCATGGGCTCCTCCCGTAAAACACCGCGAGAATGTTGGAATGAGACGGATGTTCCCACTCTGCCAATAAAATGTGTTAAGAATGTTAGGTGTTAGCAAAGCAGATTGCGGAAATAAACAAGTAGGAGAACGAGCATAGGTGAGTGTGTGGGACGGGGCGGGGCGGAGGGGAAGGAGGCGGGTTACAACCTGGAAGGCAGCTGCATTAGTGCGTGACACCCCTTTGCATTAACTAAGCCACAGGAGCTAAATGGCCAGAGTAAATGTAGGAGCATGTGGCACATTCACCGGGGTCTCGGATCCCTCCCTCGGCACTCCTCCCCTTACCTGGCAGCACCTCCTAGACACATCCTGTCACTTATATAACAGCCTCCCCACCGCTGCTCATCAGCTGGACCACCAATGTCCCCCCCACCCCGCTGCTGTAGCCCTCCATCTGTCTCTACACCTACGCCACTCCAAAACTTCACCTGAGGGCCCCGTCTCTACCCTCATCCCTGATGTGGGTAACCGTGAAGATACCATGACGTGGGGGGAGTGCATGCCCCCTCCGCAGTGAGATGCTCATGTGCGCCAGCGGATAGATGCTATGCAGCACATGTGCTCCCAGTGACCCCATTTCCTGTCAACTTTCATTCTGTCCGTCTCCCTCGCTCCATTGAGCAGAGCAAGAGTAAAAGCATAAAAAGGTCAGGAACAGGAAATAGGTTGGCAGGGCTGTCAGAAGTAAAGGGGAGAGTGGAGGACAATATAGGTGGAAATAAGGGAGGTGTAAAGGAGGAGTAGAGGAGTGCTAGATGGAGAGACAAGCAAAGAATATAGAATAATGTAGAAGACAAATGTGACCACTGAGGCACGTGAGAAACAGAGGATCAGAAGATGTAATGCCAACCATTTAAGATGGATGGAAGAGCAGAAGAGGCATCATGGATCTAGTGCTGAAGAGATAATGGCGGACTAGAGGTAAAATAAAGAAAAGGAAGATGCATGGATGTAGGAGGGTGGTGGAGATGAAGACAGAGTAAGAAATAAATGGATAGGATGGAGAAAAAGAAAGGGACAGGAAGACACAGAGGCTCATGTGTGGAGGAAAGAGAAAAGGAGAATGAAGGAAATGGAGGAGGATGTAAAGCAAGGACAGGAGTGTCTCATAAACACTGTGAGCTACTAGCTGTGCGCTCTGCATTTAAGTAGAGTCTGTGACTGAAATGGCAGTTTTGGCATGTGAGAAAACAAAGCTGATCGATCACTGGTGCAATTCTCATAAATGCTGTCAGGTAGTCATGCACTCAGCATTTCAGGAAAGTCCGACTGAAATTGTATTTTTGCCATGTGAGGGAAAAAAACCATTGATCACTGGTGTAATTCTCTTAAACACTGTCAGCTAGCCCTGCACTCAGCATTTCAGTAAAGTCTGTGACTAAAATGGTAGTTTTGGCATGTGAGAAAACAAAGCATTGATTACTGATGCAAAAGGTGTAAAACACACCTAAGCTGCTACACATCTCACTTCTTACACTGGATTAGGTCTGGTGAATCTAACCTTGGTGGGGGCGAACTCACCCTGGGGCTCCACCTGTTGGTGGGCCGCTGTTCTCCAGCCCGGCCATCCACACAGGTGGGCTGATGTAGCAGATTGAAATCCTGCCTGGTCTAATTGAATTCAGCACCTGTTACTGCTTGGTACGCAGCTTGTCCAGCAGGGGGCAGAGCTGCACTTGGCATAAACATAGGCTAGCTCCATTTTGAAACAACAGGTCGATGTGTAGCAGAGCTGATTAGCATTCAGTGTGTTTGGAAAGACAGGGACAAAAAAAGGCAGAGAGGAAGGAAAACAAGTCAAGAAGGAGGGAGAGAAAGGGAAGGACAGATGGGGAGAATGAGGAAGTGACAGAAATAGAGGAATAGCATGGATTTCATGCTGTAAGCTTTGTGTTTACATGGTATGTATGCATATAAAGGTGCTTGGGGGTGTAGATGACTTTGTGTCTATGTTTGTGTGGAAGGCAGGGTGTGGGGGGCAGAGAGCTTTGGTGATCAGCTGGTGCTCCTCTCTACAACCTGTCCAACAGGTGGTGCCCATTCTCACCTGCAGGTGACAGACCACAGACCACCGTGCGCACCGAAGCGTTTCCATGCCCTGCCAGCCAACATGCCCCCCCCATCAGATTCATCCTGCCCCAGACCAGAGAACACTGCCTAGGCACCACAGTAGGGCAGCACATCGTGAAATGAAGAAAAAAAAAAAAAAAACAGTTCATAACCAATCCATCAATTCCAGGCAGTCAATCAGCATCCACAGAGACGAGGGCAAACGTAAAGTCTTAATTGTTAATCAGTGGACAAAGGGTTTGCCTCTGTCATAAAACAGAGTCAGCGATAGAGGAAGAGGAAGGAGAGAGAGAGAGCGAGACTAGGGGCAGAAAAAAGGAGACCTTTTTTGGTGTTGCATGGAGACAAAAGAAAACAGGATTGGACAGCATGACGGGCAGGGGGAGGGGCTGCATTCTGTGAGGTGATGTGAGCTGTCACTCACGAGGAAGGCGGGACCAGCGGGAGAGGAACTGAAATCCAGGAAATGAAAACAAGGTCAGTCTCTCTATATATATTGCTCTAGGTATATATATAGCTGGGAGGTCAATGGAGATGAGGACTCGCTTGGTGAGTCACTAGGGGCCGTGGGGCGGAGCCGACTCGGCCTGCAATGACAAAGGTCATAACCTCGCGGAAGACACAAGGACAGACGCAGAGACAGTCGGGAGACAGCCTGCAGGTAGGTGGACTCAGTCCTGGATTTCCTCAAGACCAGTATCCCCAGAGTGCTCTCCGCCAATCAGACACCTGGAGATTCCAGGCTCAGAGAGCTCCGCCTGTCCAATGAGACCCCAGCTTCCCAGGAACCGGGGCTAAGTTCATCCAATCAGTGTGGCTAGCCGCTCAGTCTCTGGGTTTTTTGAGAACCAGGACCAGACCTAGTGAATCCGTAGCTCCCCTACAGCAGAGGCCAGACCCTTCCAGCAGGCTGGTAAGGAGAAAGTCACTCAGGATTAGTTTAACACGGACCTGAGTACGGTCAGCACCGATGGCAGCACTGTAACCACAGCGAGACCCGTCATTGCAGTGGAACCGGGCTTCCTTACCCCAACGTACACGCACACACACACACATGCGCACGCATGACACAGGCCCACACACGCACGACATGAGCCTACAGAAATGCACCCATTCATACAGAAACATGACCACACAAGCTCCCGGAAGCACCTTCCGTACACAAACACACAGAAGCGCAGTAGGCAGACAGTATCAGAGATGAAGCAGGCCTGTGACACACACACCGGAGACAGTGAGCAAACGTGCCCCAAGCAGCACAAATGGAGGTCAAGGACAAAACAGGGAGGAAGAGGTGGGAAAAAGAGGATAGCATGAGGTAGGGGTCAGACACCGCTGCTGCAGAAAATGAGGAGATGAGAGATCAACCATCCAACAAAAAAAGAGCAGGAGGAGGAGGCCAGATGGAAGGCTGGGGGTGAGAGTGGTACGGAGGCACCTGGAAATGGGAGGAGCTAGAGACAGACTGGTCACATGACTCGAGCTGCTTTTACAGGTAGCGTCTCAAAAGGATTTATTTTGCTCAAAAAAGAAACAAAGAATTTGTCCTAAAGGAAGCAAAGAAAAAAGGGCGAGAGAGCGAGCGAGAGAAGGAGAGACTGAGAGAGAGAGACAAACAGATACAAAACGATGGAGAGCAGAAAGAGTCACTGGGATCTGGAAGGATCGAATGTGGCTGACAGAAGATCAAACCAAAGATGAATCCATTACGACAGAGTCGGGCATCAGAAAGCTGAAAGAGCAGGGGGCGGGCTGTGGGTCTGAGTGCAGAGACCCACACACACGCTCACAGACACGAACTCACACACACACACACACTCATACATGTGTCACTCACTCGTGAGCACATCTTTGCTCTCCCGGGGCATTTCCACACATATACATCAGCATGCAACCTCACGGCCACACACAACAGGGAAAGAAAAACAGGTGTGTTTCTGAGTGTGTATGTGTACACATGTATGCGTGCATATATAAGAGCATTGTGAATGCGCAGAAGAATGCATGAATTGGGTTAGGAGAAACAACAGTAACTGCTTTAAGTTATGCAAAGACTGAATCTGAGCTCTTTGGATCGTAACCACACAGTCACAAGTGACATTTTTGTTTTGTGAGTCGCTGTGTGGTTGTATGCATATCAGGCTGATGTCATCAGAAGCAAGTAAAAGGGGAGAAATCAGGAAGATTCTAGAGCCTTGGTTATGAGGTATAAAGAGGGAAGGGCCCGAAGAAAGAGAGAAAGACTGAGAAAGCAAAGGGAGACAGATAATCAACATCAAACATGACCACGACACAAAGGATCTGGGCTAGGAGAGGGAAGGTGGGGCAGGAAGGGGAGTGGCCAGAGGAATGAGGGAGGAAGGGGCAGAGCTAGGGACAGGAAGGGGAGGAGTCAAGGAAAACAGGGGTGGAAGAGGAGGGAGGAGCAAAGGACGTGTGTTATGTTCATTGTGGTCTTTACCTTTTTGGTCCACTTCTATTCAAGCATCGGAAAAAAGAGAAAGAAAGAACAAGAAATAGAACGAGACAGAGAGAGAGAGAGAGAGAGAGAGAGTGAAAGAAAAAAGGTGTAGGAAAAAAAGAGAAAATTGAGATTAAATAAAAGGTTGTCCTTTCTAGTTTTTTCTTTTTTAACTTCATGTTTCTGTCAAGTTAATGGTTTGTTCAGGGGGTTGTTTACAATCGACAATCTTTAGAAGAAGGATGGCACAAAATGAAGGGCGTGAAAGGGACATGGAATCAACAGCCCTCATTTTCATTTTCAATAAGACAGAATAACCCCCACGACATGGGCCCCAGCAGCACGCATTCACAGACACCCCCCCCCAAGCAGCTCAGCTGAAATCAGCCCTCCGTCTTCATCCGTCATCCGCCCCTCATACTGCTATCCAGAGAAAGAACACCGAGTCAGTCACAACAGTGGCTGTGCAGGGCCGGGCACAGCAACGCAAGGAGAGAGAGAGATAGAGACAGGCGGAAGGAAACCAGAGGGATCCAGCCAGGAGATCCAGAAAGAAGCAACAGAAGGAGGAAGATTCATATGGGCAGATGGAAAGATTGAGGTGAAAGATGGGAGGGGAGAATAGCCCAAGAGGCAGAGCTGAAGGAGATAGATGGAGTTTTACGTGCCTGCTCACGGCAAACAGTGAGGGAACAGCCTGGATAGGCTCCGAGTCAGAATGCTGCTCCGTCGGCTGCTTTCCATATGGGAAAGTCTTTCCACCTTTCTCCCAGATAAAAGAAAAACAGCACACCTACGCCCCATCCCCTCTTGTCCCATCGCCTTCCCTTACTCTAATTTCTCTAATCGAGTCAAGTCACTAGAGGAGGTGAATGTGTGCAGCAGCTGCAGTTTAGACAGCAACCACACATTGGAAACTGCTAAAGGCTATTTCTGTAGCGCACCTCTAAAGTGTTACTGCTGTGCCTTGTTGATAAGGTTGCTGCCCTAGCATACTGTTTAAGTCTTGTTCCGGTGCCTCGTTGATGAGATTGTTGCCCTAGCATACTGCTAAAGTGTTGTTGTTGTGCCCCACTGATGAGCTTGCTGCCCAACATGCTGCTAAAGTCTTACTGCTGTGTCTCATCGATGAGGTTACTGCTCTAGCATGCTGATAAAGTCTTGTTGCTGTGCCTCGTTGATGAGGTTGCTGCTCTAGCATGCTGCTAAAATCTTGCTGCTGTGCCTCACTGATGAGATTGCTGCCCTAGCATGATGCTAAAGTCTTGTTGCTGTGCCTTGTCGATGAGGTTGCTGCCCTAGCATGCTAGTAAAGTCTTACTGCTGTGCCTCGTCTATGAGGTTGCTGCCCTAGCATGCTGGTAAAGTCTTGCTGCTGTGCCTCATTGATGAGGTGGCTGCCCTAGCATGCTGGTAAAATGTTGTTGCTGTGCCTCGTTGATAAGGTGGCTGCCCTAGCATGCTGTTAATGTCTTGCTGCTGTGCCTCGATGATGAGGCGGCTGCCCTAGCATGCTGCTAATGTCTTGCTGCTGTGCCTCATTGATGAGGTGGCTGCCCTAGCATGCTGGTAAAATGTTGTTGCTGTGCCTGGTTGATGAGGTGGCTGCCCTAGCATGCTGCTAATGTCTTGCTACTGTGCCTCAATGATGAGGCGGCTGCCCTAGCATGCTGATAAAATGTTGTTGCTGTGCCTCGTTGATGAGGTGGCTGCCCTAGCATGCTGCTAACGTCTTGCTGCTGTGCCTCGATGATGAGGCAGCTGCCCTAGCATGCTGCTAAAGTCTTGTTGCTGTTCCTCATTGATGAGGTGGCTGCCCTAGCATGCTGGTAAAATGTTGTTGCTGTGCCTTGTTGATAAGGTGGCTGCCCTAGCATGCTGTTAACATCTTGCTGCTGTGCCTCGATGATGAGGCGGCTGCCCTAGCATGCTGCTAATGTCTTGCTGCTGTGCCTCATTGATGAGGTGGCTGACCTAGCATGCTGGTAAAATGTTGTTGCTGTGCCTGGTTGACGAGGTGGCTGCCCCAGCATGCTGCTAATGTCTTGCTGCTGTGCCTCGATGATGAGGCGGCTGCCCTAGCATGCTGGTAAAATGTTGTTGCTGTGCCTCGATGATGAGGCGGCTGCCCTAGCATGCTGCTAAAGTCTTGTTGCTGTTCCTCATTGATGAGGTGGCTGCCCTAGAATGCTGATAAAGTCTTGTTTCTGTGACTCGTTGATGAGGTGGCTGCCCTAGAATGCTGATAAAGTCTTGTTGCTGTGACTCGTTGATGAGGTGGCTGCCCTAGCATGCTGCTAAAGGCTTACTGCTATTCCTCATTGATGAGGTGGCTGCCCTAGCATGCTGCTAACGTCTGACTGCTGTCCCTCATTGATAACTAGCGTGTTGCTAATTTTTTGCCCCTTTGTTATGTCAGGCAAAGAACGTGATGGAGCATATTGCTTAATTTAGGTACTGTACCACAGTGATGAAGTGGCTGCTTTGCCACGTTGCTAGATAAGCTAATATTGCTGCTAGAAGGCTATTGCCTGTGGTCATGGCACTCTGGTGGGACACGGCCTGCATGACTGGTGGTCCACAATGACAGCCCTGGAACCGGTATACAAAATGTGAACTTCAAAGCCTAATGACAGCCTCAAACTTTAGGGTGGATCCCTGAGGTAACCATAAGGGGAGGATGAGGATGTCAGAATCACAACTTCTTTTTAATGAGCGTCTAATTGACTCCTGGTGAGGGGAACCTCCTGCCTAAATATTAATTAATCAAGGGCTGAGGTGAAGCAAGTTTGATGCACCCCACAGGTCCGGAAGGCTGAAGATCCACCCCCGGGCTTTAACCCTCCCTAGTGGTCTCTGATCCTGTTATAGATCATGCAGTGCTGCAGGAGTGTGAGAAAGCATCCTTCACGCCTGTATGACTCCTACTTCTGACAGAGACACATTTCTATCCTCAGCAGAAGAGGAACAAAGGAACACGGGAGGATAACAACGACAAAAGAGAGGAATGTGGTGAGAGAGAAAGTGTATAAGAGCAGAAGGCAGTCAAAGGAGAGGTGCTGTGACAAAGGAAGAATCAGAGATAGAGAAGGAATAAAGATGTGAAGATATGGAATAGAAAGACAGATAGTAAGACTAAGTCAAGGAAATCCATCTTGTCCATCTTTGGTCCTGCTATGGAAGAGAGAAAACACACACCCTGAGCTCACAGAAAGTGATGTCATTAGTTCACAGAAAATCAGGCTTGACCCTGATTTGTCTCCACTGACAGTTCACAGAGCCATCCAGATGACATGGTGTTTTTTTATTATTTATTCATTTTAAACTTTGCTATAGTCTCAGCTCTGCTTGCATTTTTCCATGGTGGGGTGTAGGGAGAATGGGCACTGACTGTGAGAGGATGAGGGTTTTTAGTGATGTCACGGACGAAAGGAGAAGTCTGCACCACGGCCCTTGAGTCGCCACACATTCACACATTGTTCTTTTGCCACGCAGACACAGATTACAGATCATGGTGGCAGGGCACCCCCCCATCCCCGTCACGCCTACGGCTCAGCCAGTAAATAAAATAACAGCTTGCATCACTGTGCAACATGCGGGTAAGATAACAGCGATGGCAAAAAAGCCCAGAAGCCCTGGGAGCGAGAATTAGGCCTGTGCTTTCGGCAGAACTGGGAGCAGCTGCATTACCGTACTTCCTCTGATCTGCAAATTCCCCTTACCCCCCCCCCCCCCCCCCCCCCCCCCCCCCC
>JAODLC010000100.1:1195670-1213464 GCA_026781145.1 Hippopotamyrus pictus
CACACATACACACTGTCCTGGTCCCCATCACACACATACACACTGTCCTGGTCCCCATCACACACATACACACTGTCCTGGTCCCCATCACACACATACACACTGTCCTGGTCCCCATCACACACATACACACTGTCCTGGTCCCCATCACACACATACACACTGTCCTGGTCCCCATCACACACATACACACTGTCTCTGTCCCCATCACACACATACACACTATCCCTGTCCCCATAACACTCATACACTCTGTCCCCATGTGACTCTGGCAAACAGGCAGCTGAGCTTCCTCTCCTGGACAGGTGCGTGGGCAGTGGCTGCCGGTGATTAGGTGTGGGGTGCAGGTGCCTGTCCCCATCCCGTGGGAGAGAGAGCCAGCTGCTCCTTGAGCTCGCAAAGTCACACGTCTGACAGGTTGCTTTCCTGTCCTCTTTCTCCCTCTGTCCATCTCCTTGTTCCCTCTGCCCTTCCTCACCCTGTGCCCCCCATCCCCAGCTGTCTAATTACCATGAAAAACCTCGACGGAGACAGTTTTGCTGCCAGATGTGCAGGTAGTGCTTACATAAAAGTCATTGTGTTTCCTACTGTGACAGACTCCTCTCCTCAGCACTGTGAAAGGATGGCAGCAATGAGCCATAAATCACCAGAATCTGGGGGTGTGTTGCAGATGGAGGGTCTCCTTCTGAGCTACACACTCAGTTGCCTGTACTGCACCTACCACATATCTGCACAGTTATCTGTCTGTACTGCACATACACACATAGGGCTCTGTGTGGGCCAGTCAAGTTCTTCCACACCACACTCACCAAACATGTCTTTATGGACTTTGCTTTTTGTACTGGGGCACAGTCATGTTGGAACAGGAAAGATTCTTCCTCAAAGTGTTCCCACAAAGTTGGAAGCATAGAATTGTCCAAAATTTGTTGGTATGCTGAAGAATTAAGAGTTCCCTTCACTGGAACTAAGGGATCTATCCCAACCCCTAAAAAACAGCCCCATACCATTATCCCTCCTCCAGCAAACTTTACACTTGGCACAAAGCAGTCAGACAGGTAATGTTCTCCTGGCATCCGCCAAACCCAGACTTGTCCATCAGATTACAAAACTACATTGGCATTGCTCTTGCTAGTGTGCGGCTTGCATGCAGCTGCTCGGCCATGGAGGCCCATTCCATGAAGCTCCCGATGCAGTTTTTGGGGTTAATGCCAGAGGAAGTTTGGACTCTGCAGTTAGTGAGATAATAGAGTTGCCGACTTTTATGCACTATGTGCCTCAGCACTTGGGGCCCCTCTTTTGTTCATCCTGCGTTTCTATTGGTCCTAAACGTTTCCACTTTGCAATAATACCGCTTACAGTTGACCATAGAATATCTAGCAGGGAGATAATTTCACAAACTGGCTTATTGCAAACGTGGCATCTCATGACGGGACCACACTTGAATTCACTGAGCTTTTCAGAATAACTCATTCTTTCACAAATGTTTCTATACCTGACTGCATGGCTATGTGCATGATTTTATATACCTGTGGCAATAAGCCTGAATTCAATGATTAAGAGGTGTGTCCTAATACTTTGTCCATATATCTGCACATTCACCTGCCAGAATTGTACCTATCTCATATCTACACACTGAAGTGTCTGTACTGCACGGATCTCTGTTATACAGACTCACCTGTCTGTACTGCACATACCTCATATCTACACACTGAAGTGTCTGTACTGCACAGATCTCTGTTATACAGACTCACCTGTCTGTACTGCACATACCTCATATCTACACACTGAAGAGTCTGTACTGCACGGATCTGTTATACAGACTCACCTGTCTGTACTGCACATACCTCATATCTACACACTGAAGTGTCTGTACTGCACGGATCTCTGTTATATAGACTCACCTGTCTGTACTGCACATACCTCATATCTACACATTCACCAACCTATTGTCTGTTCTGAACATACCTCTGTTCCACATACATACCTGTCTGTTCTGAAGACCTCATATATACACACTGTACACTGCACAGCTGCTGTTCTGCATGCGGAATGCAGTGTTTATTTCAGGCTCTCTTTATACAAATACACATTTATCTTGATGAATGCTGATCTTCTTTGGGATGTTGGTGTTGCCGTGCTGAAAAAATAATGAAAGCAGGGCTATAGCATCAGTGGAGCCTGAAGGTCACTGATCCAGCACGCTAACCGACAGCCGCTGCCCGCTGTCCGCTCCTTCAGAAGATCCGGGAAGGAACCGCAGCAGCATGGGACTCCAGAGTGTGGGTCAGGAGGCCCGGGGGACGGACGGTGACACACCTGTCCAACATTGAGCTACGGGACGGGCTGAGTGGAGTCCCCGAGAACGCGGCATGCTTAGGCCATTAGCCCGGTGGCCCGTGGCACAATGCGGCCGGATCTGTCTGACTTCAGTGACATTTCAGTGACATTTAAATGAAATTTCAAAACAGTCTGACAGTTCACATATTTCGCCCTGGGGAGATGCAACAGTCCCCTGCCAATCACGGGAGGCGCCTTCTCCGAAGCCCGTGTGATTGGCTGGGCGTCTGATACTTGGCAGGATCCATAGGGACCCCTGCAGTGGTTACCATAACTAACACTAATCCAGATTAGTCAAACTGACCCCTTAACCAAGCAAATGCAGAGCACCAAAACTACTTGGCAAGAAAATAATGACCAAATGCTGATTAATGAGTTTTCAGACTGTAGAATTTAGGAATAATAAAAGCACTGAACTGGAAAGACAGGTGAAGAGTTAAGGGACTCTCTCCTGGCCAAAGTGACATTTAAAATGTGCCCTGGCTCACTGGGCCTCTTCCCACCCACTCACCTGCTCCGTTTCAGAGTTGGGGGGCACATTCGCATGACTCTTCTGCTCCAACTGTCCTTCTGTTATGCGGGGCACAGGCTGCAAGGAAAGGGAGGCACGGCCAGAGCCATTTTCAACCCCTTTTCATCATCAAAGAAAGAGAAAGAGCAGAGGAGAGTCGTTATTTACAGGAATGAAGTGGATGCCCCCTGTTGGTGTTTACCTGAGGCTCTGGTGCATTAGAGCAGCCATGTGGGTAAATGTGGGCTCACCACTGCCTTTGTCAAACTTCCTCTTTTTTTTGTCTGAGGAGCGAAAATCGCAGGAGGCTCCTTTTAACGAAAGCAGCCTCCTGCCCTTTCCGGGTTACCCACCCGCAATGGTTTCCACGCATGAATAATTCACACCTCCCCTTGGTATTTAAAGCATTTACAAACATACAAAATGTCAGTATGTATGGCAGCCATATGACCATCTGTATGTGGGCGCCGACGCTTCAGAGCTGCCTACCTGAGCTCACGGGAAACCCAGCAGGGACCCTTTGGCGGACAGGGTCACGTAAGTCTCCTTCTATAGGGTCAGCTGCCGTCCCAGTGCTGGAGGGTCGATGGCATGCAATCCCCCAGACGCCCTCTAGGAGGCATCATGGCAGGAAAACTCACAGCATTGGTGGGGGACTGAGGGCGTCAGCAGGAATAACCTGCCAGTCAAACACTCGCCGAAAAGAACAGGAAAAAGATGCTTTAGTATTTAGTATCTCAGAAATGTGTCTTGCTAACTTCAGCATCGTGTTATTATTATCGAAAAGATGTGGCTTCTAAAAGCCAATATGAATTTCAAGTATTTCCAGGGGAAGGGAAATATAACGTTTTAAGAAATGCAAAGTGCAGAAAACAGGTAGTGAGCATGCAGAGGGTAAACGGCGGATGGCTGTGCACAGACGCCAGGAGCCTTTGACATGGTTATGTTACATTTATGTTTTGTAGATTCAGCCCAAATGCGCTGGCTGGCGCAGACATGTGAGGAAAGCAGAGCTCCGAGGGTCTGCGGGGAGTGACCTACCCTTCCGGAAGTACAGGAGTGCTCCTCTGACAGCCCAGGGAAGAGGGTGAGGCCCCATTAAATAGCTCCGCTGCTGGGGGCAGAATAGCTAAGGTCTCCATGAATGGTTTGTTTTGGGACACGAAGGGTGTGAAAGTATTGAGGAGAATCGGTCACATTTGTCTTTCCTGTGCCAGTATGGATTAGTGACAGATTTTGTCATTATGACAGATTATACAGCAGCACTTGTCTTCAAAGAACTTCCAAGAAGCGTTTTTGGCCTTAATTAGTTCGTTTTTTTCCCACTCTTCACTCCCATGATTCAAACTTCTCCTCTCCTAAGTCAAACTCAGTGTCTCATCCCTCTGAGTCAAGCCTGTATTGCTGTCATGCGAGGTTTGGACATGGACATGGAAGACTAGAGATAGAAAAGGAGGAGGAGGAGAGAAAAGAGAGATAGGGATGCAGAAGAGGGGTTGATGTCGCCAAGACTCTGGTCACTTGGACATATCCTGCAGAGATTTACACTCCAAAGCATCCAGTGGAACCTGAGCCAGTACTGGGCCTGTTGACGTGGCAACCAGTCCCCTCCTTCTTCCCTGGGTGTAATTGGATGATGCAGTTTAAATAAGAAACACCCACTTTCTCCTGCATCCCCAAACCCCAGCCTCCATCCAGAACGAGCTCCAGTTACCAGGGACTGCTCTAACATTGTTAAGACTATAATGAGCTTTAATTGGGAGGCTATCTTAATGCAAAGCCTTAATTTCTTCTGATTAAAGACTTTATTTGATTTTCAAATAGACTTTGCTAATCTTGCCCTCATGGACGAGGAAGACGGAGAAAGGGAGGGTGCTGAAGGGGGGAAAAATTATGATGATAGGGGGCAGAGCAATGAAGACTTAGGAGAAAGAAAGAGCGAAAGAGAGATGTGAACAATGAAAGAAATGCAGGGGAAGTAAGTAAAGACTACGAAAACATGAAAGTACAGGACAAGTGTCACAGACAGGGCCATGGGACAGACGAACACGAGGGTGAGAGTACAGATGAAGCCCGGCTCAGCAGGGCAGGAGAGTTAGGGATGGGAGCTGGACTGCGGGAGGAAGGCACAACAGGTAAGGATCCGACAAAGGAGGAATTGGTAAGGAATGAGAATCTGGGAAGACAAAAGACAGGAGAACGCTCGGTATGGCCTTTTTTCATTAGCGCAATATTTCGCAAGTGTTCCACGGTTTCCCTTCCCTTTTAAAGAAAGCCTAATTAGGGGCAGAAGATCCGTCCTCGTCGAACCCCGCCCCCGTGGGCGTGACAACAAGTCAATTTAAACATGGAAGAGTGGAATGAAAAGTCAAGTCAAATGTGAAGTATGATCCATCCATACAATCACATTGGTTGTAGTGCAAGAAACTGCAATAGATTGAGTATAATATATAATACATTTAAATATATATAATGGAACATGAGCACATCGACGACAACTTAATTCGCCTGCAATCTGTAGCGTCGCCCCCCAGCCCCAGGCCAGAATTCTGTTCCCATTCTTCCTTCAAAGGCATCACCCCTGTGCTTGACCACTTCACTCTTACACACACACACACACACACATACACACACAGAAATATCCCCCACGATGTGATAAAAATCTGTTATTTTGACATTATGGGGACCATTTTTCAGGTCCCCACAAAGATCTGTGAATGCAATAAAAAACCTAAAAATGCCACAAGTCTCGTATTTTGTTTTGCTACTTATGGTTAGAGTTAGGGCTGGGTAGGGGTTAAGGTCACCATGTTGAGATTAGAGTTTTCCCATATAAATGAATGGAGAGTCCCCACAAAGATATAATTACATTCCTATGTGGTCCTCAAAATGTAATATAAACCTAATGGCATACACACACAAGCAAGCCCATGCTGGATTGAGTTTTCTAATTCTGACTGTGGTTAAGTTCTCTCTTGCAGAGTTACACATGTCAGGTCAACACTAAATGAGGAACTGCATCACAAAACAAACCACTCCTGGATACCCAGGCAAGAAAAGGGACCCTCACCCAGGGAGTAATGGAGTGTGCATGTCTTGACGTGGATGATGATGGAGGGGTTAGTGGGTAGGAGCTCAGTCCCTTTATAGGACTAATCAAAGTGCTCACAGAGGGCCTGAGGTCTACGTAACGAGTCTGCTGCAATGCACATCCCCAACAGCCCCGGCTGGCAGCTCAAAGCTCATTCCGCTAATTTGCCAATTAGTTGTCGGGCATAATTAGGGAAATCGTTGTGCAAAACTCCATTGGCCATTCCCCAAACCACCACCCCCCTCTTCATCACCCAAGCCTAAACTGCTTGTTTGAGAACATGCAAAAATGGAAAGCAGAAGGAAAAAAGGAAACAAGCTTCAAAAATGGCTGTCCTCTTCCTGAGCATGTAAGAGCTTGCCTGAATTCTCATCACCTATTGCAGTGACTCCTTAACTGCGAGCTCATTTGTACTAATTAGGCTCAGTAACTTAATGGGATGCTTGAAGAGTGCGTGCCAAAGCCTCAGTAACACAACTCTGTGTTTGTGAGAGGAAGTCTGGGTCTAAGTTAATGCCTGAGAGGAAGACTGGGTCTACGTTTGTGTCTGAGAGGAAGACTGGGTCTAAGTTTGTGCCTGAGACGAAGACTGGGTCTACGTTTGTGCCTGAGAGGAAGACTGGGTCTAAATTAATGCCTGAGACGAAGACTGGGTCTAAGTTTGTGCCTGAGAGGAAGACTGGGTCTACGTTTGTGTCTGAGAGGAAAACTGGGTCTAAGTTTGTGCCTGAGATGAAGACTGGGTCTACGTTTGTGCCTGAGAGGAAGACTGGGTCTATGTTTGTGCCTGAGACGAAGACTGGGTCTACGTTTGTGTCTGAGAGGAAGACTGGGTCTACGTTTGTGCCTGAGACGAAGACTGGGTCTACGTTTGTGTCAGAGAGGAAGACTGGGTCTAAGTTTGTGCCTGAGATGAAGACTGGGTCTACGTTTGTGTCTGAGAGGAAGACTGGGTCTAAGTTTGTGCCTGAGACGAAGACTGGGTCTACGTTTGTGTCTGAGAGGAAGACTGGGTCTAAGTTTGTGTCTGAGATGAAGACTGGGTCTAAGTTTGTGTCTGAGAGGAAGACTGGGTCTAAGTTTGTGCCTGAGAGGAAGACTTAGTCTGTGTTTGCACTCGTAAACATGTACCAAACAAAGCGGGTGTTTGATACTGTGTTTTTCAACCAGTGTGTGTCTTCCACCAGATTTGCTGCATTCAGCCTCAGCTTCCTCCTTCATCATGGTTGCTGTCTTCCATTGCTCCTCTTCCTTGCCATCCTTCCTCATGGTTACTATCTTCCTTATTCCTCTTCCTCACCATCCTTCCTCATGGTTGTTGTCTTCCATTCCTCCTCTTCCTCACCATCCTTCCTTATGGTTACTGTCTTCCTTATTCCTCTTCATCACCATCCTTCCTCATGGTTGTTGTCTTCCATTCCTCCTCTTCCTCACCATCCTTCCTTATGGTTACTGTCTTCCTTACTCTTCTCCCTCTCTAAGCTCTATCACTATTCTTTTCTTTCCCTCTCCTGTCCCTCACTCCCTGACTCTACCCAATGCCTTTATTGCAAGTCAACAATAATACACACACATGCACTGACCCACGACTCCATACTGCTATTACACTCAACACGTTACAGCCCTCTGGGTTCAGAGTCCATCGCTCTTAGCGTTACTCCAGACTACCATTACTGTATATTGTTCTTAGCATGAGTCCATACTACTGTTATACTCAATACTTTACAGATTCAGAGTCCACCACTGTGAGCATTACTCTTTACTACAGTTACACTCGTTACGTTACAGCTCTCGGGTTCAGAGTCCACCGCTCTTAGCATTACTCCATGCTACAGTTATATTAGTTACGTTACAGCCCTCAGGTTCAGAGTCCACTGCTCATAGCGTTACTCCATACTACTGTTATACTAATTACGTTACAGCCTCTGGGCTCAGAGTCTGCCACTCTTAGCATTACTCTTTACTACAGTTTTACTCATTACATTACAGCCCTTGGGCTCAGAGTTTGCCGCCCGAACTCTTCCAGCAAAGTCCTGCCTGTTATTTTCTACATATTACATAAAGGGCAGACAGGGAAATCGGATTAGAATGCATGCTCATATTTATGAAAAGAGTACATCTCCATGGTTACCAATAAAAGATAGTGACTGAGTGTGTGAATTACAAATCACCATGGCGATGGCTGAAGGATAGTGTCTAATTGTGATAACCATCACTAAGCATGGAAGGCCAACAAGCACAAGTCTGAGTTCTCACTTGTTTACGGTGCATTGATTTTGTTTAGGCTACGTTACTTTTTTATCGGCTGCTGATCAGTGTTGGTCCTGTTCATTTGAGGGTTTTACAGGTCAAAAGAGCTGCTCTGCCCACATTATTGCTGCTCTGCCCCTCTCTTGCCACTGAGCTGAATGCCAGTGGTTTGTCACCACCATGGAATAACGATCAGCAACATGCAGAACAGCTTGGCCAAGATCGCTCACATGTGACAGGCATAGTTATAGACCTGAAGGAGCAGCTGCCTTTGAGTGATTAGAGCTTGGTGTTCCTGGTTCTGTGAATGATGTTGAAGACCTGGGTCTCACAGAATTGTTGGTAAGTGAAGTATGGAAGCCCTGGTTGGGAGTAAGAGGGGCCCAGCACACTCTGGATGGTAGGTAATTAGCATATTGAAGCCTGGCTCTACACGGTGAGTCGTAAGAGCGTGGAGATGCCGTTGCTCAGGAATGTGGGTGATTAGAAAATGCTGCTCCCTTCTCTCTCTTTATGCCAGGTAATTAGAGTGTGGGAGCCCTAGTTTTCTTTGACTGGTGAGTAATTAGAGTGTGGAAGGCCTGGCCTTTGGCCTGTGGGTGATTACGGTGATCTCATGCTCCTCGGGTATAGCCTGAGGGCCACGGATCAATACCTTTCTTAATAAGGTGTGTGATTTAGCACTAGAGCCGGTCCCATCATATCCTCACATTCAAACACACACAACTTTAGTTAACTCGCTGGAGGGAGATTTTCAATCAAAATCTGCACACACATGCATGCATTTACATGTATGTAACATTTTTTTTACCTTGTGTATATTCTGTAGGGTTTGCAAACTGCCCCAATGCTTTTGATGTAGCTAATTTTGAATGGTTTCTCCTTTCCCAGCCTCCCTGCAGTCTTGGATCCTCCTCTTCTGGCTCTCTCCTCATCCCCCCCTTCCAAGCTCCATGGCTATGGTTACCGCGCATTTTCCCGTTTAGCTCCCTGACTATGAAACTCCCTCCCTGCTGCTATTCGTCTGTCGATCTCTTTCTCAGATTTCAAACACGAGTTAAAAACCTTTCTGTTTGCTCAAGTGTATAAGCTTCCCCATCCATAATATGTTTTGTCATTTTATTTTCAGTTTACTTTAATCTATGTAAGCATCTTTGGGATCTTGAAAAGTGCTATTGTCATACCCCGGTAAGGAAGGAGATGAGGACAAGCGTAAGGGGTAACAAAATGGGTTTTATTGGGGAAAAAAGAACAGAAGCAGGGCAAGCTCAAAGTACCACAAGGGGTCAAAATGGAATGATGTGAGTTGGACAGGGCTGAAGCTCAGGACAAATTCTAGGGGCACAGAAAGGGAGCAACATCAATGACTGGACTGGGGAACACATGACTGGGAGGCACTTTATAACACCACCGATGAGGGAGCAAACAAGAGGCAGCCGGAGTGATCCACACGAGGGCTGAAACAAGAGGTAAGACAAAACAAGCAACAGGGGTGGCTTGTTAAAGCCACACTAGGGAGAGAAGAAGAGGGGCAGGCAAGCTGAGCATGGCAGCTAGAAAAAATAAATGCATTATTATTATTATTATTATTATTATTATTATTATTATTATTATTATTATTTTATATGGAATAATATAGATTTGCCATAAGAGTTCTTGTGTGAGTATGAGAATATGAAAGCATGAGTGTCATGTCAGATGTGTGAGAGATGGCAACCCTGCATACATACATACACAGTAGAGTCGATCTACAGTCCATCTACATGGACACATAAACATCACAGCCATTGCACAGATGTGCACAGCTCCAAGCACGTTGAAAGACACACAGGCATATTACACTTTGGTCTTGTGCCTAGTCTCTCTCTCTCAATCTCTGTAGACCTGCTATCTAACAATGACAGGCCTTGGCCAAACCTACTGGGGGAGGTAGACTGTATAACTGCGACACATTAAATTTAGCATGGCCACGAGAGGGGCTTGCCCCCACCTCAAAAAAACCTACTCCAGTGCCCATAATGCCTTCAGACTAGTGACACTGACATCCCAATAATGAGCACACTTCAGAGATCTGATCCTTCAGCATTTCAGACTATCTAGACTCAGCCAGTGTGGAAAGTGCTGTTCTGCACCAGCTTCACAGAGGTTGCTCACATCTGGGCTCCTCCAGGGCATTTAGCTCCATCCAGTTTTCCATGCTGTGGCGGGAGCTCAAGGTGTCACGATACAGGACGCTGTGGCTACCTGGATCAAAGATGACTTCACCCAAACCAGCGACTGTTTGCCTGCTTCAGTAACTGCACCTCAGTGACTGAGAAACACACTTTACCGTTATTTTACAGCAGCTTTTATCCAAAGTAATATACAACCAAGAAGGTAGCCAGTCCCTGGAGCAATTAGAATTAAGGGCCCAATAGTGACAGCACTCTGTCAACCCTGGGGGGGCACCCCATGGGACAATACTGTCCCCCACTACAGGGACAATGCCATCAAGCATTTTCAAATTCTCTGATGATTCAGTGTCATTGTGAGATGATTCAGTGAAGTCAGCCGGTGAGCTCTGGTAGGTGGCTTAAGGAAAACCGCCTGCAGCTCCGCGTTGGAAAGGCCAGGGCGCTGATCGCGGCTGACCGCGGGCTGCAACAGTGATACAGTATTATGAGCGCTGTGCTGTTTACATGCACAGCTGGCTGCTCTGGCTTGGTGGCACAGTGCAGGAGTGGCTGCTTTTCTGCAGGACCAGCCTATCATCACCACTGTCATGATCTCAGCATTCTATGATTGACATCAGTCCAGTAAAATGTCATTGGCCCTGCCTCTGATTTAGGGAACCAATTAGCTTAACTGCATGTCAGGGAAATCAACATGAAACAAATCTGCAGTGGATTCATACCCCAAACATTTGAATTATTACCCTTTCATTTTGCTAATTTGTTTGTTTGTTTGTTTTCTTAGGGAGCAGACTATTGCATGGGGAGCTACCTTTGTAAGGCCTCCTGGGAATCAATGCATCCCTATCATATCCTGTCTTGTGTTATCTTATGCACACACACAGGTACACAGGCACACACACACACACACAGGCACACACACACACACACACACACACACACACACACACACAGGTGCACGCATGTACAACCTGCTTGATCAGCTATATTTCCGATATATTCTCAGTAAGTCTCATACGACTCCAATGAATATTCCCAAACCGCAACCACCAAAATTCAGAAACACTAAAATTGAACTCTTTCTGCTTATTGTTTCATGTAAATTGTCAAATGGGGAAAATATCTGTGTTGTTTTATGGAGGGACTGCACTTAATGCTGACCTACAAAATGACAGTATATACACACTAATACAGAGATGCAAACCAACAAATATGCACATCATCTGCCCAGCAGCAAGAAAACTCTGCAGGATGCAGTATAGTAAGGGTGTGTGTTCCTGTGTGTGTGTGTGTGTGTGTGTGTGTGTGTTCCTATGTGCGTGCATGCTTCTCTATGTGTGCGGCCTTCTGTGTGTGTGTTCCTGTGTGTGTGTGTGTGTGTGTATCTGTGTGTGGGTATGTATGTATTACATTGTGGGCACTCATTTTTTAGAAATCTTTGACTGCAATTAAAAAACCAAAAATGCTAAAAGTCTTGTATTTTGCTTGGTTACTGATGATTAAGGTTAGGACAAGGAGGGGTTAAGGTTATCGTTGCTGGTATTAGGGTCATGTCCATAGAAATGAATGAATATTAGCTTAAACATATCAGTTTCTCTGTGTGTATTTGGGCTTAAGTGTCCCACCCAGCAACTGTGGCCCAGCTCCGTGCCCAGGGTCCTACAGGCGGGGGCCTGATTCTTTTTGCAGAGTAGAAGTTATCCGATCAGGGTGCCGTATCGATTGGCTTCCCTCAATCCTGTCGCCCCGCGACGGAGCGGCTTCAGTGGGCCACCCAGGTTAAATCGAGCCCCAGGACATGCTGGGTGACGCAGGCCTCTGCGAGGAGCCGCGTGGCTCACGGCGATATTCCCCATGGCGCTTGGCCATTTGCTGCTTTTGTCTGGAAATCGATGTGAAAAAGCTGTATGAAGGTGATCCACTGTGTGAGCCCCTCCCCCCCCCACCCCCTTAGTCCAGGAACCCCATTCACACCTCCTTCACCTCCCCTCACTTTGCTTTCCTTCACATTTGCCATCCTATGTTCCCTCCCCATCTTACTCTCCCCACACCAGCCGGCTGCGATTAGGCGCTGATTTCGCTGGCAGCTCTCGCTTGCACTCCGCCCAGCACTGGTTACTAGCTGTCCTTCAAGCAGCCAGCCATGAAACGTCCCCATGGGCGCAGCCGCCTCCGTCAGCTAAGCGTCATACTCGCCTCACAGCCTCGCCAAGAAGAACCTAATTGGCGGCTCGCTAAAGCCCGTCAGTTAATGAGCGTGCAGGCAGGCGGGTACATACACAGGCAGACATGTGGGCAGACACGCAGACGCACACGCAGGCAGACACGCGGGCAGGCAGGCGGGTGCACACACAGGCAGACATGTGGGCAGACACGCAGACGCACACGCAGGCAGACACGCGGGCAGGCAGGCGGGTGCACACACAGGCAAACATGTGGGCAGACACGCAGACGCACACACAGGCAGACACACAGGCAGGCAGGCGGGTGCACACACAGGCAGACATGCGGGCAGACACGCAGACGCACACGCAGGCAGACACACAGGCAGGCAGGCGGGTGCACACACAGGCAGACATGTGGGCAGACACGCAGACGCACACGCAGGCAGACATGCGGGTAGGTACGCAGGTGCACACGCAGGCAGACAGGCAGACACACCCATATACACAGACAGGTATGCACCGCAGAAACTCTGAAAAGGTTTAACACTTCAATCTTCTAAATCTTTTAGTGAGTCTCTTTCATCCGTAGCTGGTACCATGCCTGCTGGGTCATTTTATGCGATATGAGAAAATTATTCTTGGAAAATTTCTGAAAAGAATTAAAAGTGGGCCTTTGAGGAGAAATATATTGTCTTCATATGTAATTCAAAGTGAATACTGCTTATTTAAGAACTGTACAGTTCACGTCTCCAGCATTGTGGATGCATGCCATTTCTTCCAAGTTTTTTTGTTGTTTTGTTTTGGTGTGCATGCATGCCCTGCAATGGACGCCCTCCCGTTCAGGGCGTCCCTGTCACCAGGCCCGCAGTGGACCGCCATCCCGTTCAGGGCGTCCCTGTAACCAGGTCCGCAGTGGACCGCCATCCCGTTCAGGGCGTCCCTGTCACCAGGCCCGCAGTGGACCGCCATCCCGTTCAGGATGTCCCTGTCACCAGGCCCGCAGTGGACCGCCATCAGGGTGTCCCTGTCACATGCCCATAAATGAATCCAATCTCTCAATTATTCCCTCTCCTTTGCCGATTGGCATAGAGGCATAAAGCATTCCCTGTATCCACAGCAACAAAAAACAAAAATGCCTTTTCCATGCCCACTTGTCCTCTGCAGGGTCATAGGGGTCTGGAACCAAACCCAGAAGCTACAGTCAAATGGCAGGGAACAACCCAGGATGGAGCGCCAACCACAAAAAACTAAAACATTCCGCATAATTCATTTATAATCTGTAGACTGCAGACAACTGGATATTAATGGTCATTCAGATGATCAGTGGTTTAAGTTCACCTTATAGGGGAACCATAACAGAAGCATTTAGTTCACCTAGAAGCATCAATGAGCTGCGACCACAGTGATGGACGGGGCAGTGTGGCTGGAGAGCCTGTCTGACGCTCCACTGTGCTCTCACTCCAGGAACCTAAACATTCACCCCGGCTCGGACAGTAACGGAAAATAACGGAAAGTGAAAGGTTTACTGTACGATCTTATTAGGGCATTTATGGCACAGCATTTGATATGGGTGCGTCTTCTGTTCTTGAAGGACCAGCATTGTAGAGTATGAAGCTACTAAGGGCAAGGTTACGTGGAGCAAATTCACTGAACAAAAGGTAAAAAAGGAAATTTTATCTGCAAGAGATTTTTCTCTCGATTTATCGTCGATTTGAATTAATATTTATTTAAGCAATGTCACTTAGTACTACATTAGCATAGCAATCTGACCAGTGCATGTTGAAGTTTTATTAAAATTAAATTATGTAGCAGAATGACTTAACATTCGCCTGGGAGATGAACATAATCCACAACTACGTCTTGCGAGGTTGATGGATGGTGGATTTTGCCGAGGGGAGCAGGCAGGATTGGTATTGCGCTAGCATGCAATGGATGGCAGGCGATGGATTTCACCTACCTGGAAAAATAAAGAATAAATAAATTTGCATTTGCAATTTCTGCCAAGAATGCTTCTGTCGACGACGGACTCACTAGAGTGAACACTTATGCAACCGACATATTTCAGTGTTTGATTTTTCTCTGCTTTTTTTGCTGATGTTTAACTTCCTTCATCCAGAAGAATTTTCTAGTTTCAGTCTTGGTGTTTTGATTAAAGCCATTTGCATAAAATGTGTATAGGTGTTATTCTACAAAGCAGATGGGATTGGAAGATGCCTCTGAATACTTTCATGGTTTGGATTTCCCTGGATATTCTCTCACATAACCGACATACACAGACACACCTACACACAAGCAGAACATGCAGATATCACTGGCCTTCAGGTACCCATCTCCATCATTCGTGCGTGCAGATTCATGCACGCAGAGATACACGCAGAAACACTTACTCACGTGAACACGCTTACACTGACACGCAAACACAAACAGACTCAAGCAGTGAGTGGCACAGTCGCACCCTGTATGGCCTCCAGACTGGTTTAGGGGGTTAGAACATGTCCCCCATTTAAAAGCAGATCTAGAGGAGCGGAAAGGCGAGGGGGTGCCTCAGCCCACCAGACAGCAGCAGTGGCAGGATGACGGGGGGTGATTACGGCCTAGCAGGTAGTCACACACAGTGTGCCGGTTCCCCGGCTCTCTGTCAATTCAACAGCCACCCCCACGCCAAGAAAGTAGTGGTACCATCTGCTATGCTGCCTCCACCTTTAATCTCTCTCTCTCGCACACACACACACACACACACACGCACACACACACACACATGTTTGTAATTATATCTTTGTGGGGACTCTCCATTCATTGCTGTGGGGACATGATGACCTTAACCCCTACACGGCCATAACCTGAACCATAAGTAACCAAACAAAATACTTTTGGCATTTTTAGTTTTTTTGGCTGCATTCACAGATCTTTGTGGGGTCCCCACAACATCAAAATAACAGGTTTGTATTACATTGTGGGGACATTCGGGCGGGGGCAGGCACTGGGTATCATGCACAGCAGCCAGCAGGCTGCACTGCACTTGCCAGGGCACAGGTGTTTCCCATCATGCAGTGCCAGATACTCCTTGTTTCCTCTTCGCTTCTGAAGGGCGACCCATTCAGTGCATGATTAATAGCTGATGTGCGTTAGGTAATAGCAGTGAAACTCAAGGTAAACTGGCTAATGCTAAACTGCCTTACATGGACAATCGTGTCTTCAGTCAATGCCTAACCACGAACTTGGCAGCACGGGCTAATGCTAACGTTGCGTATCCCATGGTTGGTCAGTGTTTACACTGAATATACCTCGCTGATCACTGCTCATATTGAGAATAGAAGTGCTGGCCAGTGCTATCATTAAGTTTTCCAGCATTGGCTAATGCTAACATCCAATATGCCAACACTGGGTAATGCTATCATTAATTATGCCAACATTGGCCAATGTTAACATTAAGTTTGCCAGTATTGGCTAATGCTAACTTCAAGTATGCCAAGATTGACATGTTTGTTAGTTTAAATCCCATCTGTGTTAATGGCTAGAAATGTAACCTCAGCTGACGGCAATGTGCGGCCAGGGTGCTTATGCTTAACTGGTGTTTAGCAGATAACTTAGCTTACTTAATCCTGTATCCTTCACATGGATCACGGTTTTATAGGACCTACTGTCTATTATATATGGCATTATATTAATTGAACTCTTTCCCCTCTACGGCATGTGGACTCCTGATCTGGGATTTGCCTGACTGCGTACCATTTAGCTCACTCAGTTTGCACAGGCTTTTAAATGATATTTATTGCGTTCTTGCTGTTCCTCTGGGCTTATTTACTGTTATATAGCAAACCAGGGGCTTCCTGTAAACGTAAATGGGTAATAAAAGGCCTTTGCAAAGCCCCGCTGGCGGTGAAGTCCGTCTGACAGCGGCCCTTAATGGTGCCCTCTGGTCACAGTCCTCTTTTAAGCCACCGGGTTCACAATGAACCGCTGCCTGGTTACACACCTTCAGGATCTCCTCCCCGACATCTTGGTTCAACCTTCAGATATGGGAAAATACGCGAGCAGCATTTAAAAAGGGTTTTCTCACAACACAATTCCTAAGACAACTGATTATCACGCTTGTGTGAGGCGCGTGTGTGAATGTCTGTTTGCTATAGATAGGAGTGGTAGCAGCAGCCAGGCTAAGGGCAGAACAGAATGATTTTATAAAACAGGAGAAGAGAACATATCTCAGTGTATATCCCAGTGTATATCCCAGTGCATATTCCAATGCATATTCCAGTGCATAATACAGTGTATCCCAGTGCACATCTCAGTGTCTAAATGCATATTCAAGTGCAAAATATAGTGTATACCCCAATGCATATCCCAGCACTTATCACAATGCATATCCCAGTGCATATTTCAGTGTATATTCCAGTGCATATCTCAATGCATATCCCAGTGTATATCACAGCTCCTATCTCAGTGTATATCCCAGTGCATTTCTCAGTGTATATCCCAGTGCATATCTCAATGCATATCCCAGTGTATATCCCAGTGCATTTCTCAGTGTATGTCCCGGTGTATATCGCAATGCATATCTCAGTGTATATCCCAGCGCTTATCTCAGTGCATATTCCAGTGCTTATCCCAATGCATATCCCAGTGCATATTTCAGTGTATATCTCAGTGTATATCTCAGTGCATGTCCCAGTGCATATCCCAAGCATAAAATGCATGCCCCAGGTAAGCACCTTCGGTTGTTCTGCTTACTTCAGATGAAGCACATTAGACATGGAGAAAGACCTGGGCACGTTGCATGGTGTCTGTAGCTTTAAAACGTCTGCCTCTGTCTGATGGATTCTGCTCCATCATTGCTTTTTCATTGACAGTGTTTGGTTTCAAAGTGCATCATTGAGCTGGCGTCTGAAGTACAGAGCACAATAAACAGCAGTGGAGAAAAACAATACGAGAGGATACATAAACGTGCCAGCCTTACTTTGAGGCTGCACGGATCCAGTGATGACATGTAATTACATGTGGGATAACAGGGATCCAGTGATGACATGTAATTACATGTGGAATAACAGGGATCCAGTGATGACATGTAATTACATGTGGGATAACAGGGATCCAGTGCATTAACCATGTACTTACATGTGGGATAACAGGGGCCCTGACCATTAATCATGTACTTATATGTAGATTAACAGGGATCCAGTGCATTAACCATGTACTTACATGTGGGATAACAGGGGCCCTGACCATTAATCATGTACTTATATGTAGATTAACAGGGATCCAGTGCATTAAC
>JAODLC010000100.1:1221547-1233868 GCA_026781145.1 Hippopotamyrus pictus
ACACCGTAATGCCACCTGCCGTACCAGTATAAAGGACCAGACACCGTAATGCCACCTGCCGTACCAGTATAAAGGACTAGACACCATAATGCCACCTGCCGTACCAGTATAAAGGACCAGACACCATAATGCCACCTGCTGTATCAGTATAAAGGACCAGACACCATAATGCCACCTGCCGTACCAGTATAAAGGACTAGACACCATAATGCCACCTGCCATACCAGGACATATAACCAGATACAATAAAAAAGGGAATTCACACAATTTACTTTCCCCACTGTAAATTCAGATGAAATTTTAGGATTTCAGCAGAATAACATTTTAAGTACAAAGGAAGATAAACTTTTTTATGCACATTCATACTGTACATCTGTCTGTAAAGTTGTGCTGAAGGGTATAGCAGCTACTTTAGCCTTATTATGCAGACAATCTGATTTTATTTATACTTACATGAAAGACGCTCATGGTTTAAGTCATCACTAATGAAATTCTTGCATATAATTACACCATACAAATTATCTGAGCTCATACAAATTCTCAAGCAATTGATCGTCTTTTATTTTAGTTCCTGAGGTTATAGGCCTATTTCCCTGGTTTCCAAAGTCAGGTATATAACCTGAGAAAACAAACCAATTAATTTGAACATTTTGCGGATCCCAGGCGGAGAACATTTTATTTGTGAAGCTACAATCTTCTTTGAGTTCTGCTCAGCATAATCGCTTTTGCTTTTTATCTTTCATCATCAGCTGTCAGTGTTATAACATTTCATGGACTTTTTCCAGAATTTGTATTTTTTATGTATAAAATTTATCCCATATGCTCACTGTCATTTTCTGTAATTGTGTTTACTTGTTCATAAGTGAGTGATTGTGATTAGATCTTAATTACTTAAAATTGAAATAGACATGTGTGCCATTCTGTAGGCTCCTGCAGTCTCAGCTCTGCTCCCCTGCTGTCCAGTATGGGGGACAATCAGATCCCGCCTCATCATTGCTGATCATCTCTGGCCATTCATCCCTCTCACTTGCTGCCTCACACACAGACAGACTTATCAGCAGATACCCCTCAAACACATAGATGCACTAATACAGGCTGCGCTCAGTCACCTGACATCATCAGTTACCACGGCAACATGACCATCTTGAATTTGCTCTATAGGAGAAGTGCTTTCCTGCACATTGAGTGTCGACAGGTATTAGCATTCCCCACTTAGTGCCAGACCTCCTTGGGATGTTCTGGGCTAAACTTGATCGGCTCTTTATGGCCTTTCTTTAGACCAAAAATAGTTGCTGAAAATTGGGCTGTGTTTAGTCTGTCTGATTTAGTCCAGATTTAGCCCAAGATGGACTAGCATCGTGGACCACATGTAGGCCAAATACAACCATGAAAATAAGATCACAATTATGCCAGAGACATCCCAATCCAAAAGTCTGTGTTCTATAGATAGTTGTATGCAAACTTTTTACAGACATCTGTTCAATGACCCAAAAAAGATGGCTTTTCAACTTTCACTTTTCAACAAAATCCCAGTGTTGTTGTAACATCTGCAAAGCCGTCTTTTCAATGTCAGTTTCTGTAACTCGCTTTTGATTGGTGGGTCATTCAGCCGCCAACATTCTGCAGGCTGACATATGTCATCCTATGTGTAAGGCTCCGTTACTCTACATACCAGCCACTGTCATTCTTCATATTAACCGTTATCATTCTACTAATTAAATAGCATTCCACCAAAAAATCCTAGTTGCTTTTGAGGCTAATTATTACATTTCTATATGCTAGCCATAATCGTTTTCTCCATGCTAAACATCATTTTACATGCTAGCCGTTATCACTGTACATGCTAGTCTTTTTATATTACACACTAGCTAATGCTCTGCATGCAAGCCATTGACACCGTTCCATTCCATTTAACTAAGCTAATCATCATTATTGCACATAATAGGCTTTCTTAAGCTACATATAGGTTCCACACTAATATGCTTCCATGGCAGCCTTTTTCTGAGGCAGGGAGCAGAGGCCCTGCACCACACTAATATGCTTCCCTGGCAGCCCTTTTTCTGAGGCAGGGAGCAGAGGCCCTGCACCACACTAATATGCTTCCCTGGCTGCCCTTTTATCTGAGGCAGGGAGCAGAGGCCCTGCACCACATTAATATGCTAATCATAACTGTCACATGACCTTTTATTCAGTAGTTATACAGCACATTTCAAATGATTTCTAAAACGGGATTTCAGAGAACAAAAAGGCAGGGGATCACTGAGAACCGGTACGGTGGCTATAATAGTATAAAGAGAAAGGGAGGGCTGCCGACTTTTATCAGCTGGATGGTGTGAGAGTTTCAGTTCCACAGAATCTTGGATAGGAAAAGCGTACGGAGCATGCTCAGATGACTGTCTCGAGCTAGCCACACCCAGCAAGGCCACAGTGATGACATCGTGGAGTAAGTACTCAAAATGGGAGGGACAGAATGGTTGGAGATCATCCATTGGGAACACTGTGGTATCATTCGGTGGCTGGCAGAGGCGATCTTGATCTTCCTGTTTGAGGAGACAGGAGCCCTGAGGGTGGAGAAAAGAGGAGAAGGGAAGCAGTAGGATGGAGATGTAGAGGGTTAGGTAGAAAAGGATCCACAGGAACACTGCAAATGCTCCCATCTGGGATCATAGGTAGCATGAAGCTACAGGCTGTGTGGGGTAATGATGCAGTGATGCAGTGATGCAGTGCTGACGCTTTGGCTGGATGTTATGTCAAACCCTTGGAACTTTGTGCAGCTTGGTTTACTTATTCAAATAGCTGAGTCTCTATTGACTGATGGCTTATACAGAGGACAAGCAACAGCCCGCCGATGGGAACCCAAAATTCAGCCGGGGGTGGGACATACCGGAACCCAGAACCCGAACCAGGGAGCGGAGACTACAACAACCTGGGACTATGAGACAAAACTCAGACAGATTCAAAACCAAGAGACACAAGAATGGGTCAGGAGAAAGGACCAGGAAGCAGAGTGTGACAAAGCAAAAAACAGGACACAGGTGGGGTCTGACTCTGCCGTTGCAAAATACATGTCACTTTATAAAAATATCTAAAAAAGAAATGTAAATATCATCACCCTACCACTTGGTACTGTCTGGTTTGGGTACAGTCATGGGGACTGTCCTCATCACCCAGAGAGTGACCAATGCTTGGGTCTCTAGTTTAACACCAGAAGGCTGCAGGTTCATACAGATAGGCAAGTGCTTAGACTGTCGATCTGACTGAGTAAAAACCAGCAAAAGCATAAAAGTGGAAACTACACTGAACAAAGAAGCTCACAATCACAATAAAATGATTTGATGTCACTTCTGACCATGGTGTCACTGCATACGTGGGTGGAGCCCCTCACTACATCTATGCAAATTGCCCCCTATCTAGTTGTGCTCCACATCTGGATATACACAGTATGGCAGCACCTACTGGAATGCTGTTTGTCACACACACACACACACACACACTCCGCACTCATTCCGGCATACAGCCTGTGTGAGACTATAAAAGGAAAAAAGAGGATAATCATTGAAAAAAAAACGTAAAGCAGAGCAAACTCGGTGTCCGGAGAATTTTGCAAACAAAAGTTTTGCAAATCAACATTTTGGCTTGTGATGCCACGCTGGGCTGGCCCAGGCACGCAGAGTGAGGTCACGACCCTCCGTATCGCTCCATCCGTCTGTCCCTGTGTTTGCCGTCGAGCAGTGTGCAGCGGGGATGCTGTTGACACTGGGTAGGGACGCCCATCGCGCCTGCATGCATCTTTTTAAAAGGCATATGGTGCTGTTTGCGTGCAGCCGCTGAACCGTCTCCTTTGTCAGCTTTGGCGACGTGCAGGCGGGTGTGAAGCCCACCAGAGTATCAGGCAGAAAACGGACACGCCGACCATGTGGCATCCAAATGTGCGTGTGCGCATGTGTGTGTGTGCGTGTGTGTGTTAACCTTCAGCTGTAATCACCATCTGACCAGTGTGTTTTCTGTGTTTTCCTTGTGTAGTATGTTTGAAAATGATTATAATTAATTTAAAAAACTGAATACAACATATTCCAAATGTTAATATAAAAATTATATTGCTTTGGGAAAATAAGAACCGTCCTTGGCAATAAAGCAGTTTTGAGCTGAAGTGAATTAAACAAAAAGAAACTGAGAAAGAGAGTCATCGGGGGAAATGAAAGTGTAGAGCGCTAGCAGACAGGAAGGGAGGGAGGGAGGGAGGGAGGGAGGAGAGTTAGGATGCCAAAGGATAGAGGAAAGTGAAAACTGGGGATAGGGAGGGAGGGGCCACAAAGAAAAGGCGAGATAAAAATAGGGGATGGAGTGATGGAAAAGAAGAACGAGTACAAAAGACAGAGGGAGGGTTGGAAGGATTGCAAAGGATATAGTGATAGAAAAGAGAGAGTGTAGGAGACAGGAATGGAAATGAGGGATAGCAAAGAAAGGGGAGATAAAACAGGGTGGGGTGATGTAAGAGAGAGATTGCAGGAGAAAGATAGAAGTGATGGAGGGATAGCAAAGAAAGTGGAGATAAACAGGGTGGGGTGATAAAAATGAGAGAGTGCAGGAGACAGAGCAAAGGAAAGGAGGGATAGCAAAGAAAGGGGAGATAAAACAGGATGGGGTGATGAAAAAGAGAGAGTACAGGAGAGAGGGAGGGAAAGGAGGGATAGCAAAGAAAGGGGAGATAAAACAGGATGGGGTGATGTAAGAGAGAGATTGCAGGAGAAAGAGAAGTGATGGAGGGATAGCAAATGAAGGGAATAAAAGCAGGATGGGGTGATAGAAAAGAGGAGAGGGAGAGAGTGCAGAAGACAGAGTTACAATCAGAGGAAATGTCTGGATAAAATGGCTGCAATCACAGAGTGGAGATTTAATAACAGAGAGAGAGGCTTGATGGGCTTTTGTCATAGAGGTTCCTCTGACAAACACACACACACACACATTGTACAGTGTACCTGTTCATGGACGCTTACCTGGAAACACACTCACATGCACACAGCACATGGAAATCATCATGGCTCCAGTAGAGCAGTGTCCACGCATTCGGATTAAATTAGCGTAACAAAATACTCAGCCAAAAGTTGCTTTTCTGTGTCTTATACCATGTTATAATTGAGTGTAAGACATTAGACAACAAGCAGTAAATCTGCAACCCTACACAACACCTTGAGGGATTTTTCAGCGCAGTCCTGTTCATCAGCCACGCTACTATAGCACTATGTTCCTGTCACACTGCACACGCGCCCATGGGCGGGATGTCATGTGCCTCTTCCTGTTCTCATCCAGCACTCTCCCTCGGCCCATATGTGTTTCAGTGAATTGAATATGTTTTAATACAGCTTACAAAACACACAGGCGGAGAATAAGTGGGAAGTCATTTCCAATAAGAATGATGCTCTGAAAGCATGAATGTGCAGGAGAGCAGAAAGGTGGAGGCAGAGCGAGACGGAGGCACAGAGAATGACACTTTTAAATAAAATTAAATGAAATAAAACAAAGTGGTGAGAGTCACACTGGGAGCAGGGAAGGAGGAAGAAGGCAGAACAGCGTAGATTAAAGGGGGAATGAGCAGCTGAGGGACAGGCAACACACAAGCCAGACCTCCCTCAAGCGACACACAAGCCAGACCTCCCTCAAGCGACACACAAGCCAGACCTCCCTCAGGCGACACACAAGCCAGACCTCCCTCAGGCGACACACAAGCCAGACCTCCCTCAAGTGACGCACAAGCCAGACCTCCCTCAGGTGACACACAAGCCAGACCTCCCTCAGGTGACACACAAGCCAGACTTCCCTCAGGCGACACACAAGCCAGACCTCCCTCAGGTGACACACAAGGCAGACCTCCCTCAGACCTCTGACTGACATGCTCAAACTGAGGTTACTGGCATGACTGAAAACATACTTCCACGGATCCCCCTGAAAATCCATCTGAAGAACCCTAAGGAGAACCCGATGAAGAACCCTAAGGAGAACCTGATGAAGAACCATTTGAAGAACAACTTGGAAAAACCTAGGAAGAACCTCAGAAGCACATAGCAGAGTGGTGAAGGCAGCACACTCAAAGGCTCAAACCCCCCGGCAGCTTTCAGTGTTAATGACGACGACGTCAGTGATTTGGATGAAAGTGCAAAAATACAATGATGATAACAGTTTTTCTCCCACCGCCTTGGCAGTGGAAATGCACTGGCATTTTCCCCTCGACATAAACATTCCTCGACTTGCTGGCTATCTCCTCCATCCACGACGCAGCTGAGATAATGAAGCTAATTAGGCCCAAGGCTCTAAAGAACCGGAGCCCTATGATTTCTTCCCAGACAGAAATAATGGATGTGCTTTAAGTCACTGCCGCGGGATGTGCAGAGTATCTCTGCATGTCAAGGACACGCCGTCATCGCGGCGTCATAAACAGTGTCTGTCAGACGCCTCATCTTCTCCCTCCTCATCGTCTTTTCACAGAGGTGGCATGGAGCGCTACCTCACAGCTTCTGTGCGGCGGCCCTGGGACAATTGTGGCATGACGATGACTTTAGGTTCCCTGTGACTAAGACGTTACTGTCCCACGGCTGCCATTATCTGGCCTCTCCTACTACTGCCAGGGCTTGGCCAAGTTACAAAAATAGTACTTGATCTTTATGCCAAAGTATTCATTAAACTGTCTGAACAGACAGCAATGGTGCATCAATGGCCCAAGGTGGGACAGGTGATATGGCCCTTTACCCTTCTTGGCAGGGGGAGGCCCGGATAGATCCTACAGCAAGCTGTCCCGTGTACAGTAGGCGTACATTCTTAGAGCGAGTGCGTCTGTCGACACAAAGGTGCCAGAAAAGGCTGAGGAATTCCAGTCCTTGCTGCTTTCATGGAGTAGTTACTCCTGCAGACTGTGGCTGCAGCCAGAGCTACAACCCTTAGAGGACATTATGGAGCATAAAACACTGGAGCAGTCGACCTTCTGGCTTCTGCAGGCAGCTGCAGTGGTTGAAGTGCCCACTCTGCTTTTGGCCGTCCAGCTGGCCGTGTGGAGAAGCCCTGAAACGCCAAGACTGTCTTCCTCTCCTGTCTGCCTCCTCCTCTGCTGCTTAAGTTACCCCCTTTCTCATTACTTTCCACCCCCTACAAAAATGCCTCTGGTCTCATCAGGGAGCGAGGGAATACTGTTAAGAGTATGAGAGCATGTAGTTTGAGATGTGAGCAGCCTCTTATCCACCGAAGTCTGACTCTCCGCTAGGTAGACTATATGTGTAAACATACACCTGCATATCTATCCATGCCCAGTCAAACTGCTTTGGCTTATATGTCTTTACTCTAATTTGTCTTGCTTCGTCTTATCTTGGGAAATGATTGGCTATGGTTTTCATAGTGGGGAATTAAGGAATTCTTCTATGCGTGTCGAAATTGTGTCTGTTGCTCCGACCTGGCTGCACAGACTAAAATGCCTTTGAGAGTAGACACATAGGCTAGGTATCCTACTCCTGTGCTTTTTGCAGATTTCTTTCTTGAGAGCTCAGCAAGATGATTCCCCTCATTATGTGACAATCCACTTTAGGACAAGACTGGCTTTTTTTAAATCCATGAGTGGCTCTTCTTTTCCGACGAAGAAGTATAACATACCACTGGTCTGCAGTGAGAGAACGTAAGAACAGAAGAACATAAATTTACAAACAAGAGGAGGCCATTCGGCCCATCAAGCTCGTTTGGGGAGAACTTAACTAGGTCCTACTCTGTGAGCCAGGAAGCATTTACTGCTGAGGGAACCAAGCGATTGCTGGAATTGTTATTCCAGGCAGCTCATGATGACCAGTCATGTAGGGGTGGCAAGAACTCTCCAGAGGCTAAATGCAAAGGCTAAATGACTAGGCGTTCAACCTGACATTTGTAGATCATGTGCATATTTCCAAGAATATTAGTTAATCTTGCAGTAATGCCAGAAGTGACACAGCCCACTTTTGTTGATTGAGATGTTCCTTGTAAAAATTAAGCCCCATTTTTGTGCCTCCATCCAGTTCCCACCAAGCTCAGTCCAGTCATGCTCCCCTCACTGGATTATTCACAACTGTGTAGCTCATGAACTTGTTTATCTTTTGGGGTTTATTAGGACCTGCTCTTTCTCTTATGTTCTCTCATATTCTATTTTGTTTTGTGACGTGATGTGTGTTTTCACAGTACTAATCATTTATGTCTTGGCTATGCTGTTCTCGTCTATGACTTTTCTGTGATCTGTCAGATTCTTTTGCTCATTGTCTCCTGCTTTGACTATAGTACTTTTGCCCCAGGTTTCTATACTGTTGTGTACTGTATGTCCTGTGTTCATATACTGCCTGTGTGCGGACTGCTGTTTCTGGATCGCAATTTGGAAATAAATCTGATCCTTCCGCAATTGGAGCCACTCTCATCATTGCCTCACATGAATGGCCTGATGATATTGATTCAAATTCTCACTTAGTCTCTGGCCAGCACTGCACAAATGCATCAGTTTATAGTCACCACACAGTGTCTGAAAGTAGTATCATTACACACTATTTGGTAAGATGCACTATTTGCCATTTGCACAATGGCAGGTACATTGCAATGACTTTCTACACATCCCGCCTTAGTCTGTGCATTAATATGGAGGTGAGAGCGAAGCTTAGAGTCTGAGCACAGGGTCAGCTGTCCATCCAGGGCCTCAGGGGCGATTTTTGGGGGGGAGGGCATAAGGGTTTAAAGAACATTGTTCAAGGGCCCAGTTGAAATATAGCTACAGAACTTGTACCAGCAATTTCCTGATCACAGACACAGAGGCCAATCCCAATGCTGCCAGAGCTCCCCCACATCTCAGCTGGCTACTGAAACACTGCTTCTGTTTGTCTCCCATTTCAGACTCTGAGAGAAAATTCTGACACATCAAGGAAGCTCTTTCATATCACACACACTGAAAGACATTACTGGACATTAAAGTGATTCAAACTTGCATTTATCACTAATGACTGCACGCCTTGGTTGAGTTTTTTTCTCCGTTTTGTAAAATTCAGAAGCCCATGGCTTTGCTCATATGGATTTTTAGCTAAAACCTAAGCGAAAATGTCATTGCTCACTGCCCTGGAGATTCAGCAGCCTTTCACAGCCTTGCTGGTTGAGGAGCACTGGGAAGGCAGTCTAAGAATGACCTACAGCACCTTGAGTATATCTCACTTCTCCAGGAATGCAGCTTGAAAGCTGTTCAGTGCATATAATGAAGGTTCAAAAATCTGTTTTATGCTAGAAGGCAGCAGTCACCAACGCATGTTCACAAAGACACTTCTGGTCCCCATTTGTAGAACCACACTGGTCGGCACAATGTACCATGCCCCCCCCCCCCACGTTTCTTGGATTTTTTTCTACGTATGAGTAGCTCTTGCTGTAAAAACAAAAATCTTGGAGAGCACTGCTATAAGGTAAAGTATGTAGGACTTTTGTTTTGTCGTAATCTAAACCATACACCAAGTGTTATGAAGCCCTCTCAAGACACACGGCACATTGAGGATTTCAACTCACAAGGTCCAGTGAAGAAACAGGACTAAAGCCCCCCCGTACACCACAGCGTATGCCCTGAATCCACATGTTCCCAGATAGATGGGGTACGGCTTGGTTTCATTTCACTCTGGATTTACCCAAAGGCTACTGGCAGACATGTGCCTTATTGCAGCTCTGCAAGTTGTCTGTTCAGGAGTTGAAGCACAGCACTATTAAAAAGGACTTCTTAGTCACTGCATGGATATTTGTAATACTACCTTCTGGATCAAAGATTCTTCCTTAGGATCCCACATCACCCCCAGATGCCTCCACTGGACATCAGTTCTTGGATAATTTAGAAGAATTATTGGCTGTCTTGGCAAATATCTGCAGTCACCCATTAGACTAATTCTACTATTCAGCCATAACAGTCCATGTTCATCATTCATGGTTTTGGTTTATCTTTTGTTCCTTGGTTTTTAATTCCCATTAGTTTCACGGTAAGCGAAACCCGCCCCCCCCGATCCATGTTACCTCCTACTAAACCCAACTGTGTCACATAGCTGGTGTGCCAGCCAAAGACCTTCCCAAACTACCAGCACATGCCTGAACGCGAGGTCATGTAAATCAAACAGATAAGACTGCAACAAAAAAATAACAATTATAATAACACCATCTTGGCAGTGGAAATGCACTCAACATAAACATTCCTCGACTTGCTGGCCATCTCCTCCATCCACGACGCAGCTGAGATAATGAAGCTAATTAGGCCCAAGGCTCTAAAGACCCGGAGCCCTATGATTTCTTTCCAGACAGAAATAATGGATGTGCTTTGGGTCACTGAGATGGGATGTGTGGATATTCCAAAACGGAATATCTCTGTCAGGGACATGCCGCCATCACACCGTTATGCCCAATGTCTGTAAGACGCTTCATCTTTCCCCTGTGTGCTATCTCATCTGTGTGCTATTTCCCCTGTGTGCCATCTCTCCTGTGTGCTATCTCATCTGTGTGCTATTTCCCCTGTGTGCTATCTGTCCTGTGTGCTATCTTCCCTGTGTGCTATCTCATCTGTGTGCTATTTCCCCTGTGTGCCATCTCTCCTGTGTGCTATCTTCCCTGGGTGCTATCTCATCTGTGTGCTATTTCCCCTGTGTGCTATCTGTCCTGTGTGCTATCTTCCCTGGGTGCTATCTCATCTGTGTGCTATTTCCCCTGTGTGCTATCTCTCCTGTGTGCTAATTCCCCTGTGTGCTGTCTCATCCGTGTGCTATCTCATCTGTGTGCTATTTCCCCTGTGTGCTATCTCTCCTGTGTGCAAATTCCCCTGTGTGCTATCTCATCTGTGTGCTATTTACCCTGTGTGCTCTCTCTCCTGTGTGCTATCTTCCCTGGGTGCTATCTCATCTGTGTGCTATCTCATCTGTGTTCTATTTCCCCTGTGTGCTATCTCATCTGTGTGCTATCTCCCCTGTGTGCTTTCTCATCTGTGTGCTATCTCCCTTCTATGCTATCTCCCCTGTGTGCTATCTCCCATCTGTGCTGTCTCCCCTGTGTGTTATCTCCACTGTGTGCCATCTCCTAGCTTTCACATAGCAGCACTGTGGTGATTCCTGCAGTGACTTTCACACTGTGAGACCTTAAAGCTGTGAGACTGATTATTGTGTGATAAGTGACTTTGGAGACATTCTGGCTGATGTGGTCAAAGGTGACAACAGAGTGTGAACACTCTTCCTGGGTTTTTAATATTTTCTATGCTGCTGGATTAACAGCTTGCTGGGGCATGTACAGTATGTATATAATTATGCTGTTTTCAGCTTTATTATTTCAGAGTGGACATTTCCCATCTTTGTTTCCTCATCCCTCACTTGACATTTCCCTGTGAACAGGAACACACCAGAATAACTGAGTGTCTGTCAGTTTAAAATATATCATCAGAGGACAACATAAAGCAGTAGTATTTTATGCAGGGACACTAGGAAGTAAGTGGGCTTTGTGGAAAAAGTATCCTAGGGCCAATGCAGACCGACTGACTGCTACTTGGAGACACTATGAGGCTTAAATGTATGGAGTAACTATAAAAGACTGACACACAGGCAGTAAAGAAACTGACACACTGATATTGCTACAGTGAACCACTGATGCTGGCATGTTCATATTCTGAGGCACTGAACAACATGCCAAGATCAAGAAAATGACCAATGGAGAAGAAGGAAATATAGGTAGAACTTTTGCTGTTGTGCTTCTTAAGAGAGACCCCTGGTGGAGGGATATGGAACATTACAGCACAGTACCAAAGGACGGCCCAGGGTGGCTTCTCCATTATGGCCGCAAATGTAGGGTTTGAGTCCAAGATCCTATATAAGAGTAGCTCATATTGTCCCTGTGCAGTGGTATCACTAGGAAAAATCATGTTAGCCAATGCTTTCTAGCAGCTTCAGTGTAGTTATCCTACAACAGATCCCATGATGCTCTCCATGAGAGACACAGATAGACATGTAAACACAGATAAGAGCCAGTTTTGGGGGCAGAGTGCAGGGTGAGCCAGCTACCATCAGCAGTGGGATTAAGGGCCTAGAACAGCAGTGGGGTTAAGGACCTTGATCAGCGGTGGGGTTAAGGGCCTTGATCAGCAGTTGGGTTAAGGGCCTAGAACAGCAGTGGGGCTAAGGGTCTTGATCAGCGGTGGGGTTAAGGGCCTTGATCAGCAGTTGGGTTAAGGGCCTAGAACAGCAGTGGGGCTAAGGGTCTTGATCAGCGGTGGGGTTAAGGGCCTTGATCAGCAGTTGGGTTAAGGGCCTAGAACAGCAGTGGGGCTAAGGGTCT
>JAODLC010000100.1:1240819-1253444 GCA_026781145.1 Hippopotamyrus pictus
GCTAAACGTTAGTTCACTCAAATCTAATTAACAAATCAGAGAATACGGGCGAAAATATTGGCGCTAGGTCAAAAAAAAAGTGCGGGGGACAGAATCACCTGTTTCTAAAAGTGAGGGGGATGTGTCCCCCCCGTCCCCCCCGGTTGCTACGCCCCTGCTGGTAGCCAATCAGTTGTGTAGTAGAGTCCCATCAAGAAGTTCAAAATGCTTGATCATCAATGGTTCATGTAGAATTCAGATAGTTCCAAGAAGTTCTTAGCAGGCAATTTAAATGCATTACATATAGAAAGATAGAACAGTGATTTTTGATAATAAATGCATTGATTTAAAATATTTATGTAGCACACTGACGTCTATATGTAGTTACATTGATATGCTTATTAAAAAGTAAAATTTAGTATTAACAAATAGGGATAGTCCAGAATACAGACAAAAGAGGTCAGTACATACCAGAGATGCAATAAAAAAAATCAAGCAAACTAAACAAAAGGGATAGTCCAGGAATTGTAGCCCAAATAGGAAATATAAGGTAGCTGCGCATGGGCCCACATCATCACATAATTGTAAAAGAAAGACTCTTGAAAGCCTTTTTTTATTGTTTTTTCCATATCAAATGATATTGATAATTGTCATAATATAATTCAAGTCATTGTTTCTTTTCTTCAATGTTCCATTTTTGCTTAAAATGCCCTTAGAATCCCCATTAAATAGATTCAGAATATGAAAAAAGTGACAAATTGAATGGACGGCAAATTGAAATCTAATTTTAATAAATCATACAAAAATAAAAATCTACCGTACCGTACTCGCAAATCAGTCAGCATTGTGAGACCCCACTCACCCCTCTGGCACCCGCCTAACCCGCAAAGCAGTCAGCATTGTGGGAGACCCCATCCACCCCTCTTACACCCATCTAACCCGCAAAACAGTCAGCATTGTAGGAGACCCCACCCACCCCTCTTATACCCATCTAACCCGCAAAACAGTCAGCTTTGTGGGAGACCCCACCCAGCCGTCTTACACCCGCCTAGCACACAAAGCAATCAAGACTGTGGGAGACGAGCCAGATATACACTAGCAGTCAAAAGGTTTTGCAGATCGTATTAACCTAAAACATGAACAAGGTTACCAATACTACACAGCCAAAGTTTGTTTGAAAAGTTTATTTGCAATTTTTCACACATTTTATCCATAATCTATCTATCTATCTATCTATCTATCTGGCATTTTTTGCCTAACCTGAGAACTTCTTCTTGCCCTTCAGATCTTCTTCTTTTTGGCTGTTTCTCCGCCACCTGCATTGTTTCAGCATGTTAGCATGCGCCAGACTTCCTCGTCTCTCCTTTTCACTTCCCAGTCTACCTGCACCTGTCTCATCTCCTCCTGTTTTGTGCACAAGCATGAATCCCCCCTGTCGCCGAGCCAAGGCTGCAGTATGAAGAAACACTGGCTTTTTGGGTTCAGCACACTCACAAAATGGACAGCTGGCAGACAGTGAGGAGAAATTTGCAGAATTTGAAAAAAAAAAGTGTATTGGATTCAAATCAAGCACCCAGCCTTTAATTGCCATTTTTCAAATCACATTATTTCATGATAAATTCCTAGGCCTGGTTTATACTCCACACTTGCAGCACAGATGCTTACTCAAGCCATTTCTAAGCCAGCGGTGTTTTGCATGCAGTTTACATTAATCTGGAAGATTAAAAGTTATGTCCACCAGGTGGCAGTGTGAGAAATCATTATTGCTAATTCTGTAATACTCCTGCAGCATTCTCTACAGAGGAAGAAGTAAAAAAGCCACCAATATGAGGTGTCTCCCTGCAAATGTACATGCGAGTGAATGGAAGCTGTCACAAAGTGTAATGTCTGATGTACTTTGATGAAGAGGAATCCTTTATTCGTACAAGAATGAGCACAGGTATATTCTTTGGTTCCCCCACTTCATGTGGGGGTGATGGGGTGAGGCAGCAGGCTGCACCCTTGGAGCCGGGGGTTAAGGGCCTGGCTCACGGGCCCTCTGACATGTGACCGCCTTGCCGAGGCCGTGGCTGAAACCGGCGATTTTCAGGAAGAAAATCAGGAAGAAATTGTGCTGTCATCAGCTATGCTGCAGGGAGATTCTTTTTGGTTTTCTAAATAGGAAATGAATTAATAAAAAGGACTTTTGTTATTATGGAATATTATTTAGCACTATACAATGTGGAATATAATCATTATGGTGTTATTAAAAAGTATGCCAAATATCCATGATGTAATCATTACAATGTAAACATTACAATGTAATCAACACAATGTAATCAATTGACTATGTATTTGCACCTAGTATTAGCCTAAGAGTTTTTGTTAGCTAATTTATGTTAGTCCTGAATCTATGAATATCCGCCTTTATTAGTATTATACCTTATCACTATGTTGAAGGACAAATATATTATCAACCCTCTAGTTAGTCAATGTGCAACAGGCTGAAGCTGCCAAGGTTTGCTGCTGAAGGAAGGGATTCATCTGAGTTCCCCAGAAGTTCACAGCTGAGCATTTATAAAAAACCAGGTGGAGATGGTCACGCCACCAGTATGTTCAGCTGAGGGACCAAACAGTAGAAGAAATGACTGACAAACTTATCAACTAGGGGTGTGGATTAAGGGAAAAAACAATGACTGTGAATGGTTGAAGGAATGATGATGCTCAAGTGACGAGATATTGTTAAATGATAAGAACTTGTATAAAGATTGGTGTAAAACAGTATTGGACATCCTTGTAAGTGTCTGGTCTTGGTTGTAACTTCATTGTTGCAATAAAGACTGAATTTGGATCCACACCAGCGGCTTCTGACTTCTGATTTGGCGGGGAAGGAAAAACCACAACATTATGCTTAAAAAGATATTCTAGTCCGGGGTGCTAGACTCGCGTTCTTCAGTCACAAACTCTTCTTCACAGATTCATATATGAGAGAATCTTTACTTCTTTTTATAAATACTGTAAGGTGTTTTTTTTTTTCACAGTGTGGAATATGGCAGAAAAGTCTGGGACCAGCCATCGTTTTATAAATGTAAGCATGGAAGTATCCTGTTCTGTAAATAACCACTTTTCACTCACCTCTCATCTTCAAAAAGGAATAGTTAAGGTGTGGTATCGGTGCACAGTTGTGAGACTGTTATCTACTGGACACATATCAGAGCTCACCAAAGAGCTCACCAAAGAGCTGAACCGTTTACTAGTACTATTAGATCAGGAGAACTAAAGTGATATATGAATGTACAACTGCAGTTGGAAATACTTGGGATTAATCTTAGTACTGCTAGTTAGTCGTGGTTGAAATGAGGTTTGTACAGCCATGGTGGGCGGTTTTATGGGGTGCTGTCATTGTAATGCAGTGACAGCCTGTTAACTAATTAACAGTTAATTTAGTGACCAACAGCCAACAACAGTCCGTATTTCCACCATCAGTAATATTAGACAAATTGAACTACTTGCCAAAGCATTCAAGTGGAAGTGGAAACGTGATGTTATCAGCCTCATTAGTAAAGGGTTTTTTTTTGGGGGGGGGGGGGGGGGGGTTGACATTTTCCACCAAGGTGTTATCTGATTCCTCCTGCTTCCCTTTTCATCTGCAGATGCTTGCCAGCTGACAATGGACCCAAACACAGCAAAGAGATACTTATCTGTCTGTCTGATGGGAACATAACTGAGAAAGAGAACCTTCCAGATCCTGATCATCCGGAGAGATTGCTGTGTGCAGAGGGCCTCTCTGGTCGCTGCTACTGGGAGGTCAACTTCGGTGGTGACAAGGCCCATGTAGGGGTGGCGTCGAGGGCCATCTTGGCTACAATAGCAATCTTGGGCTTTGCTGCTCTCTAATAGGAAGCATTCTGCACACCACCACAAAGTAAGCCATGCTATAGTGAAGAACAAGTCTAGCTTCTGCAAGATTGGGGTATACAGTATCTGGCAGGTTCATCATGGCATGGCAGTTGCCCACTGCCCACTTTCATTACATGTAAGAACCTGACTTTCCTCTGCCAGCGTCCACTTATGAATCCTCTTCATATTTCACCTTCGGATGTCTAGAACCTTTTGGGAGATGGTGGTCATTTTTGGGTTTCTGGATGTGCTTACAGGAAGATCAGGAGTATAGGGTATGGGGCGACATTATTTTATGTTGTTTATAGTTTTAGGGTAAATCGGGTTTTGTTTTTCCCTTGGTACTGGTTTATTTTGTTATAGTGACCATAGCCATATTGTGTTTAGTGATAGGTGGAGTTTTTGTGAGGAAGTCTCTCACATCATATCCCCTGAGCCAAAGTTCATAGCACTTACCATGTACATACATGTATGTTGGAATCCGGTCTCACTCCACCTTCGGCCTGGGGGTAGGAGGTAGCGCCTCACTCCACCTTCGGCCTGGGGGTAGGAGGTAGCGCCTCACTCCACCTTCGGCCTGGGGGTAGGAGGTAGCGCTTCACATGTAATTTCTGGAGGCAGCACTACATTTTTTTAAATATGGCAGAGAGAACCATGCATATTTTCTGTTTTATCTCATATTTGTTACCATGCTCATTGTTTATTTAAAGTAATTATCAGAGAAATTAATTAATTGAGCTCTGGTCTCCTTGGGATAGGATGCAGGCTCACTATAGACTTTTACTGATCTAGTGGTTATGGATAATGCACTGATGACACGGTTCTTCTCTGTAAGACATACCCCTTCTACGTAATCATCAAGCTCTGGAAATCACAACATGAGCAAAGTCTAAACATTTCTGAATCACACAATTGTTATGCTACTTTAACATGAGAATGAGCAAATATTTTGCTTCCATTTTGTTTCAGTTTTTTATAAACCATTAGCCAAAGCCAGGATCTCAAAAGCCAGGATGAGTCTGAAGCTCATCCCGGGAAGCACAGGCCATGAGACCAAATATATTCTGAAGGGGACATCAGATACATTCTGGATGGGATATCAGATACATTCTGGATGGGATATCAGGTACATTCTGGATGGGATATCAAGTACATTCTGAATGGGACATCAGATACATTCTGGATGGGATATCAGATACATTCTGGATGGGATATCAGGTACATTCTGAATGGGATATCAGATACATTCTGGATGGGATATCTTATACCTTCTAGATGAGATATCAGATACATTCTGGATGGGATATCAGATACATTCTGGATGGGAAATCTTATACCTTCTAGACGAGATATCAGATACATTCTGGATGGGATATCAGATACATTCTGGATGGGATATCAGATACATTCTGGATGGGATATCTTATACCTTCTAGACTAGATATCAGATACATTCTGGATGGGATATCTTATACCTTCTAGACGAGATATCAGATATATTATGGATGGGATATCTTATACCTTCTAGACTAGATATCAGATACATTCTGGATGGGATATCTTATACCTTCTAGACGAGATATCAGATACATTCTGGATGGGATATCTTATACCTTCTAGACTAGATATCATATACATTCTGAATGGGATATCTTATACCTTCTAGACGAGATATCAGATACATTCTGGATGGGATATCTTATACCTTCTAGACGAGATATCAGATACATTCTGGACGGGATATCTTATACCTTCTAGACGAGATATCAGATACATTCTGGATGGGATATCAGCAGAGCTGCTTTGAAGTCCACCCTGACGCAGCAATGTTTTGTTTATTGAGATATCTTCACTTTTCTGTCGAACCCTCACTGTTGCCCTGAAAAGGGGAATCCCCGAGTTCCATGCAGCACTGTCAGCTTCCATATCACAGGGTCTTTCACCAAACCAGCTTTCCCATAATATGGATATAATCTATTTCTCATGTCTGTGAGCTCTGTGATGCTTCTGTTATTCATCCTGTATCATTTATTCATCCTGTATCATTTATTCAGCCAGTATCATTTATTTAAAATCATTCACACAGTGCAATATTTACACATTTCCATGTTAATATGAAGCTCCGGTTCTTGGCATTAGCTTTGAAATGCCTCCCGGGGCCTGGGGTGAGCAACATCTGAGCTGGAGTGCTACTTCAGTATCGCAGCGGGGGTGCGGCCTACGAACAGCGACATCATAGGTGTGGCCTGCGATTTGCTGACTCAGGCAGATATAAATGGACAATTAACTCACTGATGGATTTTGTGACTTTTACCTCAGTTTACACCTTGCTTTTATTAAAGCCTTTATAATTCCTATAATGCTAGCATGCCCAGGGGGGTTGGGCAGGCAGTCAACCATGGACCGTCAACCATGGACCCCCAGGAGTTTTTTTCTGCAAACTAGGGCTTTTTGGTTCCTCTGTCTTTTTTTTATCTCTTGTAATAATGGATTGCCACACACCCTTGTCAACCACTTGAATTTGTGTATTGTGTGTATTTGTGTATTATATTTTGTTTGCATTTCCTTGTTTTTTCAGCACTACTGTTTCTCCCTTATTTGCAATATCCACCAATGTCCGCCAATGTCCACCAATGTCCACCAATATCTGCCAATGTCCACCAATGTCCACCAATGTCTGCCAATGTCCACCAATGTCCGCCAAAGTCCACCAATGTCCACCAGTCCGCCAAAGTCCACCAATGTCCACCAAAGTCCACCAATGTCCACCAGTCCGCCAAAGTCCACCAATGTCCGCCAAAGTCCACCAATGTCCACCAGTCCGCCAAAGTGCACCAATGTCCACCAAAGTCCACCAATATCCACCAATGTCCACCAGTCCGCCAAAGTCCACCAATATCCACCAATGTCCACCAATGTCCGCCAATGTCCACCAATGTCCACCTATGCGCCTGTCCCCTTCTCTGCAACCAGAACACAAGAATTTCACTGTACTCCTCAGAATACATGACAATAAACCTTGAAACTTGTACTTGGAATGCAGTGTTTATTTTGTTTCCCTTCCCTATGGTTCCCCCATAAAAGGGGAAACAGCAAGTTCAGAGCTTTGCCAGCTTCCCCATATTACAGGCCTCCCTCTGTAACCATCATGTCCATGCGTGAGCGTGGCGCTGTAGCGTTAATATCACAGGGTTCTCCCTGTAACCACCACGTCCATGCGTGAGCGTGGCACTGTAGCGTTAATATCACAGGGTTCTCCCTGTAACCACCACGTCCGTGCGTGAGCGTGGCGCTGTAGCGTTAATATCACAGGGTTCTCCCTGTAACCACCACGTCCATGTGTGAGCGTGGCGCTGTAGCGTTAATAGTTCTTGTCTCACGCCTGTGATGGGAAACAAGGTGACATTTCAGTTTTCATGGCAAATGGCTTTCAGCGTACTTTATTCTGCGTCTAGCCATTGCCCGTCTCCCAATCCTTGTAGCGCCATCTACAGGTCAGGAGATGAACTAACCAAGACTATATCAGCACATTCTGTACTGTGTTAGATCACAGATAATAATGAAAATGACTGTATTACACCAACTTTCTTTTTAAACAAAATTTTTATCCAGCTGAGATTTTTGTAAATAAAGAGAATTAAATAAATTCAACAAAAAGCATTGCGTGAATCTTTCCGATGTCCAGGTCTCAGTAGCATCCCAGTTGTCCCATATTTTCTCCACTTCTTGATGGCTGTCACTGTGTTCCATGGTATATCAAATGCTGTCAAAAAATTTTGTGCCCTTGTCCTGACTGATACCTTTGAACAATGAGATCCCTTTGATTCTTTGTAAGCTCTCTGTGAACCGTGGCTTTTGCTGTAGGATACAACTGAGTAAAGGACAGGAAAATCCTACTACGACAGCTGAACTTTATTCGGGGTTAATTGGAGACACCTTAATTGATGGCAGGTGTGTACCCAAAATTACCGAGTGCTGCAATTATATCAAAAGGTGCTTCAACAAAGTACTAATTTAAGGGTGTGTACACTTATGCAACCAGATTATTGTACATTTTTTATTTTTTATATTTTCCCCCTAACAGATTTGTTTGTTTTTCAATCAAGTTATTGGTCACATTAAAGGTAGGAAAACTTTTAAATGATTTATCATGGTCTCAATTTTTACATCACAAAAACCCGGCATTTTGACAGGGCTGTGTACACTTTAAATCTACTGTATGAGGCAGTGTGAGAGTGTCGGAGAGGGAGAGTCAGGTGACCAGGCTGGTGTAGCGAAGTCATGACAAGTCAGTGGGGGCTTCACTGTCACCCCATCCGATAGGGGTACACAGTCGCATGAGAACAGTGTTCCCTCAGGTCCACAGAGCAAAATACAGAATGAATGGGATTAAATTAAATCAGGAGACGACAAGGTTGGCTACACAAGACTGCAGAAGTGCAACAACATGTAAAACAAACAAAGAATATTTTATAGACAAAGAGCAGCTCAAAGGAAATGAGGAAGGAGCTTTTCTGGAGTCTGACTGAACTGGTTTGCCTGTCCTGGGACTTTCTGCCAAAATGAAGGGGGGGGGGGGTGTGGTACAGAGTCTATGGGCAGGTTCCCTCACAAAGTTGAAGGACTTGTAGTGTTTGAGGAAGATGCCCCCTTGTTCCTCATTCCTTGTGATAGGTATAAATCGGGGTGTTTTCTTGACAAGCCCAATGTTTCCTTTTGCCTTGGGTGGCTTTGTTGTGTGTCTCCTTGGGGTTTCACATTAATAAGTAATATCTGTGCTTTAATTTAGTTTGAAACTCAAACTGATTAATGGCGCTTTATGTTCCAGTTCTCTGGGTTCTACTGCCATTGTGGGTCCCTGGCTTCCACGCCAAATCCAGCAGTCACCTCAATGAATGCAAGAAAACCTTCAACCTGCCAGTTCTGGAGGTTCTGCCTGGTGGTGGCTGGGACAACCTGCGCAACACTGATGCCGGTCAGGTGATAAAGATGGACTACTCCCAGTGCCAGACCACAGATGATGGAGCCTATCTCCTGCCGGACCAGGTGTTCACGGTGTCACTGAAGTCCAGCGAGGTGGAGATCAACTCTGACATTCTGGACAGCTGGCAAGACTACAAGAGCTCCACAGCATATACTATAAACATGGAAACTTCTGGATTTTCAATTCTCAACGGCAAATTCTCAGTGGAGGACGAGAGGTTGAAAGAGCACCAAGTGAATGACAATTCTGTCACCAGTAGGATACAGGTGAGATAGCCAATAATGCAACATCATACACATATAATAACACAGAGGGTCCAGAATGCAAACCTGACACTTTTGCAGTGTTACCATTACTGCCTTTCTAGGAAAATATTTGAATGATAATTGGAAAAGTATTTAAATACTTACGTTTACACCATATTCTGCCTTCATGGCACAACATTCACCAATTCAATTGGTGCAAGAATATATATTATGTTTAGACATACCGAAGTACAGAAAAACCACAAAAGACAAAATATTTACTTGACCTTGACTGATGGTGAAAGTACAAGCCGGTAAAGCCAGATATGATTTTGAGTGTGTTGCTGTGCTGGTTAGTGTCCTGTAGATGGTAGGAAAGGTGTGACTGATGTGTAAGAGCCGTCTCTGGATGCAATCAATTTTGTGGAGCACTTACATTATTTAGTGTATTACAATGACTCATTTAGATGTAACACATCAATGGTATGAATGAAGCGCTGGGAATATTTTACTGTAATTGTTATTGTTATTTAATTGTAATTCGTTTACCACCTACAAGAGAATGTTATCTCCAACAGGTACGCAACCTCATCTACACTGTGAAAACCCTTCCCAGCTTCACTCTGGACCCTGTCTTCAGAAGTCATGTGTTTGACATTGCCAACGCCCTTGAGAACAATAATACGCATTTGGCTAACTTCCTCTCCGAGACCCTGATTCTAGACTATGGGACCCATGTCCTCACTTCAGTTGATGCTGGTGCTGCTTTGGTACAGGAAGACTATCTCCAAAGTCGCTTTGTGGCAAACACTGAACAGGGATCCCTCACAGCAACAGCTAGTGCATCTTTCCTCTCAAAAGTGAACTTTGGCTTGAGTAATACTCTAAAAGACTTTCTTCTAGACAGCTACACTGGCAACACCACCTACTCCCTGATGATTAGCCATGGTGGGACGCCTTTCTACCCAGGCGTCACTCTGAAAGCATGGGAGGATAGCATCCCTAACAATTTAGTAGCTATTGACCGCTCCGGAGTCCCACTATACTTAATTCTCAGTAGGGACACTCTTCCCGACCTTCCACAGTACACTATACTGCAGCTTAGTAATGCTGTGTACCAAGCCTTCCAGAGTTACTATACCATCAATACCCACCCTGGTTGTACCGAGCCAGGCTCAGAGAACTACAACTACCAGGCCAATGTGGATGATAACTCCTGCAAGGGTACAGCTGGAAATTTCAGCTTCGGTGGGGTCTTCCAGAGTTGTACCCCTCTTACTCAGGACACAGAAACCATGATTCTCTGTCAGAGCCTGATTCAGGACAACCCCGCGACAGGGAGTTTGTCATGTAAGGCTCCCTATAGCTCGATCCTTCTGAGGTCAGAGGTCAGGGAGCAGAGTTCCAGTCAGTATGAATGTCAGAGTTTTTGCGATTGGTATTGGTATTGGGGGTCATGGTGTTATTATGCTTGTGCTAATGTCTATACTATACACAGAGCAATTGTCCGGACCTACTGGTGCGCTACAGCTGGCCTCAACCAAACAGGTTCCTCCAGTTTCCTTTTCGGGGGTCTCTTTGGGCCCAACCTGATAAACCCGGTGACCAAGACCAGGAGCTGCCCAGACACCTTCTATCCAGCCATGTTTCTCTCTGATGGACTGAAGATCTGCCTGGGCGATTACAATAAGATGAATGCACGTTACTCTATACCGTTTGGAGGCCTGTTCAGCTGTGAAGTAGGCAATCCTTTGGCGAAAGGCCTCTCTCAGTGTCCTGCTGGGTTTAGCCAGTATTCTGCTGGGGTCAGTGATGGGTGTAAGATATTGTTTTGTAGCAGCTCTGGGGCCTTCTCAAGCAGAGACCTGGCACCAATTCAGCTTCCCCCTTACACCAGCCGACCGGTGTTAGCCCAGAATGAAACACAAATGAATACAGTCTCTATTGTGGAAGATGATGGTCATTTCTGGGTTAAAGTCGGACAAAAACAGATTTGGAAAAAAGTCAGTTCAGAGGAGGCATGGCAGATGGTGCAAGAGAACACTGGTTCAGGAAGCCCAGGGACCAGGGAGATGCTGGAAGTGTCACTTGTGATTGTTCTCTCATTGCTCATAATGATCTTCTAAGGAGTGCTGTGTGATTACTGTGATTATCTTTTAGCTGTCTTATTTTAGAAGTAGAATATAATTCATATGATTCTTCACTTCTGATATCAGTAATATCTTTTAATAAGCAAACACAATAAAGACAGAATAATGCATAATCATTACTTATAATGGTCTTCTAGGGAGTGCTGTGTAATTTTACTGTCTCATTTTTCAAGTAGAACATGACACTTTCTGGGTGTCAGTAAAAAATGTTTAATAAGTAAACACAATAAAGATGGAATAATGCATAATCATTACTCATACTGATCTTCTTGGGGGGGGGTGCTGTGTAATTGCTGAATCATATTACTGTCTTATTTTTCCAAATAGAATATGATTCTCAGCTTCTCTCAGTAATATCCTTTACTAAGCAAATACAATAAAGATGAATGAAGCAAAATAATAAAAATGTGTGTTACTGTAAGGCTCAGACCTCTGGGATTGGGAACCAAACATTCAGCAACCGCAAATCGTTTGAGTGATGGGAGACTGATTCGGAAGTACTTGAAGCAGACACATGTGTTGGTGGGGGAAAGTGCAGACACCCACACACAGAGAGCTGGGCAGGAGATCGAGAATCACACAAACACTGAAGGAGTGACAAGCACCCTGGAAAAAGAGACAATGGTATGCCCAGTTATTCCACATAGAGACAATTCCTCCTTTGAAAGGTAGGTCTGGGTTCAGTTGTTGGTCGGGAGCCTGTATGAATGCTTGTTTCAGTTTGTGAAAGGCTGACTGAGCTTGCTTGTTCTACTTGATGAGTTTATGGGCACTGCAGATTAAGGCTGCAAATGGAGCTGCAACCTCGCTGAAGTTATGGATGGACCTGCAACAGAAGTTTGTGAACACCTTCTTAAGCCTTGTCCACACATACACGGGTGTTTTTCAAAAGGGTGTTTTTCTCCTCTGTTATTGAAAAACATCTCCAGCAACAAGAAAACTCTAAAACGCGGTGCCGAAAGCATGCAAATCCAGCAGGTGGCGATATGGCCGATCAAAAGCCTTATTACCAGTTTTAAATAGTTGTAAATAGCGAATGGCACACATTCTGACGTCGAACAAAGTAAATCTGTGCACACTCTGACATCTACACATCGACACTGAAAACATCCATTATCCATCCATCCATTAGCTTCCGCTTATCCGAGGTCGGGTCACGGGGGCAGCAGTCCCAGCAGGGAAACCCAGACTTCTCTCTCCCCGGCCACTTCATCCAGCTCCTCTGGGGCAATCCCGAGGTGTTCCCAGGCCAGCCAAGAGACATAGTCCCTCCAGCGTGTCCTGGGTCTTCTCCGGGACCTCCTCCCAGTAGGACATGCCCGGAACACCTCACCAGGGAGGCGTCCAGGAGGCATCCTAATCAGATGCCCGAGCCACCTCATCTGACT